>OY757242.1:77089921-77724408 GCA_963583935.1 Diaperis boleti | reverse complement strand
CTATCTATTTATGGCCAGAATTTATGAGTATTGAACAGTTTGTGAATGCATAATGGTGGCATATTTTATGAGTGCTGAAAAGAGTACATTGTATGCGAATAAAAAGGTACAGCTCGGTTTCGAAATTTAACAATAATATTATTCAATCTTTACTTTAATTCCCAACAGTTTTATCAGTTTTTTTTTTGTAGAAGCTACTAAACCCTCTCGCATTAATGTCTGAATAATCTAATAAACATTTCATGCTGAGAGAGAAGTTTATTTCTGCGAAAACCGTCAGTTAAATGTTCTCTGACTGGGATTAATCCACTTTTTTAAATACCTATCACATTTACGGGCAGAGAAAATTATGTGGCGTTTGAAGTAAAATTTTCTGAATAATCAAGTTTCATAAACATGTACAGAAAGATATAAATCTAATTTACGCAACGTTGGTAAACTAAATTATTTAGTCGGCGAAATTCTTAAATAGAATTACTGCATCAAATTTGCTGCCCTCGTTGGCGGAGAAAAATACTTTAATGGTATAATAACTGTGTAATCCGATTAACATCTTTGCAACTTGGTAAGATGATGAAATTATAACGCTGATTTTAGGGCATCATCGGCTGTGAATCGTCGAGAAACAGAAGGAATAAATCATGGAAGAAACGTAAACAAGAACGGCGCTGCCGAAGAGGAAACAGCAAGAAGCATTATTTTTCAATAGAATATATTGATCTGTTGCGGAAACAAAAATAACATTCCTTTAGAAATATATCACTTCTGTCTAGGTGTAACTAGAGATTTTGTTGAATGTATGTCTGTTCACACGAAATTTGAACCCAAAAAATGGTGGATGCGCCAAAACGCTTCAGGACTCCAATAAAAATTCATAACAATGGTGGTATTGTTAAAATTACCCACATAATTATTATGGAAATCGCACCTGAATTATGAAAACAAGTGTTGTGAGAGGAAATACATTGTGAAGGTGCTGATTATAAAGTAAAACAAAACGTTATTATATTATTTTCACCCGAGGCAGCCCTTTCCGCCTTCTAATTTTCTTGCATTGTAAAGAATTTCATTTTCATGTTTTAGAACAATAGATTTATTTGCAATTCATAATAATAATGTTGCCTGAAATGAGTAAATTCAAATCTCTCAATAATTAAGTGGCAATCCTTAACATCGTATGGATGTTCTTTAAATAAACAAGCCTAATAATTACAGCACAAAATTCTCCTACTGCCCCAATTACCAAAATTTCAGCAAACGCAGTGCTGTCCCTCTGGCAAACTATGAAAGTAAATTACGGAGGATAATTAAACTACTGCACGTACTCAAACAGAAGTCGTTCATAATTTAGTTCAAGTAACTGTAAATGAAGCCCTACAATTCCAACTTGTTCAGAAATTTGCTCCCATCTATTCCGTACTCGAATTAAGACAAATAAGATTCGAAAGCAAAATCGTACTCTGTAATCGCTTCAAAAGATGCCACAAAGTAATATTGCACCTACATTATCGTTATTTTGCAATGTTCAGGGGCGTTCGTGCGTTACGGCATCCTATTAGCTTTAAATGGCAATGGGGATTGAACATCCCCTATATAGCTAACAGTTCGGATAATAATCATAGACTCGTAACGATCTCTGCAATCAGTATAAGTAATAACAATAATAATAGCATATTACCACTAGTGTTATAATCTTACTAGGTCAAGGTAAAAATTGTTTACTTCTAATGTTCTTCGCTTAATAAATGAGTTTCATTAACGCTACCTTCCCAATCGATTCTCTGAATTTTTTATGAGCTCTATAGATTGCTTCCAACTTATAATTACGTTTGCTTGAATAGTACGTCTTTTAATTAAGTCTTAATTAATTAACAGCAAATGAGTAGTAACATGAGTACACCAATTAAATATGGAAAGTATCTGTGCCTCCACGTGATGACATAAAGTGTGACCTCTGAATAGTTCACAATGTAATTTGCTAACAAAGCACTTTGACCTAATTTCAAACCTTAACTCAGAAGTTATATCGTTTAAATTACGAAATCCAAAGTACATTACCAAAATTCCTATCCTAATAAAAGTTATAAAACAATTAACAAATATCTCGAAAGAACGAAGGCTCTAACGGACGGAATTAATAATAAAATTACTTAGTCCTGGGCTGAACCCTTGTGTTTAATTTTGGTGGACAATTTTGTAAAACCTACACGGTCCAAACCCGGAATAGGTAATTTTACTGACAATTATCTTAGCACTAATTAACTAGTAGTTTAAATTTATTCTTGCAAAACGTCAGATTGACGAAAGATATAAATATCAAATTACAAAACAAGAAAGTTATAAAATAGTAAACTATCAAGTTCACAATATATCGAAATATATCAAATTAACGAAATATCAAATTACCAAATTTTCTATACACAACTATATTAAAGCGAACCTCCACTAGAAATAAAGTACTAATGTTAACTAAATGGAAACGTATCAAAATATCAGATTGATGAAAGAGAAAAATATCGAATTAGCGAAAGTGTAAAATTAACGAAATATACCATAAAATTTATAAATATAGGAAAGAGCTAACAAACGAAATATCAAAGGAAATTATCAAAAAATCAAATATTAAATTTAATGAAAAAGAAAATACCTAAATATCAAATTAACGAAATATAGGTTAACGAAATACTAATTATACCCAAATGTCAGATTCACTAAAGAAAAGTATACATATTTTAAAACATGAAATTACTGAAATATCAAAATGTCATATTCACGAAAAAGTACAACATAAAAATATGAAATTAGCCTAAAGCAAAACGTAAAATTAACAAAATGACTAATTATAAAGCTAATGAAAATACAACATATTGTATCGGAAATTGTACTGCTCGTAGCTACCACCATGAACTTGGTCTCACCCCATTGGTTCACCCCACCTCGGTACCACCACCCCATCGAAGTATCACCCGGTGCTCAAGCTGGACCCTTATAAAACCCGGACAACGTTCCAGAACGCATCTTCTTGTTAGATGCTTGCTTGACATGGATTTGCTCTGCAGTAGGTTTAAGTGATGTTTAAGTGATGTAACAAGTGAATAAATTACTGTGCTTGTCTCCGACTGAGTTTCCATTTTCAACCCCATCGCGCCGTGACTGGTTACAATATAAAATTTACGAAATATCAACTTAGTGAAAAAGCAAATCGAGACATTAACGGAATAACAAAATATCACAACAAATAAATCGAATTACACATTTGCATAATGTCAGATTAACGGGATAATCAAATATCACATTAACGAAACATGAAATTATCGAAATACCAAAATAGAAAAATTAAGGAAAAATAAAAATGTCAAATTAAGGCATTGTCAAGTTAATATCTACGAAACATCAAAAGTTCAAAGTTACTAATTAACGTCAAATTATATAATTATTATGCAAAATCTCAAATGGATATAGTACCAAAATATCAAAAATTCGGATTTAGGAAATATCGAATCAACGAAATGACAAAATATCAAGTGGACAAAAATCAACATATAATATAACGAGGTATGAAAATGTTACATTAACGAAATATTTAATATTTAATTTAACAGAATGGAAAACATTAAAGTACCTATCAAAACGACGTAAGGGAGCGTTTGTGATAAAAATTATTGATAAAAAAAATGTTTATTTTGACGAGTTCTACATGTGGTTAAATTTTCTGCTAGGACTTCCATAACACCCTGTATATCCAGTAAGCTTGGAACGTCAAAATTCTCCGTCTAACTACATATAAATTTTTTATATCACAAGCAACATAGCAAATTAACGAAATTTCAATGATATATCAAGGAAATTGCGACAAATAAGTTCAACGAAATATGAATATCAATGAAATTAATAAAATTTGCAAAATGTAAAATTTACGAAATGCATGATAATATAATAATAGCTAATACAAAATCACAAAATGGCTAAATGCCAATCTAACGAAAAAATTGGTTGATCAAAAAGTTGGTACCTTACGTAATCATTTCTCTGGAAAAACTAATAATAAAAAAGAACAACAATTCGTTTTATTAATAATTTTATAACAAATAAACCACCGTAAATATGTACCAGCAAGTGCAAACACTTTGTGTTAGTCGTCCAATGGTATCTGGGGTGATTTCCATTCGAATTCGATTCTTGAGAACATCTAAATTGTTTGGTCTATTACGGTAGACTTTAGATTTTAAATACCCCCCACAAAAAAATCAAGGGGTCGTTAAATATGGCTAACGAGCCAGCCATACGTATGTGCTCCATCTTGTTGGAATCAAATTCATTCGTTGGGCACATCACCATCTTCGTGGCATGGAAACGTAGCTGCAACAGCGGGAACACACTCAAAACGTAAGAATTTATTCTAAATAGCGTGCCGCCGTTAACGCTTCTTCAAAAAAATAGGGTCGTATCAGATGAGTGTCTGGCATTCCTGCCCACACATTTATGTTGATGCTGAGTAAGCGATTCTTGAGTCCAATGAGGGTTATGTCGCAACCAGTCCCGACAATGGGGTATAAAACACTTTTTTGCAAAAGTGACCCAATTAATGGTGCACTTAAATATACAGTGAGCGGCAAGAGTATGGAATAAATTCATAAAAAATTAAACAAAATTTTTTGGACGGGTCAATTTTGGTTTATAAAAATGAATATTTTGATCCCAAATTAAATTTCAAGCAGTCATTTGTTTTCTAGTGATGAAGTCATCGATATTTTTTTTAAATAGAAACCCCCTATTTTTTTCTTGACTCAGATAGCCCTTTTAATTGTCTAAACGACAGTATAAAAATTTTGTTATCTTAGATGATGAAAGTTTTGAGAAAAAAAAAATAAATTGGATTATTTATGACAAACAAAAACAAGTCAAAAAATCAAGTAGGTAAATCAAACAGTGAAATGGTAGTCAGTTTCATTTGTATGTGTAAATTGTTGTTCCGGAAATCGTCTTGGAAACAACATTTTCCTGCTTATTTACCTACTTGATTTTTTGACTTGGTTTGTCATAAAAAAAATCCAATTTTTTTTTCTCAAAACTTTCATTATCTAAGATAACAAAATTTTTATATTGACGTTTAGACAATTAAAAGGTCTATCTGAATCAAGAAAAAATAGGGGCTTTCTATTTAAAAAAAATATCGATGACGTCATCACTCGAAAACAAATGACTGCTTGAAATTTAATTTGGGATAAAATTATTCCTTTTTATAAACCAAAACTGACCTGTCCAAAAAAAAAAAATTGAAAAATTTTTTTTTTAATTTTTAATGAATTTACTCCATACTTTTGCCGCTCACTGTATATACATGTTAGCGCGGTTGATATATTGCTCATACCTGAGGTGGTCAAGAGTGGGGATTAGGGAAGAATGCAGAGAAATGCCCCAGGCAGACCGGGACAGGATGCCTTGAGCACTATTCAGGTTATGTTGATTGTTTATTCATACTTTGTTAATGGTGGTTAAGATAAATTAGCATTATAAAGTTTTAGAATCTGTTATCAGAAGTGCGATTGTGAACCCAAAGAGGCTCAGGTATAGGTGCGTCAGTGGCGAAATCCGCGGCGACCCCATGGTAGGTACTTGAAATCTAAATAAAATTGTGGAAGCGATAAGTAGAGTGTTGACTATCAGGAAAGCCGAGGCGAGGTTCGAAAGACGGACGTAATGATGAAGGGTTTGTGGTAAAACAGATTGGCGAATTGGTAAGTGTCTTATTCCAGTACAGTAATTTGATCAGCGATGAATTCCGGAACGGGATCGTACGTGACAGAATGATGTCATATGAAGTTGTTTTTATAGTATCGGCTCGGAAAGTTCAATAAACAATGTGGGAAATAAAGATGTTGGTCTTTTCGAAGAATCGAAAAATGCTTCGAGATACTTTTCGGAAGGTTGACAAACGCTTACAGTTAAAGAAATGTGTTGATTGATATTTTGAAGCGGTTGTAGTCAGCAGTTCGCTAACAAATCTAAAGTATCGGAGCTTGGAAGCGAATCGTATCTACTGGTGCTCTGAAAAACCAGGACAAAAATTCTGTCACTGTGTGTTGGCTGCTTGAATGTAGTCTGAGTATTGTTGTTAGTAGTGAAAAGAGTGTTGTTGGCTTGTTTGTGTTTATTGTTAGAAGAACAGTTTTGTAAAGTAATTTTGAAAGAATGCCAGAGATCCACTTGGTATTAAGTTTTGTAACCACGCGATGGCAGGTAGTGAGCTTAACACGACAGGTGTGTTGATGAGTTTGCTATGATTCTGTTTACTGCCCGAGATTCCTTTTGGTAATTTGCTCTGGAACCACGTGGAAAAATCCCCCAGGCCGAGACAGGATGCCTTGAGCACTAGTCAGGTTATGTTTATTATGTATTCATAGTTTGTTAATACTGTTTAAGATAAATTAGTACTATGAAGTCTTATAATCTGTTATACAGATTACATGTGCAAAATGATTTTGAGTTGAGAAAAAAATTCAAAATTCACCCTCTTCTCTACTCTTCAGGATTGTGTTGCAAAGCGATGACGGTTGCTGGGTCACTATTGGCCTACGGAATAGGTGTTGCCACATCGTGCAAAGGGACGCCCGAGTCATTTAAATCGCATCCCATGACTACGCAATTTTCAAACGTCTAGTTTGGCCGCATTTTAGGGAAATTTTTCTAACTAACAACTTATTAAACTTACTTACTTGTTTTCCAAAATTTGATCAGAGATAATGAGTAATAAGGACCAATAAGATTGCTTGTTTTCCTGACAGAAATATGCGGAGTTTCTTCGGCTTCCAGTAAAATATTCAATTTAGTGTCTACAGGTACAGGAGGTCACCCTCCTCTAGGTATGTCTCGTATAGTCCCATAAATTTATAAATGCCATAATTTGATACCACGGCTTCAATAGTTTGGAATCCGTCTGTTTCCAACGAAAAAAGAATTTTTGTTTTTCCAACTTTCAATGCATTTTTCAAGAAAAATGCTTATATAAGGTACCAACTTTTTTCTACGACCATTTAATTAACAAGAAGATCTACCAGAATCCGGGTTATAAATAAAAAAAATAGGTGTATTGTGAGAAGTGCGGATTCACAACGGATAAGACGCGGGTTTGAATCCCGTCAAGGCAAAAAAAATTTCTATGAATTAATTATTGTAAAATCGTGCATTAAAGAAAACTTCGCTTCGCCGGATCACACCGATAAAATTTATGTACTGAATTTTGAAATGAATAAAAAATGAGAATCAACACATTGAATAAAATTAGAGAACCCTATCAGCGCGTCCAAAAAGAGTTTCTTTTTTCTTTACATTTTGTTCAATGGCACTTATTGTAATATGTGAACAGCTCTTCTCAACCTTACATATATTTCCTTATCTGTAAGAAATCCTTGGGAATCAAAAGGAAATGCAATTTTCATCTCTTGTTACCGAATGAAAACTAATTAGATTTACTCTTTACGAGCTACAACTTCAACGTCTCCATAATTATCTCTTGAAGTTGAAGATACTTGACTTTGTAATGTATTTGTTAAGTCCATGTTACCTATGTAGTGCAAAGCTCACAACGAGTGGTCAACTCATTATTAGTAATATAAAACAAATAAACATATAAACGGGCATGATCTACAATACAGAAGTCATTAATAGGAATTCTAGAGAGGTAAGAAAAAAGTTTAAATGAAATTCCTAACGCGAGCACTTCCTATTCCAGCCAAAAGTGTAATTTCGTAAAGCTGGATTACGCAAATAATGCATTGTTTGACTTCGCAACGAGATGCTGATGAATACAAAGAGCTCTTTGAAAATGCAATGGTTCCAATTTAGCCGCCTTTCAAAACTGCATAAAGTTCGCGTAAGTTATATCTTTGAGGGGAGCGAATATAGCTAGGCCGTAGTAGATTTAGCGCACTGCTTTATCTAACATTAAAGACACTAATGGAGGACTCCCCGGGGTCATACATATAGTTAATTAAAAAATAAGATGAAGGCAAAGTCAAAGGGAATCGATGTAATGGGTAGGGATGGACTCTGGATTTAAAAGTAATTTATTTTCTAATTTATGGCCGGTTTACTGAGAAACACCAAAATAAACATTTAGATGTAGTTCTAAATATAAAGATCTAAACAAAATCAATAAGTTGTTTTTCTCTGCACGTTGCACTTCACAAATATAATGAATGCAGCCTCGACAGTCAACTTCATGCTTCAGTTAGCTCTATCAAACTTGGTAATTTAATAATTATAGCTAAGGACAACATTCAGAAACCGTTAACACAAAAGCTTCTCTTACTCAAAGAGAATACTTCAGCGTAATTACATGTTTCACATACGCA
Source organism: Diaperis boleti (assembly GCA_963583935.1). Classification (NCBI taxonomy): domain Eukaryota; kingdom Metazoa; phylum Arthropoda; class Insecta; order Coleoptera; family Tenebrionidae; genus Diaperis; species Diaperis boleti. The sequence goes on along the minus strand of OY757242.1, from coordinate 77,716,054 downwards.
TCACTAAATACTAAACTGGAAACTTAATGATCAGGGACCAAAAATATCAATCATGCAATAAAAAGAAACTCGTGCAGTACATCAATACAATCACATTAACGGTAACGTTCGATTTAGTGCCTTCAGACACCAGTCTCATAATGGAATTAGAATAGTCTCCGATTATATACAGGATGATTCACAAAGTATAGCAGTTATTTAAAAAAAAATCTAACTGTAAAAAAACCCAAATTTTAGAAAAATTACGCGAAAACCGATTGAGAACCGCTATCATGATTGAAGAACCATTAGTAAATAAACTCTTATCTCATGACCTAACGGCTGCCAATTAATTACTTTCAGTATTACTTTGACTGTTGACTGCCTCCTTTCTTACACAGATATCACCAAAATTCACAAATCGTTCCGATACTAGACCCCTTGCATATATAAAAGTTTCACTAACTTCGCGTGGGTTGTCAGACACCCCAACGTCTTCTCTAATAATTACAGAACACAAAACAAAAGACGAAATTTTCTTATACTGTCTGAAAGGTTTTTAAAAAATTGTCAACACTAACATTAAATGGAGAGTCTGGGGTGTGAAACACCCCACGCGACCGTTGCAGGGTTAAATGTTTAAGAATGCCAATAACCCTCGAGACTACAACGCAGTTTCCTCCCGAGAAATACGTTTCTACATGGTTGCATTCCTATAAAATCGTTGAAATATTTGCTTCGCTGATATTGCGTCGTTCCGTATGAATATACTAAATATGTCGTGATATATTTGTCGGAACGTATATAAGCAATTATTCCAATTATTGTTTGCTCGCATGTTCATAATTGCTCTTTTCAGTGAATGCAGCTCTCTGATTTGTCTTTGGATGCTGCAGAATTTCTTTCGAGCGTAAAATGGACGCAGAGGCAGACGAAAAACGACCGTATGAATTAAACTTGTTTGTACCACACGCTGTATTACTCCCATGTTGCATGGATGCAATTCGAATTAGAACCATGGTTGAATAATAAATACCTTTGGTGTGTAATTCTGCGTTCGAATTGTGTTTCATACGGATGGGGTGTTTGATTGAAAGTTGATTAAAAGTCGATAGTTATTCGTCTTTATTTCATTCTTTGATATTTGAAAATACGTTTCTAGAAACAGCTAAATTGGAAATTTAAGTTCTAGTTATATTCAGAAATCCATTAATTCAACAGCAAACATAATTAAATTTTACTATAGCTAAGCCCAAGTAGCACATTACATTGGCTAAAGCTTGTTTTTATATTGGCCCATTATCGATTCATTTCCATTGGCATTTCGACGTATCACCGATATTGGTACAATATTTGTTTTTACAATATTGTAAACCAACATTGTGCCAATATAAAAATACTTCCTTTAGCCATTGATGAAATTGTCTATATTGGCCCTATATCTTCTTTTACAATATTGTAATACAATATGGGTCCAATACGTTTTTCTTGTCGCTTTTGGTATATTGTTTTTTACGAAATTCAGCCAATATTGTATTATGCCAACATTTTTCTTCAGGTGTGGCTCATTTTCTTCAAATTTTGTGTTTTTAGTCTTTTGCAATTTTCATTGCAGTATTCGATGATTTATACTGATAAAATTTCATGACATTGTGCAAAGTTTCTTTAAAGGGATGTTTCTTTTTAAATAAAAAATGACTTATAATTAATTCAGATATACATCAAAATTATTAATGAGAATTTTAATATACATAATAAGAAAACTTTCCTTTCGAATTAACTTCCCTAGTAGCCAAGTTTATTTATGTCATATATTACTAATATTTAGAAAATATTGAATCTTTTTTGAATATTTGTTATATTCAAAGAATGTGAAAGCATTACTTATATTTTATTGTAGATATTTGCTCACTATTTTTTTCTATGCTGGAAACAATATCTTGCGTTGTATAATGAATGGCCCTTTTTCCACGCTATAAGCGCCGAAACATTGCCCCCGGGTCAAAAAGCCGCGCATCTCTGTCATTTTTAGTGGTACGTAATTTACGGTACGAACCGAATTAACAGATTCGACAGATTTCTTCAATTCAACAAATGTCTGAAGTGCGAGAAAATGCTTCATCGAGAATCGGTTGTTGTGTTGTTGGCTGTCCTAATAAATACTATAATAAAATATAACCGTCTGTAAAATTTTACACCGTTCCGAACAAATCGTATGAGAACGAAGGACATCAGATTTGGATAAAATTTGCATTTAGATTTTGTGCAAACTTCTAATATATCACAATCAGAGATCAGCCTTTTATAGTTTGTTGCACAGCCATTTTTTTTTATTAATGATACTTAAGAATTTAGACAAATTTAATGTTGCAAATATGACGTTTATTTGTTTTACCACTAAAAATGCCAGAAAGGCCGTTGAAGGCACTGTAAAACACGCGGAATTTAAAATGTGCACACCGCCTGTAGTTTAACATTATAGTGAATACTGATTAGGGTAGTTTTAGGATTTACATATTTGTAACTGTTTATAATAAACATTCCTTCGACATCCGAGAAAGCCGGTCAGTTTCTTGTGACCTTGTAGCTTTTTTCGAGTACCTGCACAAGCTCTTGTCAGTCTTTTACGGTCCTTGAAGTGATAAACAAGTTTGTTGTCACCCCTCTCAGTCCGTTGTCCGGGAGTGTGCAGAAAGTACGGTAATAGTAGTTATTGATTTTATTTTTTGTACTATTGATCTTTTTACTTTTAGCTATATTTTCTACTTACTGAGTAGAGAGAATACTCACAAAACCATTTATATAATTATGGTTAAATCGGAAATTCCCCATGAGGCCGTTCTATATTCCGGACAAGGTCGAACAAAATTTTTCTCGTATGAAATTATATGAAGTGGTTATGGGTAAGAGAATATCCTTTATCATATTGTATATGGTTTAATATGGTTTGAATTAATTTAGAGGCGACAAGAAAACGTGAAAAGAATGCCACCAATGAGGAAATGAAAAAAATCATAAGATTGTACATAATTAATTATTCATAATATGAATCTGTTTATTTATTAATTTTATTTACTATTAACTTTTGTCTTTAACTTTATCTATGGATTAATTCCTCTTATTTTTTGAGAAAATGGTGTTTGAAAGAGAATTTGTAAACTTTAAGTTTATCAGTTGCATGGAATTAACATAAAAGATTAATAAGTAAAATCTAGTAGTTCTTGCCGTATATATAATATTATTTATTGATACTTCAAATAAGTTACGTTCCGTTACGTTAAATTTTATTTTTTAGAAGCTTGACTAACAATGAGTTTTAAATAACCGTTGGGGATCGCGACGGTGGAAGAACTAAGATAGTCCCAGGCTTGTATTTATTTATTATTATCAAACATTAACTAAACTTTTTTTACAGAAAATAAATCACTAAATAATGAAGCAATATACATGAGTATGTACACACGAGTATGTAATATAAAATTTTTATTAATTATATGTTTACAATAAATTACGATCTTATTCTTATTTCTTGTTTAATTTTAAGTTTAAAGGTTTCATCTTCAATGGATCAATGTCAAGATTGGTTTTAGATAATATTGCCCTTGATTATATTATACCTTTTAGTATTTTTTTAGCGACAAGTTCGGACACTAGTCTATTGTAAAATATTTTAAATTGGTAGTAAATTAGAATTATGAATAATAATTATAGCAATACATATATACAGTTGTATCACGATGATGAGCTAAATATACATTACATTTTCATTCAGTTTGCATCGGATTAGATTATTGTACAAATATTGAATTATTGAATCAACATTAGCATACGTTGTTGGAAAAAGATTGCTATATTATGTTGTTGGACTATGGTTGGTATACGTTCTTGGACCATGATTGATATACGTTGTTGGGCCATGATTGGTAAACGTCATTGGACCATGATTCATATACGTTGTTGGGCCATGATTGGTATACGTCATTGGGCCATGATTGAAATACGTTGTAGGACCAATATTGCGAAATGTCCACATTATATAATGGCCCAATGTAGAGAAACAAGTTTGGGCCAATATATCCTCGAGAATGGCCCAATATTGGGTCAATATTGTTGTGCTGCCTGGGAGATGCTTCCCTGTAATTCCATAAATAGGTTTCTCTCGTACGATCAAACCTTAAACATTATGGGGATTAAACTACAATTTATGTATAACCCTATATCTAATCTGAGGTGTGTGCGAGCTCATATCGTGAAAGAAAATTTGTAGGTGCTTATGTGTTATATAATAGTTCAACAGGGTAAAATTTTCTGCTATATTGAAACGTTTAAATATTCATGTGTGTATCTACACAGAATTCTCGGCTGCGGACCCGGAAAAAAATTACTCCCACATCGGGCAACCCTTTATTTATTAAAGCAATTAAATTTTCATAGGTGTACATTGTTCCAAAATTTTATGTACTACGGTGCACCAATGTCCATTATGTACTGTATCCCTTATTCCGTATTTCAGGCTTCAAAACTTCGGACCTCTACACTCCAATTTGTAGAGTTTTAAGTTAATATAACGGAACAATTGAGTTATCCTTCTGGGGCAGTATTTGAATTTTGCATCAGAAATGTGTTCCCCCTGTGTTTAAATTTAATCGAAATAACCCAATGTTTCCAGAAGAAATACTTGTTTTAATTTCCAAGTGTGCTTACTTATTCAAAGAAATTTCGTTTGTTGAAACAGTATGTTTAAGCCGTCAGGAACAAAGCGTTTATCTTTATGAATACAATACATAGGCATATGAAACGTAACGTTTTGTAAATTCTCTTTTATGTGCATTTGCGTTTTGGTTTTTCCTAACAATAATTGCTACAGCAGGAATGTAGACATACGCGTGTGAGGAGGCAACTCGAACAAAATTAATATAATTAATGTAAAAGTTGATAAAATAAATCGATCTTCAGCCACTTAATGTTTCACAGCATGTCCGCCCCTCTATAAATCATGCCAACATTTAAAACACCTTTTACTTACAATAATTACAGTTTCACATAAACACTGTGGTTATATCTTTATACAATACACTCAATAGGACGAATTTTTGGTTACTGAACTTATCCGACCAATTTCGCATTGTGGTCATAGCTTCACGTGACAGGAAATTGGCACAAAAAAATTAAAGAAAACAACGTCTACTTTTATTGTGATGACATGAACACATTTACGCTAAAAAATCCTACAAGATCGTTCTTTTGAAGCAGAACACGCTTTTGTAGGTGTTATAATCGTTGCGTGAAGTGTGATTAATGGATCTATTTTGAAAAGGTCAGGTCTATTATTATGTTGTTATCATTAACAGTCAATTTACAAATGTGGTATTAAGATAAAGGAAATGCGTACAAACTAGTACTAATAGACTAATTTTTCTTTGGAATAGGTTTTAGCAAGTGTTAAAATCATTTTTGTATTCGTATTGTAAAATACATGATCTACAAGGTGGTGCCTACATAAATAAATATACGGGGTGAGTCATTAGTGTGGGATCGGTCTCTTATGCCTTATAATTTTTTAAAAAATTGGCCAATGGAATAAAATTATACAGGAAAAACTGCATTTCTTAAAAATATTTTAGTGAATGCTATACAGTCTTTTCATTTTTATTGAAGAACAATGCAGTTCTAATTTTTTTTTTCAAAAAATGGTTAAAAATACAGCTTTACCACAGAACAATAACAGTACAGAAGCGATGCAAGAGAAAGACCAACTAAAGGAAGAACGAGATGGAAATCACAACCAGGCTAGGGTATACGCGCACACGCGATCATGTTCTTTAGGCTACAAGCACACGGACAACTGTGAATAATACAGTTAAAAATAATAATAAATATACTGAGGGCGAAATATTTTAGAAATGGCGGACATTAGTAAAACGCATTTATGAAACATTTACTATTTTTATTTCTTGGATAAAATAATATCACTGTCGCTCCGCTGTTTTCTCCATGTTTTGCAAGGACCCACCCATCTCTAACGCTCGCACCCACCTCACCCGTCCCATCTTTAAACCTGTGCCGAACTGAGGAACAACCAAGTTAATCGCTCTACAACCCATTCCAGGTCACCCAGTCTTGGCGGTGCAACTTCGAAGGAACTTGAAAGAAAATACCGCTAGTGTCGTTTTTGTAATACTTTCGATTCTGTGGCTTTACAAAAAAAATATAAAGGCTTTGCTATTAACCATAAAATTATAATATTTTATACGTAGGTAAAATAAGGTTAGAGACATCGTGTGTGGCCCATCCTTTTTGATTTCAAAGTAGTACTATATTTCCATCGCCAAAACTTATTTTTGTCAAATAGAACACCCTGTATATTTTTGGGGTGTTATGTTAGTTTTATTCACCTCTCTCTTTTTTATTAAGCATTACCTGTACTTAAACCTACAGGATTTGAAGTTACTAAAACTTTTCTTTAAATTAGTTCTAAAATTAGGTATCATCCTTTATATACCCATTGATAGTGATCTGTGAAATCGGAAATGTCAACATAGAAGACAAAGAAGAATATAATAACAATTAAAACAACTTCGGATTATTATAATGGGGTAAATCATTTATAAAACATAAAATGACAACAACAATAACAATGAACAAAAAAATTAAACAATAAATTAAAAATTAAAGATGTTAGATTTATCCTCCATGCTTTTTGATACATTTGTCGATCCTGGTTACAAATATGTAAGGACCGACCGACTGAAAAGCTGTTCTTATTCTAATTTTCATGTCGTTTTTCGATGTCGGAGGATCTTGGTATACAAAGTCTTTTACATATAGCCCCATAAAAAAGTGAGGTCTGGTGATCTAGTTGTCCCCGGCCAATCCACAGATCACCAAACCTTGGCTATAGTGGGATGGCGCCCCATCATGTTGAAACCATATACATATATGTATATTTGCCCGAACGTCTAGTGGGAGTCTAAGAGTCCTCCTAATAAACAAACCTGTTCACATTCTCTTCAAAAAAAAAATATGATCCAATAATTTCTGTCCTTATTATACCTCCTACATATAAGGACCACCGATGTTGGTGGTCTACATGTCTTATAAAGTGGGGATTGTCATAATAATGAAAATTATGCCGGTTCACAAAATCCGTTTTTTTGAAACGTTGCTACGTCTGTCTGATACAATTGATTTCTGATCCACACAGAATTAGGTTTTTATTCTTTCACTTGGTACCTCATGAATAAAAAATTTGAGTTTTTTGTACTGCATGGGCCACACACGATGCCTTTAGCCTTCTTTTACCTACGTACAAAATATTATAATTTTATGGTTAATAGCAAATAAAGCCTGTATATTTTTTTGCAGATCAGTGTTTTTAACTACATTGTACTTCAATAAAAATTAAGACCATTACACATCTGTATAAACTTTTCAGCTTATGAATATAATTTCACAGCTCTCAAGTCTAACCTCAAAATTTAACATGATTTTACGTGAACGGATACAAATATTTTGTTCAATGCTTGTGCGCTGTCACTTTTTAGGGGCTCGGCCTAATTATTTGCAACACTGGGCTCACCTCGTACTTAAAAAAATCGGCCTCGCCCCTGAAAAGTGTCTTTACAGCGCACTTGTATCGAAAATAATTATTTCCAGTAAGAGCACTGAGACAATTTTTTTTTTTTCACTACTAGCTGTAGAATGAACGATTATATAGTTTGTAGAAGATGTGTGAAATTGTTTGTTTTTCACTACTAGCTGTAGAATGTACGATTATATAGTTTGTAGAGGAGGTGTGAAGTTGTTTTTCTTTCCTAGTAGTTAATAATTTTTTCATTATTGACCAGTAGTTAATAATGGGCAGAGACCGGATTTGATGCAAAATGCATATCGTTTATTATTATTTTATCTACCTACTTAACAACAGCGCCCTTCGATTTTCACAAATTGCACCAGTTGCAAATATTAGACATTAATTAACTGCAATTTATGCTAAAAAACGAAGTTAAATTATTACAAAAGCACAGGTATGCATTGTGCAGGTTTTCACGAAAATCCGGTCTCTGACGGAGAAATGTCAGAGAAAAAATACATAACCTTTATTTTTGATAAAAAGCGTCTATCGGGTGCCAGTCACAGTTGATCCTGTCCAAATTTCGAGTTTCACGTACAGGAAAATATGACCTTCTTGGAGTAGGTTTCTTTAAGGGGTTGAGCGCGAAGCGCGAGCCAAAATTTGCAATGACCCACGGAAAAAACAAATGTTCACAGACGGCAACGTCTATTCAGGATTAACTGTGACCCGGCACCCGCTAGACGATTGTATTTTTGATGCTTTATTTATTTAACGATTTAAGCTGCTAGTAGTGAAAAAAATAATATATAAACCACGGTAGAGAAGCCCTTTCTCAGCTTCGCAACTTAATTCCCTCGATGCTTCGCATCTCGGGAATTAATACTGCTTAGCTGAGAAAAATTACTTCTCTACCTTGGCTTATAATATACTATTGTTTCCTAGTAGTTAATAATCATTTCATTATTGACTAGTAGTTAATAATTGAAGAGACCGGATTTGATGCAAAATCCATATCGTGTATTTTATCTACCAACTTAACAACAGCGCCCTTCGATTTTTAGAAAATGCACCAGTTCTAAATATTTAACATTAATTACTGCAATTCATGTAAAAAAACAAACAACGAAGTGTTAAACTATTACAAAATGCATTGTGTAATTTTGCATGAAAATCCGGTCTCTGACTGAAAAATGTCAGTCTCAAAAAATAGATAACCTCAAATTCGTTCCGACTTTTGACATTATCATGATTATCATTTGAAGAAAAGTTAAACAAATGTGCTAGTAGTGCAAAAAATATTATATAAAACACGGTTGCGAAGCTTTTTCTGAGCCTCGCACTATTATTTACCTCGATGCTTCGCATCTCGGTAAATAAAATAGCTCGCTAAGAAAAATGGCTTCTCAACCTTGGTGTATAATTACTATTTTTCACTACTATCGTCAGAAAACATCATTAAAATATATCGTGTTTGATGCTTCAGAAATTCATTTTCTGCACCTTACCCAATAATGGATTTTTCTTTCTTACTAGTAGAAACAATTGACAATGTTGGCATGGTTACTGCCGTAGTTGATGAGTTGATTTGACATTTGCTGTCATTATTAATGGGGAATTTAAATTTCTTGCGAAATGTTAAATTTAATAATAAATCTGGACCACACTAGCAACATCGCAACAAAAAATAGAAATGACATATTATGCAATTTCATATGCTACTTGCTTTTCATCTTTTCGCATTATAATGATTATCATTTGAAGAAAAGTTAAACAAATATGCTAGTAGTGAAAAAATATTATATAAACCACGGCTGAGAAGCCTTTTCTTAGCCTCGCATTATTATTACAAAATAGCTTGGCTAAGAAAAATATCTTCTCAACCATGGTGTATAATTACTATTATGCCCTACCAACCTCTAAATGACTTATTATTCCACGCAAATAGAAAGTATAATGTACCATTTTACTCACAAGTAATATATTATGTAATGTTAAAATATTAATTATTTTTTGAGACGACATTTTGACAATTTAATTATTTTATTTGATTTTTATGTTTTACAAGATACAACATAAAACGTCATATCTTACATGTGACCGAAATGACATTGTAAGCTCGTGAGATGTCTTTCACTAGTGCGATTCAAACATCTTATTTGCTGACAATAAAGCATTTATGTCACTTGTAATTTGTAATAGCGAGTGAGCAACAAAATTCGTGATCGTAGGAGGCTCTGAATCAAAAATTTTGAGTCGATTCTTGATCGACACGATTGTGTAAAAAGTCATCGAGCTGTCAAATCTGATTCAAATTTGTGACAGTCAGAGAAAATAGGTTAAAAGTAAAGTAAAAGAACCGATGTACCTTTAGCCAACTGCGATCACGAATTTTGTTGCTCACTCATTATATTCTACTATTTTTTTCCCATACTTTTACAAATCCAACTTCATTTCCACAATTGTACCATCTAGGGACATCAAAAGGGATAGTTTTTTCCTTAATTTTTTGAGATTTTGACATTTCTGGCTATTACGACAGTCGTATTCATTACTGCTTATGACGTAATTTTCATGTCCGTATTGTAACGGACGTGGACCCCAGATGACTCATCGCTGTAGCGGCGTCATCATTTACTAGAATCTGCTGGAATTATACTACAACGTACTCGAGGTAGTATGACATCATCTTTTGGAATATTCGGTACATATCAAGAACGCGATTATGTCATCCATGAAACTCTCCGGGGGCGCATAAAAGGATTTCAGGAAATCAGTCTAGTCTAGTGAGTCAGTCGTATCATCGAAGATCAGTGGGTCGAGTCGGACAGTTGCTTTTATCTATCCGGAGTGCCGCGTGATGTGTAAATAAATAATATTATGAGAAGTAGTAAATTGTAACTAGTGTAAATAATGTAAAATAGTGTAATATTAGAAGAATAAATAATTTGTACATAGTGTTCAAATAAATAAATAAATGAAACCCAGAAACGCTACATTGGTGTCAGAAGTGGTATAAGAAGATTTGTAAGAAATAAATAAATCGGTATGAAGGTTAAGAAGAAAAGAAGAAATACCAAGCTGGGCACGAAGAAAGAAGAAAAAATGTAAGGTCACTTGAGAGATAGTTTTAGCATCGGGGCTCCAGAGAAGACTTAAGGAGCTGGAAAGAAGACAGGAAGCTGGTGTCACTCACTTTCGGATTAAATAATGGTGCTGACTGAACTCGACTCACCGAGACAGGAAAGAAGTTCCAATAGAATGCAAATTGGAGAAAAAGTTTTTACTTCGACACAGAAATGTGAACGCTGAGACTGTGCCCGAAAGATATTTACTAGCAAACTGCAGCCATTATCGTCGTTCTGAAGGACGAGAATTGAACTGGAACTTGGTTGCGATTGGTGCTTGGATGGAAGAATGCAGACCACGGGCGGCCAGGAATGCAAGTTGCACGGTAATGATCTTGAGGAAAATCCTGCTGGACCCAATGGTATTCCATGAATGTAAAGATGGAGTCTGGACACGTGTACTGGTGAAGCGTGTGGGTCATATGGAAAGTGAGCAGCTGATGGCTATCATGGTTAGAATTCCGGAAGTTTTGGAGGAACTTTATGAGGGAGTGCCTGGTGGACACCTGGGGGTGTCGACGATGTTTGGGGACCTGCGTGAGAGGTTTTATTTGGTCCCCATCGTTAATGGATAAAGTTCCGGAAGTTCTGGAGGCACTCGATTGCGGAGTACCTCGTGGACACTTAGAAGTGTCGATGAAGTTTGGGAAGCTGCGAAAGAAGTTTTCCTTAGAGAATTGGACGAAACTGAGAAGTAGAGCAGGAAGTGTGTCATCAAAATGTCGAGGGGCACCGATACGTCAACACAGTGTAGTTGTCCATGTGGTAGTTGAAAGCGTACTCCTCCTGGCAGACACCCGACGGGAACTACGAAGAGACTTGTGCTTGGTATACTTAATGGGAGTCGAAGCAGACTGTTTTGTCCCAGGGTATCAGGAACTTGGCAATCGTGAAGATCGCCTGAGAATTCCACTATTTGGTTTGGAGAACAGCCAGCAGCATGTTGGAAGGAGTCTTCTGTTTCACTTGGCTTAAGCGAATACGGTACTGCTGCAACCAGAAAGGACATCGGAAGGAAGATGTAGACATCGGTAGAATGTCTTGTGACGTTTCGGGACGAAACATCTTTAAGGAGGGGGCAGTGTAACGGACGTGGACCCAAGATGACTCATTGCTGTAGCGGCGTCATCATTTACTAGAATGTGCTGGATTTATACTACAACGTACTCGAGGTAGTATGACATCATCTTTTCAAATATTCGATCCAGATCGAGAACGCGATGATCTCATCCATGGAACTCTCTGGGGGCGCCTAAAAGGATTTAGGCGCCAGTATATTTGTGCCACGTGATGTGTAAATAAATATTATGAGACGTGCCGGTGAAGTAGTAAATTGTAAATAGTGTAAATAATGTAAAATAGTGTAATATTAGAAGTATTAATAATTTGTTCATAAATAAATAAATCGAACCCAGAAATGCTACAGTATCTTAATGAATCTTAAGATTAAATGCTCGTTGTATAATACAGGGTCTTTATAATTGATTCACACATCCGGGACGCATTGAACGTTAAAATTCTCTATCTAACTACATGTAAAGTTTGTTTTCCAGAGACTTGAATCATATTTATGAAAACCCGATATATTTACTACAGTGAATCTTCGATAATCCGGATTAATTAAAACCATGGCGATCCGGATTATTGGAACATGTTAAAAATTAATCATTTTACGCTTTTATTTCAACATAAGTTACATAATTTTTAAAATATATAAAACTTCATTCTAATGATAAATATACAAATTATTTTTATGATAATAAACACAAACTACCGCAAATTGCAAGATAAAACATGTTAAATTCGGATTAGCGAAATACCTAAATCCGGATTACAGGGACACTATTGGTCGGATTATCGCGATTCGGATTATCGAGTCTCTACTGTATTATAAATAATATGATTTCAAATTTGTTTCTTATTTAGAGATATTCTCTTTGTGACTGTTGTTGCTGACTGATTATTCCAGTGCTTACATTTTGGTGTGCGGGGCATTTGTATGTTCTTTCTTAATGGCCATATTTTGGTGGTTTTGTTTACTCGACTCTTTCTTGTCATCTTTGACCGATACAGAAATAAAAAAAAACAGCAAAAGTGTGTCTTTAAATTTGGGAACGTTTATATAGCTTTACTCTTCAGATGACTGACATAAATTGCAACACCCCTAATAAATCAAAATTTTTATTGCAAATTCAGTCACAGTCACAGACCAACAAAATTCAGACATGTTAGCTCGAGAATAAGTAACACACGCTGTATGAAACCTAGCACTATCCTGTTGAGAAAGTGTATTCTCAAGTGTTTGAACTCTTGAATATAGCGTTTAGTAGTAATGTTACACGGACTGAACACACGACGTAACCGGCTACCATGAGTCAGTTAGTGAAAAATATCAATGGCCCATTTTGTCCTGAACAGAATAATTTCTTTAGAGATATTTTTTTTTAATCTTTGAATTCTATAAATCCCTTTGTTGCGACAATTCTTTGGATTTTCCTGATTTTTTGGAGGTTTTTCATTTTCTCGTTTCGACTCCTTCTGTTGCCTCCTCCAAATATATAAACCACTTCCTATACCTGGGAGCCAGAGAACAAAATACAGGCCTTAAGATCAGGGACAAAAAAAACACTGCCATTTATTAGCGCTTTATATTATTTGTACTCTAGCTTTTATTAACACCCCCTGATACGTGGCAGTATTCAGAGACATGACATGTTAAAAGTCCACGACAAAATGAATTTTAAATTTTCTCCTACATTTACCGAATGCAAACATGGCTGTAATGTGTCAATCAAACAATGGATTTGCGAATTTACAGGATTTTACACACACAAATGTTGGTAAGTGATAAAAACTCTGTTGTTCTCTACAAAAGGTTCCAGAAGGGTCCCTAATTGCGATTACCTCACGCACAATTAATGCACTCTATTTGCCATCGAAATAATTTGGAGTCTACCTACATTGCACCCACTTAAAACGATCACTGGAATTTGGGGTTCTCGCCATAAACTAAGTAACCATTACCGTGCAAATACTCGACAAAGCTCGACGTCCTGCTATCGGTTTAACATTATCTAAAACAAGCAGACTGTTCCGGAGCAAAATGCACACTTCTCGAAGTTTAATTGGATATAACTAATTAAGCAAATGTATTACTCGTGTTGTGCAGCGCAAGGTTGAAGCTGATGGAGTCGTTGCAGTTGCAAAATAGAAAAGCGCTCTTCCGGATGTTGAATGTTTGACTTGTAACAATAATCATTTAAAAGCCGCCAAATATTCGTTGTAATGACGTAAAGCTTGCGGGCACATTAATTATAAAATGTAAATAGCTATTAATAACGCTCTGCTTTGGTACATTGTACTTTGTGTAATCCTTATATAAATCAAACCGGGATAAAATTAAATTCCCCGATTTTCTGAACGGATTCAGTGTCGGAATTTATGAGGTATTTGAAAGTTTTGATCGTTTCCCATTTAAAAAATATATTAGTCTGTCAATGAAGTTATTACTTTTATCGAAGGAAAACAGCTTTGTGGAAATAAACGGACGCTAACGAGTTATTAAAATATGAATTTGCTTGAACGAATGGGTAAACCACTTTTGTAATTCGTTAATGACACGATGTGAACAGAAAAGAGTTTGTTATCCGAAGCCTTTGGAAACTAACAGCGGGCTTTCTTTGAGGGAGCTGACCAATTTATCGCATTGCACACAGGGTATTTTTATCGATGCTTTAAGTGAAGTAGAACTCATAGATTTAAATCTTCTTGGAAATTGAAAGAAATAAAATAATTCACCCTGCGTCTACTGCTATTGACAACGAAACTTCATGTTGTGGTCTTTAGAACTATCATGAGAAAAATACAAAGTCGCGCTGCAGTAAAATCTAAACAGAAGCACCATAACAGTCTAGAAAATACCACTAAAAGTAAAGTGTAGTCTTTCATTTACACTGTTATTGTTAAAGCCTGTCTCCTTAACGCTCACCTCTGAGAATTTATAAATTAGACGCGACAAGAAATCGCTGGACCGAAAAAAGTGCGCAATTTTTATGTTCCCCGGAGATGCCGCAATAAAAAAGGTAAAGACTCAGACAAAGTATCGCTGCCTCGTCTTTCTCCGTTTCAATGCTCCCGTTGGTAGATGTATCAGTGTAATCTGCTACTCTGTATTTTACGATAATAATACGAAAACCACTGAAATTAAAGCTCGTTGTAAACCCTAGTACCGGATTTGCTTTTAGCGTTGTGGCCAAAGAAAAGTTTGGGTTTATTGTGCACAGAAGTCCGAATTATTTTTGCATGTGTGCAGGTAAGTTGGGCGTAGAGATTCTTGACCCCGAGAAGCAAACATTTTAGCAGCACTTCCTCCATTGTTTAATCTCGTTAATTTGAATTTGAGTTAGTCGCTCGTCAAATTCAGCGATCGATCGCCATTATACTCATCAAGTGCGGATTTTTCTGGGAAAGTGCTCGTGCAAATAGACTTTTCCAAGTAATTGCATTTCGTGACTGAAAGTGAATAGATAGAACTTAATTAAGGAAAAATTCCACAAAAGGTAAGACTTCTCGACAAAGCCTACAAATCGGAGATCAAATTTTACAAATACGAAATGATAATTGAACTCATAAAGGACACAAAACCCATCAAAGGTAAATAATATGCAGGAAATAGAGAAATTACATTGAAAATTTCTTCTTGCTTTTCTGGGTCAATACATTTTCTAACACAAAGTAGTAGTTCGAAAGTAGTAGAGAAGTCCTTGTCGGGGTATCAATGGTAATAATGGTGAATGCGCAGTCGAAGGTAAAAATTTTACAGTTTATTTTGCTTTTGTAGATAGAATTTTAATTTAGGTATTCATTTGTTGATTGGGAGTTTGTTTAAATAAATTCATTTAAATAAAATTCTGAACTATATAAATGTTTAGCACAAAATATTGCAGTAATGAATAGACTAAAATAATGGAGTGCTTTTATGCAAATCCACTAGCCGCTTGTGGTGACAAAAACGTGATGAATTTGTGTTAAAATTGATAAAATTAATATTCATAGTCACAATATCCAATAAGCAGTCCAGTGACGGTGGCGATATCTGGTGGCGTAATTTTTTTTAACATTATAACGATATGTATAATTGTATATTGCTGACAAAAATGCTAATCCTTAGAATCCTGTAGCCATCGTAAGGCAATTATACAGATAACTTCAAGATGGAGAAAATGAGAGTCCTCAAGAAAAGATTACCCTGTCATTACTTAAGAGAAAATGAAAAGTGGGATTTAATGACTTTTAATTCAAGATCAAAGATCAAAGAAATATGTCAGGCACTTAATGGTTTTAATGATGTACGACAGTTCTACCCTGCATTTAAAAAACTGCTTTCACAATAGAGTCCTATATAATAAGATGATGTTATTTACTTATTTTAAGCAGCAGTTTTGGCAATGTAAATAAATAACAATTTTTCAAGTTTGGTTGCGTTACTTAATAGGGCTGAAACCCTTTAGTCCGAGTCAGTTATGGCGCTAATGGATTCGGAAAGGTTGAACATAAACATCGTCGCAACTTGAGGCCCGCCCTCACAACAAATGCTGCCCTTTATTGCCTACACACACTTCCCTTTATATTTATACTAATTTTCTATTTATCGGACTTTTCTTTGCTTCTTTAAGGGTGGGATCCTTCCGTGTTATCTTTCCATAAGAGCTGTTAGAACCAATGTAAGGAACACTACTGAAGCAATTTCAATGAAATTTTGACACAACATAGAACAGACACACTTTTTACTCTGTGTTATTTTGAAAATCCTAGTACTAGTGATTTTTCAAAAAACAATTAAAAACCAGTCAAGTTTGGAAAAAATTGATGAGATTGAGACTTAATTTATGAAAGCCTTTATGCTAATTCCCGATCCGAAAACCAAAATAAATTTTGACCCTTGGTTTTACTTAAAATGGAGCTAAAAAATAGGAATCGAAAGGGTGTTTCCAATAGAGACGTGGGCGTGAACTTATTTCACTGCGTCAACCAATCGTCTTTACTGCGTCGATCGGTACCTGTTAGTCATAAATTATTGAGATTCAGGCAACTCTTCTATTATATCATCTATTATCTATTATCTATTATACTTCTATTATATTATCTTGTGGATTTGTAAATTTGTCACAGGTAGCTGTTACTATACCTATTTTATTACTTTGTTATGTTTTTCTGTTTGCCACCACCGTCAACTTAGTCACCTGATATTCGGGAAAACCTCTGTTGTAAAACTTGTAACCACCCTTCCGAATGAAGCTATTATGAATACGTAATTCTTGGTGATTTGGGACAAGTCGCAGAATAGAAAAAGACGTAATGTTGGAGGTCTTTTTACAAGCACGTCTCCACTAAACGTGCAAAATGTATTTTTTGATGTGCCGACAACAATAAGAACAGACAAAAACGGTTCGTTCGGATTATTTGTTCAGAGTCGTTTACATTTGGCAGATCTCTTCCATAGTCCAATCAAATAAGTCAGTAAATCAAAATTTTTAAAGAAGTACACAAATTTTCTGTATAAGTATCTTTGAAGTATTTGAGGAAGATGAGTGAAATCCATTTTTTCCCAACCCCCGAGAAGTCTTTTCTTTTAATTATTTAAAATGGGTAAAAGGTAGTAAAAAGAAGTTTCAAATAAAAATTGTAAAGCATGGAATTCTACTTCAAAATGATCTTTTGACATTTTTTCTATTATTAAAATTAACAGAGTTAGAGCGGTTACAATTTAAGGGATGTAATATATAACTTCAAAAAATCATAGCGTGCTGAGAAGTTAATAGATTTTCATATTTTTTTAATTTACTCAAGGGTAATATAATATAATAAAATATAATAATAATTATTGTTAATTTTCTTTTTAAATGCCAACGACGAAAATAGGACTGGGGCTGCATGAGTTGGCACTTTAAAAAAATTATCGATTCTTAAGCGTACCACAAATTATACTTAGGTAGAGAATATAATGAGTACGAAGGCGCACAGAGGACATAATATTACTTTTCTTTTCATTATTTTGACTTTAATATCGAAATTTCGACTTTTTAATCTCGAAATTTCGACTTTAATCCCGAAATTTCGACTTTAGATTTCAAGTGGCTTATGATAACTAAAACAAGGGGGCCCCCTTACGACAGGCGTAGGACGATGTTAATTTCAAGTGGCTTATGGTCAAGGGAGCCCCTTGGAGCCTGTTTTGAAGTTGCCGTTTGTGAAAATTTGCTTTTCCGTGGATCATTGAAATTGGTGTCTCACGCTACGCGCTCGACCCTTAAAAGAAACATACTCCACGAAGGTCACATTTCCCTGTACGTAAAACTCGAAATGTGTTAATGGGTGTGGCCGCGCATAATTTCGTGATTAAAGTCTAAATTTCCATATTAAAGTCGAAATTTTGAGATTAAAGTCAAAATAATGAAAAAAAGTTATATGTGCTCTCTGCGCCTTCGTAAATGACACACCCACACATTAATTAACAAAAATCTAGGACTGGGGGCACAACCAGGGCGTGAAAGGCGGCATTGAGGTTCCTTTTAAGCCAGCAAGGATGATTTTAGAGGTACTGATTATCAAATTTTTTATTTGTATTTGAAGTAGCCTTAGTAATGGGTATGTAGTGTGCGTTCTACAGTGACAATACCGCAGTGACACTACAACAGTATTGTATTTTCACTTATTAATAACAAACAACAACAATGAATTTCCATTATTGATTTTTGTCGAACTTATATTCTCAGTAATAATATCACAACAGCATAGAAAATATCGATTAAACTTCGAGTTATGAGACGTATTTCGCGGAATACTTCGAATGACGAGGATAGTTTAATCAGATTATTTTCAATGCTCGAGTGGTATTCATTACAATTATATGTATAACGAAAAAATACGAAACGAGTTCATTATTGGAGCCAGCCGAAACACCGAAATTATTATATACATCGTAACTATGAAAAATCTGTAATTGCTATTGGCTCAATATATTATGAGTTATATAATCAGAAAAATAAAAAAATTATTCTCAGAGAAATTGTTAATTTTTTATTTTTAATAAAAAAGTTACATACAAATTTCAATTTTTGAATTTTTAATTTAAAAGACTTAAAACGGTGAAACCATTATTTTTATACCACTCTTTTAATTATTTTATACATGGTGAGTCAATAGTGCAAGGACGGAAGATGGTGGCTTTAGTAATGAAAATAAAAAAAAAATTATATCATAATATGATATTAGTAATTTACGTATAAGTCCGGAAAACTCATTTTTACAGTAACGAGTCGAAATGTTTACAGACGAGGTGACGAAAAAGCCGAGTCTAGAATTTTGAGACAAGTTACTGTAAAAGTTACCGGACATATGTCGTAATGCGTTTTATTTCATGCTACAGATACTAAATCATTGTTTTCATTTTAAAAAATGAAATTGGAATTCACAATTTAAACATCCATGAATTGAGTATCTATGACAACAGTTTGATTTGTTGGTTGAATTTTTTTACAGGACTTGTACTGTAAAGTCCCATTTTCCGGACTCAAAACTCTGACGTAAAACTAACAAATATGACACAGTATGAAATAAATTATATTACCATCAAAGCTGCACCAACTAAAATTATTTTCAGCTATATCTGGTGTTTCACTATTACAGGGCCGTACTCAACTTAATGTTTTTAAATTGAACCCTTTTTTTTTCATTTTCTGATTTGCTGTTCTAAATGCTACAACTAAATTTGGAATACAAGGTTGCCAAGTTATTAATTTTTTTTTTGAAAATTATTATTAAATATTTAAGATTGAATTTAGCATATCGATAAACAAGTCTTTCGGGCTCTGCTAATAAAAAAAAAGATGTTATTGTACAGGGTGTTCCCAAGAACCTACTAATTTAGGCGATATTTGGGCATCCATAACATAAAAAGGAATGAAAAGACTTGTTAATCACTAGAAATAATAATACTTTTAAATTTGACATTTATAGAAAACCTAGTATCACAGATTGCGTAATACCTTTCGACTCTTGTCACCCTGTTTTCCATAAATTTCCAGCTTTACATTCCTTTTTCCACCGATTATTTTCTATACCACTATCAGATTCATCTTTTCAAACAGAACTTAATAACATTAAACAAATTGCTTCAAATAATGGATACTCTTTAAAAACTATAAATAAAGTATACTATAGATACTATAACAAATTTAAATACACACACCACTTGGTTAAAAATCCTTCAGAAACAATTTCCTTTTCAAATTCATTAACATACTTTGGCGTCGTCTCAGAGAAATGTTCTAAAATACTTAAGAAAAACGGTTTTAAAGTTTCATTTAAAACAGATAACAACTTATCCAGATTTTTTATTAAAAATAAAGATCCATTAGATTACAAATCGTCATCAGGTGTATACAAATTAAACTGCTCTTCTTGTCAGTCATTCTACATAGGTCAGACAGGTCGCAAAATATCAGACCGTATTAAAGAACATTTCAGGCACATCTATAACAACACAGATCTTGATCCTCCTCCATCAACACCTTCTTCTTTCGCCAATCATATGTTAATAACGAAACATAGTTTTTCACCATCAAATTCCAATTTGATTCATAAATGCAATAAAGACCGGAAATTAGATTTTCTTGAGACTTTGAAAATAAGGAAAGCCTTGAAACTGGAAAACAGATCTTGTTTAAATGCACAGAATAACTTCAATAATCCAATTATTAATTCACTATTTTAATTTTTTACCACTCAAACAAACCTACCAGATTCTCTTTGATCCATTTTTAATTTTTACATTTTATAAAATGTTGTTTTTACGAACTCTTTTAAAAATCATGTAACCCTTTCAAAACGTCAAATTTAATTCAAAATTACATCAACGTCATAATCTTTAATATTCTTTAAGGTAAGAACCCCTCTGTAATTCAATGGTATTATTAATCTCTTGTTAAATTAGGGCTGATGATGGCAGTAGTGTTCTGCCGAAACATGTTCCATTTGTAATTTTACACTTATTAAAGTTTGTGGAGTTCGACTTAGATATATTTAAATTTTAATATTATGTTATGTCCAATAGGTGTACTTATTGAGATAATTGGATATATTTTTAAATTGCGACAATATCTGTCATATCATTCACAAAAAGTAGGCGTTGAAAACATTATTATAGCAATACCAAGTGTCAAACAATGAAGTTTTGATTTCCTTCGTCCGGTAATAACGTGTTTTGGTGATTTTAACGTTGTGTATTTTTTATAGGAAGGCGAAGAGGGTAATGATAAAATAATTCACAAAATTCAAAATAGCAGTTCTTTAGCATAATATTACAAAACGCTGAAAAAGGTAACTTGGGTAATACGGTTTTTAATGAAGTGAAAAAAATATATATATGTGGTTCCATTTATTCTACTGATATAGAAAAATCCACATCTTCAGTTTTACGTATAACCGGCGGACAGACCCTTCTTTTTTTATGGTCGAAGCAGTGAACAGGTAGAAATACTATAATTAATAATATTTTCCATTATAAAAGTTATAAAAAAAATGTTTACTATCAATGTCTAAAATTATTATCAATGTCAGAATTTCCAAATTTTCGCTTGTGTGAACACTCTTCTGTCATGTAAAAATAAAATGTCAGATAAACGTCACACTATTTTTATGAATTTTAAGCAATTTAAAGACTTGCCATGGTGGTGTCGAACTATAAAACGTTGTATTACACTCGTTCCTGTGTAAATTAGGGGCTTTCCGGCACTCGGGGCTTAAAACAGCACTCGTTTCACTCGTGCTTTTTTAAAACCCTAGTGCCGGAAAGCACCCAATTTACACAGGAACTCGTATAATAATATACTATTTACAATTTCTTATTTTGCAAAAATGGTTTATGTATGTAAAGCTTTGTTTCTTTACGTACGTAAAGCGCTCTTTCTTTAAAAAAATTAATTTGCAATAATGTGTCAAGAGACTTCACATGTCAATACTCTTGTCGGTACCTTGTGTTTTTGTGTGGGGTGTCGTCTATTCGACAAGACGAATCCCCAAGCTGAGGACCGAGGCTCAACAAATCGCAGCGTGGAAATTGCTCTACCAAGTACAACACCTTGTCAGGTACATAAGTCGTCTAAAAACGATTCAGAGTTCCGACCACGAATTAGAAATTACCCACGATCGACCGTCAGGGAACCTGGTCGGACTTGTCCAGGACAGACCCTTCAATTTTGTGATCGAAACATGGTTCGAGGGTTTTATGGCTTCTTATGGGAGGAGCCAAATTTAAATACAGTAAAAGTCCGATCTACAGGCGCCTGTTAGGTTTATTGAACGAGGACCCCATCCTTAAGGATAGCACTGATTTCATCATTTAGATCACCAATAATTAAGATTCATCCCATGATATGGGATTTAAAATTGGATCATTAGTCTTGAGAGAAGTCCGGCCTTATGCAATTTGAGGAAACTGAGTGGCAATTCGGCAAACCGCATATCTAATGGTCACTTTGAGGAACCACGCAGAGTCGATCGAGATCTCTGAAGTTCTCCATGCACCGGAATTTAATTATACACACATGTGTGATGTCGCATGCTTTCAAAAACTCTTATTTTAATTTACAACCATTCAATAGTAGACGACATAATGCGAGGATGTGGGGCAATAATTGTACTAAATCTCTGTACGGTCAATAGCGTGAACGAATTGAGAATTCGACCTTGAGACTCCCGCCCCCAGTTTAATACAAATTAGGAGGCTAGCCTATTGGAAGATTGTTGAAAGCTAATTAAAATGTAAACTGACACCATGAACACTTCAATAAGGCCTGCGGAACACAAAAAACAGATTCGCTCAAACAGTAACGAGGCGTCTGAAATTACTTCATTGGATATATTTAAAGAAGAACTGCGCGAACCCTTTCTCTGATATTGCACACAGCCAGCAATTCTCCATAAAACAACACTAAACTCGGTGGATATCTTGCAATATCCGGTATGCAGCCAATTACATCTGACCGCGTGTGAGCCAGAGATTGTCTGTTTTCCAAAGGTTGTTGATCCACTTATCGTCCATACGTCCAGCCATGTTAACGTGCATTTCAGGATTTTATTCCGCCATGCAACGCTTTCACGAGCATAGGGTCAAATGTGAGCTTCGGCTTGAGCTCGGACTTGAGAGCAACACAAAAAATACTGCTTTAGCGGTTTCATAAAACATTTTTTACGATGTTACAAAAAAGAATGACAACTTTTTGAATCGATTTGTGTACTTTATCAGGTAACGGGGTTTCAACGCTATTGTCATACTGTACAACAGAGCTTTTATCCGTTCACTTTTGGACCATAAATTCCGGTGACATTTAATGTTAAATAAAATAGAGTTTAGTGTAGTGGACATAAAAGTTCTGAATTTTATAGATAGCTAACCATTATAGAGTTAAAGCTAAGGTAAAACTTTAGATCGTTTGATAGAAGATACAAATACTAACAATGTTGTCCGAAAATTAAGCTCCACGGTCTTTCTTTAAAATGTGCATCGCTGGTTTGTGCACTTTGTTGGAAAATGAATACAAACAAACCGTCTTGTTTATTACATTTTCTGATATTTCCCTCTATGGACAGTAGTTTACGGTGAATAACGCAATTACTAAAATATGTCACAGTATTACTGCCTCTGAAAGAGTACGCTATTACAGATATAATAAGATTACCTTACAAAGTGTACACATAATTTTTCACCCATAATGAACAATCTAAAAGAAATTTATACAAAGAGAAGTTCTTAGAAAATAAAAGTAGTAGCTTAATTCACCTTTCTCTTATTAGGAGAAAATCTACAACGTTTGCTCTACCGGGCTAATGATCTACAGTTTTTATTCTGAAACTTTAAGAGCAGTTTTTCTCAAGTCATTAGGAACTGAAATGTTTGTACATGCTGCAGAAAACAAACCACTAAAACGCGATACCAAATTTCTCAAGTCTATAAATAGGACAGAAAAATACGTGCTAAAAATTAAAAAAAAGATTCTGAAAAACGTTGAATTATTTTTTTTATTTATTAAGACAGTTGTTTTTCACGTACCTATGTATATTTATTAGTACGTTGTGACAGTTACTTCAGGAAGGATAGTACGGCATTGTCCTGTGAAAATAAAAAAGCAGAGACATAAATTTAAATTTATTATAAATATCACAATCTGCTCAGAACAGTTTATATGATTCAAGTGCTTGCAATAAACACACCGCTAATCGATAACATAACCAAAGAAATGAATATACTTTTCCCGCGATCTGAGATTTTATCTTCATTGTTTAAAAATTTAATTTAACTTCCTTATTGGTGAAATTTATTACACAGTTCTGCATTAGAACTACAATTTTTGAAGTGGCTGGACCCTAGATGAAGCAGTGATAAGATTCGAGATGTCCAAGCAGTCATACCCATATTTTTTATCATTTTCAGATTTTCGATGTTTAAAGAAAGAAGAATGTTTTATTCGGAGAAAAGTGGCTTAAAAAGAAAAGCCTCAGTTTTGCTCCTAATAAAACAATCTACTATTTTTCAAGAATTGAAGATTTTATTTTTTGAAGTTATGCAAGGTATCACTTTTTACTCTTGGTGAATAGAGAATTGAAAAGTGTAAAACCCAAAAAAAAATTGGGGGTTGCCATTTAACAAAATTGATGACGTTCTGGTTGCTATGACTTTATAATAAACATGTGTTGGATAAAATAAACAATACCACGCAGTGGATGTACATAATATCATTGCTTATATCGACCCAAATACACATTAATTAGGAATACTTTTTTTCTGGCACGTTGAAAGTGGAACAACACAAAACGAAAAAAGAGTTGAATTCGAAATCCACAAGAACGCGAAGTATTACTAACGACTTTGTTGTGAATTTACTGACCTTTTGAAAGTGGGAAAACATTATCAGTTTATTAGCGACATGAATGATATTACGCCGAGAAAAACTTGTTAAAACAGCAATCTTGTGTGTGCAAAGATTTATGACTGATAACACGGGGCTTTGAACCGCTGTGGCAATACTCGATATCCGTCATCATAAATAACCGCAGCTTACATTCGATTGTGCTTGTTACCCTTAAAAATCATCAAATTTTTAATAATTTTTGTACCATACCGGCAACATGACACGTTATAAAATTTGTGGGAGGTTAGAGATTTTAGAAGATTTTTTCCTGTCAGAACCAGTACGATCTCAAAAAAACATATTTTTACTCGGTGGATGAATAATTGAATAATGAATAACAAAGGATAAATACTTCCAACAAGACAATGCACCGGCACACAAATGCAGGAAATTCAAGCTTACGCCGGAGTGCGTTGATTAGGGAGCAGTTTATTTTCCTTTACGATCATTTGTCAATCATTTTATCTACCATTAATTAACAATGTACATAATCATGATGGCACCGAGTGACAAAATATCGTGGCCTAGATATCTTCATTTAATCGACCATTATACTGATACTGATTAAAATTATGTAAACAGTGAACTGATGTTTTTAACATCTTCCAGCCCATACAGCACGGATGGAGATATGTGCATTTGTCAGAATCCGCGAAAAATGTCTGCCAAGCCCTTTATTTTAACAAACGCATTTCCTGGAAATCCCGAGTACGTTACACTTTCACAAAAATTTAACTTTTCTCCCACGAAAGTAATTTTCCTCTTGCACCTAAATCACTGAATAATTAAAAGCAGTGTCGAGAGAGGAGTGTCAGGCCGCCTCAAACGGACGCACGTCTTCATAAAGGAATAAAAACTTTGTGCGGCACTTTTTCCTCGTTATTTCACAGGAAAATTAAAATCTAGTATAATAAACGTTTTAAACCTTGAAACTTTCAAATACCTTTGGCTTTTATATCACATTTGCAAGAACAATGAGGTATAATACTGCATTATGAAAATCAGGAAAAGAAGTCGTGGGTCATAATTCATATTCTACGTTTAATAAGTTATTCAATGTTAGTCGGAAAACTTTCCCTGAAATGCCGCCAAATTGTGTAGTCACGGGATGCGATTTAAATAACGCGGGATTGCTTTTGGACAATGTGGCAACAACGATCACATCTCATCGCAACTCCTAATCCTTTTGCACCATTTGTCCACTTTCGCAAAAAGTGTATTATACCCAATTATTAATTTAATTGCTAAATAAAAAAACACTTGTATAGTAAATTATTCGCAGTGACTGCAGCTATTGGCACAATCTAGTATAAAAAACAACAAATTGACAAATACAAATTTAACAAATACCTCTTTTAAAAAAATGTGGAGGAGATAAACGAAAGGACAAAAACTGAGGTAAAGGTAATAACAGAGAGGTGAAAGAAATGATAAAGAACCTAGGAAAAAGGAAATGTGAAAAAAAACTGAGAATGCTAAAGGAATGTGAAAGCGGTGAAAAGAGCGGCCAAGTTCGAAGACAGGATGGAAGGAAGGGTGGAATGTAGGATACTGAGAAGAGAAGAGAAAAGAAGAAGAACGCGAGGAGATCGAGAGGGAGAAATACAAACAGAACTGAGAGTCCCGGTGTAGTTGCCCGAAACGATAATGTGCACTGAAGCTATCTAGACAACCAGCAACGCCGTAAGCTTTGTTCCTATGCTTTAAACCAGTTTTACAAGGTAATTCAATCACTGAGTGATTTTTCGCTCATGTCGGGAAGAAGTTCATTTGTTGTTAGGATTATCAATATTATTATTCATTATGTGTTTCCACTAGTTGGATGACTGTAATAAGAAAAATAATACTATCACGTCAATAAATACTCGAATGTGGACACTTAACACGCAAGAAAAACACTAAGACACAATGAAAAAAATTCTAACACTAAGACGCACTGAAAAGAATAAAACGTTAAAAAACAATGTATCCACTTGTTCGGCCCGCTTGCAAATTAATTTGTTTCATCCCTGTGACATATGATGCACCTGCATCCATACACCTGCATCGATGAAGACAGACAAGTTTTTTGCGACACAAAACCAGCTTCGTATTCAGATGTTTTTCAATTCTGAATCCATC
Source organism: Diaperis boleti (assembly GCA_963583935.1). NCBI lineage: Eukaryota > Metazoa > Arthropoda > Insecta > Coleoptera > Tenebrionidae > Diaperis > Diaperis boleti. Next base: position 77,689,283 of record OY757242.1, on the reverse strand, counting down.
ACAAATTCACTGGTCTACTTTGCTGAACGCGTGCCACAAAGAAAACAAAACATTATAGCCTCAGGCGCACCTTAAAGATACTATATAGATAAACTGCAACTACGAGAGATGTATGACTGAGAAAATATGATTGACAGTGTGAAACAAAGAAAGATAATGGCGACGGTTAGTGCGAAAATGAAGAAAGGGGAACAGATATTGCTTGGAAAAACTAGGTAACGAGTGAGCAACAAAATTCGTGATCGCAGTTGGCTAAACGTATATCGGTTCTTTTACTTTAATGTTTACATTAATCGTCAATTCACATTACTCAATGACTTTTTACACAATAGTATCGATCAAGAATCGACTCAAAATTTTACATTCAAAGGCTCCTACGATCACGAATTTTGTTGCTCACTCGTTAGAAGGTGTAGAATGTGCTATGAAAAGAGAGAGACGATTATAGATAATGAACGAGTGTGGTGAGATGAGAGAAAGAGAGGAAATACTAATTGTAGGTTAGAGGAAAATAAAATGGATGGAAGAGGAGGAAGAAGGCATTAAATTAGGTGTTGAGGGGTGTGAGGGAATTGGTTCCCCCCACTGACACTTTAGACCACACCGCGGACCCTTTGTGTAACCCCCCCCCCCGTGTCCCTCATTCCTGTCTCTCATCCGACAACAGCGAAAAAATCTAGGATGGTTCCAGACGAGGTACAACTCAAGTCCATGTCTCCCCCTTTGTGGTCAAGGCGAGAGCCGGACATTCCTATAGTATTTGTTCGATAGTCTCGTCCTCCTCTAAACACCCCCTGTAGGTTGGCACCACCATGGTCCAGATGCCCACCAAAAGGCAGTCTTCCTCAGAGGGGCTTTCCATTCTACATCCGCGGAGCAGAGCAACGCGACGGGTTTTGATATTTGAAGCAGCCGTGCCATATTTTTTTACTTTTAAAGGATTCCTCTACGTAGCCTTCGGCAATGTTGCTGGATTCCCACCCACCGTGGCGTTTTAAATCCAAAACTCCCCCACCTTGCGAAGCCTCGCACTTTGAAGATTTAAAACCTCTGCAATTCTTTTTGGCATACTGCCGAAGGTGTTATGTAAAATTTGTTGTTTGGTTACCTTTCCATTACGAACACTGAGAAATAAGCGTGATACGATTTTTTGAGTTTGTGGCCCACATTTTGTCGCTTTAAAAACAATATTAATTTTGGAAACTTTGAGATATCTACGTTGTCTCAAAGATTTAAAATAGTTTTTACCATTGAATAAATTGACCAAATTGTCGATCATTTATAATTTTGAGATTTTTCTTGGAAGTAAAAAGACTGCGTTTTCAGTGATTTTATTAGTAATATTTTTTTGTTTTACACCATTCCTTGAAATTCCTATAAATCTGGTTTGCGATTTTTCAGGTGATAAATTTTCTACGGGGGCAAGCGTTGCAGCCAGAATTTCAGGTGGTGTGCAAGCAAGATTATCTGCATAGAACATTTTAAAGACGAGATTCTATACTGAAATTAAATTTGGAGGTATTAAGGAAAAAAATACATTTCAAATAGATTACTGTACCGTTTTCATAAAATTTTTGAACAAACTTCACAAATGCGAAAAAAATTGCAGTCAAACCTTGCAAACCGCGGGAAAAGTTTATAAACCGACCGGAAGGCGAGAGCACTTTCTTACCTTGTTTTGAAATATACTGTTCGGTATATACCTCTCCAAAACCCGGATCAGCTGCAACTCACCCCCACTTGAGGTTCAATTTGGGCACCTCCCTTTTCTGAAAGTGGGGTGAGCTAAATTTTAAGATTTGTAGGAGAAGCAAAACTGCGCTCAAACGAGATAGTTGTTACCATAGTTGTAAAATGTTGTTTGTTAAATAAAATCAGTGAAACCAGACAAGCGTCTTGTCGTGCTAACAAGCATTCATTCGGAACCCGTGGTTCCCAAAATCAAACAACGTAAAGTCGTACTTTACATTTGGTCTTTCGAGCCGGATATTAAATCAATGAAACAAATCAAAGTTCCGTAAAGTCGTACTTTACATTTGGTCCAAACGAGTCGGATCAAAAACTAGTGCTATTAAAAACCAGTGCAACGCATAAATCAGTGCAACGCAGAACTCAGCGTTTGTGATTCACCGTATCGTCTCGGACAGAATTTGTCACGCTACCAAGCAAGTGGTCCTTCGAGAAGGTGACGAGCACGTCATTCATTTAATCCTCACCATTCATCAAGATCCGGACATCAACTCCACAAACAAGGGTTAGGTCAGTCCGTTTCATTCATTCACAGGATCTCGCGAATCCAGAATTGTGTACATCTCCTCACGCCACGTTTAAATTATTAAACAAGCAAAATGGCCGACATAAACCAACTTACAAACGCGCGCGAATACATCAAACAACGACTAGTCACGGTAACGACATTTCTGAAATTATTTAGAAGGAACGATGATATTAACTTGTTAAAAGTTCGATAAAAATCATTAGAAAATCTAGAGCGAGAATTCCGCGAAACCCAAATCGCGATCTTAACCAAACTCAGTTCATCCGATATAAAATACGCCGAGTTAGTAAAACAACACGAGGCAAAAGCTGCCGCGTTCGAAACGGATTATTTCAATACAATGGCCAAACTTCAAACAAAAATTCAGGAAACCGATAAGGTTGCGGAGCAATTACCGAAAACAAGTATCGAATTGCCAAAACACAATCTACCGACATTTTCCGGCGACCTAGCAAAATTTATGGCCTTCCACGATTCCTTTGATTCGTTAATTCAAAAAAACAAGCAATTGACCGATATTCAAAAATTTCATTTTTTACAAGCCGCATTAAAGGATGGATTTGTGGTCGCGGGCGCGAATTACGCAGACGCCTGGGAAGCGGTAATCAAAAGGTATAAGAACGAGCCCTTAATAATAACGAGGCATGTTTTCAATATCGCGAAATCACCTGAAGTAACAAGAGCGTCTCATTTGGCCCTTCGTCAATTGTTAGACGACATCACAATCGATTTAGCAGCCATAACCGCGCTCGGCATAAATGTGCAGACTTGGAACTATTTTTTAGTTCCGTTAATGGCGGAAAAGTTAGACAAACGCATCAAAACGGGAATGGCAAGCCTCTCTTACCACGAAAATGCCAAAGCAAAAACAATTCGCGCAGTTTCTGGAGAGTCTCTGCCAGAGTTTGGAAGTACGTTTTGCGATCTGCAGGGGCACTCGATATATCAATGCGAGAAAATTTTTGATTTATTAGTCGCCGACCGCGTGCGGAAAACTAAAGCTATAGGATTATGCCAAAATTGACTAAAAAACTATGGTTCAGAATGTCGGTCAAAGTTCAAATGCAAGTTGTGTCGCTAACACATTACTGACGAGATAATTCAGAGTTGATCTTGTTATTAACCGCGGTCGTATTAGTTGAAGATGCAAAGAACCATTTGCAATAATGTAGAGTTCTTCTGGACCAAGGGTCCCAATCAAACTTCATCACGCAATCAATGTTGAACAAACTCGAGATTCCTTGGGAAAAAAGTAACGTAATGGTGGGCGGAATCGGGGAAGTCGTGCAGCACGTTAGTAAGTCCGCGAGAATTTCCGTTTCGTCGCATACGAGAAATTTTTAAATCAAAATAAACTGTCGAATTGTTCCCACAATAACCCAAGATTTTCCAAACGGTGTCATAAATCGAAACCAAATAGAAATTCCTAGGAACGTACAATTAGGATTATATATATATAATCGGTGCCCAGCATTTTTTGGAGATTATCTCGACGGGCGAAGACAGACGTGACCTAAACGGTCCATTTTTACAACCAAGCCACTTTGGGTTTTTACTAGGGGGCCTGGTTCCCAATTGTAAAAACCCAGTAACTACATCCGTTTGCAATTTGGCAGCAAATTTAGAAAAGCAGGTACAGCGGTTCTGGGAGATTGTGGAAGTTCCGAACCCAATTATCGACCACAGCAATCATAAACGGTCCCTCGAGGATAATTTATGCGAAACGCATTTCCGGAAGAAGATTCAAAGAAACGAAGACGGTCGATTTATCGCCGAATTACCCACTAAAACGGGCAGTATAGACCTGGGTTTTTCTAGGAAATGGCCACCCGCCTTTCCACTTCCCTTGAAAACAAATCAGGCAAAAACCCCGGTCTCAAATCTGAATATGCCGAATTCATTAAAGAGTATCAGGTACTGAGACACATGGAATCAGTACCACCCAACGAAATTAACATCAAAAACGCATGTTATTTGCCCCATCATGCGGTCATTAAGCGGGAAATTATAACAACAAAAATCCGGGTAGTGTTTGACGCCTCCGCGAAAACGTCTAACGAGAAAAGTCTGAATGAAAACTTACTTGCGGGTCCGATCGTTCAACAAGACCTTTTCTCGATTTTGATTCGCTTTCGCACGTTTCGGTACGTGTTGAACGCCGATATTACAAAGATGTATCGGCAAATCAATATTAACCCAGAGCAATGCGACTTTCAGCGGGTGTTGTGGCGGGATGATCAAAATGAACACTACCAAACGTTCCGGTTAAAAACAGTGACGTACGGAACCAAACCGGCCACTTTTATCGCGACCCGGTTTTTGTTGAGGTTAGCGGAAAAAAAAACTAAAATGTAAAACCAGAAGCGAGCCGGGCCATCAGAACGGATTTTTACATGGACAATTTGTTGGCGGGCGGTGAAAATCTAGAGGACGTCATTCAATTACAAAGGGATATTTCAACCATTTTATTACAAGGGCAATTGGTGCTGCGCAAATGGTCATCTAAAGATCATCGCGTCTTGGTCGACGTCGAAGACACTTCGCCGAACGCGATTTCGAGGAAAATACGTTGGACACATCATTAAAAACGATCGTGAAGCTCGTTCAACAGTCAGAATTTCCACTCGAATTGGAAAAACTAGCAAAGGGTGCAAAAAATAGCGGGAAATTGACTGCTCTAGACCCGTTCGTAGACACTGACACAATTCAGGTGTTGCTTACGACAAAAAGCACCCGATGATACTGCCTAAGGGTCACTTTGTCACCAAACTCCTGATCCGACAAGAACACGAACGGAACCTTCACGCGGGTGCACAAGCAACGTTAGCGTCATTGCGGGAGAAGTTTTGGGTGATAGCAGGTCGCGATGCCGTGAGGCACACTTTGTTCAACTGCGTCGTGTGTTTCAAAGCTTTTAGCTTAAAAAATGGGGGATTTGCCAGTTCATCGGTTAGAACCGATTTTGCCGGCCCTCTTTTGATTAAGCAATCTAACGGACGCGGGAGGAAGCGCGTAAAGGCACATATCGTAGTGTTCGTCTGCATGGCCACGAAGGCGATCCATCTAGAATTAAGCAGCGATTTAACATCCGAAGCTTTTCATAAATGCTTTGAATCGGTTAATCGCTCGGCGCGGTCATGTAAGTCACTTATTTTGTGATGATGGCACCAACTTTATGGGTGCGAATAACCTCTTAAAATCAAGGGAATCGACGGTAAATGAATTCGGGAAATTAAACGTCACATTCCATTTCATTCCACCGAAAAGTCCCAATTTTGGGGGGCGGTAAAATCGGCCAAATCACATTTGGTAAAGATTGTTCTAAACGCGAGTTTGACGCGACATTTTTGGTCCGAGTCGAGGCCTGTTTGAATTCGCGACCGCTTACGCCGCTGAGCGCGGACCCGAACGACCTCAGCTTCCTGATCCCGGGACACTTCCTAATCGGGGAAGCACTGACCGCCATCCCGGAAGATGACGTCACCTCCATCAACATCAACAGGCTCTCTAGGTGGCAGCTAGTGGAGCGACTTCGAAGGAATACTTGTCGCAGCTGCAGAAGCGTACCAAATGGCGCGTCGAACTATCGGAAGGAGTTCAATGGACCACGGCCGGAGTAAAACAAGGACGGCATCGCGAGGGTGGCCGTGTTAAAGACTAATCGCGGTGAAATGGCGCGTCCAGTGAGAAGATTGTGCGTGCTACCTGTGGACGGAAACTAGAGTGGTGCCGTGACAAAACCGTGTTAGATTTAAGCAGTGTGCATGTTAGTTTAAGTATATTTTTAAAATGTTCGTTAGTTTTAAGCTTGTGCGCAAAGAGCACACTCTCAATAAAAAATCAGGAACGATGTTCCTTGATTCAGTTCTGTTCATACCAGACAGATTTGCCCTGTGACCCACACGAGGTGTCTCATTTCTTCTGAGTCTTGCCATTGCTGTGGCGTGACACCGGGTATGTGTCACAAATTTTTTTTTAATTATCTTTCGAAAGAAGCCGCATATAATTTTTTTTAGTATACCGTCGTAATCAGTAAACAAAGCTTTATCAGAATATGCAAAAAAAAATTTTGAGCAAATGGGACCGATTTTTTTTTTCTTAATGGGCAGCTAACGTGTTAAATAATGCAATTTATTTTCATACTGTGACTACCCAATATACTTTTTCAAAAAACTGGAAATTTTAGTTATTGGCCATAGGGGCCAATAATGTGAATGCCGAACACAACAGAAAAAGAAACTCTGCTTCTAAACGTAAGCACAAGGAAAAGCTTCACCTGCATGCAAAAATACAACTTTTCTATAAATCGTAATACATACTTGCAATTCTTACCGAGTTTGGTAAAAAGCCTCGACAGAAATTTTGGGTATTTAATGTGCCAACAACTGTACAGCTTATCCTATCTTAAAAAATTGACACTCACCCTTCTCAATCTGTTTCAATTTTAATAGGAAACCCTACATGAGAACCAATTACATCTTCTGCAGAACAAAAGATAGCTTTCGACTTTTAAAACACTTGCCTTTTTGTCGCGACTACGGCGTCGCTAACGAAAGAAATTAATATCCATCAGCATAATTTTTGTTTGGGAGAGTTTTTCCAGCTACAGGAGCTTTTTTTATTATAAGGGATAAATCGCTTTCACTCCATTCCTCCACTTAAATGGCAGAGTAATTAATTATTTTGACAAAATCTGGTTGATAAATGACGCGAAATTCAATACACAGTGGTAGCTGTCACGCCGCTTTTAGCGCCGGGTTTGCATAGCCGAAGCTCAAGAAAAAACAACAAATCTCAAATTTAGTTGAATGCTAATGAAGTAATGAGCTAAGAAAGCGTAAACAAGGAATTGCAATTAAGGTTTCTTTGTGAAGTACGACGTGCAGTAAATAATATCACAACGTTCGCTGATATTGAACACTTCAGGTTTAGATGTAACCGAAGTCGATTGAAATGAGCGTCTGCAAAGTTTTACAGACCTATTATTTCAGAAAAAAAAAACGGATTCATGTCTGTCCGCTAAATAAAATAGGATAGATATATTTGCGCCAGTATTAAATTCTGCATTAACTAATAAGTACTGTTGCGGTGTATTGTGAGTCGCGATATTCTCGAAGGACCAATGATTTGATAATATACTTAAATGATGTTTATTTGCGAGTCGTGTACAAGTACAAGTTATAGGGTTTGTTACAGGTTGAATGTTGAATACCGAATGGATGAATGCTGAATGAATGAATGGATACAGAGTGGTCTCAGATAGACCGATGTGGGGAGGAGGGTTGGCACCCCCACTCGTAATAGGCGTGAACAAGTACAAAAATATGATTTGTAAAAAAATAAGTATATGACGTTAAAAAATAAAATTACACTTGGTGTTTTATTAAGATCCTATGATTTGTCGATAACCTTTATTAGAAATTCCTGAAAGGTTATCCGGCGATGATTTCCCACAAGAACTTTTTTCAATAAAAATTTAATGCATATCTAAAAACAAAATGAAATTCAGAACCTACTGGACTATTCCCCTTGGCAAAGAGACCTTTTTGTTCTTTTTATTTCTCAAAATAAAATTTTGTCTTGTGTATCTCACAAATAAATACTGCACTTTAATAGCAATCATTTGTTATTATTATCGTGGCGGAAATGACACTAAAGCTCACTTTATTATTCCTGCTGTGTCATGTTACAGGATAATGAACCCAGAAGCGCCATGCGTGTTTTTTGATTTATTACTATGAAGGCTTTTACTATGCATGCGGATCCTTGAATCAACAAAGTTCAAAAAGTATTTTTTATTATTATGAATATTTCGGTTCGTATTAATATTGAATGACTCCCATGAAAATTGTGGCAATTTTGTTTGTATCTTCCTTCCGACATTCGTATGAAATGGAAATCGGGAACAGCAACTGGTAACTACGCTATTTTTATTTGTAGAAAAAATATGTCAGTCTAGATTACACTGCTATTAATCTGTGCGGAACTTGTGCCAAAATAAATATCACTTGCGGGTTTCATTGAATGGACTTATCCTAGAACCTGAAGTAAACAAACAGGAATATTCACAAACCATCCTGCAGTCAGTAAGCTTCGAAAGAATGCCTTTTGATCACAAAGGTGCTTTGAAATTCAAAATAAAAATTTAGAGATCTCTTGTGTGGACAAAAAGATTCCCTTTAGTTACTTTGTAACGAAAGAATTCTTTGCAGATTTGAGTTAAAACATTATATCACACAACCCTTGCTCCTTCGATGTCATCGTGCATAAGTAACTGGAATGCGAATCACCTTCTTGTGTGCTCTCTATACAGTGAAAATTCCACAAAAGCAGTATGTGAACTGACGACTCAGCAAGAAAGCTGCTTTCACATTTCAATAAACTCTACTCTTTGCAAAAGACGTTGCGTTAGAGTTTTTCCGTTTCAAAATTATAATCACTCATTTCAAGTATGTTCCCCATTTAATTGAAGTTGTTAGGAGTTCATAATTAAAGATACTTTTGCTTTGATGTGGTGGCACTTCATAAAGTTTTAATTCGAATAAATAGATGGAATGTAATGTGGTAATTTGCAGGCATTTGTTCAACGAGTTCGGTCGAGATTAAATTCAGTTGCCCTGTGGTTTTTACATGGGTTGATAAATGCACTGGTGATTGGAATTTTAGTTTTCCCATTCGGGAATTGCGGATTATAGAGACAAATAGTGCAGGTTTAATTTTGTGGTGGCTGAAAATGACTTTAGGAACATTTGCGTGTATTTTCTAACTTTCTAGTTAGAATAAAAAATCTCAAAATATTGCTATTGTAATTTTTGTTATCCAGTGAAATAATTGAAAACATTTTTCAATAGAAAAAAATGTAATATTAAAAACCACTGAAGTGTATCTGATATATAAGAGCAATAAAAAAACTGGTACCCGTATCCCAATGTGTTTTAAAAACCTTTCTTCCACTTTCAATCTAATGGAAATTCCCAATTAAACGTTAATTCCCTTAGCTTACAAATTTTAAAAAACACTTAATACTTTTTCTTTATTCACAATGAAAACTGATTCCTCCCTAAAGATTATCGCTAAAGCTTTCAATACAAAAAAGGAAAAAACCCTGTGCAAGCATCCGGAAATAGTTCCCTCTGAACGACGCTGGAACTTGACAAACTCCTTCGTAATTAATTTCTTCTAATTTATCCTTGTGCACCAAAAAGCACAATTCGACGCAAAATCATTTTTTAGCGAAAATTGAATTTTGCGGTTTCGAAAATAATTATACCTTCTGGCAGGACTGCAAATCCTTTAAAGGCAGGAAATTGAAATTATCGTTCGGTGATCGCACCGATTTTTCATTTTTCTTGTTGGAATGTAAAGCGCAGAGCAAACAGCTTCCCGTGCTTTTATTAGTTAAAAAGTTCTGCATCTAATAGCAACTTTATCGTTATTGGAGCTAATTTAATTTTCTCTTTAACACACAGAACTAGAATGCATGCTTTTATTACGAGTAGGGGCTATTCACGCGCTCTAAAATCCACATTCTTGTGGTTTATGATAACTGTCGCTCATGCACCTAAATCATAAATTGTTTTAGGTCGACTATAAACCGACGCAATGAAAAGTAATGACATGGTTTCACTTTTAACTTTATTATCTTAATGTATTCTAAATTTTAGACGTGCATATTTATCTTGGAAAAACTAGGAGCTATTCTATTCTGGTTTCAATGTTTTTACTATTTATTTACGTATTTTAGTACTTTATTAATCAAGCTTGATATTGTCACAATAAGTTGAGTACATACATGAAAGTGAATTTTATCAATCGAATCTCTTATAGACAATATAAAATCAATTTCCACTTTTTTAATATGTACTGTAATTTTCAAAATTTTTATTGTATTTTATGTATTCACTTTACTGAAAGGGTTAGCAAAGAAGAATCATGGTAAGTAGACCAACAAAGACATGAAGAACTGCGTGAGGCAGTAGGGGAGAGGGAGATCAGATGGACAGACATAAGACAAAGTACCTTAAATTTAAATGGAAAGACGTATTATGGACAAGAAATCCAACTCCACAAAAATCCATACACCTCCGGGTAGACAAGGATACGGATTAAGCAACTAAGTTCTTGGACTCATTGACAAAAATAGCAAAAAATGTGCATATATTTTCCGGGAAATTTAAAAATGTCGTCCTTGGAGTTTTAGGGACAATCTCTCTTATTTCGTTCATCGCTGACTAGTTTAGCGCCTGTCTTGCCTATTCTATTTCCTCCAAAGTTGATGAGTCTAGAGACTGTCTTTCTTGTTCTATTTCATCCAAAGTTGACGAATTTAGTCCAAACTTGACGAGTTTCTTCCATCGTTGACTGGCTTTCTGATTATACTTCGTCCAAAGTTTAGAAGTAAAGGGACTGTTCTTCTGATTCAATTTCGCCTAAATTTGGCGATTTTAAGAACTGTCTTTCTTATTCTATTTTGTGCATCGCTGACGTGTGTAGGGACTTTCTTTCTGTTTGCATTTCGTTCATCCTTGACGAGTTTAGGGACTGTCTTTCTTATTCTACTTCGTCCAAAGTGACGAATTTAAGAACTGTTTTTCTTATTTTATTTCGTCCAAACTTGACGAATTTAGAGACATGTCTTACTTATTCTATTTCGTCAAAAGTTTTATATTTTAGGAACTGTCCAAAGATGAGAAGTTTTGGGGAACGTCTTTCTGATTCTACTTCGTCTAAAGTTGACGACTTTAGGGATTGTCTTTCTGATTCTATTTATTCCATCTTTGAAGAGTTTAGGGACTCTCTTTCATATTCCACTTCAAAGCTGACGAATTTAGGAACTGTTTTTCTTGTTCTCATTTTGTCCAAACTTGACGAGTTCGGAGACAGTCTTTCTGAGTTTATTTCGTCCAAATTAGGCGAGTTTAGGGACTGTCCTTCTGATTCTATTTCTCCCTAATTTGGCAATTTTAGAGACCGTCTTCCTTATTCTATTTCGTCCACACTTGACGAATTCAGGAACTGTTTTTCTGAATCTATTTCTTCCATAGTTGAGGAGTTTAGGGACTGTTTTTCGAGATCGTCTTTCTGATTCTACTTTGTCTAAAGTTGACTATTTTGTGTATCGCTGACGAGTTTAGGGACGGTCGACGGTCTTTCTGATTCCATTTCGTCCATCCTTGGAGAGTTTCGGGACTGTCTTTCTTGTTTCACATAAGAGTTGACGAATCTAGGAACTGTTTTTCTTATTCTGTTTGGTCCAAACTTGACGAGTTCGGGGACAGTCTTTCTGATTCTATTTCGTCCGAAGTTAAGGAGTTTAGAGACTGTCCTTCTGATTCTATTTCGTCCAATGTTGAGGAGTTTAGGGACTGTTGTTCTGATTCTATTTTTCCCTAATTTGACAATTTTATGGACAGTCCTTCTTATTCTATTTCGTACAAACTTGACGAATTTAGGGACTGTCCTTCTGATTATATTTCGGCAGAAGTTTAGGAGTTTAGGGACTGTTGTTCTGATTCAATTTCTCCCTAACTTGGCAATTTAGAGACCGTCTTCCTTATTCTATTTCTTCCAGACTTGACAAATTTAGGGACTGTTTTTCTGAATCTATTTCTTCCAAAGTTGAGGAGTTTAGGGACTGTTTTTCGAGAACGTCTTTGTTATTCTACTTCGGCTAAAGTTGACTATTTTGTGTATCGCTGACGAGTTTAGGGACAGTCTTTCTGATTTTATTTCGTCCATCCTTGGAGAGTTTAGGGACTGTCTTTCTTATTTCACTTAAGAGTTGACGAATATAGAAACTGTTTTTCTTATTCTATTTGGTCCAAACTTGACGAGTTCTGGCACAGTCTTTCTGATTCTATTTCGTCCGAGGTTGAGGAGTTTAGAGACTCTCCTTCTGATTCTATTTCGTCCAATGTTGAGGAGTTTAGGGACTGTTGTTCTGATTCTATTTCTCCCTAATTTGGCAATTTTAGGGACCGTCTTTCTCATTCTATATCGTCCAAACTTGACGAATTTAGGGACTGTTTTCTGAGTCTATTTCGTCCGAAGTGGCGAAGTTTAAAGACTGTCCTTTTGATTCTATTTCGTCCAAAGTTGAGGAGTTTAGGGACTGTTGTTCTGATTCCATTTCTCCCTAATTTAGCAATTTTAGGGACCGTCTTTCTCATTCTATTTCGTCCAAACTTGACGAATTTGGGGACTGTTTTCTGATTATATTTCGTCCGAAGTTGAGGAGTTTAGGGACTGTACTTTTGATTCTATTTCGTCCAAAGTTTTCGATTTTAGGGACTGTCTTTCTGATTCTATTTCTATAACTATTGGAGTAGTTTTACTCAAATGAAGTCACAGGACATGTGAAATGATAGCTAACAGTCCACAGAATGGATTGAATAGAAAAATTCCAAACAATAATTTATTGTACAATATATTTTGTTACTATGTGAAAACACTTGATGTTCCCAATATGGAAACGTTGGACTATCTGGGTCTGATACCTAAACACTACAAATTGTTTCTCAAATTATCAGATTGGAATGTGAAACATGGAAGTTTCCTGTTACCCCCACCTTTCTTATTCTATTTCGTCCATTCTTGCCGAGTTTAGTCTTTCTTATTATATTTCGTTTTAGACGTTTAAACAACATTATTATAAGAAAGTGTACAAGATGGCATTTAAATACTTTGGCAAGACAGTTTTGAATATTTTTTTTTATTTAGGGACTTAACTTTACTGTCCAATCTATTGTATTGCATTAATAAATTTAAGAGAGATTAAAATTAAGTAATGACTTTCATAAATTAAGAGGAATGCTATTTGGAATATCGACGCCATTCTCAGGTTTTCAGCAATAATTAATTAGTACATACTTCTGATCGATCAAAACTTAACACCCCATTTTATTTTTTGCAAAAAATATATTAATTGAACCCTGAATTCAGTAAAAATGCACCTACCCTGGCAGAGATCGATTGTGTGATAAAACTACCGCGAAGATATTGGTTTTAGATCCTTGGGATGTTGACAAAAATAAAAAAGTGTTAAAATCCCCGGATAGCATTCACATTTTTTCTACTTTTTGTTTATGAACAAAACAATGTAGATTTTCCGGGAATCACTTAAAATTTTTAACGTTGATTGTCTCATTGTACGGGCTAAAAACAAAGACTCCCAGGTATACAAAAAGCGTCAATGGAATTTTGTATCAATACGCAATCCCAGTTATTTAACCTATTGGTTTAGAATTTAGGCAATTAAGAAAGGAATTTCTGTTTAGGTCGAAATATTTTACGCTTTCAAAATTATTGCGGACGGATACTAATACCGATACTGTGATAATTGGATTTCGAAGCCGTGGATTTTCTGTGAGACAAAGATGCAATTTATTCCCTAAATGTTGTAATATTAGTCAGAACAAACTCTTTACCAATGCTGAAGAGAAACACCAATTTCAGTCATAATATATAAATCATGAACTTTACGTTACTCAATTAATTTATTGGAGAGTGGACAATATTTTTGAACCTCCACAATTATTATTAATAACTTTTTCTTCTACTTTATAATTTACAAAAACCTCTAAAATTTCTATATAATGTGTATCAGCTTCAAGCCTTCAAAAGCCTTTAAAAATCATGTTTAAAAAAACACAAAATACAAAAAATTAATCGGAAGAAGTGACAAGAATAAATAAATGAAAAACACCAAAAAAGATTATAATATAATATAATATAATATAATACAAACAAACCCGCCTAATCAAGATGAAAAGTAGTCACATGTGTCTGATCTGATAACATTCTGATATTTTTACCATTTCAAATCTTTTTTCAATTGTATAGATAGGCATTTTATCATAAATACCAGACAGCCAGTTAAATACGTAGTTTGATTTTATTGAATGAAAATTTGATACATTTTTTCCTTTTTATTTTAAAACATTACTTTTTAGACACTTTTAAAGGCTAAAAACGATTTTACTAACGGTTAACTTACATATAAATGACCTATGAAATTCAAATCTGGGACCATTTATCGACACAAGACACTCCATTACCTGAAAAAAAAACATTATAAATAAAACATCTCTACTTGCTAACGTGGTAGAAATAAATCGTAAATCTCGAAGAAATGGGACGGACCATTACTTCGAAACCATGCAATCTCTCGCTGTATTTGGTTTGATTAGTGGCGCAAGCTGAACATGTCTTGTTCAAGTGAAATTTTCTACGAAATCGGGTGCTTCGATCTTTGAATTGAAATTTATCTCTTACATATTTGTTGTAATTCATGGAATTTTTCTAATGTGACACTAACCATAATATAAATCTTGTCAAAACACTACTACTTTTCCTTGGAACTAAACTTGAGTGTCAAAAATTTTACATTTAACAAATATAATAATGATTAGTGATTGCATTAAATGTATTCTGGGATACCGGTATTTATTACAACCAAGATGTCAGCTTAACTTTTTTCAAGACATCTTTATAGCTATACAGTAACCACCTACACGCATTAGCATTGAATATATTATATTTGGAATATACGAGGCGTTTCATTACAAGACTCGCCGAAATAGGTCGTCAGGTGATATCTACAAAAACAAGTGAATGGTTTCGTTCTGATCGCGACGATTCGATTCCGTCTTTCCGATTTCAACATGCGGAGTGACACGGTACAGATATCGCCGTCTGGATTTTAGGGTTTCTAATTCCCAGAGGCTTTAGAAACAAATCGTAATAGTAGGGTTTTAGAAGGCGGCAGATGGTAAATTGTGGTCGGTAATTTGGCCGGATTTGTGTACCCTGTAGCGTGCTTAAAACCCAGAAAAGGGTAAGGTCACGACTTGTATATACTATGCGCACTTGTATCCGAAATATACTATAGCATTCGGAATATTAAAACATTGGTTTTGGTACGTCTGTTTAATAAAATTATAATTTCTACGCAAATTACAATAACTGTAAAAAAATTATTTTTGAACTTAAATAAACTGTATTATCTGCAGTAGAAGTTCTAAATTTAATCACGTCGTAGATCAAAACAATAATATTAAACGTGAAACTTGAAACATCTTCGTCTCGTCTCAAAACAGAATTATAGAGAATAAATCCGACAGAACTTGAAATTGAATACACATCGGATGTTATCGACATGTGTACGGAACACTCAGAAAGAATATCCGAATGCAAAACTCACGCTTTGTAGATGATGGGTCGGTGAGAAGTTTCTTTATTGAATGAAATATGAGGACCAGTCCCCCCACCTTCTCTACAGGGTGTCTCGCATAAAGTTAGTTTCCTCCAACATCAAAGATCTGTACAGTATAAGGAACAAAAAGGTCTAGCCAATTGAATTTTGAAGCAACCTGTGAAATACGCCCCTAGAACTTCTGTTTAATAATACATTTATCTGTTTTTGACAACAGCCAAAATTGACACTTTATGGTTGCTATAGTAAATGATAGTTTGATTGTAGTAGGTTAATTATTGCAGTTATTATACCGGAGGTTCCAAAATTTCATTTTACAAAAGTGCATATTAAGTCATTGTTCTAACCTTGTGTGAGACACGCCGTATATTAAAATAAGTAAACGAAAGAGAGTTCCATAATGAAGGTTCTAAATAAAAATGTGTGTCGTTATTAAAATCAGAAATAAAAGTTCAGGAAGTGCGCTAATATCCAAATAAAATTATGCAAATCTTGGGCATCTCAGCGGAGGAAATAGTAAGAAAAGAAGACATCGCCCCCAATTCTATTCAAAATACTCAGTTAAAATCCTGAAACCTCACAGTTTTCACCCCATCTCGTAAGAACCTAAATCCCACCCCCATAATGTAAATAGGATTTATCATCATAAGCTGGTCTATCGGTACATTCTATTTGAAAGGGAGTGTTTAACGATCTCAGGACAATACGGTAGGGCTGGGCTGTTTTTGCTTGAGTGGCTAAATATGTGCTAATGAGGGACTCGTTGAGGATTGCCTTGGATTAATTCAGTAAATTATTTGAAATTAAAAGCGGTTGTTAAATGGGGAAGGTTGCAGCCCGTCCTTCATTTTCAACTTATGCCTGTTAATTAAGAGGATCTCTTTTGACACTGCCCTCGAGCGGAAAGTTTTCTTTACGGGCTAAAATAACCGTTTCGTCAGCTAAAATATCGGTGGTTGTTTTTTGTGGTTGGGACGTCAGATCAGAAGTAAATTGCAGGTCTGGAAACCTGTCGGGAAAAAAGCGTTTAAGATTTACACGATTTTCTTACGTAATGGAGAGTGATCATAAAGTTCCGCACAAAATTCATAATTTAGTTACGTAGTGTTTTTGCGAAAAACGCTCGAACAGGTCGATTGTTGTTTTCAAATTGCCATCTTTTGACAAAAAAGTTTTAATGATAACGTCATCTGTTTTTGAACTGTCACCGTCATCAATTTTTTTAAATGGTAACCCCCAACTTTTTTTTGGGTTTTAGATACACTTTTCAATTCTCTATTCAACAAGAGTAAAAAAGTCATACCTTGCATAATTTTTTTTTTTTAAATTACAATTTTTATTCCATTTAGAATTAAATTTAGGTGTGATTTAGGCGAAGAAACTAATTCGGCTTCCGCGATAATTATTCTAGAACCACCGCTAAAACTCTTGTTAATCTCAATTGCGAATGCAGCAACATATTAGCATTGTAAATTAAAATTATTCTAAAAGTGGGTACAAAGTTGCAAGGTTCAGTTGTATAGTTACAGTTTATAACTTCCTACGATGCACATTTGATGCTCGAGCTTCGACTGCTGAAGATTTCCATTTCCCCTAGTGGTATGTGCATATCAACATGTGGATGTTGAGGCGCGAAAATTCAGAACACGCGAAAAATTACAAATCGTCAAATTGGTACCGGAACCGATTAGTTATTCTGACATATTTTCGCCAGGTTGAGTTTTATATTAATGAGAGTATTGTAGATAAGATCGTAAACATTATTATCTAGTCTTAATCACGTTATAGCAAATTGTTGATAGCTATTGGCGTCATTGGCTAGAAATTGGTTAGTAATTTTTGTAAATATTGATTATCGGGTTTAAAATCTGGATATTTACACCAATATTGGTTTATAAATTCATTAATGTTAAATTATTAGATTTCGGTATGTCTAAGATTAGATTCTCTTTGTACATTCGTAATTCGTTTATTAGATTTACTATAGGCCAAGAGACCCCTACGTGATTTCATCATGGCTGTTCATTTCGGTTCGTTACATGTACCCAATACATAATTTTCCGGATCGAATCTTCCAAGTCGACTTTTTGGCATATTTTTACGAACTTGAATACAATTTATCGCATTGTGTGTACAAAGCAAGCCCATATATCGCTTACGGCAGTACAAATAAAAAGTAAATAAAGTCATTTCTAAATCCGAGAAACGATCGCACCTGCATTCATTCCGCTTACGAATGGATCTCTTAAATGAAGTCTCTCTCAGGAGTCCAGTAACAAATGATTGTTAACTTCCTCCGTTTCTTTCCAATGTAGCTAAATTTATGAACTCCATATCCGGCCGCAAAGCTGCTCGGAAAAAACTGCACAATGCATATAAATTGTATATTTCGATCGATTTGTTTTGAGAGAAGTACAGTTACACGAGAAGTTGTGCGAAACCGTATGTTTGAATATTTGAAAATGGTTAGGTAATACCTGCAATGTAGTCAAATTGATACTGGTAGCGGCTCCATAAATTTCATAAAATAGGAACATCTACAAGAAGAAAAAAAGATTTTTGTGCATTGTTGCTCCGATATTGGCACAGCACGGCCATCCATTGATACGGACAGGGTGTGTTTTTATTAGCTTTATTGTTTCGAGAGCGAGTTAACATCGATCATATTGATTCGTGTGGTCACAAACTTTCAATCCAAGTGTTTACAGAAAACGGGCTGGCAGGTTTTGAAATTGCCTATTTTCATTTGGCTCCGCCGTAATTCATTGAATTCGTAGTTGATTGCGCAAAATTCGACTGAAAACATCGACAGTTCATTAATCAAATCCAATTTCATTGAAAACGAGGGAGGGTAGATTGGAGGAGCGCATACGAATCTGAAGAAAAACAAAAATTACCGGTAGGCCGAAGTTTGATTATCATTTGTGGGATGCGTGAAGTAGGTGTGCTTTGGTGGAATTCAATTTCGTGGAGTTTTTCTGGGAAAAGGTTGTGAGGAGCGCTGAAGGATCCATTAAATTAAATTTGGTATTAAATATACCGGGTTTACACACTTATCAATTTATTTCAATAGGAGTAGGAGCACATATTTCAATTTCGCGAAAATAGGAGCTTACAGAAGGAGAATAAAATAATAACATTAAGCAAGATAATTCACAGATGATTATGTAAAGACTATTTGATTTACACAAAATATCCATTATATCCTTTATATTTTGTCAAAATCTGTAGAATATAACAGATTGCGTTGTGCATCATTTTACATCTTGTTTTTTAACAAGTTTCAAATTCTAAGCAATTAGATATAAAAGTTAAGTAAAAATTAAAAATTATGTGCTATTTTCCAAATTTGCCACAGTTTTTGAGTGATGGAATTTTGAAATCGTAGGTCTCGGAATTCGTTCAAAAGAGAGCTCTTACTTCGATGAATATTTAAAAAATATATATAAAATACAAATTTTGACTATTTGGAACCCTTTTGGATTTAAAAAAATCAAAATATTGTTCAGCGTTAGTAGAAATTTCTAATTTGGAGCTCATAAAGAGAAATTATTGTTACATCGAATTTCCAAAGTTGAATCGAATTACATAGTTGCCTCAGTTTTTGATTTATGGAATTTCAAAATCAAAAATAAAACTTTCGTAACCCTCGATCGAAAAGCAACGTTCGAAAGAAGGTTGATGGTAAGTGAATGACTGCGACAAATGTTGATTCCAAAATTCCTGAAATTTACAGAATGACCGCAAATTTTGTAAAAAAAAATCCAAAAAAAAAAACAGTTTTCGTAGATCTAGATATCGAAATTCGTTCAAAAGAAAGGTCTTACTTGGATGATAGCACACGAATACGATTTCAGTAGTCCTAAAATTTACAGAAATAACAACGTTTTGAAAAAAAAAAAAGTATACTAGTGAAAAGTCAAAAAATTAGACGTCAGTGTGATTCAATGTCAAACTTTAAACTCATTGCAGAAGAGAACGGAAGGCTCATTCCGGTTCTGACACCCCAAGGGGGCTTGAAAAAACAGCCCCGATTTGGGAGATATGCGAAAAGTCGAAAAAAAAATGTCGACTCCAAAAATGACAATGACATATTCTTTGTTTAAAAATTTGGGAAGCAAATTGTTTAAAAACATTGTTTGTTTAGACGTAGCTAAAAAGTCTTTGCGGGCTCATCTGCTATTCCAGACTCGGCTTCGCCTCGTCCGGAAACAGCAACGATTCGTCTGCAAAAACTGTATTTTAGGTACTTTTTAATTTTGCCGGGTTTCACTGTCTTGAATTTAGGAACGAAGGATTGTTTCATCCTTCATTTTTCATTAGAATTAGTTGTTGAGTAGGTTTCCTGACGTGACTTTCTGGACTGACGTAATCCATACGTGGGCCCGTTAGGAAATCCACAAGATACATTCCTAAGATCACCAAGAAAAGGTATTGTAAGGAAGCGTCAGCTCCAAGACCGGCGGAAACCGTCGTAACAATATAGATAAGGAGTAGATCATTTTTTGTTAAACATTCCAAGTATTTTTTTAAATCGCGTCAGTCTAATTGTAATTTTCAACTTAACATTTCTTAATGTTGTAATTTAATGTTTCCAATGTAATTTAATTTTTTAAGAATGGTCCAATAGTCGTATTTTAATTTGTTACATTTTCTTTCATCATTCATATAGATTTTATTTAACCTACATGTTACTTGTCAATTTAATTTATTTTAAACTTAAATTTTAACTTTTTCTAACACTTCTGCTTTAAAAAAAATACAGAAAATCGATTATCACTTCGAATTCCCAAAGCTGAATCGAGTTATTTGCCTCCGTTTTTGAGTTACCCAAATTCGAATTCAAAAGTTTTCTAAAACCTCGATCGGGAGAGACGAAATGGTAATGTTTTAACGAAAGCTCTTATATCTGTGAATACTATAATTAACAGAAATGACTGCAACTTTGGTAAAAAAAAACTCCTTATAAAAAGACTGTTTTTGGGGTATCTTAGATTTTGGCTTTTTGGACACGTTTACATTATTAAAAATCACAAAATTCTTCACAGGTAGGTACTAGAAATTGTCACATTAAGTTCCCAAAGGTGAATCGAGTTATTTGCCCCAGTTTTTGTGTTGTGGAATTTCGAAATCAAAAATAAAATCTTCGTAAACCTCAATCGGGAACGTCGAAAAGCTGACATTCGAAAAATTTATAGAATTGATTGAAAATTTAGTGAAAAAAAACTTAAAAAAACTGGGTTTTCAGATATCTTTGATTTTTATCTTTTGAAACACTTCTGCACAAAAAAAAAGCCTAAAAAATTCTTCGGAACTGACACAGAAATTATTGACAGAGGTGACGTTCCGTTGTTTGTCGGGATGTTAGAGCCCAAGAAAATGTTTGCGGTGCTAAATATAGGCTTAGAATATCATTATTAACAATATATATTTAGATTTCAGGTTTGTTAAAATGCAGTAAATTGTTCTTTCTTTTGGACTTTCAAAGGTGTCTGCCATGAGTTTAGTACCCTCATAGATGTCTACCATAGTTATTTTTCAATAATAATAATAATAATACAATATCTTAACATATTCAAGTCTTGTTAGAATAACGTTGAACTCACTCAAATTTTTACTCCTTTGGTACCTCAGTGAGGCTATGATAGGAACCGCCGGTCAGAATAAAGAGTCCCCCCATTTCGTGTACGAGAGGTATAAGAGTATAAATTGAGATATCCCCAAAATAGACCTGTAATGCACAGGAGAACTTCGACTTGCATACCCGGCCAGGTGCTCGTTGGGCAACGACCCTGAAGTTAGCAACATCCTGCAATGGTTAGCAACGCGCTGAAGCTAGTTGGCTGTGGCTGAAAAAAGGGTTGGCGTCCCTTTTAGAGGGAGGAAGGAGGACCGGCGGCCATTAAATTCATTTCAGACTTTAACGTTAGAAGCAACAAGTCGTCTTTTTCTAACTGGCGCTTGATTTTTGTTTTCATCTGATTTTATTCCACTACGAGTTTTTCCTGTTTTTAAAGTATAGTGTGATATATGTTTAAATTGCACTGTCGAAAATTCACGTTACCAGAAGGATCGATTAAGTTTAAATTAAAAATCGCGTGTGTCGTGCTGCAAGAAGTATTTACAAGTAACCTTTTTATTCTATCTATTCTTTTTTCGGTCCTACTGACCATAATGAGATGGCCCTGAAATTGACCGGCGTTTGTTCCACGTGCATACTGGAAATTGCTAGGTAAAATCTTTTAAATTTTACCGTTGTCCGGATATCCTCACTAATAAAATGGCCGCCATTTAGAAAGCTATTAGTCTCCCCTTTGTTTGTTAGATCCTGCTTAAATAATATTATTATTCAAACCTGGATAAATAACTGAATCTGTCTTTTGGCTATGAGGCCGACCGCAGCTTGCGATCAGTTAAAAGCTATTTTGTCTCTGTTGACTTGAATTAACCAACACTAAGTAAGAAATTAATACACAAGGACAAATAGCGGCAAAGCGCCACGTCTAATGTTGAAGTTCTGAAATGTGTGTTGCGCCCCCTTGCGATTTCCGATTCCGCCGTTTGCATGTAATCTATATAGTTTAGGCACCGGGAAGCCAAATTTCGGTATCTAGTGTTTTTGCTTTGTGCATGTTTGTAGTTTCGTTGCGCCTCGTTGTGTTACTGTATATTTTATTGTGTTTGTCCATATATGTTTCGCATCAACAGATAGACCAAATAGCATTCATTTTGGTGGTTCGTGTTGCATGCTGCTTTCGAGATTTTATACGGTCCTCATTGTGGGAACATATACTCTGAGGTCGTAAAATAATAAGATACCGCGTCTGTTACATTATTGTATTTTGTATTCTGTATAAAAATGTGACACCACACAAATGAAGTGGCATCAATTCGTTTAACTCTTTTATGAATTATTTGGAGTTTCCAAGAATGATAATTAATTAATAATTGTCCAAATTCAACGATAGGTACAATACGACTCTGCCCTCGTGTGCAAAATTCTCCAAATTCTTTGAAGCCAACAAAATTTTAAAATTACATTGTGTTATTAATTACGAGGTAATTATTGTGCTTCTGTTTACATTTCTCACGAACCGTCAGTAATGGTATTGCATTCGCGGTTGATGCGAATATTGCACAGATTAATTG
The DNA here is from genome assembly GCA_963583935.1 of Diaperis boleti. Classification (NCBI taxonomy): domain Eukaryota; kingdom Metazoa; phylum Arthropoda; class Insecta; order Coleoptera; family Tenebrionidae; genus Diaperis; species Diaperis boleti. The sequence goes on along the minus strand of OY757242.1, from coordinate 77,666,643 downwards.
ACTTCTGATATAAGCCAATCTACGGAATATTTCGATTTTGCTCATTAAAGTTGATTTATCAGGAATCTGCAAACAGACAATTTTCAAACAGAGTGGTAATTTTTTTTATCTGAAGTGTTGTTCAATTAGTGGGACATTGATGATTATGTGCAAGTAGGTGACATGCTGGCTAATTTGGAAATGGTAAATATTTTTATGTTTAAAGCATTATTTAATTGCAATTTCAAACATGTATAGTATTAATTATTATTATGCATGAGAGAAGATTAACACCCCAAGTGTAATAAATTCGATTTGTGGCATTAGGTGCACCAAAGTCTGTTATCTCCCCATAGCTCTTGAGAAATAATGCCAGACAAACCGCCTACATTTTTCCCTCCCCACTCGCTTTAATGAAACTCCCTTTGATCATAAATAAAACCACCAGTCCAGAAACAAAAATATTAAGAATTTATTTACACTGCGAAATGAATGTAAGAATTTTAAATTGAAAATTCATGCCACACATTTGTCTTTTAGTTCTAATATAAACATAAAATTTCGCTCCCACTCACCGTATCAAAGATCAGGTGATTCGGCTGGAACGATAATGTTAGATTTTTTGAAATATCATCCAGACAAGTGGTGAAAGATGTAATAAAAATGTGAACATCTGTGTCACCGGTAGTAAATGTTTGAATCGTTGAGCTGTAAACATGGCACAAAAATCTTCTATTAAATGAAATTCACGTATCGGCCTGAATATAGAGCGGATATTTTATTCGCTGTTATGCTGCATCTAATGATAGCCAATTTCTGTTAGAATCAGAAACGGACTCAATACAAAACAACCGTAATACTTTTTAATAATAATTTATTACAGAATGCATAAATATGAATCAAAGTGTAACAGTCTCACGTGCTGAACCTTGAAACGGAACATAACTCACAGGAGCGTGTTAACTCGTCGACAGAGTTTTTATTCAAGATGAGGGGTTTATCTCATGTTGCAAAAGTTTTTCGTATACCCAGATGACGAAATAAATCACAAGTCTTATTCAGTGGTATTCTATATCGTTTCGCAAAAAATAAAAACTCTGTAATACTCTTCCGGGACAGAAATCTCTTCCAGTGAAGCTGATATAAGCACTGAGCGGTTTAATTGGGGTGGCTGAGTGGGTGTTTTTGTGAATGAATGCTAAATTTAGTTTGAACAAGACGAAAACATTTATTTCAGTAAAGGGTGGCCACCTGTGTAACGTACCAAAGAATATAAATTAATATACATGGATTAATCTGGAACAAACATTTGTTTAAAAATCTACAAACAAAAGGTCAAATAAAAAAAAATTGCTCTAAATTACTTTCATTCTAACCAACGCACGTGCAAAAAAGCTAAATTTGGGGATTTGCCACACTCTAAATATTCAGCACAACAACTAATCTTCTTAATGGAAAATCAAATACTTATCGCCTCGATTTAGGGCGAATTCTATTCTGTGGTGCATACTGGAGCACAGTGCTGCACATTTCCCTAATTACAGAGTACAACCTCGATTATTCATATCGGGCTTATAGCACCATGTGGTCCGAAAGTTATTGATGATTTGGGAATAGGAGAAACAATGTTAAGTGCTTATTTATGTATATAATGGCACAATAGTAGAAGCAAAAAGAAACTAAGAAGTTCACTAAATAGAGCTTAATGGAGTGAATGTCTGTGTTATTGTTGGCAATGATTATTAAGCTCAAGTCTGCGCTAAATACTGCAGAGTATTGTTGTAATATGAAAACTAATTAACTAAGTCATAAGTATCAGCTTGAGTTTGCAATAAGAGAAAAGCAGTGAAAGGTTTCTTACCTTATTTGTAAATTGTAACTGTATTAAAACGGTAAGGTAGGACTTCATATTGAAGATCTAACAGGAAGCATTCTGAATAATTTTAAAGATGTATGTAAGAAAATAAAAAAACGTTAAAAACCATAAATGCAACTTCTAAGGAACGGACATCACTTGAAAGACTCTTTTAATATAAATAAGCTGTGTAGGTCGAGGGTTTCTACCAGTTTGGAAAAAGGAGATTTACTGGGGTCTACCGAAGAGCTCCCAAAACAGTAAGACCACTTATTTATTATTAAATAGGCAGCTGCATCCGGGGAGTTTCCATTATTGATCATGGGCACTCATAATAATAACCAAAAATACGGGGTGTCGTCCTTTGCTGGTAATATACACAATTGAATCCGTCGGTTCATGGAAATTTGTGCATTCATTATGACGTTCTGATATTGACGAATTTGTTAGTTTTCTACACCACAAATAAAAATCACAGGGATTTAACACAGCCCCTCATTTCACCCTCGGTCTGTTAATTCAGACAACCAAACGTACAAAAATTACACACCGGGCAGGTCAGAACTAATTGTTGACATACGGAAGGTACTTTTTTGCGACAAAAACGCTCGATAAGTTTTTATTACTAAGATTTTCTCGGACAATGTAATGTTTGACTCGTGAGTTCTACCACCCCCTAAAATATTTGTATCCATTTCCATAACACCGGGTAGATTGGTGAAACGACATGCTACGGTTTCCACAATTTATTAGTTTGAATTTGGATAGTAAGTGTGTCCGCAATCGACATCAGGTGTTTTCGTGCCCAAACATAGCAGTGATCTTTTTTCTATACCGCGTCGAATTGTTTTCTTTGGCATGTGGGTACTTTATGCTAACCGTGAAGTTGTTGTCACTTCCCTCGAATTTAAGGCGTCATTTAAAAAGATTATCTCGTAAATATTTACGTTCTTGGAACTAAGCAAAACGGTTTAGCGCCAATAAACTTCATACTCGACAACGAAATTCGCGCGCCTCTTTGACATTATCATTGATCTAAACGACTACTGGATAATAAAACCCAACCGTTTCATTCATATTTCGCGATCCAAAGCGAGATATAATAATTATTAGAACAAATGTAAAGCGGAAATTGTGTGGTGAATCTCGTGTCTGGCGCAATCAAGTTGTGGTTTTCTGGAGAAATGATGTAATGTGTGAAACTTGGCAAAGGAAAACCGCCGATAAATAAATCCAAGCAGTATAGATGCCTCCTCGGAAACTTATGAAAAAATTTATTAAGCACATTATTGAGGGTTTCATCAGGCCCATATTTTCCTCATGCACGCTACAATTGTTCCAAGAAGAAAATAAAACGATAATTTCTGGCGATAAATTTTCCGGACTTTGATGTTTCTTTTAATATCTGTTTCGGCACCAATCCGTTCACAGAATTAACAGCTATTTTCACCATTTGCAATTGTAATTGCCGGTATTGCCGATAAGATGTATCACTATCAAAATACCCGCCTGGTATGCTAATTCCGGAGAGTCGTTAAACATCCGTAATGGCCCTAAAGCATGCAAGTAAAAATCGACATGATTAAACATTTAACGATCCAAGATTTGGGAGGCTCCGGGATATAAAAACTGAACGGCGGAGCAAGGGATTTATAGACAATCTCCTATAAATCATATTAAAGCCGGCAAAATAAAATGTCGCAAACTTTTTTGGAAAAAAAGTAAAAAAAAATAGAGGTGGACGAAACCGACATTTGTTGATGGACTAAAATCATTCCGTGCTAAGGCTGATGCTAGAAATTATATCCTTCTTTTGAATGTTGTTATTCAGAGTTTTTAAATTATGTATCAAAAGTACATTGACCAAACTTATGTTTAGAATACCCCACCCCTTTATTAAATCGAAAAGTACGAATTTTTTTTGCAATTCATATATTAAAAGTCTTTAATTAAAAATTTAATAAAATTTTAAAATTATAGAATTTATGGACATCGAAGAATACTGCGACGTGCCACACAACCAGAGAAAGAAATTCTATAATAGATCTATATATTTTCCTGATTTATGAGTATTAGTTATAATTCAGACTGCTTATTTTTCAATTTATTGTATCTCTGCTTAATAAAAAGCCGTATACAACTGTTCAAAAATATTAAATTTAAAATTTGGGGCATTCACATATTTTGTTACAGAACACGAGACAATTGACACGATAATACCAAACTTTCATCCTCTTAGGTGAAGACACCACATAATGACGCAGGATCAAAGCGGAATCCGTTAGACTAAGCTACAGGACTACCCTGATGATTGTTACATTTGCTCCAACTTAAAGAATATGGAAGGGAAAAAGTCTACGTGCATAAGCGTATCTATCATTTGGAACACAAAATTTACATAAATGTAGTCATATAATTTTATTATAGTATACCAAAAGTGATATAATTTTGCTGACAAAGTTTAATGATTATTAAAAGTTTGTTGCTTGAAATTGCCCAAAGCAGCAAACTTGAGTAGAATAATCATTCAATTTTGTCAGGCCAAATTATATCACGAATGGCATTCGACATGACTATTCAACTATAATTTTTCAAATATTAACCAATAAAATAGCAGATATTTACTTTCGTATACTAGCAACAGCAACTTACAGCGATTATATACCTCATAATAAATTGAGCCAATAACAATTACAGATTTTTCATAGTTACAATGTATGTATATAAGTCAGGATAATACCCTTGACGACGGGATATATTCATTTCGGTGTTTTGGCTGGCTCCAACAATAAACTTTGTATAGGAACGATTTTTTTATGATTGTTAATAAACGTCAGAAAAAAATAATCTGATTAAAGTATCACCGTCATTCGACGTATTCCGCGAAATACCACTCCAGCTGCGCTATCGTGATATTTCGTCGGAATACGTCTCATGACTCGGAAGTTTAATCGATATTCTCTATGCTCTTGTGACATTATTACTGCGTATTTTACTAGTGAAAATATAAATGGGTATTCCCCTAGTGGTTGCAGTGAATATTTGAAACAAACTTGATTATTATATTTATTTAAGAAAATTATTATTTTTTTACAAAGTTAACTGGACAATTTGAAAAATAAACATTGTTGCAATTTTGAAAAATTCCTCGTTCTTTGAACGAATGTTCAATATCACAAATTTCACCCTCGCTGCTGTTGGTCAATCCAGTCGTCGTTGTTGTCAGCGTAGTAGTTCTCATTATTTCAACAATTGACCTGTGATGTTCTTTGCCCATTCGCGAATAAATTGAATGAATTAATATTATTGTGACCTGTGATTTTTATTAACTGATGTAAACGTCAGTGGATCTAATCGAATGATCGGATATTTTTCTTTTTTTAGCGTTCCACCCTATTTTTTCTGCCGCTGTCTACACCGATTTTCCAATTTCATTTACTCCCACGGAGGAATTTTTGTAGCAATAGTTCTTTCAATTAGAATTCCAAAATGGGTTAGCCGTTAAAACATTCTCTCAGTTTTAACATTGCTGCCTCTCTTCGACAACAGTTTGTGGTACCGTCTATAATTATCTGATATTTATAAATCAGTTAAAAAGAAGGAACTACGGACTTACCTTACAGGACAAAATTCCGCATTTTCATTGGATATCAACCATTTACTTTTAGTTAAACGTTTTATACGGCCTTGAGCAGTTGAAAAAATAGAATTATATTCTACACGTCCTGTAGTAAGGTCCTCATTGTTATTTCATCCTTGAAGAAGTAAGTTTGACATTGAGCCCCTTCTCCACCTTGCCAAGTTAATTCATAGGAGGCAATCATCCCTCTTCGTCAAAAAATTCAACAATTTTTTATTACTCTTTTTCTCCAAATCTTTTGCACACACTTTCCATTGCGAATAACGCGTAAATAGCAAAATTGCAATAATAAAATGATTACCTATAAATTAACTCGTAAAACACTGATTACAGAAAAAAATTCAAATAAAAATGTATTTACCGGTTGCTAGATAGAAATGAAATCATGTGTAACGCAAATTTGCGAGCTAGCGTTTGAAATTTTTTATTTTAATCATTGATTTGGTTCATTAAATACTCTGTTGAATACGATTCGTACATTCGTATTGAATACAAAATTGCACAATATTTTTATTCATGGTGTTCATAAAGCGAATGACCATTCATAAATTAATTTTCGACAATCTTTGACTACTCCTGATAAATTATAACTGACTATTTCATAGATAAAAATTTAAACAAGAGACACAGGAATGGAATAGAATTTTGAAAAACCGTTTCTTAGTGAGCGCCTACGTGGTAAAAGAAGTAAGTGTGCAAAATTTTATTGCAATCTAATTAGTAGATCTAGGGATTACCTCGCCCGCCTCGTTACCCCCCTGTGGAATGGAATTTTGAAAGACCGTTTCTTAGTGAGCTCCTACGTGGTAAAATAAGTAAGTGTGCAAAATTTCATTGTAATCGAGTCAGTGGATCTCGGGATTAACTCCCCCGCCCCGTTACCTCCCTTAGAGATGGAATTTTGAAAAACTGTTTTTTAGTGGGCGCTTACGTGGTGAAATAAGTAAGTGTGCAAAATTTCATTGCAATGGGTTCAATGGATACAGAGATAAACTGGTGGGGGGGGGGCAGGAGATTTCGTGATGAGTCAATCAGTGAGTGGTATTTGGATTTTATACATAATATACAGGGTAGCGCCAAAGTATGGAAACGCCTGAAATATCTCAAAAACTGTTAGTCCCATCTAAACCAAATTTTGCAGGTATATAGTGGTCTATAATATCTATTTGGTGTAATTTTTTCATAGTTGCACTGTCATTTGTTTTCGAGATACAAAACCAAGTTATATTTTTTTAAATAGCAACATAGGATGAAAATAACCTTTTTGGAAAAAGCATTTTTTTCTGAATTTAACGATGTGCTATAATAATTCTACTTTTTGGCATTTGTCTGCAAAAAAATTTTTTTTTTTTTATAAATTACTATTATTATTATTAAACTCACGGCTGCAAATATTATTATTTGAGCTGTAAGAAAATAATATGCCATCAAACCTAACAGTATTACTAAAAAATCTGTCTTCTACAATAAATGTTCAAAATGTTGACCGTTAATTCCTTGACAAAAATTAATTCTATTAACAAAACTTTGTAACACTGCGTAACATGTTGAAAGTGATGCTAGCAATCTCTTCTCTTATTCGTTGCCTTAAACCTTCAAAATTAAGTGGTCTTCTGGCATAATCTCTACTTTTTACATGACCCCACAAAAAAAAATCGAGAGGTGACAAATGAGGAGGCCGATCTGGCCAGCCATTTAATTGCCCCTCTCCTGTCGATTCACCTGCCAGGAAAACAAGTGAAATGGGGTGGAGCTCCATCTTGCTGGAACCAGGTTGCTACGGTAGGTATATTCCGTCTGTCATAATTTGGAAAAAAGCTGTGTAAGGCCAAGAACAATCTTAGATGAGGAGTTTTGTTAATAGAATTCATTTTTGTCAAGAAATTAATGGTCAACATTTTGAGCATTCATTAAAAAAACAGTTTTTTTTAGTAATACTGTTAGGTTTGATGGCATATTATTTTCTTACAGCACAAATAATAGTTATTTATTATACGAGTTCCTGTGTAAATTGGGCACGAGGGCTTTTTAAGCCTTTTTATGCCAAAAAGTTGAATTATTATGGCACATAGTTGAATTCAGAAAAAATGCTCTTTTCAAAAAGGTTATTTTCACCCTATGTTGCTATTAAAAAAAAAGAAGCTGGTTTTGTATCTCGGAAACAAATGACAGTGCAGCTATGAAAAAATTACACCAAGTAGATATTATAGACCCCTATATATCTGCCAAATTCGGTTTAGATCGGACTATCAGTTTTTGAGATATCCAGGTGTTTCCATACTTTTGCGCAATCCTGTATATACAGATTGTCTTACGAAAAGCGCACCACGCTATAACTCTGTTATTAATAATCCGATTTCAGAAATTCAAAAACCGTGTAAGACAGTTGTACAAATGCTACAAAAGAGTATGATTCTTAATTTTTTTGAATAAGTCCTTTTTGTCAAGCAATAGTCAACTTTTTTTTTTTTTTAAATAGCAACATAATTATTTTTTTTATTCAGTTTGGTGGGGATTTTTTTTCTCAATACAATGGTATGTTTCAACTTGATTTTGTAAAAGATTCTTGGAAAAGTTTTTTTTTTTCTAAAATTTTCAAGTGTGCGTCGGAATCCAATGAATTTGCTAATACGGTATGTATTATTGCATATTAAATGAAGGTAAAACAAAGGGAAAAGTTTACGAGTTTTTAGTAATTATTATTATGAGATAATACAGAGTGATTCCTCGTTAATCAAAGTGCTCTTTGGAAATAAAAAAATGTCTATGTTTACACCATACGATCATCACATATTATTTGTTGCTTATATGGTAGAAACCTTAGAACTTTGTATTTCAGTTGACAAAAAACTATTCACATGCTGTGACTATTTATTCTTTTGTTCACAAAAATTGCTCAAAATGTCCTCCGTTATGTTCTGAGCAAATTGGAACTCGTTTCTTCATATTTTCAAAAACATTTACCAAACGTTGGGGCGCAACGGCTTGACAAACTTCTCTAATTTCATTCTTCAAATTTAGGAAGTTGTTTTTTCTTTCAGAAAGTTTGACTTAATTACGTTTGAGTCTGTTCAAAAAATACCCTACAATAATATTTTCTAGATATATATGTAATTCGTAATTTTCTCTCCATTTCATAACTGAAATAGGAGTTCCTCCTTTTGTTGTTGTTCATCACCAGTTCATTCATTATAGAAGTTGCTTCGCTTTATCCAGACAAGCCTTGTTTTGTTGATTACCACTGTGAATACTACTTTCTGATTTTTTTAGCTTTTAGAAAATCACGCCGAAATTTTACGGCCATGGCTGCACCTCTTAAGAGCACGGAATACAATAAAAGATCGACAGACTGAATGAAAACTGTAAAATGAGAAGATGGGGATGGATTGAATGCAGATGACATGCAAATCGTGTCAGATGCGAAGCGTAACCGACAGAATGTCAACGTTCTGGGCGGGGTTTATAAATATACAGTGTGTTTCATATAAATGCAGCATTGAAGAACTATTGATTGTTGTTTAACTATTAAATTATTATAAATTTAAGACTTAATTTCTTTCCGTTAGGCTTTTAGGAAAAATGCTTTCTAAGAGGGGACCCGATATCAAAACTGACAAATTGTTCTTGACTGAAAGTCTTTTTTGGAATAAACTTAATGGGAATGGGTGGTTTAAGAATTGCCCCGTACGCATCAATAAAACCGCCTAATGGACAAAGCAAAGTGCCGAGAAAGCAGGACTCGATATAAAACGGATTAAAGTCACAAATCATTCAACAAGGTCAACTGCGGTTACTAAATTAGCAAAGGCCCGTGTATCGGAACAAGAACTGATTAAGATACCTGGCCACAGCAACGCCGCATCGATTCATCCATATTTACAGACAGACCATCGACATCACGCAAATATAATTGAGAAGCTTAGGCATCAAAGAACAGAAGCACCTACCAATACTTTTTCAACTTCCAACACTGGTTCGGCGGCACCCCTAGCTACTTGCACCATTACAGAGGAGTCAATTTTTTCGAATGTTACAAAGGAAAAAAATGTGTACAATAACTGCCAAATTTATCATTACCATTAAAATTAAAATGTTTTAATTTTTTGATGAATAATTTTTTTCTGATTTTCTTTTTTTTTATCGAAAAAGTAGAGAGTAAATGCGGTGAACAAGTGACGGGCAAGAGAGCGTGATTGTAGTGAAAAGAAAAGGAAGCAGCTTTTCTTGTCAGTGTAATCAGTATTTGATTGGTTCTGTATTATAAATTAGAGCATTTTCATTGGAAGAATGAACCAATGAAGCAACAAATCGTAGAAAAAATTCCTACTCCAGAAATCAAAAGTCAAATTATAAGAGGTGATAGGGCTTCTAAAAACCTAATGCTAGTTATAAACTAAAGAAATCCGAGGGACATAAACGTTATCTGTTTGCAAAACTTTTCACAGCCGTATATTTACGAGTAAGTTGGAAACCCTACCAACAGGTAAAAACTCATGAGAATAATAATGTCTTTCGTTTTTCCGATCGCAATTCGTGAAGTTAAAAAACGTTTTTATTTTATAATGATCATCTTAACACATATTTATTAAAGTTTTTGTCATACGGGTGTTAACAGTTTCGGTCTTACTAAAACTCAGCACCGCCGAGTTTCTGCTTTGTTACGATAAGTTTATGTAAACCACTAATCAACGAGGAGAGTGGAGCATTTATGAATAATTCAATTTTTTTACTAATCCCTTTATATCCACCATGAAAGCGATAATGATGAATGTAGCAATAGGTGTAAATTTTAACTCAATTTCAGTTTGTGATAACCCACTTTCTGTTACGACACCCTGAAGCATACAAATGCATTTTTCTACATTCTCGTTGCTAAACAAATGCACCGACCACCCCCGTCTCCCCTGACCCAGCAAGGACGACTTTCGTCCCGATTATGAACAGATGATCCAGCAACGCGCAAGTTCAGCTAGACAGAAGCAGTGACCTACATGATGCCGAACAATGACCTTAGCGAACGCGAACCATGGAAGGGCTGAAATGTCGTGAGATTCACGCGACACGGATATGGGACGAACCAAAGGACACTGATGGAAGGACGGTGGGCCGAAATTATAAATCAATATTTACGACATCTGCTGTGGATTTTCGCAGGACGGACAATGAAATATTAATTGCCGTTTCCATTAAAAGTGATTTAGATGCCGAAGCTGTCTTGCTTACAAAAATTATTTCCAGCTCCAGCAAATTGACGGTGACGGCACACGAATTAATTTCAAGGTGGAGATATTAAATTTATTAAGGGAAATATAATCTGCCGGTCGTGTCATTCAAGAGATTGTGCTATATAGGTCACGAAAAATTTACTGACAGAGAACTATATTGTAAAATGATACGTTCGAATTGGTCGCAACATGGTATGATTTGTGTTATATGCAAATACAAGTAGATACGTATAGATCTATACAGTTTCAGTAAATGTGACACTGAATCAACGTTTATACCAATTCATCAGTTCAATCAGCCGTAATATCGCCAATGCGTTCAATATTGCCGAGTATACTGCCTATGGCAGGAAATATCATTTTGGGACAGGAATCCGAAGGAATAATAAGATCAAAGTAGTATGTTGCGCGTTCAACACAGTATATTCATAATAATAATAATATATAATTACAATAAATGTTGAAAATGTTGTTTCATCCACCCCTACAAAAAGAAATCGCATAGATATTAATTTGATGAGCGTGCGCGCAATGATATTTGATAAGTTGAAGTAGAATGATCGTTCGTTCAATCACAAAGGATTTAATAAGAATTCATCGCGTGGGTGTACGAAACTGTAGGTGTATTTTACACAGCAAACTTTGTTCCCCAATAATTACTTCATCGTCATTAACAAAGTTTCTTGAAATGTGGCTAGAATGTTTGGAATTTGACATTGTTCAGAGATGAGGGTTTATGACGAGTTGCTCTGTTAATCGACAAATAAATGGTGGTTTCGGGTAAGTGTTCCACCTTTATAAATCTGACGTGGGATCCGATATGAATCTTTAATTTCGTTTTATCTAATAATGTATTATCAGTCTAACTTTGGGCTATTTCTAATCAAATTAAAATATCTACCGTCGTTAATATTTTTTTAAATAAGAATATAACACTGAACTAGTTCTCACGTCGCCGCACGCGAAAAATATCAAGGATACTTAATCATTTCCCAAAACTCAAATTTGACACAATTTCCAGCCTCCCGCTTTCTGGCGTTGATGCTGATGTGACACGCATAAATCCACTTGTGTACGGATTTGCCGTTCAAGGGTAATGGCAATGTTAAAGCATTTGAGTTCGCTGCAATATATTCACCAGCACTACGTTTATGTGACAGTCAAAAGCCCCAACTGTCACAACAACCGATGCGTCTCTGCGCACCTGAAATTGCTTCGTAGAAGAGCCCCGAAGCCGACACCGTTACAAAAATAAAGTGACAGTAGCAATACTAGTCATATCCGATTACATAATGAAAATTTTAATGAACATTCAAAGGATTTAATCGGATCTACAACAACTTGATAAAAAATCTACGTTTCGCATTGGAGCCGTTATCAAAATAGGACGTCAACACAATTAAATTGCCACTTTGTTTCAATAATAAGCTTTGTTATTAAATTTGCTATAACGGCGTTTTAATTAAGTCGAGAAGAGTCTTTAATTTAGAGATCCTCGTTGATTGAGACAAGTACAAGCCGTTTGAAAGAAGGAATTTAATCAGTTTGAGACAGTAGGGAAAAGGCTCCTCTTTGGGCCAGTTCCTCGATTGGACCACCTTTTTTATTCTTAATATACCGGGTGTCCCAGAAATAACTACAACAATTTTAACCATTTAATTTTTCTTGATAAAATTTTGCCCTAAACCCCGTAGTTATCGACTTAAAATTAGTGGAAGTTTTGACGTTAATTTCTGTACACGCCCCTGAACCCCTAAGCGGTAATAACGACACACCACAAAAAACTTCGAAAAACACTCGGAATGAATTTAAACCTCTCGGCGTAAATAAACAAAAAATCTGAAAACTGGCCTAGTAAACCTGTTTACTTCAACATCCAATGCTATTGAAAATTGTGGGGCCTAATAAATAACATGCGGATTTTCGGCTGTCCCTACGTATTATTTAATCCCCTGGCTGTAAAAATTAGACTTCCTGTACGTGATAGGGATTTAATTGTTGCTCTGTCAAAATTCTCCAAATTCGATTTGCTAACCTACGGGTACTGGCGTTTTTTTTCAAAACACAATGCACACCGTTAATGGAAATTAGGCACACGAGAAGAAGCAGGCATTTTTTACGATCCTTACATAAATTCGACACGGTCACATGGTGCGTAAAATTTTATAAGCCAATAAAAAAAGTTTGAGAAGAAGCTTGAGTTGTGTATTGTTGGTTGCCGATATATTTGGAATTAACATGGCGGTATAATTTTATAAGAGGAGAAAAATGGGGATTTATTTAATTTATTTATTTTCTTGACTTGATCTGATCTCGACTGCTTTACTGTGCGTAATGTTTTCTCTTTCATTTAAAGGGTACTTCGTTATATGTATATTAATATACATTAATTAAATTTATTATCGGCGTTACATTATTTAGTAGAAATCAGGAAGAAACTGACGTCTTTACTCAGGGAAAATTGTTCAAGAGTGCGTTCTTGGAAAGGTTTAAAAAATTATTTGGAAAATCAAAGAAATAATAACGTAGTAAAAAACTACGCCTACAAGGAATTATTTTTTTAATATGACAACAACATGCACATTTTCTGTCAGTTTGTGTTAATTTAATTGAAATTTTAGCACCGGGTTGACTACTTTTTGTATTTAAAAATTATTATATGTACGGTTGCACTCATAGTATAAATTTATAGTTGGTATGGGAGGTATCTACAACAATAACGATAACGTCAAAAAACAAACAAAAACTTTCTAAAGAAATACCAGAAAGAAAAGATTTTTAGCACATCGGCACTGACCACCTAGGGAGTGGAAGGAAAGTACCGTGCGATCAAAAATTATCTTGGTCATGGGGCGTCATGAAACATAAAACGGTTGTCTTAACTTAGTTGTCAAAGTTTCTGAAGTTGTCTGTCATAGGACGTCACCCATAAGACGATATTAGTTTCGACAATTATTATAAAATCTTTGACTAGCCTCGATCAAGATAAGTTTTGATCTCATGGTAGAACAAATAATGTCAAATTGGACAGTTAACCAGCAAACTCGAACACTGCTTTTTAACGTCACCCTTTATTAGAAATTTTGTCGATCATTCACTTGATGCAAATGAAATTTGAAACTGATACTATACTGATTGATAACACTATAATAATTGTACTTATTCCGACGATGATAATAATTATACACTCCCCCATTAATTTATTTATTTATTTATTTATTAATATCCATAGGCGGTTCGTGAATTTGAAGGGTTCCAAAAATGCTAAAAGAAAGACGAGAGAGTTCTACTACTGGTTAAAATGAAAGTAGTTATTTCGGGGACAGCCTGTATAACGATAAATGACACATATTGAGGATCTAATATGAAAGTTTTCCCAGCGCAAACGCTCTGATGAGAAATTCTGTGGTGATGGGTTAGTCAACGGTACATTGGATAAATTTTGAGAGAGTTCCTGTAGTACCGACTGATGCAGCAACACATGGTGCACATAAAAGTGAAGTAAATATAGAGAAAGAGGCAGAAGAAAATTGAAGAAAACAGCAAAGAAGGAAAAGAGAGATACCAACGAAAGCTAGGAAAAGAATAAAGGGGTTGGGGAGAGAAAGAAAAAATCCTCGGGAAAAACAAAGAATGTAGAAACCGGTCGTTTACTTCCTGAAAAAAAAAGAAAAAAAGGAAAAGAACAGTGGAGAGCGGAACAGAAAGACAAGAACAGGAAGAAGAGAAGATATTTAAAACAAGTAAAATAACAACAAGATCGCCAGAAGCAAATAAATAAATTTACAGTGAAATGGATATAATCATGGATAAGTTGAAAGAAATAAAGAGGGAACTAAAGGAGGAAATAAAGTAGATACGAAAAAAGCACCAAGAAATTAAGAGAGAGATTGAAAAGCAAAGAGAAGAATTTAAAGGGAAAGAGAAGAAATGGGAGGGAGAGAGAAACAAAGTGGAGAAGGAGGAAAAGAGAAGGATGAAGAACTATATTGTAATAACAAGATGGGGTAGGGAAAGGAAAAGAGTATAAATAGAGTTCAAATACTAGTAGAAATGGAATAGTGGAAGGGAAAGGAAAAAGTGATGGAGCAAAAAGGAAAACTAAGGGCAAAGAAAGAACCAGATGATATATACAGGGTAGCGCAGAAGTATGGAAACACTTGAATATCTCAAAAACTGTTACCCATCTAAACCAAATTTTGCAGGTATATAGGGGTCTATAATATCTACTTGGTGTAATTTTTTCATAATTACACTGTCATTTGTTTTCGTGATACAAAACCAACTTATATTTTTTTAAATAGCAACATATGGTGAAAATAACCTTTTTGGAATAATCATTTTTTTCTGAGAAAATAATATGCCATCAAACCTAACAGAATTACTAAAAAATCTGTCTTTTACAATAAATGTTCAAAATGTTGACCATTAATTTCTTGATAAAAATGAATTCTATTAACAAAACTTTGACATGACCCCACAAAAAAAATCGAGAGGTGACAAATCAAGAGGCAGATTTGGCCGGCTATTCAATTGCCCCTCTCCTGACGATCCACCTGCCAGGAAACACCTCATCTAAGTGACGTCGGACTTGTGGACTAAAATGGGGTGGAGCTCCATCTTGCTGGAACCAGGTTGCTACGGCAGGACATTTCGTCTGTCATAATTTGGAAAAAGCTGTGTAAGACGAGGAACAATCCTAGATGAGGAGTTTTGTTAATAGAATTCATTTTTGTCAAGAAATTAATGGTCAACATTTTGAACATTAGCACATCGTTAAATAATAAAAATGCTCTTTTCAAAAAGATTATTTTCACCCTATGTTGCTATTAAAAAAAAGAGTTTTATATCTCGGAAACAAATGACAGTGCAGATATGAAAATATGACACCAAGTAGATATTATAGACCCCTATATATCTGCCAAATTTGGTTTAGGGGACTCGGATATACGCGTCCCGGTCCTGAGGAGAATACGCTAGACCTCTGTCCACGGCAGTCGTTGTTTTGTATTGTTACTAAATTACTAATAAATATTGTTTTACTACACAAAGGAAAAAGAAACGGGAAAAGAAAGACACGCGGAGTAAGAGGGAGGGCAAGAAGAGGGGTGGAAATGTAGCGAGACTAAGGAAAAAAAAGATTTCTGGGACTAAGTGAGGCAATTCGAGATGGTGGGTGTAGCAGAAACCTGAAAAAAGAAGGAAAGTTGGGAAAAACAGAACAACTGCTATCAAAAAAAGCAAGTAGGAATCTCAGGGGACGAGAGGAAAGACGAAAGGAAGAGCAGCAGGGGGAATAAAGTAATAAAGGAGGAAAATCAAAAGAAGGGAGAAGATAAGAGACATGTAGGCAGTAGAAAATTTTTCGAGGGTGAGGGGAGTTATTTCAGTCAGAGAATCCAGGAAAGGGGTAGCAGGGGTTGGAAAGAAAAAGAAAATTCAAATCAAGGTACCAAATGCGGAAGGGAAGATATCATAATAGATAGAAGAAAAAGGGTGGGGGGTGTTGAATGAAAATAAACAAGAGGACGAACGAGGACAATGGACTACGGAATAGTAAACGAATAAGAATGGGAAGAAGTAAAAGAATTGATAGTAGGGGAAAGAATAGAGTTAGACAATTTGCCTATAGAAATAAGTATAGCAAGTGGGAGAAAAGAAGAGAAGAAAGAACAGAGGAAGCGCAGAATAAGGTTTTAAGTGAGTCCAAGAGAAGTCTAGAAAAGGCAAGATTCTAAAAACAAGAAGTAGGGAAGATGGAAAACAAATTGAAAGAAATATTAGAAGAGACGTGTACAAGAAGAATATAGAGGCAGAAGAAGAAGAGAGCAGAGGGATAGATAAAAGCTATCAGAACACCGAAGGAAGTGGGGCACTATATCAATAGGGAAAGAAAGAAAAAAAGAGATAGTGAATTAGGAAATAACGATGAACGAGTGGGGGGAATACTTCATGAAGCAAGAGGAAAAAGGGAAAACAGAAATACCGGGTCTGAAATATCGAAGAAATACAGAAATATCGTCTCCAGAAATACGGGGTTTTCGGGAGACGATAGCCACACGATACCTTCACAATTTAAAATTATTAGAAATCATATACAGAGTGTCCTAGTATTAGTAATATACCAAAGTTATGTTTTTTTAAATGGAATGCCCTGTATATTAGTTGGTGTATTGAAAGAGCAGTTAATGCTAAAATGATAAAAGGTACTATAAGTTTATTATGGATGGTTCTTGAGTTATGAAGAATTTTAGGTCAAAATTAGTGCTTTTTTAAAAAATTGCAGAGACCATTCCAACAGAGATAACTAAATAGTTTTTTGTCAATATTTTTTTATAGACCCAAACTTTAATACACACTGATTGAAAGTTATCTAAATTGATATTTCTATACAGGGTGTACGATTTCGCAAAATGTATAATAACTTTTTTTTTTCAATGGAACACCCTATATTCCATTATACCACCAAATAGCATTTTTAATAAGCTTTCTGTCAATATATAGTTTGCCTCGGCAAATGTTAGTACTTTAGATAATTTTTACAAAAAACGTAGAAAACTTTCCCAAATTGATGAAATCAAATCGCCTTGGACTTGTTGCCATGGAGATATCATTTTAGACTGGTTGTTCTTGTTGACAGTAAGTTAGCCTGTAACAAATAGTTTCACTTTTGTGATTTTTTTACAATATGAATTTTACGAAAGAAGTAATGATGAATATGGTACAATGCTTTATTAGAAGCCGAATGAAATTCCTTTTTGGCCACAAAAATTTACAACGTTTTGAAAACACTGAAAACGTGGCCTACAACAAAAAACAATTAATTGGTAGAAGAGTAGGTGAAAACACTGAGCTAGAAGTTAGAAGTTAGAAGAAAATCTTCACTCCATTACAAAAGAAATTGCTGCCCAATCTGATATTTCGAAATCTTCAGTAAACCGTGTGATCAAAAAACATCGGTTTCATCCATACCACATTGAACTCCATCAAGAATTGCAAGAAGCTTATTTTGCAAAAAGAGTGGAATTCTACGAAATAATGCACAATCTTCTAGAAAGAAATAGAAATATTTTAAACATAATTTTGTTCAGTGATTAGGCGACCTTTAAGAGTATGTAATGGGCATGTCAAGAAGCATAACATGAACTATTATGCCACTGAAAATCCCCAGTGGATGCGGACGTCTGATTATCAGAATCAGTGGTCCTTAATGTGGTTGCAACAGGATGGAGCTCCTGTAAATTTCTATAGGAATGTAAGAAGATATTTAAATGACTGGTTGCCGAGACGTTGGATTGGTAAGGGCGGCCCTGTCAAATGGCCCGCAAGATCACCAGATTTAACTCCTCTAGATTTTTTCGTTTGTGGTTATGTAAAGGATATAGTCTATCGAATTCTTACGTAAACCTAAGCCTGTCTACATCTCGGTGTTATTTCTGAAGTAATTTAATAAATTAGACAATAAACGACTATCTCCATGGCAACAAGTCCAAGGCGATCTGATCTTAATACGCGATTTTAGCAATTTCGGGAAATTTTCTAGGTTTTTTGTAAAAATTACCTAAAGTACTAACATTTGCCGAGGCAAACCATACATTGAAAAAAAGCTTATTAAAAATGCTATTTTGTGGTATAATGAAATATAGGGTGTTCCATTTGAAAAAAATAAGTTATTATACATTTTGCGAAACCGTACACTCTGTATAGAAATATCAATTTAGATGACTTTCAATCAGTATGTATTAAAGTTTGAATCTATAAAAAATTATTGACAGAAAAGTATTCAGCTATCTCTGTTGAAATAATCTCTGCAATTTGTTTAAAAAGCACAAACTTTGACCTAAAATTCTTCATAACTCAAGAACCATCCATAATAAACCTGTAGTACCTTATATCATTTTGCTCAGCATTAACTGCTCTTTCAATTTACCAACTAATATACAGGACATTCCATTTAAAAAAACATAACTTTGGTATATTACTAATATTAGGACACTCTGTGTATGATTTCTAATAATTTTAAATTGTGAAGGTATCGTGTGGCTATCGTCTCCCCAAAACTCCGTTTTGATATCTTTCAAAATAAGGGTGTAATTGATGGTCCACACACCTCTGGGACACCCGGTAGATATGAAGAGGAACCAAACAGCACCAGAGAGAAAAGAAATCACTCTGGAAGAGGTGGAGAGGCAAGTAAAGAAACTAAAAAAGAGGAAAATGATGGAACACAAAACGAATCCTTGGTGTATGGGACTAGAAGAGTTGTGGTTTTAATGAATGGTGTGTGGAGAGGAGAGGGATTCCCGGTAGTGTGGAAAGAGAGTATAAGTTGTATGCGTCAATTCTGAATGAATAGATGATGAGAAAGATAGAGGAAAAGGGAGCAAGACCAGAGAGCCAGGCAGTATTTAAAGAGGGTAGGGAAACTATGGATAATATATACGTGCATCCTGGACCATTTGACAAGGTTGTGTATGTATGTATGTGGCAGGTATGGATGGCATGTTAAAGGGGAAGGAAGGGACACTGAATGAGCGCTGTCGAGAAAAGAAGAAGAACGCAGGAGAGACCTAGGGGGAGAACTATTACCAGAGGAAAGAAATAGAGAAACTGAGAGAAATATGCATGTGGATGAATGTAGAACTGAGCGAGAGGGACAAGGATACTGACAGACAAGAAACAAGGGAAAGAACCAGAGAGTCCAGGTACAATAATTGGAAGTAACAGAGATGATTGAGGAAATACCGAAGTATGTGGAGAGGGAGAGTGGGAAAGATAGCGAGGTTTAGGTGCAGAAATGAGTGAGAGAGAGAAAAGGTATTGGTTGGAAGAGGGAGGAGAGGTGTAGAATGTACTATGAAGAGAGAGAGAGAGAGAGAGAGAGAGACACGATTGAACATATGTGGAACGAGTGTAGTGAGATGAGAGAAAGAGAGAGAAAGGAAAGAGAGGAAATTCTGAGTGTAGATGGAAGAGAAATATAATGAACGAAAGAGGTATGGAAGAGGAGGGAGAAGGTAAAAGCGCAGAAATGAAGATGCGTTGTTTTGAAATTAATACAGAATGTAAATTATGTTATGGGATATGTTAGATACTGCCAGGTATCGAAAAGCCCTTAGGGTAAATAAAAATCTAACAATGTTTACTAGACAAATTTTGATACTTAACGATACAGTTTTTGTCAATATTTCGTACGTTAATACATATTGAGATAGTTATGTCATAAATAAAAATGGTAAAGAGATGAGATAAGTAAACTAAATTAAAGAACCTACCATAAGAAAAACATTAGGAGAAATTGATAACCAATGATAATTCCATACAAAATACGCGCGGATTTTAAAATATTTTTACAATGGGTTAACGAAATTTGCTATTAATTATTGATTATTATTATCTATTCCTTACAAAGAAGATATTAGATAAGGGAACCAGAAAATATGGAAAATGCTATTAAAAGTCGATGAAGTAAGGCAGAACATAAAAAAAGAAGAAAACTGAGAATCAATTTATTATTGAAACATAAATGTCTGAATGGTATTGTTTCAGATGCGACGAAACAACTTTAGAAACTTTAGAAGAAGACAGGTGAGGTGCGGCGGGAATAACCTCTTGTTAACATAGCTAGCAGAGGCCAAATAATACATATTAATTGTTTTTATTTTTAGTTAAGTCCAGTCTGTGCTACCTATGCTTACTACATATATGTAATATGTATTTCTTGCCAAAGCATTTTTATTTTTATTACAATAGTAGGAGTATTATGTTTATCTAATTATGCATATTTCACAAAACTGCATTATGTTACACACAATAAAACAGGTGATTCAATTTAGGATAATGACCTAGTCTTTTAAATTGTAAAAAAAAGCCACACAGCAAAAATACTGAACTTTACTGTCAATAATTACGAATATTTGTTCAAATCGATACAATATGGAAGCCTTTCCCCTATATTGCAAAAATAAAACGGTTCCCACACGACGTGTTGCCAAAATCTCCGTCTCAGTTGTGTTGACGCGAAATGTTTTCGACTTGACCTGCAGTTTGTTATCGGTTTTTCAGAACGGTGTGTTTTTTCAAAAGCAAACAAGAGGCCATGACCGTATAATCTGATGATCGTACCAGATGTTACATGTTTAGACGCTTGTAGGTTGTGTGGTTGTGGCATATTTGTTTTCGTTGTTGCATTTGGGAAATTATATTGCACATTTCGGTTCAGTTTCCAATGTTGCTGGAGGAATCAAGAGATGCTACTGTTTTCGTTAGTGAATTATTTTCGACTACCCTAATACATAGTACTAATAAACGTAAAGACGAGTAAATACCGAATGAATTACTTCGATTATGATCTAAATTTAGACAACCTGGAAAACATCAGAACCTAAATATCCACGTAGATATTTAATGATTTACATGTAAAATTACGATAGAATTTTATAATGGAACTGACCTGAGCACCATGGAACTCCACGCCTGCATCCACCACACACAATTTCCATTTTCAACACCACTTTTTGTCACATAAAAATTACCTGCGCGATCTGTCATTTACACTCTGACAGTACCTACTTGATTTAAATGATCATTTATTGAGTGCAAAAGTCCGGGTCTATTCTGAGTAAAACATCCGTCAAAACAAACGCAAATTGTCTTTAGGTCCTTCATTACTTAATTCAGAAATTGTTACAATACAACTTTAAAATTGACTAACCTGAACACCATGAAACTGCACACTTGCACGCAACACCCATAATTCCCAATTATAATCTATAAATCACAAAAACACCGCACGTTTTCTCACTGCAGGATCTGACATTTATACTCTGAAGTTACCTACTTGATTTACATGGGTGCAAAAGTCCGACTCAATTCTGGGTAAATTACGTAAGAGAAAGGCGCAAAAATAATTAATTTACTTATGGGAGAAGACAAAAGCGAATTCTTAGTCCTAATAAAATTACATTATAGGTACAATTTTATTGGAACTCCACGCTTGCACCCAACACCTATAATTATTGTTAATGAGATAAATTATTATTATTATTGTAATTTAGATGATGATGCGAATAAAGTATGCATTTTTATATTATATCAATTTCCTACTTGTTCAGCTGCGATATGAATGTTGAATTTTGCATTTTATATTCCTATTCCATCGCCAGGAATTATTTTTGTGGTTGTTTGTTACTAATGATCTATTCAGAAATATGAAATATAGATGAAAACATGTTTTACATAAAAGAATGTAATTTAAAAGCGCTAAAATAAAAATATAAGCAAATTATTATTTCAAAGAGTATTTCTATAGTAAAACGTTTTTGTTATCTATGTTATTCAGTTTGTGTTTTCCGTTGTTCACTAACTCTCGTTTTCGTCTTTATTTGGCTTCCTGTCCTTTTAAAAATTAATTTCAAAAGACCTAATGGAATAAGAGACGTAATAAAAGACAAAAAAACATTGTGATGGTAGAAGAATAGAAGAAAAAAAAACTGAAACGGTAAACACTAACTTACTGAAACCGAATGAACCTACACTAGCAGAATTCTTTACGGAGCCTTCTTTTCATTAGACGAAACGTATTTCAGTTAAAGTTTGTATATTTCAAAATCACTTACTCGTAGACCCTCGCGTAGACCTAGAATCAAATATTTTATAATTGCATGTTTTCAAAAAGATTTATTATATAGGGTGTTTTGGAAGCAAAATATTTAACCACAAGTAGAAGTCACCAAAAGAAAATTTATTTAATCTATCTAAATTTGTTTTGTTTTTCTGAAAACTTCGTTCCTGGATTGCATGAGGATTTTTATTAGAGCACAGAACATATCTCGTGTGAAGCCCGCTTCGTCAGTTGTCATCAATAAACGTCTCAAAAAATTTGGTACCTCATCAATTTTCTGAATAGGGCAATCCTTCGAGCGGGGTCTCCAACGCAGTCCTTGTTCGTGTAATGTGCGGTAAACAATAAAAGTTGACACACTAACACGGAAAGCGACTCTTCCAAATCACACAAAGCACGTGAAGTTGATGATTTCACGGTTTCCATTTTCGTGGAAATTGAATGAACAAATTATATTAAGCAGAGGCGTAACCCACCGCGAAATCACTCAACTAAAATTTACTATCAACGACAAATTTTTTGTCCCAAAAAAGTTAGGAGGTGATTAACTCGATGGCACAAAAACTTTCTCATTCGTTCATGTTCATGTACTCATAGACGGAGGGTGAAATAAGGGGTCAGAAATTAAAAAAAAAATAGCGAATTTCAGCAGTGGTAACTAAATTTTTGCTAGGACTTCCATAACACCCTGTAGAACTGGAATATAGTTAGGTAATTTAAATATGAAATTTGAAATCCGAGACAAAAAGTTACATAATAATGTTCGTTCGGAAATATAATGCAAGGGCTCTTTAGAACGAGGTCGGTCGATTTTGAAGCCCAAAATTACATTTGGTTTTTTTTTAATAAAGAGCCCAAGAGTTTCAGTAATTAACTAATAATTTGTGTTAGTAGTACCCCTTTGTGTGTTCGTCCATGTGAGCTTGATGACTTAACACACTAGATATCGATTCCATTAGGACCATAAGTGGAAGCAAACAGTTTGCCCCCTGGACTCTACACCCATATCATTATACCGCCCAAGTTTCATTAAACATCGTGCAATATTTATAGTATTATATAGAGTGATGAATTGAATTATTGTATGCGTAAACAGAAAGAAAGCAAATCTAATATTGCTAATGATGAAATTGAGTTAAAGTGTCAGTATATTTTCCTTTAGATATTCATATATATCCTTTTGAATAATATACAATGTTTCTGTTTTAATCCACTCACTTTTCGAGCAATTTGAAAGTTTGGCATCCGTCGTACTTTTATAGAATGACCACCATTAACACCTACTTTCCTCGATTAAACCCTAAATAATGATCTCATTTTAAGTCGCTTTCAAACCATTCATAATAACTGATGGCTCTAATATTAAAATGTATAAACACGAAATCAGCTGACAGATTCCTAATAGCATCTATTTTTAAACGTCGGAACCAGCGAGACAAATTTGTGTATACGCACTTGTTTATATCAAACATTTTGTAACGGCGTTTTGTATTTTGCGAAATTTCATTTATTTAGAATCCTGGCAATTAATAAAACACGCACTACTGATAAAATCCGTAATTAAATAATTGAATTTCATATACACACCATGTTTTGATAATGAAGTTATTTATTGATATTACACCCTTGACATTTATTTGTTTTATATGGACAGAGGAGTAGTGTGGTGATCGAGGGAGGAGTGCCAAAATTTATTGTCGATGTATTTAGGAATGCTTTCGAAGTGGGCGCAACTTTAAATTCTTCTTGGATAGAACTTGCAATTTATAACGCTAATTTGCTGTTCACTAAAGACATAGTTTTACTTCATTTTGGGGCGCAGCCACCCGAACCGTGTATTTTGAATGTCTTACGTTTGTTTACTATTTCAGAAAGTACTTAAAAATGCCAAAAAAAGGAAAATCATTTGTCTGCTGAAACACCTGAACAACATAGCGCACGACTCGAAAAC
Organism: Diaperis boleti; assembly: GCA_963583935.1. Taxonomy (NCBI): domain Eukaryota; kingdom Metazoa; phylum Arthropoda; class Insecta; order Coleoptera; family Tenebrionidae; genus Diaperis; species Diaperis boleti. The sequence goes on along the minus strand of OY757242.1, from coordinate 77,642,370 downwards.
GATCGAATCAGAGCTTTAATTGAAAGATCTGCTGAAACACCTGAACCACATAGCGTCCATTGAAACTACCATCCTCAATGGAAAATTGAAGGGGAAGATGTGTTCATCCCGCGCATACCAATGGTTCCATCGATATGCCTTGAGATTTCAAACGGCTTCAATTTCCAGTGCACCTTGCTTTTGCAATTACCATCAACACCCAAGTGGGACATTACATTGGCCAAAGCTTGTTTTCCCACTATCGATTCACCATGAGATACTCTCCACATTTCGACTTTCACGTACAGGGAATTGTCAGAAAAAAGTCGCAATTGCCAGAAAAAATCGTTAGAATTGTTATTTCGACGTATCACAACATTTACAATATCCTAAACCAAAATTGTCCTAATATAAAAATTAATACTTCCTTTAGCCAGTAATGAAATTGTCTATATTGCCCCTATATCTTTTTTACAATATTGTAACACAATATGGGTCCAATATGTTTTTTGTCGCTTTTGGTATATTGTTTTTTTACGAAATTCAGCCAATATTGTATTATGCCAACATTTTTTTTTTCAGCTGGGGCTCATTTTCTTCAAATTTTGGGTTTTTAGTCTTTTGTAATTTTCATTGCAATACTTGATAATTTATCATTGGAAGAAATTCATGAAACTATTTTTTATCATGTGGATAAATAAAGTTAGTTTTTTAACCATTGATATTTGGAACTTTTTTTCTTTAAAATTTAAATATATTTAAGTCGAACTCCACAAACTTTAATAAGTATAAAATTACAAATGGAACAAGTTTCGGCAGAACACTACTGCCATCATCAGCCCTTAAAGAATATAAAAAATTATGACGTTGACGTAATTTTGAATTCTGTGCGGAACTTTATGATCACTCAAAATTACGTCAACGTCATAATTTTTTATATTCTTTAATCTGTCACTACTGATAAAATCTGTAATTTTTCGGATTGCTAAATTTCATGATATTGTGCAAAGTTTCTTCAAAGGGATGTTTCTTTTTATATAAAAAATTACTGTTACAATTAATTCAGATATATACCTACTTCAAAATTATTAAACAAGAAGAATGTTCTTAAATCCAAGTGGAGTAAATTTAAATTAAAATTTAAATATATCTATGTCGAACTCCACAAACTTTAATAACTGTAAGATTACTAATGGTACATGTTTCGGCAGAATACTTCTGCCATCATCAGAAGTATTCTGCCGAAACATGTACCATTAGTAATCTTACAGTTATTAAAGTTTGTGGAGTTCGACATAGATATATTTAAATTTTAATTCAAAATTATTTATGATAATTTTATTACAAGAAAACTTTCCTTTACTAATATTAAGAAAATATTTCATCTTTTTTGAATATTAGTTTTATTAAAATAATGTGAAAGAAATGTTGTGGAAATATTTTAAATAATATATTTTAGTAATATTATGTATGTAGTTATATAGCATTACTTATCTGAGATAACGAAAAAAATGTTTTTTGTAAATGTGGTGCTATCAACAGTTAAACAAAAAATTAATTTAAATATTCAAAAAATATTAAAACTTTAAGAGTTCTAGGGACCCCAATTGGGGCCTCCTACGTTCATGAGCTGTGGGACCCCGAGCACTATTTCTAGTCTACTGTAAATTGGTAGTAAAATTAGAATTATGTGTAATAATAATAGTAATATATACAGGGTGTATCACGATAATGACCTAAATATGCATTACATTTTCATTCAGTTTAGCCTCGGATTAGATTATTGTACAAATAATATTGACACAAGTTACTGAATGAGCATTAGCATGATTAATATACGTTGTTGGGTCGTGGTTGGTATACGACATTGGGCCATGATTGGAATACTTTGTAGGACCAATATATCCTCGAGAATGGCCCAATATTGGATCAATATTGTTATGCTGCCTGGGCAAAGCCCAAGGAGAGTCATTGAATGCAGCTGGGGTGAATTTGGAAAGTCCATGTTTCTGGCCTACATGGCCAAATTAAATTATACAGAGTGATCATAAAGTTCCGCAAAAAATTCATAATTTAGTTATGCATTGTTTTTGGGAAAAACGCTCGAACGGGTCGATTTTTGTTTTTAAATTGCCATCTTCTGACATAAAAATTTTGTTGATGACGTCATCTGTTTTTGAACTATGACACCGTCATCAATTCTTTTAAATGGCAAACCCCAACTTTTTTTTGCTTTACATTAAATTAATACAATTTATTAAGTTATTAATTAAATAAAATTAAATGAAATTCATAAAACTGTTCACTAAAAAAGAATGTGTTTTATTATTTATATGTTTGTCTGTTCCGAATAGGCCCCTGCACCGGTCAACGGATCGATATGAAACTTTGACCACAAATCAAATAATAAGGTACTCGTCAAGAGAAATTACATGAGCGTAATGCCACCCGAATCTGTTCATTGTTTACCCATCGTGGTTTACCTGTTCGTTGCACCGGTCAAATTGGGTGAGATGTATTAGTATTTTTGTTCGTTGCAGTGTTTGTTTGTGTCTTTTTTATATGCCTTTCGCTATCAATGAGCTTATTTGCTCTCCCTTATTGCTTTGTATTAACGTATTTGAAAATTTTGGGTTTTCTTCTTTTCTTCTACAGATGCTTTCAACTAATTAAATTATCAAAAGTAGGTACGAAACTTGGAATGAGTTCCCTAGAAGTGCAGTAGTGTGAAGTTAACAATACACGTGCTTTGTAAACTCCGGAATTTTAATTTATAGAAACTACTTCCTTAATCTTTTGTTCGTTAGAGATTCAAAATTCCTGCTCTACCTCTCCTCTAAATTATTACAAACTTTCGTTGTTCCGTTGTTAGTGCAACATTTCTGCTAGAATTAAAAGCACCACATTAAATACGAAACCTGTTCACTATTTTTAATATATATTTTTCCATTTCCGCAGTTCGGATGACTTTGGAGCTTGTGCTAAAATTTCCAAAATGATATCTTATGTATTTTCCATCAGCACTCGCATTCGAACAGATGTATCTCTTTTAACACGACCAAATCACGAAACAAATACTGTACAAAGAAAAAGAACAGGAACGAGTAAGTTTTCCTAGATAAGTTTCCTTTATATTCAAGAGCTTCCGCTTGAAAAAGTCAAATTTCCCAACTAGATGGAACTAGGTTGTGATAAAGCCGCGACTCCAGCGGCTAAAAAGACTACTCTTTTATTAGAGGTGCTTTTGCAAGTGAAGCTTACTAAAGATTGCGCAGATTTTAATTTTTTAACGACTCCCAATTAAGACTAATTGCCCGAGTCCGACTCCCAACAGAACTAAACTAATTTCGAATGTTAAGATAATGTCTTACATCCCATTTTAAAGCTGGATAGTTGTATTTAACGCTCTATTGTTAATCCCTGCAGATACGGACAAACATTCGAAACTCCAACTCTGAACATCGCTTGCCTTTCTATCGACCACTACCCGTTCTCTTTTTCCTCCCCCATATATCCCGTCATAACTTTATGGTTCCAAAACGACTGTGGATTCCTGCAAAGTACGTAAATATTTACCAATTTACCGTAAGGCTGCATTTCTCTTGCTTCAACTTGGACACAACGCAAACAATTTAGCCGTTTATGCCTAACATTCATTGTTATGGATTCTGAAGTTTATGGATCATAAAGAGGAAATTTACGTTTTAAAACCCTTGTCTCCTACCGTTACTACCTGAAACGTACATCGCAATGCTCCACAATTTTATTTTATATTCAACTTTGATAAATATCTAACGGATAGCTCTAGAAGCTTTAAAAGTATATAAATTTAGAAATAGAATTAGATAGAATTAAATGAAGATATTTTAACCCATAATATGACTCGCCATTTTAAGCAACTTTATCAAACAACATTTTTTTGCCATGTTTACCAATATTTTAAATGTACAATTTTGCTGGATTATCTTCTCCTTCTTCCTCTCAAAGAGACAAACGAGATAAAGAGACTAAAGATATTAAAGGAGTCAATGAGGTAAGGGAAATAAATGAGATGAAATATACAAAAGGGCCCAAAAAAAACAAAGAGACGAAAGGAACTAAAAAGAATAAAAAGACCAAAATACAATAGAAACAAAAAATGGACAAAATACATCAAGGAGACAGATACCAACACCTACTGCAAATCAAATAGGCCAAAAAAACAAACGGGTCTAGAAAGACAGTAGAGAACAAAGATACAAAAGAGATAACAGACACTAAACATAGCAAAGAGGATAAAGATGCTAAAGAGATAAAAAGAGAAAAACAACAAAAGAAACAAAATTACAAAAGGGCCCAAAGATACCAAAAAGATTAAAAAAAATAGGAGCGGCAGAAATAACACAGACCCCAACACTAAAGATACAAAATGAAGAAACCAAAAAAAAAGAGACAAAATACACCAAAGAGATAGATACCAACACATACTTCACATAAAAAAAAACAAACAAAAAGACAAAAGATGAGATGAGAGAGGCAATAGAGAACACCGTAAGTTCAAAAACTAATGAGACAACTAAATTTAAAAGATTTAAAAAAAAATAAAAAGGCTACAAAGATAAAACAAGCAAAAGAAACAAAAAAGATGGAAGAAACTAAAAAGAGAGACTAATCAGGTAAAAAAGAAACAAATGAAACATGATGACAAAAGAGACAAAACGGACCAAAGAGACCAAAAACTAAAAAGACAACACAGACTAAAATGATTAAAGAGAAAAAAATGGAAATTGTCTCTAGTACAGCCAAAAAGATATCAAAGAAGCAAACAGATCAAAGAGACAAAAGAAGATGTAGAGACTATAAAGACAGAAGGCATTAAAGAAACTAGACTAGTCACTATTGGTGAAATAAAAATTAACGTCTCAAGATAGAAATAGTCAAAAGAGTTAAAGGAGACAAAAATGACAAAGTGCATTGAAGATGAATTTATCAAGAAGGCATTGTTACTGATTTAAAATTACAGCCTGGTAAACAAGTAAAATTTAAATGTATTACTCATATACTACTTCCTTATTTTACGGGGGGCGCAGAAGATTCGTGAATTTTTTTACAACTTTTATTCAAGGTGTTTCTTGATTCTGACAAAGAGCAAATTAAATGTTTCGTCTGCCTTAGCTATAAGTTCAGACGTTGTATACTATATTTCAAATGAATTGGCATCGCGGCAGGCGCTGGAAATTCAAATTTATGTTGGCAGCACGACATCCAACCTTCATAATAAATATCTCTAACATTCTTGTAACTGTCAAGTTGTTTCGACATTTGTGTCGTTGCTACCCTTTTCGAACGTGTAACTCTAGTTTTCTAAGTAGATTTTTAAGCAACAAATGCAATACTAACAAACATCCTGAATATTTTAGATATTTATTAGAACTGCTAAAAGGATACTTTCAAAAAAACTTGAGGGACAGTTACTGAAATCCAAGTATAGGAGTGGAAGAAAAGCTGTTAATTTATATTTATATTTAAAAGTAAAATAAATAATTGGCTTGGGGTTTTTGTAACACATACTACAATCAGAGAATTCAAGTAAAACTGGGAATGAAAGACAAGAGTTGTGCAAATTTGGCGTGAAGAACTTGGAAACTGTACACAAGAAAAATGGGTTAATTTTATTCGATATACTGAAGGAAATTACCAATGATTTTCAAAAATATATGGGTGTTCGAGAAGTTGACATAGTTCAACACAGCACTTCCAAATGTTTTGTTCATTCTTCATATTCGTAATAGCTTAATAATATTTCAAAACTATCTTTGGCCATTCATTTCGAGATAACAAAGGGATTATTTATTTAGTGAAACCTACTAAAGTTTGAAAATATCTTTGGGGCCAAAAAACAACCTCCAAATAATCTAATGCTAGTCTCACAAGTTTTAGTAACTTTTTTGACATAAGATAAAGCTCACTTTACACAAACACCGCCTGCTGCGATGCCAATTCATTTGAAATATAGTATAGCTTCAGCTTTAGATTCAACTTTTCGTCTACTAAATATTCGTCTACTAGCTGACCCGGCGAACTTTGTACCGCCTCAGAATCAATAACACAAATGCCTGGGCTCCCATATCCATGTTTTAAGAGGGTTCTCTAGTGGCACGTGCATTTCTGCCGGTCGAAGATCTATATTTTATCAACACGCCCACAAGATTTCAAAGAAAAATCTTCAAAAATAAAAAAAGTTACATTCAACGCCGTCCATTGCTGTACATTTCTGCGGGGCGGAAAATGTACTTCAACCGGCAGAAATGTACGTGCCGCCAGAGAACCCTCTTAATAGTTATTCTGCTATAAAAATGGGTCAAGCTGAAAAATCGATCCAGCTCAAGGGAGCCCCCTGGGGCCCCATGTCCATGTGAAAAATAGTTTACCACCTATTCTCATACCTACCAAACATAAAAAAAAATCATAAAAATTGGTCGAGCCGTTTCGGAGGAGTTCGACCACAAACACCGTGACACGAGATTTTAATATATTAAATTAAGATTTTTGCCGAATGGAAACTCCTAGAAGAAAAAGAAAAAAGCGATAACTACATAATTGACACTAAACGTTAAAAAACTGTTAGAAGGCTGGTTATATAAAAAAAAGTATTGTTGTCTGTCTAAAACAAAATTGTCCCCTAAACTTGTCAGAAATTTAATACTCCAATAAACTGCATCTTGAGTACCAGTGAACTCTAGCTGCCTTATGCGACGGAGTGAGGACAGACAGACAAATAGGTTTATTGCCGACAGTTATTAATTTATTACAATCATAGTTGGTGTTTGATTGACTGTGTAAGATGTTATCAAATTACAATAGTATAAAGCGGCCTTTTCAGCAGAGGGAGTCCAGGATCTTGTTGTTGGATCCTCGACCGGGATGTCCAAGAATGAGGGCTTTAATTTGTGGGTTTGCTATTTCGTCTAGTATCATCTTCAGAGCCACGGTTGTGGAGAAAGTTCCGGTGTTGTCCCTGTGGATACTTAGAGACGCCGAGGCTTTAAGTACCATGGCGAAAGCTTTCGTGGCTGGGAGTTGGCCGAAAGAAAGGGTTCGAGTCGTTTGGAAGAAAAAAGAAAATTTAGAAAGAAAGTTTTAGGATAGAAAGTAGTAGAGAACAGATGCCATCGAGGAAGAATGTGGATCTCTGAAAGAATAAGATATAAAAAATAAATAAGCTAAATGCTAGATGCTAAATTTTTCAAGAGAATTCTTCTGTTTTTCGTTTGTAGTAGATACGTGTCCCAGAAATTTAACCAGTATTAGAAACTTATTTATAAAATTAAAATTAGTGGAAATTTTGACGTTAATTTAGTTAGCCACTGAACGGCTGGGCTGATGACGATAATAATCACAAAGGAAACAACCTAAACCGTACGACGTAAATAAACTAAAAATACAAAAACTTACCTACTAAACATTTTTACTTTACATCCAATGGTATTGTTGACGAAAAATGAAAATTGTATGGCCTAATAACATGATAATTTTCGTCGCCCATACGTGCGTATTATTCAAGTTGAAAATACCTTCTCTGGTGAACCCAGAGTTTATTAAATTATTATTATTAAATCCTCAGCCTGTAAAAATTGGACTGACAGGGATACAATTGTTGCTCTTTCAAAATTCTCCTAATGGTATAATTCAAAATGGGATAATGAGATATCACAAACTGATTTGCTAATCTTTGGTGAGTGGTTTTCACCATTTTGCAAGACACAAACAGAAGGCACAAGTTAGGCACACGGCGATTTGGGAGGCGTGCACAAGTCTTTGTGCTTCGGTGAAACTTCCTTGACCTCCGTAAATTTTAATTAAATTAATACTATGTCCGTGTATTCGCTGGCATTATTTATGCTTTAATAAAGCATGTTGAGATACCATTAATTTGTCCGCTTTCTTATTCTCAACATACATGAAAAGTCGAGGTCCAAATGTCTAAACGACAAGAATCGAGAAACGTCGACAGATGTTCCACCAAAAATCGGAAAAATAATAATCATTTCCGAGTTAGATTAAGTGAAAAGTAAACTGACGATATTTTGAAGTGCAGACAAAATGCCAAACGACTCCTTTTAAAAATGCTGGCCACCCACAAAGTGGAACTTTGCCAAACCCGCCAGTAAGTTAGAAATCTGTTAAAAGGCGTGTGAAACCGCCGTAAATCCACTGGCCGCGGATATTTTCCAACCAACGACCGAATTAAATTATTCACTTTCAGAGACCTGTTAATGTTGTGTTCAAAGTAAGCTTAATTTGTTCCTGAAAGTATTAATTAAAACCGCAGTTAAACACGCTGTTGTGGTGTCAGGTCCAAAATTAATTTTTGGAGTTCCGTAATAAATTGTATCTTCAGCCGAACGTAAATAATTTTTAGGTATGGTGCCCGAAGCAGGGAGCGTGAAAAGATATTAAGAACGTAACAGTACACATCCCTTAAATCAGATTGCTTTATCTTTATTTAACACAACAAATATTTGCAGTGATGAGACATTTCCAGCGTTGTTTAGATTGCAAAGGGGAAACTTGGCGGTTGTGGTATCAGACTTTATGCGCATTCTGTCTATAGTGGATGCTTTTTAAAATAACGCCACTCATGAAAGAAAGTAGGGCAATGGGAATGAAGCAAATTTTCTTTCACCTTGGTGCTTTCAATGTGTATTATCTGCGGTTGCTTTAAAAAATTAGAGCCATTGTTCGAAACGAGACGAAGATTTCTTATTGTCTAGAGGGGTGAATGTGTGGATTTCGGCTAATGAACTGCAGCCAGTTTCCTGGAATAAAATCTGTCGGGGAAAGAGTTTTTTATTTTAGGATTTTTTGTGCCCTCGGTTGTTAAGCTCCATCTCAAAAAAAAAATTGTTCACATTTAAAATAGTGATTTAGTTAACCGATAAAACTGTTAATAAAAACATAAAAAGATTTGTGGAAAGAATGTGAAGCCAAACATTCAAAGGAAATCGAGCATTAACGTCAATTAGGTTTCCCCTCTGGATGTGAACATTGCGGGATTTAGAGGAATAAGATAAGGACTATAAATCGTGTTTATTTGGAACAATAAGTTTTATGGCTAATAGTACGAGACCTTACCGGTTTGTTTTTTACAAGATAAGTCTAAAAGATTGTAAAAGATAAGAAATAGATTTCATTCATTTCTATTAAAAATTAAATATAAATCAGCTTTTTAACGATCGACATAAATACACTTGTAAAATTTTATATCTTGGGTTCGGAGATGCCACTTATTGTAGACGTTAATCAATAGTCGGTTGGAAATTAAATTAATTAAATGACTACATTAATTTTAAACAGTAGCAGAACTCATTAAAAATTATTTTTTTTAGCATTTTCCCCCCTACAAATTCACGAGCCGCATATGGATATTTATTTTAACTTGACCTACTGAGAATCAATTGTTTTTGTTCGGAAAAAGTCGGCCTGCTTTCAACATTCTATTTTTTTTTTTTGTTAAGGGGGAACACCATGATCGGTAGAATTTAGATTCGACGGCGTTTACGTTCTAACTTACTGAAAATCAATTAAGATATATATTTATGCGGTCTTAAAAGTAATATGGAGAAAGAAACAAGGTAGATCGCTAAGCAGAGATCTTTGCAATCTAAATTCGAGTTAAAAATTGACAATTTTTCTCGGAGAATTACTCCGAAACAATAATAGTTAGAACAAAAAAGCTTCGTAGCGACATTAACACACTCTTTAACTTTGAATTGATACCCTCTACATCTCAAAATAAAAAATGCGTAATAAGTATAAGTTAGTAATAGTAATAAGGAATAAGTTCCCCAGCGTCTATTTGCGAAAAATATGAATGCAATTGCCGAACTTTTGGGCGCGAGCAAAGGAAATCACTTGTTCTGCCGAACTTGGTGGGGTCGGTACGTCTGTCTCAGTTCACTCGTTGGAGGAAGCGGGAGCCAAAATAATTCTAAGAACCGATCGATTAACGTCTGTTCGCATTTTTTGGGTTCCGTACCCAAAGAGTGCCAATGAGACCCTATTACTAAGACTCCGAAAAATTCATTATTTGGGCACCTCGTGGAGTCGAATTTGAAAAAAAAATTAAAGACCATAATTTTTGGAAAAACCAGATGGAACGTCCACTTTCCGAATTTTATTTACACTGTTTGTTGCCAGAAATCGTTAATCCCCAAAAATTGCCTATTCGAGACTTTCGCTCCAGTAGTTAAAAATTATTTTGGCATACAGTTCAATTTAACAATTTAATAAGAATGTAGTTTCAAAAATTTATTTTATATTTTGTTACTAGTGATAACTTCCCTTTATTGAGATGCTAGGTCAAGTTACACCTGGTGCAGGTGTGTCTCACAAAATTGAAAATCTTAAATTTTTTAATATTTTTATTTTGACAGTACATTACCTAAAGTCAAGTTTTGTATTCGAATTCTTTATTAATAAATCTTTCTTGTTCTTAAAAATTATAATTTCTTTAGATAGATTTAATACTAGCTGACCCGACAGACGATATCCTGTCCAAATTTCAATAAATTTGTTTTTTACAGATCGCGGAACAACACAAAATGTAATTTTATTTTAATGTAGGCTGGGATGTTTTTTCTCCAGGACTTTTTCTTTTTTTTTTATTTCCACCCCGGGAACATCACGAACAAAAAAAAGAATAATAATAATTAATTATGTGGTCCCTATCGTCAGTTATGATCGAGACTGATGCATAAAAGAATTTTGATTTTTGCAGTTTGTCCTAATTTTCACTTTCCTTTGTTACTGTCTGGGATTTTATTTTCCTGAAAACTTTTGCATTTGGCTTTTGAATCTCCATTTCATTTTCTTGAAATTTGTTCCTAAAAAACTGTCACTCATTCCGCAACTTTTAAGTCTGGGCCGATTATGGGATAACGATGAAATGTGTTTCTTTTTTTTCAGAACCACCAGTAATATTTAAGTTAAATATATCTTAATAATTTAATGGATAATATAATGAACGTTAATTTTTAGTAAAATACAGGCTCTCCCAACTAAAATTTGTACTCCCCAACAATTCCAATTTCGAAGAAAACGCTCGAACAGGTCAATTTTGTTATCAAGGGGGACCAAATTGTACCAAACTTTCATGTCTTAGATCTCACCCCTTTAGCCAGGGGAGTCACCACCTTGAAAAATTTAAATAGCATGGGGGTAAATGTATGTTTGGATTGAAAATTGAATAAGCTTTAAAATGATGTATCACAAGGCCCCCCATGCCATTTAATTTTTTTAAGGGAGTGGCTTCCCTGGCTCAAAGGGTGAGATCTGAGACTTGAAATTTTGGTACAATTAGGGCCCCCTTTATAACAAAATCTGCAGTATGAAATAAAAAGCATTACGACATACGTCCGGAAACTTTTACAGTAACTTGTCTCAAAATTCCAGACTCGGCTCCTTCGTCGCCTCGTTTGTAAACATTTCGACTCGTTACTGTAAAAATGAGTTTACCGGACTTATAACGTAAATTACTATTTTCTATTTTTAGTTTATTCACGTCGAGCGGTTTAGGTTGTTTCCAAATCTTTTCTAAAGTTTTTTGTTGTAATTATTATCGTCATCGGCCCAACGTCAAAACTTCCACTAATTTTAACTTTATAAATTCAGGGCTTAGGGCAAAATTTTATTAAGAAAAATGATGAGTTCTACTACTGGTTAAATTTCTGGGACACGTTGTATCTACTACAAACAAAAAACAGAATAATTCTCTTGAAAAATTAGCATTTAGCATTTAGCTCTTGTTCATCTACATTTTCTTCATCTTTCATATCTTCCTCTCTCAGAGATCCATATTCTTCCTCGATGGGATCTGTTCTCGTCTGAAACCTCTTCCGTTCCTCTGTAACTTGTTTATAAAATTTTCTCATATTTTTCCTTTTAACGCTACTTTCTATCCTCCCTAACTATCTTTCTCAATTTTCTTTTTCGTCGTATCTATCTCTCTTATGTTTCACAATTTTTTTCCATATAAAATTGTCTAATAGGCATTATGGCAATACTTACAATGACTAACCGGATAAACTGTCATAAATCATCCACTAATTTTGTGATCGTGGACTTTAAGCCGTCTGTTTGCGTTTGCCGTCTTAGGTACAGAGAAACCGGCCAAACGACTCGAACCTTTTCTTTCGGCCAACTTTCGACCCACGAAAGCTCTGGCCAACGCACTTAAAGCCTCGGCCATCAATGTGGCGTCCCTAAGTGTCTACAGGGATAACACCGGCACTTTCTCCACAACCGTGGCTCTGAAGATGATGCTAGACCAAATAACAAACCCACAAATTCAAGCCCTCATTCTTGGACATCACGGTCGAGGATGCTTATGTCTTAGGCAAACCCTACTCCCCAATCCAGCGGTAAGTGCACGCTGCCAAACGAATGTTGCGCCCTTCATGGGTAACAAAATGTTCAAGTCCAGTACCAGATCGTGCCAGCAACAAACTAACAATTTTTCACCAAGGCGGCGTACCCACGACGACGATCCTAGCACCGTTTTCTGCGGTTTCCCGCTGCTGTAACATGAATGTGTGAATCATTTTCGAAGCCGCAGTTGTGTGAGGATACACAGACATACTAACTAGTCCCAACATGATCCTGGACTCCCTCCGCTGAAGAAACATAAGCCTGAAGCCGCGGGCCGGCAGTTAAATTATTGTAATTTGATAACATCTTACAGAGTCAATCAAACGGCAAGTACGATTGTAATAAATTAATAACTGTCGGCACTCCTTCTGGGTGGTGCTATTTATTTGGCACGTAGTTTACAATCGTGGGAAATTTATTATATTCCTTGTAATTTTGTTGTAATTTTTTTAATAGTTTCCTAAAGCTGAAACTTGCCCAAATTCCGCTATGGTATAGTTTGAACTCACAAATTGGTATAATTATTCTGCTGTACATTGTACATTCGTACCGCGAAAGAGTGTTGTCACGAAAAACTGAAAGACAAATTATTTATTAATGTAAATATGTAGGAGTATTTAGTATGTATGTGGGTTTCATTACGAATTATAATACTTACGTATCACATCGCGCGTATCCGGAGGGTGTGTAATTTGTCAAAGAAGGATGAAATTTTTCCTGTGGGGAGATTAGCTCGCATAAAAAGAGAAACAATTAGCCGAATGTCGTGCCAACCGAGCCATTTTCAGGTAGATCTGGGGTGGATTAGGGGAGTTGTAGCAAGTTGCAGAATTTTTTACTGGCGTTCTTTAATCAGAGTATAAATAGATATGTCGAGGAATTAAAGAAGTTTGTTAATCTATTTCATTTCACACATTTCATTTAGCCTATATATCTATTATTTAATGCTTTACAGTTATTTCACATAACTCCGTTACGTTTTTAACTGTCATTAAGATTTATTGAAACAGATTTTTTTATAACCCTTCAAAAAACTACTAATTATTTCTGCAAAATAAATATAAAATTGTTTTAATACAGCTCACAATCGATATGTACTTTTAAGCCTTAATTATTTCCGCTTAATCTGTGAAACAAGCGCAACTGCAATACGCTTGAAAAGAAACTGAGTTCGCTTATATCCTCTGAAGGATGCTTATCCGCGAAGGGGACGTAAAAAGTGCGAGCTGCAGCTAATTTATGCAGCTCACATGCTTTTATGTGTCGTGTGACTCTAGAAATTCTACAGCATAAATTAGAGGCAAAGTTGAACTCTTCATCCAACTTACATTATATTCTTCTTACAAAAATTAATTAAATATCTTATCTCTAACACATAAAACGTGCTCTATGTCTAAAATATCAGACTTCACACTGGGAGCGGTTAAACATACATGTTTTTGTATTTTTCTTATTAGTATTTAGAATTTTGTTCTTAAAAAGGTGTGTGCTTTTCGGCCTAGCTTAAAGAAAATTATAAATGTGTGTTAAGCAATGTTATGGAGGCTTATAATTTTTTTTTAATAAAAGTAACCCTAAAATCTCGACAACTGATTGACCTCATGCGTATAATTTTCTATTAATAGCCCTGAAAAACCGAACCAATTGTGAATTTACAAGTTAAACTGAAATTTTAAAACTGTATTTAAAATAATTAGTAAGAATTTGTCTTGGTACTTGAAAAAGATAAACTGTTGAGGAAACTAAAAAAATCTAAAATTTACAAAGAATGCTACTCGAACAGACAAATTGCACTAAAAATTAATCGTACTGCTCCTGTTCTCAAAAAATATTGAAAAAACTACGGCGAAGGAGTAAAAAATGTAACCTCCGTAAAAGAAAAAATAAACATTCTGTGTCCAAGCTTCCAATGCTACACTCGTGGTTAGAAAAATAAAACATGACGTTGGCTGTACTGCAAGTTTATGAACAATACAAAAATAATAATAAACCAGAAGAATGTTGTTAAATCCACAGGTGGAGTAAATTTAAATTAAAATTTAAATATATCTAAGTCGAACTCTTGTAATTTTACGCTCATTAAAGTTTGTGGAGTTAGACTTAGATATATTTAAATTTTAATAATAATAAATTCCGAACATCTGCAAAAAAATAGTGTCAACTGTAGACCATAAACAAGCCATATTAGACTTTGCTCGTACTCATATGAATTTTAATAGATGAATGAAAGAAAGTAATTTTTACTGACAAAAAAGATTCTTTTTGGATGGTGGTGATGAGGTTTCATAAAAAATATTTGTCCTGACGTCACAATAGAGAAGGTTGTGTGATGATTAAAGGGAGGCATACATTTAGAAATTCCAATAGGCACAAAATATGCCCAGAAATACTAACAAATACTGACAACAGTAAAACCAATAATTGATTATATTATGGAGAACAAATAGTACTTGGAAGAATATTCCTCAAAATATAATATATTCATTGTACCTTTTAATGACAAGCATAATATTTGAGATGTCTAATAAGAATGGATCCCACACTCATCATTAAGTGATTAGTTTTGTCAATAAAATCAAATATCAGTGACTTTATTGTTGGGTGAGGTCAATCAGTTGTCGCACCTTTAGACACAAGTTTTTAATAAATTTAAAAATAAAATATATTAAGCTTTTTAACTTTACTAAGTACTAAGATAATTGTCTAGATAATCTGATAATATTATATGGAAAATTTTAATAATTCCTATTTATGGATTTATTGGATTTTGATAAAATTTTATACGTATATTTGCAGGTCAAAGCCATCAAAAGAAAAATAACTGAAATTCCAAATCCAGTATACATATTTCGCCCTTGATTTGAATAAGGAACTTTAATTAGTCTACCTTGTTAGTCAAATTAGCGTGACGATTTAATTAATCTGCTTAAGACCACCTGTGTTATATAAGCTACAGCGACATCACAAGACAAATTGTTTAATTAACCACAAAATTGCTCCCCATTACAGGAGAGAAAAAGAATTTGTCGAGAAATAAAGACGACAGACGCGTTTTTCTTTTATATTAAACTTTTCAACGCTTTTGCTTAAAACACCATATCGATTTTTGTAGTAAAATTACGGCGTACTTTAAATGTAAGCAATGATTTTTGGGGTCGACATTAGTTATCTGCACTTGTTTTAATTAAAAATTCAGATAACAAAATATGATAAAAATAATTTCTACAATACGTCACTAAAAATGAATTATTTGAACCACTGATAAGCTTCATCTAAATTTCATCAATCTGGTGGGTCGTTTCAATTCCGACGGTAATGAATATCGCGTACTGAAATCACCGTCCACAATAACGTCATGAATACGACACATCAAGGGAAAACTGGAATTAGTGGCAATCTTTGATAATAATTAAGTGAATTAAATATAGAAAAAAGGCAGAGAAAATTTAAGAAAACAGAAAAGAAGGAGAAGAGAAATACCAAGGAAAAGTAGGAAGAGGATAAAGGGGTTGGAGAAAGAAAGAAAAAAGCCTGGGGAAGAAAGAGTCAGTGGAGAGGATTTTTATATTATTATCTACCTAGCCATGAAGGTAGAGTTAGAAGAAAAGTAATATTTTATTTCTCGATTTAAGATCCACTAACGCTCACACACTTATTCCAGCGTTTTTCCAGTAGGGCCATACCTTAAAAAAAATGCTTTCGGAAGGTCTTCAAAACACGCCTCCACCGCTTCTTTCAGGCATTCATCTGAAGAAAAACGACGTCCGCGCAACTGCTTTTCTAATTTAGGTCACACTGTGTCAAGTCCGAACTGCAAGGTGGATGTTCCATCTCTATAAAGTTGCACTCGAACTTAGCGATCTTTATGGACAACTGTGAAAGCTCTTTTTTGCTGTATTTTGCAGTATTTGATGTATTTTTTTGCTGTATGGTAGTTTTCAACTTTCTGATTGTTTCCTTATAGCTTTCTCCTGTTATTGTAGAGCCTTTTATATGTATTCAATTAATAAGATTTCTTCCATATCCCAAACCACCGTCGCCGACAATTTTCCTGATAAAATCTGGGTTCTTGCTTTTTTGCCAGAGGATTATGGACCCACTGCATGGATTTTTGTTTTGTGGGTGGGTACCGGTGATAAACCCACGTCTCGTCACCGGTTATAATTTTGGAAAAAAGGTCTTTATCTTCTGATAACACCCCCAAGGTTTTTCCTTACAAATTTTTTGCCCACACAATTTTTCTTCGGGGGGTTAGAAATTTGGGAATCCAACGCACTGACAGTTTATTGCTTCCTAAACCTTTGCGTAGAATTTTTAACAGTGGCTTCTGATATCTCCACTTCAGCACCAATTATTGAAATCGATCGTTCCTTGTTTTCTTCATGGCTAGGTAGATAATATAGATAATAATCATTGTATGAAGCATTAGAACAAGCCAATAGCTGGCCATACACACAGAGGTTGTTCCGCCGGTTTGGAACGGCGCAGTTCAAACTGGCAAATTTATCTTTCAGTTTGTCGATATTGCCACGCGTCAGATCTAGCCGGCACAGACTTGTCTGTCAGTCCAGGCCGCCGGGGAAAACTGCTGCCATGAACTAACATGCGGTTTTGATTTTGCGCAGCACGTTGACAGTTTTTTCGTGTGTTCTGTACGTGGCAGTTTTAAGGTTGTTATGTCGTCGGATGAGAGTGTCTTTCTGTCCAAAAAATTTCAAACGAAGTTCATAGAAATCTACCAAGAGCATCAGGCTTTATAGGACCTGTAAGATTTAGTTAGTGGATGACAACGATTTAAATAACACGGCGGATAAAACCGGCAGACTTCTCGGTGGCGGCTAAAACCGGCGGATCAACCTCTGTGTGTATGATCAGCTAATGAACAAAGACAGTAGAAACCGGTGGTTTAACCAGGGAAGTCCCGAAAGAAAATAAAAAAAGAAACGAACAACGAAGGGTGGAAACGGAAGACAAGAAGATAAAGAAGAGAAGGTATTTAAAACAAATAAAATAACAAAAATATCGCAAGAAGCAGATAAGAAAATTGACAGTCAATTGGAGAGAATAATGGATAAGTTGGAAGAAATAAAAAGGGAACTAAAAGAAGAAATGATACGAAGGGAGAACCCAGAAATTAAGGGAGAGATTGAAAGGTAAAGAGAATAATTTGAAGAGAAAATGGGAGGGAGAGAAAAACAAATTAAGAGAGAGAGAGAGAGAGAGAGAGAGAGAGAGAGAGAGAGAGAGTGAGAGAGTGGCACTGCTGGAAGGGAAAGCAGAGTAGGAGGATAGGGGCACAAAAAAAGGGATAGAGGATTTTCTGAGAAAAAATGTAAAAGAGGACTGTTAAGTAGGGAAATATAAGATTGGGAAGAAAAAGGAAAAGGGACAAAGAAACGGGAAAAGAACGAGGCGGAAAAACTAAAAAGCATCGGAAAAAACAATGACGAATGCAGCGAGACTAAAAAAGAAACATAGATAGAAGAACAAAACTGGTAAAACAGAAAAATTGCTACCCAAAGGATTCAAGTGGGAATGTCAGAGGGCGAGAAGAGGAAAGATGCAAAGAAGAGCGGTAGATGGAATAATAACGGGGGTAAAAAGAAGCAAAGGAGAGAAATCAAAAGAATCATGTAGACAATAAATGGTGGTAAATGGTGACAGTATAATTATAACAAGGAAATGAAGACAACAATAAATTACCAAGATAGAAGAAATATTAAAAGACAAAAAAAAGGATGTATACTTCTCAGGGGGGATAGAAATTCAACGGGAGAATTAGAAATAGAGAATGGGAAGACGAGAGAGGGAATGAAAAGGAAAATCAAAAGCTCCGTAGAAAATCCGGAGGGGAAGAAGCTGGTGGGAGGTGTTGAATGGAAAGGAAAAAAGAGACGAAGAAGAAGAATGGATCTGGAGGCGGCAGAGGAGAAGCAGTGATATACTCCGGAATCGTAAACGAAGAAGCAGAAATATTCATAGTAAGGTAAAGAATAGAGTCAGACCATCTGTCGATATAAATATGTATAGGAAGAGAGAGACAAGACAAAAGAAGAGAATAAGCGCAGAAGAAGGTGTTGATCAAAATATGGGACGATCAAGGAGTGGAAGAGTCTAGAAAACGCAAGATTCAAAGAACAAGAAGTAGGGAAGATGAAGAAAGAATTGAAAAGAAATATTAGAAGAAGCCGAGGCAAAAAGAGAAATGTGATCTCTGGTGTGATCTCTCTGGAATACGCCACCTTGGTTTTTGATTATTTTATAAAACATCATTTTTTTCTTCAGTAAAAATTATTATTAACAATTTTTCGCAAAAAAATTGTTTTCCCCATAATATTAATCTGAGAAAAATTTATTATCAAACCGCAGTTGGCGTTGTTGCAACAAAATTACTTCTTGATTCATGATCATTATTACCAAATGACACTCTTTTTATAATATTGATTAGAGAAGAATTTATATTATTTCCGAAATGTAAAATCGCAGTTGGCGTTGTTGTAACAGAATGACTTCTTGATTCATAAATAATCATTCTAACAGTACCTGATTAATAATTTATTTTAATTGGAATCATTACCAAATCACTGTCTTTACAATGTTGATCAGAAAAAAATGTATTGTTTTCGAAATGTAGAATCACAGTTGGCGTTGTTGCAATAATGATCTCTATGAAACACGCCATCTTGGTTTTTGATTATTTTATAAAACATCATTCTTTTCTTCATTAATAATTATTAACAATTTTTCGCAAAAAAATTGTTTTCCCTATAATATTGATCTGAGAAAAATTTATTATAAAACCGCAGTTGGCGTTGTTGCAACAAAATAACTACTTGATTCATGACCATTATTACCAAATGACACCCTTTTTATAGTATTGATTAGAGAAGAATTTATATTATTTCCGAAATGTAAAATCGCAGTTGGAGTTGTTGCAACAGAATGACTTCTTGATTCATAAATAATCATTCTAACAGCACCTGATTAACAATTTATTTTAATTGGAATCATTACCAAATGAGTGTCTTTACAATGTTGATCAGAAAAAAATGTATTGTTTTCGAAATGTAGAATCACAGTTGGCGTTGTTGCAATAATGATCTCTATGAAACACGGCACCTTGGTTTTTGATTATTTTATAAAACCTCATTCTTTTCTTCAGTAATAATTATTAACAATTTTTCGCAAAAAAATTGTTTTCCCCATAATACTGATTTGAGAAAAATCTATTATAAAACCGCAGTTGGCGTTGTTGCAACAAACTGACTACTCGATTCATGATTATTATTACCAAATGACACTCTTTTTATAGTATTGATCAGAGAAAAAATTATATTATTTCCGAAATGTAAAATCGCAGTTGGCGTTGTTGCAACAGAATGACTTCTTGATTCATATATAATCTTTCTAACAGTACCTGATTAATAATTTATTTTAATTGGAATCATTACCAAATGACTGTCTTTACAATGTTGATCAGAAAAAAATGTATTGTTTTCGAAATATAGAATCACAGTTGACGTTGTTGCAATAATGATCTCTATGAAACACGCCACCTTGGTTTTTGATTATTTTATAAAACATCATTCTTTTCTTCCTTAATAACTATTAACAATTTTTCGCAAAAAAATTGTTTTCCCCATAATATTGATCTGAGAAAAATTTATTATAAAACCGCAGTTGGCGTTGTTGCAACAAAATAACTACTTGATTCATGACCATTATTACCAAATGACACCCTTTTGATAGTATTGATTAGAGAAGAATTTATATTATTTCCGAAATGTAAAATCGCAGTTGGCGTTGTTGTAACAGAATGACTTCTTGATTCATAAATAATCATTCTAACAGTACCTGATTAATAATTTATTTTAATTGGAATCATTACCAAATCACTGTCTTTACAATGTTGATCAGAAAAAAATGTATTGTTTTCGAAATGTAGAATCACAGTTGGCGTTGTTGCAATAATGATCTCTATGAAACACGCCATCTTGGTTTTTGATTATTTTATAAAACATCATTCTTTTCTTCATTAATAATTATTAACAATTTTTCGCAAAAAAATTGTTTTCCCCATAATATTGATCTGAGAAAAAATTATTATAAAACCGCAGTTGGCGTTGTTGCAACAAAATAACTACTTGATTCATGACCATTATTACCAAATGACACCCTTTTTATAGTATTGATTAGAGAAGAATTTATATTATTTCCGAAATGTAAAATCGCAGTTGGCGTTGTTGTAACAGAATGACTTCTTGATTCATAAATAATCATTCTAACAGTACCTGATTAATAATTTATTTTAATTGGAATCATTACCAAATCACTGTCTTTACAATGTTGATCAGAAAAAAATGTATTGTTTTCAAAATGTAGAATCACAGTTGGCGTTGTTGCAATAATGATCTCTATGAAACACGCCATCTTGGTTTTTGATTATTTTATAAAACATCATTCTTTTCTTCATTAATAATTATTAACAATTTTTCGCAAAAAAATTGTTTTCCCCATAATATTGATCTGAGAAAAATTTATTATAAAACCGCAGTTGGCGTTGTTGCAACAAAATAACTACTTGATTCATGACCATTATTACCAAATGACACCCTTTTTATAGTATTGATTAGAGAAGAATTTATATTATTTCCGAAATGTAAAATCGCAGTTGGCGTTGTTGTAACAGAATGACTTCTTGATTCATAAATAATCATTCTAACAGTACCTGATTAATAATTTATTTTAATTGGAATCATTACCAAATCACTGTCTTTACAATGTTGATCAGAAAAAAATGTATTGTTTTCGAAATGTAGAATCACAGTTGGCGTTGTTGCAATAATGATCTCTATGAAACACGCCATCTTGGTTTTTGATTATTTTATAAAACATCATTCTTTTCTTCATTAATAATTATTAACAATTTTTCGCAAAAAAATTGTTTTCCCCATAATATTGATCTGAGAAAAATTTATTATAAAACCGCAGTTGGCGTTGTTGCAACAAAATAACTACTTGATTCATGACCATTATTACCAAATGACACCCTTTTTATAGTATTGATTAGAGAAGAATTTATATTATTTCCGAAATGTAAAATCGCAGTTGGCGTTGTTGTAACAGAATGACTTCTTGATTCATAAATAATCATTCTAACAGTACCTGATTAATAATTTATTTTAATTGGAATCATTACCAAATCACTGTCTTTACAATGTTGATCAGAAAAAAATGTATTGTTTTCGAAATGTAGAATCACAGTTGGCGTTGTTGCAATAATGATCTCTATGAAACACGCCATCTTGGTTTTTGATTATTTTATAAAACATCATTCTTTTCTTCAGTAATAATTATTATTAACAATTTTTCGCAAAAAAATTGTTTTCACCATAATATTGATCTGAGAAAAATCTATTAAAAAACCGCAGTTGGCGTTGTTGCAACAAAATGACTACTTGATTCATAATCATTGTTACCAAATGACACTATTTTTATAGTATTGATCAGAGAAGAATTTATATTATTTCCGAAATGTAAAATCGCAGTTGGCGTTGTTGCAATAGAATGACTTCTTGATTCATAAATAATCATTCTAACAGTACCTGATTAATATTTTATTTTAATTGGAATCATTACCAAATGACTATCTTTACAATGTTGATCAGAAAAAAATTATTGTTTTCGAAATGTAGAATCACAGTTGGCCTTGTTGCAATAATGATCTCTATTATGAAACAAGGCACCTTCGTTTTTGATTATTTTATAAAACATCATTCTTTTCTTCAGTAATAATAATTATTAACAATTTTTCGCAAAAAAATTGTTTTCCCCATAATATTGATCTGAGAAAAAATTATTATAAAACCGCAGTTGGCGTTGTTGCAACAAAATAACTACTTGATTCATGACCATTATTACCAAATGACACCCTTTTTATAGTATTGATTAGAGAAGAATTTATATTATTTCCGAAATGTAAAATCGCAGTTGGCGTTGTTGTAACAGAATGACTTCTTGATTCATAAATAATCATTCTAACAGTACCTGATTAATAATTTATTTTAATTGGAATCATTACCAAATCACTGTCTTTACAATGTTGATCAGAAAAAAATGTATTGTTTTCGAAATGTAGAATCACAGTTGGCGTTGTTGCAATAATGATCTCTATGAAACACGCCATCTTGGTTTTTGATTATTTTATAAAACATCATTCTTTTCTTCATTAATAATTATTAACAATTTTTCGCAAAAAAATTGTTTTCCCCATAATATTGATCTGAGAAAAATTTATTATAAAACCGCAGTTGGCGTTGTTGCAACAAAATAACTACTTGATTCATGACCATTATTACCAAATGACACCCTTTTTATAGTATTGATTAGAGAAGAATTTATATTATTTCCGAAATGTAAAATCGCAGTTGGCGTTGTTGTAACAGAATGACTTCTTGATTCATAAATAATCATTCTAACAGTACCTGATTAATAATTTATTTTAATTGGAATCATTACCAAATCACTGTCTTTACAATGTTGATCAGAAAAAAATGTATTGTTTTCGAAATGTAGAATCACAGTTGGCGTTGTTGCAATAATGATCTCTATGAAACACGCCATCTTGGTTTTTGATTATTTTATAAAACATCATTCTTTTCTTCAGTAATAATTATTATTAACAATTTTTCGCAAAAAAATTGTTTTCACCATAATATTGATCTGAGAAAAATCTATTAAAAAACCGCAGTTGGCGTTGTTGCAACAAAATGACTACTTGATTCATAATCATTGTTACCAAATGACACTATTTTTATAGTATTGATCAGAGAAGAATTTATATTATTTCCGAAATGTAAAATCGCAGTTGGCGTTGTTGCAATAGAATGACTTCTTGATTCATAAATAATCATTCTAACAGTACCTGATTAATATTTTATTTTAATTGGAATCATTACCAAATGACTATCTTTACAATGTTGATCAGAAAAAAATTATTGTTTTCGAAATGTAGAATCACAGTTGGCCTTGTTGCAATAATGATCTCTATTATGAAACAAGGCACCTTCGTTTTTGATTATTTTATAAAACATCATTCTTTTCTTCAGTAATAATAATTATTAACAATTTTTCGCAAAAAAATTGTTTTCCCCATAATATTGATCTGAGAAAAAATTATTATAAAACCGCAGTTGGCGTTGTTGCAACAAAATAACTACTTGATTCATGACCATTATTACCAAATGACACCCTTTTTATAGTATTGATTAGAGAAGAATTTATATTATTTCCGAAATGTAAAATCGCAGTTGGCGTTGTTGTAACAGAATGACTTCTTGATTCATAAATAATCATTCTAACAGTACCTGATTAATAATTTATTTTAATTGGAATCATTACCAAATCACTGTCTTTACAATGTTGATCAGAAAAAAATGTATTGTTTTCGAAATGTAGAATCACAGTTGGCGTTGTTGCAATAATGATCTCTATGAAACACGCCATCTTGGTTTTTGATTATTTTATAAAACATCATTCTTTTCTTCATTAATAATTATTAACAATTTTTCGCAAAAAAATTGTTTTCCCCATAATATTGATCTGAGAAAAATTTATTATAAAACCGCAGTTGGCGTTGTTGCAACAAAATAACTACTTGATTCATGACCATTATTACCAAATGACACCCTTTTTATAGTATTGATTAGAGAAGAATTTATATTATTTCCGAAATGTAAAATCGCAGTTGGCGTTGTTGTAACAGAATGACTTCTTGATTCATAAATAATCATTCTAACAGTACCTGATTAATAATTTATTTTAATTGTAATCATTACCAAATCACTGTCTTTACAATGTTGATCAGAAAAAAATGTATTGTTTTCGAAATGTAGAATCACAGTTGGCGTTGTTGCAATAATGATCTCTATGAAACACGCCATCTTGGTTTTTGATTATTTTATAAAACATCATTCTTTTCTTCATTAATAATTATTAACAATTTTTCGCAAAAAATTGTTTTCCCCATAATATTGATCTGAGAAAAATTTATTATAAAACCGCAGTTGGCGTTGTTGCAACAAAATGACTACTTGATTAATGATCATTATTACTAAATGACAGTCTTTCTATAGTATTGGTCAGAGAAGAATTTATATTATTTCCGAAATTTAAAATCGCAGTTAGAGTTGTTGCAACAGAATGACTTCTTGATTCATAAATAATCATTCTAACAGTGCCTGATTAATAATTTATTTTAATTGGAATCATTACCAAATGACTGTCTACAATGTTGATCAGAGAAAAATGTATTATATTTCCGAAATGTAGAATCACAGTTAGCGTTGTTGCAATAATGATCCCAATATGAGGTAATGCAGCAGGAAAGAAAAGAGAATAATGGGATCAAGAATGTGAACAACGGAAAAAGGAAGCAATAGAGGAGGTAAGAGAAATAAAAAATACGAAAACAAACAATAGCGGCATTTTAAAAGCGAAAAGAAGATAAAGAGAGACATAAAGAGTGAAAAGAGGCACAAATAAAAGCTATAATAACAGAGTAGGCGGTATAGAACTATATCAATAGATAGAGAAGATCATAAGGCTGCTGGAGGGAAAAAATGAAAACAGAAATAGAGATGAAGATTAACCAACCTGCACTAGAAGGAAAAGAGAGGATGCAATACAGAACGAATCGTGGATAGTAGTTAAGTAATGCCGGTTCTGGCCCACTTTGACCTCAATTGACCTTTGGCCTTGAGAATGTAGTGATGGTTATAGACCAGATCATAGCGAATCGGTTGTTGCGTTGTTGGCTGTTCTAATAAATACTATAACAATTAACCGTCTGCGACTGACGTTTATTTGTTTTGCTACTAAAAATGCCAGAAAGGCCGTTGGAGGGGCTGTGAAACGCGCGAAATTTAAAATGTGCACACCACCTATACTGAAGTGGGTGCTAGGGGTGGATACAGAAACGCTAGGGTAAATAATGAGAGAAGAATGCGAAAGGAATAGGATGAGAGTGAAAGCGGTGAAAGGGCGCCCAAGTTCGAAGACAGGATGAAAGGAAAAGAAAGAAGAACGCAGGAGACAACGAGAGGGAAGAAATAGAGAGACTGAGAGAAAGAGGCATGTGGATGAATGTAGCGAAAGGGACAAGAATATGGACAGACAAGAAAGAAAAGTCCAGATACAACTGAAAGTACGGGGGATGTATGATTGAGAAACACCGGAGTATTTAGAGAGGGAGGAATTTAGAGGTTCGGAAGTGAAGAGAGGGAGAAGAAGGTGTTGGAAGAGGGAGGAAAAAGGCCGAAGAGAAGAGAGTAGGGGAGAAGAAAAAAAGATGCGTTGTTTTGAAATTAATATAGTGTGTAATTTAAGTTTTGAATTTCATCATTTCTGAAATATGTTTCTAATGAATGAAATGCATTTTAGTTTATTTGTTTTTTTATCACAATAGTTTCTAAATAAAAAAGAGAAAATTTAAATGAAATATTTATACTCTAACATGAGTGGAAGTTGGGAATCTCCATGGTGCACGATTTTCATCTGATACACCAATGCGTTTGGAAGTTTATTTTCGAAGCTCATTTGCAACACAGCTGTACAGTTCTTCATTAAACCATTTACACATATGAAACAATATCGAAACTGCTCCAACTAACCCCAACAGCCTCGCGTAACACAATATTTCATTTAGCTCCCTCATCACGCAAATACGACACTCCCAACATGATGTTATCGTTGCCTTTAGCAAAACTATTATCATCTGCAAAAATTACCACGCGCAAGTTTCCTGTATCTCTCAGCCCCCCCATTCGCGATCAGGGTAATTTCGTCGCGAAATTGTCACAGAAATTCATATAAAATTTCTCTAGAACATCTGCCGCCACGACCCTACTGCCGTCTTTCCACAAACTAAACTTATTACGGGTAGCAACTTCTATCGTGTGATCAAATTACTTACCGACACGTCGTAATAAAAAATTTATTCATTTCCCCCCAGTTTCAATATCGATTAAGACCTGTTGAGTTTAAAGAACAAGGTCATTACTGTAATAATGGAATCTGAAGAACTGTGAGACATTTTGGTGTAGAGTTTAGTTTCATTTAACTTTTAACACCGACCAACTTTGTAGAAATCTGTTTTAACACCCCTTCCGGTAATAATTTGCTCATGTTCCTTAATGAAATTGTTATAATGATTATAACTAATAATCACTATCTGAGAGCACGTGGTGAAATTGTTAATTAATACTCCTATTTGTTCTACTTTACATTTACTTTCTATTACCACAAAGTAAAGGTAATGACGCAACTATCAGATACACAAAACATAAATCTAAGTTAGCTAGTATTAATGAGTAATACCTAACATATTATAGCATCTTGAGATTTTACCACGACCAATTATTGCTTCATTGCTGGTATTCCATCCGACTTAGTTAAAGTGGAAAAATACGAGTTCGGCCCCTCGTCCCATTACACGCCGAATGAAAGCGCGTCTCCACTTCATGGATGTTTGGACGTCTGAAAAACTCCATGAAGAGGGCGCGCAACTGCTTAGACCTTTGTAAAATTAAATCGTGCGGAAAATTTTTACCAAGGGATAGGAAACAATTTGATCCGAAAAACTCTTCAGATGCCAAACTCAATTTGTTCGTTTCTTGACATATTCAACTCTGTTGCAGTTCACTGGTTCATTTTAATGAAAAAGTTTGGAGGAGCATATTATATGGGAATAATAAGAGTCGTAAAATTTATCGCGAGATTAATTTTAGGCGGATATTTATGTTTATGCCGCTGCGGACATTATTTAAATCTACGACATTTCATTTCGACGAGAAGAGGGCCAGAAGTCGCAAGAACGAAAGCAAATGGATTCCACAATCCGTCTTCGCTGTTTTACGAACAGATGCTGAGGTTTCAATATGTGGGTGTAAATCATCGCAGCGTAAAAATTGTGAAGATAAGGGTTATCGATGGTTGACAATTGGAAATGTGAAGATCGGCAGGGCGATTAAATCTGAAGTATGTTGTTTAGTATCGCGTAGGGCACAAGTGTATAAAGTACAAAACTTCCAGATCCATAAAGTTCAAAGCGTAATAATTAAGAGTAATTCTGACTAATGGCGACTCCGATAACGATGACATTCCATTAAGCAAATGATGGTAAATACTTCCTTCACTAAAAGATCGAATTCAATTCTTAGAGGTTGAGGCGACCTTTTGTGATGGTCACAATGAATGAGGTGATCTTTTAGTAATTTTTCGTAAATCAGGAGGAGAGACGAAAAATTTTAATGTAAACTTACAAAATTTCCTTTTAACATCAGTTGTGGTTAGAAAAATGTTTTTTGGCCAACTCTGTACTGCAGGGGTAACTGTTCACTCGGGAATGCTAATGGAATGGATATTTATTTTCCAGCAAAAAAATGTTCAACAACATTAAATAAGATATCACCTGCATCCGGAAAGACAATGAAGATAATAACAACTGTAACAATAATTGTTACCCTCTTTAGAAATGGCGCAATTAAATTTTATCTCCCAACTGAAAGCGAGGTTGAGGCTGATGTCCTGAAATGGCATTTTAGAGTACAATCGTAATGTTTATTTTTAATCTTCATAAATATTGCTAAACCTATGTGAAAGATAAGTTCTGGTGACTTTTTTTGGAGTGCATTAAGTTCATGTATAAATTGAGCTAATTTAGTCGATCATAATATTAATATAAGTGCCCTCTACTTCAGTGAAAAACTTTTTAAATTTTAATAGAGTTATTTTCTCATATCAGTGCATGTACGACAGTTCCAGCAATTAAATGAAAATTGCCTCGAAAACAATCGGAATTTCAAACAGCGCACTTTCAACTACACAATTATAATTATCATAGATCCAACTTTTCCGACCATTTGCAATGCACACGAAAGCAGTTCGATATTTTCAATTGTGTATTTTTTCATTTCCGCAGTTCGGATTGCTTCAAAGTTTGTAATAAATATTTTAAAAAAGAGTTTATATATTTGCCATCAGCATTCCAATCGGGACCGATACATCATTGGAAACATGATCGAATTAAGACACAAAAGCACTGGAAGAAAAAGAATGGAATCGAGGAACTTCTCCTTGATAAGTTTTCTTTATTTGTTTAAGAGCTTTGAAACTTTATGCTTGAAAAAGTCAAATTTCCCGTCTGGATGTAACTGGGTTAAAAAAGAACAGTGAAATCTTTTTATTTGGGGTCTCGGTTCCTTTATGGTTTACTAAGGATTATGTGGAATTCCGGGTTTTGCAAAAAAACATTTAGGCTGACTTGAGGCGGATATATCAGGAATGTCGATATTTAACTTCTCCGTGGATGTATTCGGTTATCCTTTGGGGTATATCCTGCCGATGAAGTGTAACAATACCGAATTTGATCTACGGCTTTAGAAGGATGACTAAACACAACTGTTGATTAATAATAGCGAAGACATACTGGAGATAATTTCTGGTATAACACAACCACAAATCCGAATAAACAAAAAGATAAACACACGCAAAATGTCCGACAAATTATGGTCATGAACTGTGTCGGTTCATTATTTATTCGGGTGGCTTTGGTCAGCAATTTCGTCCAACTATAGGATTTAGACGCAAAATATTCAGCAAATTGTTGCAACAAAGCAGTACGTAATACAGAAAATGCGGTCTGAAATATTTTCCGCTATTTTTCTAAATTTTAACGAAATGAATGCTGAAGACGTATAAACTATGAACATATCTCTCAAAATAAAAGATTCCTTCCTCCAAACATGTCATATTTGTTGGCGAAATCAGCGTATTATTTCAGATATAAGCCCCTTTATAACTGCAAAATATAAAATAAAAAAAAAACTTTCATAACCACGAATTTTTTGAGTAATATTAATTTAAAAAATTTAAATATATCTAAGTCGAACTCCACAAACTTTAATCAGCGTAAAATTATAAATGGTACATGTTTCGGCAGAACACTTCTGCCATCATCAGCCCTAATTTAACAAGAGATTAATGATACAATTGATGAATTACAAGAGGGGTTCTTACCTTAAAGAATATAAAAAATTATGACATTGACGTAATTTTGAATTAAATTTGACGTTTTCAAAGGGTTACGTCAAATTTAATTCAAAATTACGTCAATGTCATAATTTTTTATATTCTTTAAGGTAAGAACCCCTCTTGTAATTCATCAATTGTATCATTAATCTCTTGTTAAATTAGGGCTGATGATGGCAGAAGTGTTCTGCCGAAACATGTACCATTTATAATTTTACGCTGATTAAAGTTTGTGGAGTTCGACTTAGATATATTTAAATTTTTTAATTTAAATTTACTCCACTTGGATTTAAGAACATTCTTCTTGTTTAATATTAATTTATTCAAGTTGCAACAACAGTCAGCAAAAGTCCTCTACAACAAACACTGCTTTAAGGTGCTCTGCATCTTTAAATTTTATAGATACCTATAGATGAGATTTGACATTGCATTTCATGAAAGAATCAAAAGAAGTACAGTACAAAAAAAAATGAAATAATACAGTTGGATGTAAAACTATGTATACAGAGTGATCATAAAGTTCCACACAAAATTCATAATAATTTAGTCATCCACTGTTGCGAAAAACCATAGAACAGGTCGATTTTGTGTTTTTAATTTGCCATCTTCTGACATATTTTTTTCATGACTATCTTGTTTTTGAACTATGACACCGTCATCAATTTTTTTTTTTAGATTTTGGATACACTTTTCAATTCTCTATTCAACAGAGTAAAAAAGTAATACCTTGCATAACTTTTTTTCTGAAAAAATTACGTTTTACATGAAAAATAAAATTTTGAATAACATGTATGTGGAGACCCGATATAAGTGTGTTTAATTTGTATCTGTAACATAAGTTTATAATTTTGACAGTTCGTTGAAACTTTTTTTTTATACATATTTGAGCAAATTTCAACGCGTTTATCTAATTTAATTTAAAAATCTAACTAGAGAAATCGATCATTATATCTTAGAGACAGATTTTTTTGTTATACCCAAAAAAGTTTACCGCTCATAGTTTGAGAAATATGTGGTTGATTGTACAATGGGGCTGCAAAAAGGAAAATGTAAAATTTTGAAGACACTGTACAAGAAAGTGTGAAATTTATAACAATTATATTAGAGGAATCGATTGATAACCTAAATTCACACATAAACATAGTATTATACACAGCAAATGTCTCCGTCGATGTCGAGTTGTGCGAAC
This sequence comes from Diaperis boleti, assembly GCA_963583935.1. Taxonomy (NCBI): domain Eukaryota; kingdom Metazoa; phylum Arthropoda; class Insecta; order Coleoptera; family Tenebrionidae; genus Diaperis; species Diaperis boleti. The sequence goes on along the minus strand of OY757242.1, from coordinate 77,611,706 downwards.
ACCGTCAGAAATAAATCAGCTGTCCAGACACCCTTGTCATGGTTACTCATGTTGTGTACCCAAAATAATTATCATAATTAACGGCACTACTTCTGTTTTTTTTTTTTTTTTTTTTTGTTAAAATATTCTTCAAATATGTATTTTTATACGTAAAAACATTGTTAACAAATATTCAAAAGAGAAAAATTATTTCGGCGAGAGCTGGTAGAGAAGAGCAAGTGTCCAAATAACGATGTTTTGGTTAGATCACTTTTAGTTCGTACATCTATAATTTGTTACTTTTACTTGATTGGACTACCGTTGACATGTTTACTTTTATTTTTATATTCGTTTATGTAAAATACATAGTCTAGAAAGTAATACATGACTAAACATATAAACTGTTCCCTTTATATATTTAGTTTGACAACTGTTAAACCTAACTCGCGCACTTGTATGAAAAATAACTAAAATGCACAGGAGAACTTTGACTTGCCTAGCCGCAGGCGCACGTTGGGCAACGACTCTGAAGTTGCAACATCCTGCATTGGTTGGCAACGCGCTGAAGCTGGTGTGGCTAAAAAAACGGTTGGCGCCCCTTCCAGAGAGTAGAAGGAGGACCGGCGGCCATGACATTCATTTCAGACTTTAACGTTAGAAGCATCAAGTCGTAACTAACGCTTAATTTTTTGTTTTTATCTGATTTTTTTCCCTATGAGTTCTCTTTTTTTTAAGTTGAGTGTGCTTTATGTTTAAATTGCATTGTCGAAATTTCACGGTACCAGAAGGGTCGGTGAAATTTAAATTAACAATCGCGGATGTGGTGCCGCCCGACATATAACCTTTGTATTTTATCTATTTTTTTTGTCATACTCAACATAAATGAGATGAGATGAGTCCTTGAAATTGATTGGCGTAGTCACCCCTTCGTTGTTACTTCTTATTTAAATAATATCCACTACTGCTATTCAAACATGGATAAATCATTGAATAACTACCTGTCTTTCGGTATAAGGCCGACAGCAGCTTGCGGTCATTTAAAAGCTATTTTTTCTCTGTTAACTTGAATTAACCAACACTGAGTAAGAACTGAAGACTAAAGGGCAAAAAGAGGCAAAGCGCCACGCCGAATGTTGCGGTTCTGAAAAGTGTCTTATCTTTATGTGGTATTGAGCCCCCTGGTGATTTCCGAATTCCGTCGTTCGCATGTAACATCTAGCTATTTTAGACACCGGGAAGCCAAATTTCGGTATTTAGTGTTTTTGCTTTGTGCATGTTGGTAGTTTCGTCGCGCCTCGCTGCGTTTTGCATCGGCTAGATGTCATATCGTCGCGCTCGTTTCAAAATGGCTTCCAAAGAAAACATTGCGTTACTGTATATTTTATTATTTTCTTATGTTTGTCCGTACATGTGTCGAGGCAACAGATAGACCAAATAGCATTCAGTTCGTGGTTCGCGTTGCATTCTGCTGATTGAGGGAGTTATGTGGCCCTACTTCGGCTAACCTGTACCTGAGAGGTGGGAGCAAAGTCGTTTCGACTTTGAGTTGTCTCTTGGACTGCAGGGTACCCAGAAAAGGGAGTTGCTACTAATTCCTGAGCCTACTAAGTTGAAGTTGCAGTACTGTTTTCGGGCTACTAATAAATTGCTTGCTTCACAAATATTTAAAATACTTAACAACCAAAAGAATAGTTCCCGAGATAGGTTCTGCCAACTAACTTGGTCTGGGACAAGTTAATTGTTGAAATCATTGGAAATTGTCAGTTATAATTTATTACTCGAATCATTATTGTTAAAATCATCAAATTGCATTGTTACCAACTGAATACGAAGCCACTAGAAATTGTTAACCACAGTACGAGATCACAAAACTTAAATGCACAAAAAGACTAAAAACTTAATAAACATTTAAAACCATAATCAATTTACGCTCCACTCCTGATTAGCTCTCCCCAAGTATCCAAAGAACTATCACTACTTATTACATATTATATGGGATAATAAAACATAAAACTAGTAAAGAGAACGTGAACTATTTATTTATTAGCAAATTATTTTGATGAAAATTTAATTTCATAAAACTTTTGTATGACATTATGGTCATGGGAAGTTAGTGAAATGTTCACTAAACTGTCAGATTTGTATTTCGTGGGCGATTTTCTGAGCTTGCAGAAAAAATAGCATGTTTTATTCGGAGAAAAGTGACTTTTCGTGGCTCGTTCGTATTTGCCACGAAAAGTCTCAGTTCTGTTCCTAATAAAACAATATACTATTTTGTCTTGTAATCCGAGTCTTGGTCAAAGTTGAGTAACACGAATTATTTCAAAAACATTTTCTGACCGAGTGTGATTCACCCTAATTATATTTTATTCACACGAAATTGTTGATAAAAAAAAATTGTGAATGAAATATTATTGTTTGCTGATTTTGACAGAGTGATACTAGTATACTACACTAGTACAAACGCAACAAATAGCATATAAAGATTTTCACTTGAATGTTTTCTTTTGTGTTTCGAAATGACCAGAGATAAAATTTGCAAAACAGCTATAATTATGACTAATGAGCAAAAATGAACAATAGTAAGTTCGGGAGGTGGAAATATTATCGTATACAAAATATTGAAAAACAAATCATCGAAACTACAAAATATACAATAAAATATCGAAATACGCAATTAATTTCAATGATCCGCGGAAAAACAAATTTTCACTCAATTTGTCCCGTCCACATTTCGAGTTTCACGTACAAGGAAATATGACCTTCTTGGAGTATGTTTCTTTAAGAAGTCGAGCGCAAAGCGCGAGGCACCAATTTCAATGATCCACGGAAAAACAAATTTTTACTCAATCTGCCCTGTCGACATTTCGAGTTCCACGTACAGGGAAATATGACCCCCTTGGAGTATTTTTCTTTAATTTCAATGATCTACGGAAAAACAAATTTTCACAGACGGCAACTTCACAATCTCAACTCAACCTCAAAACCTTTTAAAATATTTAGAACAAACGGATCGTGTTCATCCGTACCTCAATCTCTTCGTAGGAATGTCGAGAATATTTTGGTATGATCAATTTTATAGAAAACCACCTTTAAAAAGTCACCTTTTTACCTGCGACATTTTGTCGTTTCAATGATTGGTTTTTCGATATTTTGTTATTTCACGGATATCGTCCTTTCCTACATAACCGACAAGCTACATCCTACATAACAGATATACCGTGTGAAAGAAGCTAGCAGTTGTGTTTATTGTATCAGGTTTATTAATATTTTTTAATATTTTTGGTATACTTTTTTGGTCCAATTTTTGTTCAGTTCAATTGGACAATTTTCGTCTATTTTATTAACCGACTTAAAAAAAGGAGCAGGTTAATCAATTCGGTTTTATTTTTTTATTATCTCCGTAAGTAAAACCAGTATTAAACATTATTTTATATTTCACGTTGTACCTCCACTACTATGGGGCGGCGTTGTGGACAAATTTTTTTTTTATAGTTCGACTGTCAGAATTTTCAAATTTTCAAATGTCTCCCTATTTTTATGGATTTTAAGCAATCTAATGACTTGCCGAGGTTGTGTCGAACTATCAAATGTTGGATTACTTTCTTTCCTGCGTAAATTGTGTTTCAAAAAGAACTGTTTTTTTATTTATTTTTTGCCTTTTTATTGAAAAATTTACGTTATACAATACATATAAATATTTTACGCAGAGATGTGTGATGTAAAATTGTGCATCTCCGAAAAATATATTTAAAATTTAACGCGTCTATGATATATTTCTTTACATTCGCATTTGGTGCGTTAGAAGGCACATCAAAAAGTAATTTGCAATCTGGCAACGCTGTTGAAGGTGGAAACCACCATAACAATAACATAAACAATAAACATAACCGCAAAATGAGAAAAAGTACAAATTTACAACAGATTTTGAGGTTAGGTTGACAGCTGCCAAATTAAATACATACGGTGCAAAATTTATGTATGTTGCTATGTATTTCATTACGTATTATGTGTTTCACAAAACGAATACGAAAATATAATTACACGCCGCTGACATTTTATTTAATATGCGTAAAATATTTATATAACGTAAATGTTTCAATACAAAGGCAAAAAATAAATAAAAACATATATTTCCTAAAAATATTTCAAACATTTATAAGCAATTGTCGGAATTATATAATAATGCATGAAATAATAAAAGTTGTATTTACAAAAACCTTGATGCTCTTACCCTTTAGGTAGAAACAATTAGTTTACATCGGATGAATCAAGTGTGCACGTTGCGCGTAGATCATTCCGATGTTTACTTCAGACTTGATGTACAGCAAATGATTCATTCATAAAATTATTTTGAACAAAAGTTTATTTTTTATTTTTTCTTTATAATCAATAAAATACCTAAATACCATATTTTACGAAATGCTCTTGTAAAACCCCAGGAAGCGAAGCGCCATTGCGTGTCCTCGATCCTGATATCAACTGTCAAATTTTAAAAAGAGACAATTATTTTAGTTTTTAAAGAGCGCTTTGATTATATAGAAAAACATTATGTCATCCAAAAAGTAAATTGCAATATCTTTTTAGTAACAAGGCAATCAAATTCTCGCGCTTGATTGGATATGTATCAAGTACACAGAATGTAAATAACATTTATTTGATATTCTCAATAGTAGATCTGAGAAAATAGAATTGCTGGTATTGAAATTGTAGGGCAGTAAAAGCAATTTGCAAGACCAATAATGTTAAAAGAAAAATCGTGCAAAAAAGCAATAAAATTTCCAAACTTGCTACCTCAAAGGCAACTCTCAGTCATTGTTTACCAGCAATTTTAATAAGACGTAAAAAGCGTTAATTGTTTCTGCTGTCGATCTTTTGAGATCATTAACAAAGTAAACTAAAAGTAAAAAACATTAATATAATTAACTAGTGGGACGTAATAAATTTTACGTCCCACTGAGAGCTAGTGTGCTTCTTTTTATTGCTCTTTATGGTATAGGTCGACATTATATTTATTTAATATCGTAATAAATTTTCCGGGGAGAAAGGATCTGAATTATTATGCGCTCGATTAAAATATCGCTCGCGTTATGATTTTGCGGTCACCCCGAAACTTCTTCCGGAATATCTGAATAAAATTTTGTCGTAAGGAAGCGATGAAATTTACCTAAAAAGTTGAATAACGGCCGCCACTCGCTATTTTCGATTCACATGAAAGTGGCAGAATCTCACGTGCGATTTTGAAGAACCGGCTCCAATAAAATCGCCTCTTGCAGAACAACACAGTAATAAAGTGCCCGTAAAAAAGTTACATAAATAATGCATTTCTTCTTTAGACGCCGATTTTTTCCAGCCGTTAAATGGCACGCTGCTCTCTTCGGTCGCGACAGCAACTTTCGATTTCTGCGTTTATTTATAATCTTACCTTTCGTCCGGTTGGATCTGAGCCGTCGACGACGGACGCACAAAACAGCCAGGTGACGAAAGGTGAATGAACAGTTTGCGAACCGTGGGGACGTCGTCTTGAAGGACGCGCCGGCGTCTCTCTTCCGTACGCCTGCTGAGCTACGCGCCAACGATACAACTGACTATGCAAGAGCGTCGAGACGCTCTCACACGGTATATGTGTTTTGTGTAGGACAGGAGGACATGCGCGAAACTCTTGGACAGAATCCTCTTTCAACTCTTTTATAACCATGGGGGTGGAGAAAGACCAGCCCGAACTCTTACACCGACCTCGCGCTCCGACATATTACGGAAAAATTGGGGTTGAGGCCACAGGAGGTGGTGTTTCGAGATGAGCAGAGATGAACTATTGTTCATCTTTGCTCATCAGTCATGTAGTTGTGCGGTTCAAATAAAATGCGCCTCTTACAATCATTAGGCAGCTTTTAGTAATAATCTGCTACCGTCATGAGAAATTTCTCTAGGTAAAGATCTCATACAGGGCATCCATGACTTTTGATAATCATATTCTATTTAAGTTTCTTCTAACGCTTCTTTTAATGGTCAAAATTACGCAGAATTCTTCGTAAAATAACAAGTAAAAATGGGGCATGTTTGATTTAAACCCGGAATCTCATTCTCTAAATACTTATACAATGTCGCTAAGGGCATATGTTCAAAGTCACCCTGTATATTAACAGATATAGCGTTTAACCTAATTTTTTTTTTTCAATAAATTACAAATGTGTATGTATGTATGTATATGCCTTCCAGACAAATTAATTTTCTTGAAACTTATAAATTTGGTACGATAGGACCTCACAAATATTTATTTACCCTTTTCCAATTTTGCTTCTGCCTGGCCACAGTTTATCAATCATTTTTATAGTTATTTCTGCTTCATTTAATGGTCAAAATTACGCAGAATTCTTCGTAAAATAACAAGTAAAAATGGGGCATGTTTGATTTAAGCCCGGAATCTCATTCTAGACAATGTCGCTAAGGGCATATGTTCAAAGTCACCCTGTATATTGATATAGCGTCTAACCAAATATTTTTTTTTAATAAACTACAAATGTATGTATGTATGTATGTATATGCCTTCCAGACAAATTAATTTTCTTGAAACTTATAAATTTGGTACGATAGGACCTCACAAATATTTATTTACCATTTCCAATTTTGGTTCTGCCTGGCCACAGTTTACCAATAATTTTTATAGTTATTTCTGCTTCTTTTAATGGTCAAAATTACGCAGAATTCTTCGTAAAATAACAAGTTAAAATGGGGCATGTTTGATTTAAACCCGGAATCTCATTCTCTAATTACTTAGACAATGTCCCTAAGGGCATATGTTCAAAGTCACCCTGTATATTGATATAGCGTCTAACCAAATATTTATTTTAATAAACTACAAATGTATGTATGTATGTATGTATATGCCTTCCAGACAAATTAATTTTCTTGAAACTTATAAATTTGGTACGATAGGACCTCACAAATATTTATTTACCCTTTTCCAATTTTGCTTCTGCCTGGCCACAGTTTATCAATCATTTTTATAGTTATTTCTGCTTCATTTAATGGTCAAAATTACGCAGAATTCTTCGTAAAATAACAAGTAAAAATGGGGCATGTTTGATTTAAGCCCGGAATCTCATTCTAGACAATGTCGCTAAGGGCATATGTTCAAAGTCACCCTGTATATTGATATAGCGTCTAACCAAATATTTTTTTTTAATAAACTACAAATGTATGTATGTATGTATGTATATGCCTTCCAGACAAATTAATTTTCTTGAAACTTATAAATTTGGTACGATAGGACCTCACAAATATTTATTTACCATTTCCAATTTTGGTTCTGCCTGGCCACAGTTTACCAATAATTTTTATAGTTATTTCTGCTTCTTTTAATGGTCAAAATTACGCAGAATTCTTCGTAAAATAACAAGTTAAAATGGGGCATGTTTGATTTAAACCCGGAATCTCATTCTCTAATTACTTAGACAATGTCCCTAAGGGCATATGTTCAAAGTCACCCTGTATATTGATATAGCGTCTAACCAAATATTTATTTTAATAAACTACAAATGTATGTATGTATGTATGTATATGCCTTCCAGACAAATTAATTTTCTTGAAACTTATAAATTTGGTACGATAGGACCTCACAAATATTTATTTACTCTTTTCCAATTTTGGTTCTGCCTGGCCACAGTTTATCAATAATTTTTATAGTTATTTCTGCTTCTTTTAATGGTCAAAATTACGCAGAGTTCTTCGTAACCTAACAAGTAAAAATGGGGCATGTTTGATTTAAACCCGGAATCTCATTCTCTAATTACTTAGACAATGTCGCTAAGGGCATATGTTCAAAGTCACCCTGTATATTGATATAGCGTCTAACCAAATATTTTTTTTCAATAAACTACAAATGTATGTATGTATGTATGTATATGCCTTCCAGACAAATTAATTTTGTTGAAACTTATAAATTTGGTACAATAGGACCTCACAAATATTTATTTACCCTTTTCCAATTTTGGTTCTGCCTGGCCACAGTTTATCAATAATTTTTATAATTATTTCTGCTTCTTTTAATGGTCAAAATTATGCAGAGTTCTTCGTAAAATAACAAGTAAAAATGGGGCATGTTTGATTTAAACCCGGAATCACATTCTCTAATTACTTAGACAATGTCGCTAAGGGCATATGTTCAAAATCAACCTGTATATTAACAGATATAGCGTCTAACCTAATTTTTTTTTTCAATAAATTACAAATGTGTATGTATGTATGTATATGCCTTCCAGACAAATTAATTTTCTTGAAACTTATAAATTTGGTACGATAGGACCTCACAAATATTTATTTACCCTTTTCCAATTTTGGTTCTGCCTGGCCACAGTTTATCAATAATTTTTATAGTTATTTCTGCTTCTTTTAGTAGTCAAAATTATGCAGAATTCTTCGTAAAATAACAAGTAAGAATGGGGCATGTTTGATTTAAACCCGGAATCTCATTCTCTAATTACTTAGACAATGTCGCTAAGGGCATATGTTCAAAGTCACCCTGTAACAGATATAGCGTCTAACCATTTTTTTTTCAATAAATTACAAATGTATGTATGTATATGCCTTTCAGACAAAATAATTTTCTTGAAACTTATAACTTTGTTACGATAGGACCTCACAAATATTTATTTACCATTTCCAATTTTGGTTCTGCCTGGCCACAGTTTATCAATAATTTTTATAGTTATTTCTGTTTCTTTTAATGGTCAAAATTACGCAGAATTCTTCGTAAAATAACAAGTAAAAATGGGGCATCTTTGATTTAAATCCGGAATCTCATTCTCTAATTACTTAGACATTGTCGCTAAGGGCATATGTTCAAAGTCACTCTGTATATTGATATAGCGTCTAACCAAATATTTTTTTTTCAATAAACTACAAATGTATGTATGTATGTATGTATGTATGTATATGCCTTCCAGACAAAATAATTTTCTTGAAACTTATAAATTTGGTACGATAGGACTTCACAAATATTTATTTACTCTTTTAAAATTTTGGTTCTGCCTGGCCACATTTTATGAATAATTTTTATAGTTATTTCTGCTTCTTTTAATGGTCAAAATTACGCAAAAGTCTTCGTAAAATAACAAGTAAAATTGGGGCATGTTTGATTTAAACCGGGAATCTCATTCTCAAATTATTTAGATAATGTCGCTAAGGGCATATGTTGAAAGTCACCCTGTATATTAACAGATATAGCGTCTAACCTAATTTTTTTTTTTCAATAAATTACAAATGTGTATGTATGTATGTATGTATATGCCTTCCAGACAAATTAATTTTCTTGAAACTTATAAATTTGGTACGATAGGACCTCACAAATATTTATTTACCCTTTTCCAATTTTGGTTCTGCCTGGCCACAGTTTATCAATAATTTTTATAGTTATTTCTGCTTCTTTTAATGGTCAAAATTACGCAGAGTTCTTAGTAAAATAACAAGTAAAAATGGGGCATGTTTGATTTAAACCCGGAATCTCATTCTCTAATTACTTAGACAATGTCGCTAAGGGCATATGTTCAAAGTCACCCTGTATATTGATATAGCGTCTAACCAAATATTTTTTTTCAATAAACTACAAATGTATGTATGTATGTATGTATATGCCTTCCAGACAAATTAATTTTGTTGAAACTTATAAATTTGGTACAATAGGACCTCACAAATATTTATTTACCCTTTTCCAATTTTGGTTCTGCCTGGCCACAGTTTATCAATAATTTTTATAATTATTTCTGCTTCTTTTAATGGTCAAAATTATGCAGAGTTCTTCGTAAAATAACAAGTAAAAATGGGGCATGTTTGATTTAAACCCGGAATCACATTCTCTAATTACTTAGACAATGTCGCTAAGGGCATATGTTCAAAATCAACCTGTATATTAACAGATATAGCGTCTAACCTAATTTTTTTTTTCAATAAATTACAAATGTGTATGTATGTATGTATATGCCTTCCAGACAAATTAATTTTCTTGAAACTTATAAATTTGGTACGATAGGACCTCACAAATATTTATTTACCCTTTTCCAATTTTGGTTCTGCCTGGCCACAGTTTATCAATAATTTTTATAGTTATTTCTGCTTCTTTTAGTAGTCAAAATTATGCAGAATTCTTCGTAAAATAACAAGTAAGAATGGGGCATGTTTGATTTAAACCCGGAATCTCATTCTCTAATTACTTAGACAATGTCGCTAAGGGCATATGTTCAAAGTCACCCTGTAACAGATATAGCGTCTAACCATTTTTTTTTTCAATAAATTACAAATGTATGTATGTATATGCCTTTCAGACAAAATAATTTTCTTGAAACTTATAACTTTGTTACGATAGGACCTCACAAATATTTATTTACCATTTCCAATTTTGGTTCTGCCTGGCCACAGTTTATCAATAATTTTTATAGTTATTTCTGTTTCTTTTAATGGTCAAAATTACGCAGAATTCTTCGTAAAATAACAAGTAAAAATGGGACATCTTTGATTTAAATCCGGAATCTCATTCTCTAATTACTTAGACATTGTCGCTAAGGGCATATGTTCAAAGTCACTCTGTATATTGATATAGCGTCTAACCAAATATTTTTTTTTCAATAAACTACAAATGTATGTATGTATGTATGTATGTATGTATATGCCTTCCAGACAAAATAATTTTCTTGAAACTTATAAATTTGGTACGATAGGACTTCACAAATATTTATTTACTCTTTTAAAATTTTGGTTCTGCCTGGCCACATTTTATGAATAATTTTTATAGTTATTTCTGCTTCTTTTAATGGTCAAAATTACGCAAAAGTCTTCGTAAAATAACAAGTAAAATTGGGGCATGTTTGATTTAAACCGGGAATCTCATTCTCAAATTATTTAGATAATGTCGCTAAGGGCATATGTTGAAAGTCACCCTGTATATTAACAGATATAGCGTCTAACCTAATTTTTTTTTTCAATAAATTACAAATGTGTATGTATGTATGTATGTATATGCCTTCCAGACAAATTTATTTTCTTGAAACTTATAAATTTGGTACGATAGGACCTCACAAATATTTATTTACCCTTTTCCAATTTTGGTTCTGCCTGGCCACAGTTTATCAATAATTTTTATAGTTATTTCTGCTTCTTTTAATGGTCAAAATTACGCAGAGTTCTTAGTAAAATAACAAGTAAAAATGGGGCATGTTTGATTTAAACCCGGAATCTCATTCTCTAATTACTTAGACAATGTCGCTAAGGGCATATGTTCAAAGTCACCCTGTATATTGATATAGCGTCTAACCAAATATTTTTTTTCAATAAACTACAAATGTATGTATGTATGTATGTATATGCCTTCCAGACAAATTAATTTTCTTGAAACTTATAAATTTGGTACGATAGGACCTCACAAATATTTATTTACCCTTTTCCAATTTTGCTTCTGCCTGGCCACAGTTTATCAATCATTTTTATAGTTATTTCTGCTTCATTTAATGGTCAAAATTACGCAGAATTCTTCGTAAAATAACAAGTAAAAATGGGGCATGTTTGATTTAAGCCCGGAATCTCATTCTCTAATTACTTAGACAATGTCGCTAAGGGCATATTTTCAAAGTCACCCTGTATATTAACAGATATAGCGTCTAACCAAATTTTTTTTTTCAATAAATTACAAATGTATGTATGTATATGCCTTCCAGACAAAATAATTTTCTTGAAACATAAATTTGGTACGATAGGATGTCACAAATATTTATTTACCCTTTTCCAATTTTGGTTCTGCCTGGCCACAGTTTATCAATAATTTTTATAGTTATTTCTGCTTCTTTTAATGGTCAAAATTACGCAGAATTCTTCGTAAAATAACAAGTAAAAATGGGGCATGTTTGATTTAAATCCGGAATCTCATTCTAGACAATGTCGCTAAGGGCATATGTTCAAAGTCACCCTGTATATTGATATAGCGTCTAACCAAATATTTTTTTTTAATAAACTACAAATGTATGTATGTATGTATGTATATGCCTTCCAGACAAATTAATTTTCTTGAAACTTATAAATTTGGTACAATAGGACCTCACAAATATTTATTTACCCTTTTCCAATTTTGGTTCTGCCTGGCCACAGTTTATCAATAATTTTTATAGTTATTTCTGCTTCTTTTAATGGTCAAAATTACGCAGAATTCTTCGTAAAATAACAAGTAAAAATGGGGCATGTTTGATTTAAATCCGGAATCTCATTCTAGACAATGTCGCTAAGGGCATATGTTCAAAGTCACCCTGTATATTGATATAGCGTCTAACCAAATATTTTTTTTTCAATAAACTACAAATGTATGTATGTATGTATGTATATGCCTTCCAGACAAATTAATTTTGTTGAAACTTATAAATTTGGTACTATAGGACCTCACAAATATTTATTTACCCTTTTCCAATTTTGGTTCTGCCTGGCCACAGTTTATCAATAATTTTTTTAGTTATTTCTGCTTCTTTTAATGGTCAAAATTATGCAGAGTTCTTCGTAAAATAACAAGTAAAAATGGGGCATGTTTGATTTAAACCCGGAATCACATTCTCTAATTACTTAGACAATGTCGCTAAGGGCATATGTTCAAAATCACCCTGTATATTAACAGATATAGCGTCTAACCTAATTTTTCTTTTCAATAAATTACAAATGTATGTATGTATATGCCTTCCAGACAAAATAATTTTCTTGAAACTTATAAATTTGGTACGATAGGACCTCACAAATATTTATTTACTCTTTTCCAATTTTGGTTCTGCCTGGCCACATTTTATGAATAATTTTTATAGTTATTTCTGCTTCTTTTAATGGTCAAAATTACGCAAAAGTCTTCGTAAAATAACAAGTAAAATTGGGGCATGTTTGATTTAAACCCGGAATCTCATTCTCAAATTATTTAGATAATGTCGCTAAGGGCATATGTTGAAAGTCACCCTGTATATTAACAGATATAGCGTCTAACCTAATTTTTTTTTTCAATAAATTACAAATGTGTATGTATGTATGTATATGCCTTCCAGACAAATTAATTTTCTTGAAACTTATAAATTTGGTATGATAGGACCTCACAAATATTTGTTTACTCTTTTCCAATTTTGGTTCTGCCTGGCCACAGTTTATCAATAATTTTTATAGTTATTTCTGCTTCTTTTAATGGTCAAAATTACGCAGAGTCCTTCGTAAAATAACAAGTAAAAATGGGGCATGTTTGATTTAAACCCGGAATCTCATTCTCTAATTACTTAGACAATGTCGCTAAGGGCATATGTTCAAAGTCACCCTGTATATTGATATAGCGTCTAACCAAATATTTTTTTTCAATAAACTACAAATGTATGTATGTATGTATGTATATGCCTTCCAGACAAATTAATTTTGTTGAAACTTATAAATTTGGTACTATAGGACCTCACAAATATTTATTTACCCTTTTCCAATTTTGGTTCTGCCTGGCCACAGTTTATCAATAATTTTTTTAGTTATTTCTGCTTCTTTTAATGGTCAAAATTATGCAGAGTTCTTCGTAAAATAACAAGTAAAAATGGGGCATGTTTGATTTAAACCCGGAATCACATTCTCTAATTACTTAGACAATGTCGCTAAGGGCATATGTTCAAAATCACCCTGTATATTAACAGATATAGCGTCTAACCTAATTTTTCTTTTCAATAAATTACAAATGTATGTATGTATATGCCTTCCAGACAAAATAATTTTCTTGAAACTTATAAATTTGGTACGATAGGACCTCACAAATATTTATTTACTCTTTTCCAATTTTGGTTCTGCCTGGCCACATTTTATGAATAATTTTTATAGTTATTTCTGCTTCTTTTAATGGTCAAAATTACGCAAAAGTCTTCGTAAAATAACAAGTAAAATTGGGGCATGTTTGATTTAAACCCGGAATCTCATTCTCAAATTATTTAGATAATGTCGCTAAGGGCATATGTTGAAAGTCACCCTGTATATTAACAGATATAGCGTCTAACCTAATTTTTTTTTTCAATAAATTACAAATGTGTATGTATGTATGTATATGCCTTCCAGACAAATTAATTTTCTTGAAACTTATAAATTTGGTACGATAGGACCTCACAAATATTTATTTACTCTTTTCCAATTTTGGTTCTGCCTGGCCACAGTTTATCAATAATTTTTATAGTTATTTCTGCTTCTTTTAATGGTCAAAATTACGCAGAGTCCTTCGTAAAATAACAAGTAAAAATGGGGCATGTTTGATTTAAACCCGGAATCTCATTCTCTAATTACTTAGACAATGTCGCTAAGGGCATATGTTCAAAGTCACCCTGTATATTGATATAGCGTCTAACCAAATATTTTTTTTCAATAAACTACAAATGTATGTATGTATGTATGTATATGCCTTCCAGACAAATTAATTTTGTTGAAACTTATAAATTTGGTACTATAGGACCTCACAAATATTTATTTACCCTTTTCCAATTTTGGTTCTGCCTGGCCACAGTTTATCAATAATTTTTTTAGTTATTTCTGCTTCTTTTAATGGTCAAAATTATGCAGAGTTCTTCGTAAAATAACAAGTAAAAATGGGGCATGTTTGATTTAAACCCGGAATCACATTCTCTAATTACTTAGACAATGTCGCTAAGGGCATATGTTCAAAATCACCCTGTATATTAACAGATATAGCGTCTAACCTAATTTTTTTTTTTCAATAAATTACAAATGTATGTATGTATATGCCTTCCAGACAAAATAATTTTCTTGAAACTTATAAATTTGGTACGATAGGACCTCACAAATATTTATTTACTCTTTTCCAATTTTGGTTCTGCCTGGCCACAGTTTATCAATAATTTTTTTAGTTGTTTCTGCTTTTTTTAATGGTCAAAATTACGCAGAATTCTTCGTAAAATAACAAGTAAAATTGGGGCATGTTTGATTTAAACCCGGAATCTCATTCTCTAATTACTTAGACAATGTCGCTAAGGGCATATGTTCAAAGTCACCCTGTATATTAACAGATAGAGCGTTAAACAAAATTTTTTTTTTCAATAAATTACAAATGTGTATGTATGTATGTATATGCCTTCCAGACAAATTAATTTTCTTGAAACTTATAAATTTGGTACGATAGGACCTCACAAATATTTATTTACCCTTTTCCAATTTTGGTTCTGCCTGGCCACAGTTTATCAATAATTTTTTTAGTTATTTCTGCTTCTTTTAATGGTCAAAATTATGCAGAGTTCTTCGTAAAATAACAAGTAAAAATGGGGCATGTTTGATTTAAACCCGGAATCACATTCTCTAATTACTTAGACAATGTCGCTAAGGGCATATGTTCAAAATCACCCTGTATATTAACAGATATAGCGTCTAACCTAATTTTTCTTTTCAATAAATTACAAATGTATGTATGTATATGCCTTCCAGACAAAATAATTTTCTTGAAACTTATAAATTTGGTACGATAGGACCTCACAAATATTTATTTACTCTTTTCCAATTTTGGTTCTGCCTGGCCACATTTTATGAATAATTTTTATAGTTATTTCTGCTTCTTTTAATGGTCAAAATTATGCAAAAGTCTTCGTAAAATAACAAGTAAAATTGGGGCATGTTTGATTTAAACCCGGAATCTCATTCTCAAATTATTTAGATAATGTCGCTAAGGGCATATGTTGAAAGTCACCCTGTATATTAACAGATATAGCGTCTAACCTAATTTTTTTTTTCAATAAATTACAAATGTGTATGTATGTATGTATATGCCTTCCAGACAAATTAATTTTCTTGAAACTTATAAATTTGGTACGATAGGACCTCACAAATATTTATTTACCCTTTTCCAATTTTGGTTCTGCCTGGCCACAGTTTATCAATAATTTTTATAGTTATTTCTGCTTCTTTTAATGGTCAAAATTACGCAGAATTCTTCGTAAAATAACAATTAAAAATGGGGCATCTTTGATTTAAACCCGGAATGTCATTCTCTAATTACTTAGACAATGTCGCTAAGGGCATATTTTCAAAGTCACCCTGTATATTGATATAGCGTCTAACCAAATATTTTTTTTCAATAAACTACAAATGTATGTATGTATGTATGTATGTATATGCCTTCCAGACAAATTAATTTTCTTGAAACTTATAAATTTGGTACAATGGGACCTCACAAATATTTATTTACCCTTTTCCAATTTTGGTTCTGCCTGGCCAAAGTTTATCAATAATTTTTATAATTATTTCTGCTTCTTTTAATGGTCAAAATTATGCAGAGTTCTTCGTAAAATAACAAGTAAAAATGGGGCATGTTTGATTTAAACCCGGAATCACATTCTCTAATTACTTAGACAATGTCGCTAAGGGCATATGTTCAAAATCACCCTGTATATTAACAGATATAGCGTCTAACCTAATTATTTTTTTTTAATAAATTACAAATGTATGTATGTATATGCCTTCCAGAGAAAATAATTTTCTTGAAACTTATAAATTTGGTACGATAGGACCTCACAAATATTTATTTACCATCTCCAATTTTGGTTCTGCCTGGCCACAGTTTACCAATAATTTTTATAGTTGTTTCTGCTTCTTTTAATGGTCAAAATTACGCAGAATTCTTCGTAAAATAACAACTAAAAATGGGGCATGTTTGATTTAAACCCGGAATCTCATTCTCTAATTACTTAGACAATGTCGCTAAGGGCATATGTTCAAAATCAACCTGTATATTAACAGATATAGCGTCTAACCTAATTTTTTTTTCAATAAATTACAAATGTGTATGTATGTATGTATATGCCTTCCAGACAAATTAATTTTCTTGAAACTTATAAATTTGGTACGATAGGACCTCACAAATATTTATTTACTCTTTTCCAATTTTGGTTCTGCCTGGCCACAGTTTATCAATAATTTTAATAGTTATTTCTGCTTCTTTTAATGGTCAAAATTACGCAGAATTCTTCGTAAAATAACAAGTAAAAATGAGGCATGATTGATTTAAACCCGGAATCTCATTCTCTAATTACTTAGACAATGTCGCTAAGGGCATATGTTCAAAATCACCCTGTATATTAACAGATATAGCGTCTAACCTAATTTTTTTTCAATAAATTACAAATGTATGTATGTATATGCCTTTCAGAAAAAATAATTTTCTTAAAACTTATAAATCTAGTACGATAGGACCTAACAAGTATTTATTTACCATTTCCAATTTTGGTTCTGCCTGGCCACAGTTTACCAATAATTTTTATAGTTATTTCTTCTTCTTTTAATGGTCAAAATTACGCAGAATTCTTCGTAAAATAATAACTAAAAATGGGGCATGTTTGATTTAAATCCGGAATCTCATTCTCTAATTACTTAGACAATGTCGCTAAGGGCATATGTTCAAAATCACCCTGTATATTAACAGATATAGCGTCTAACCTCATTTTTTTTTCAATAAATTACAAATGTATGTATGTATATGCCTTCCAGAGAAAATAATTTTCTTGAAACTTATAAATTTGGTACGATAGGACCTCACAAATATTTATTTACCATTTCCAATTTTGGTTCTGCCTGGCCACAGTTTACCAATAATTTTTATAGTTATTTCTGCTCCTTTTAATGGTCAAAATTACGCAGAATTCTTTGTAAAATAACAAGTAAAAATGGGGCATGTTTGATTTAAACCCGGAATCTCATTCTCTAATTACTTAGACAATGTCGCTAAGGGCATATGTTGAAAGTCACCCTGTATATTAACAGATATAGCGTCTAACCTAATTTTTTTTTTCAATAAATTACAAATGTGTATGTATGTATGTATATGCCTTCCAGACAAATTAATTTTCTTGAAACTTATAAATTTGGTACGATAGGACCTCACAAATATTTATTTACCCTTTTCCAATTTTGGTTCTGCCTGGCCACAGTTTATCAATAATTTTTATAGTTATTTCTGCTTCTTTTAATGGTCAAAATTACGCAGAATTCTTCGTAAAATAACAATTAAAAATGGGGCATCTTTGATTTAAACCCGGAATGTCATTCTCTAATTACTTAGACAATGTCGCTAAGGGCATATTTTCAAAGTCACCCTGTATATTAACAGATATAGCGTCTAACCAAATTTTTCTTTCAATAAATTACAAATGTATGTATTTATATGCCTTCTAGACAAAATAATTTTCTTGAAACTTATAAATTTGGTACGATAGGATGTCACAAATATTTATTTACCCTTTTCCAACTTTGGTTCTGCCTGGCCACAGTTTATCAATAATTTTTATAGTTATTTCTGCTTCTTTTAATGGTCAAAATTACGCAGAGTTCTTCGTAAAATAACAAGTAAAAATGGGGCATGTTTGATTTAAACCCGGAATCTCATTCTCTAATTACTTAGACAATGTCGCTAAGGGCATATGTTCAAAGTCACCCTGTATATTGATATAGCGTCTAACCAAATATTTTTTTTCAATAAACTACAAATGTATGTATGTATGTATGTATATGCCTTCCAGACAAATTAATTTTCTTGAAACTTATAAATTTGGTACAATGGGACCTCACAAATATTTATTTACCCTTTTCCAATTTTGGTTCTGCCTGGCCAAAGTTTATCAATAATTTTTATAATTATTTCTGCTTCTTTTAATGGTCAAAATTATGCAGAGTTCTTCGTAAAATAACAAGTAAAAATGGGGCATGTTTGATTTAAACCCGGAATCACATTCTCTAATTACTTAGACAATGTCGCTAAGGGCATATGTTCAAAATCACCCTGTATATTAACAGATATAGCGTCTAACCTAATTATTTTTTTTTAATAAATTACAAATGTATGTATGTATATGCCTTCCAGAGAAAATAATTTTCTTGAAACTTATAAATTTGGTACGATAGGACCTCACAAATATTTATTTACCATCTCCAATTTTGGTTCTGCCTGGCCACAGTTTACCAATAATTTTTATAGTTGTTTCTGCTTCTTTTAATGGTCAAAATTACGCAGAATTCTTCGTAAAATAACAACTAAAAATGGGGCATGTTTGATTTAAACCCGGAATCTCATTCTCTAATTACTTAGACAATGTCGCTAAGGGCATATGTTCAAAATCAACCTGTATATTAACAGATATAGCGTCTAACCTAATTTTTTTTTCAATAAATTACAAATGTGTATGTATGTATGTATATGCCTTCCAGACAAATTAATTTTCTTGAAACTTATAAATTTGGTACGATAGGACCTCACAAATATTTATTTACTCTTTTCCAATTTTGGTTCTGCCTGGCCACAGTTTATCAATAATTTTAATAGTTATTTCTGCTTCTTTTAATGGTCAAAATTACGCAGAATTCTTCGTAAAATAACAAGTAAAAATGAGGCATGATTGATTTAAACCCGGAATCTCATTCTCTAATTACTTAGACAATGTCGCTAAGGGCATATGTTCAAAATCACCCTGTATATTAACAGATATAGCGTCTAACCTAATTTTTTTTCAATAAATTACAAATGTATGTATGTATATGCCTTTCAGAAAAAATAATTTTCTTAAAACTTATAAATCTAGTACGATAGGACCTAACAAGTATTTATTTACCATTTCCAATTTTGGTTCTGCCTGGCCACAGTTTACCAATAATTTTTATAGTTATTTCTTCTTCTTTTAATGGTCAAAATTACGCAGAATTCTTCGTAAAATAATAACTAAAAATGGGGCATGTTTGATTTAAATCCGGAATCTCATTCTCTAATTACTTAGACAATGTCGCTAAGGGCATATGTTCAAAATCACCCTGTATATTAACAGATATAGCGTCTAACCTCTTTTTTTTTTCAATAAATTACAAATGTATGTATGTATATGCCTTCCAGAGAAAATAATTTTCTTGAAACTTATAAATTTGGTACGATAGGACCTCACAAATATTTATTTACCATTTCCAATTTTGGTTCTGCCTGGCCACAGTTTACCAATAATTTTTATAGTTATTTCTGCTCCTTTTAATGGTCAAAATTACGCAGAATTCTTTGTAAAATAACAAGTAAAAATGGGGCATGTTTGATTTAAACCCGGAATCTCATTCTCTAATTACTTAGACAATGTCGCTAAGGGCATATGTTCAAAGTCACCCTGTATATTGATATAGCGTCTAACCAAATATTTATTTTAATAAACTACAAATGTATGTATGTATGTATGTATGTATATGCCTTCCAGACAAAATAATTTTCTTGAAACTTATAAATTTGGTACGATAGGACCTCACAAATATTTATTTACTGTTTTCCAATTTTGGTTCTGCCTGGCCACATTTTATCAATAATTTTTATAGTTATTTCTGCTTCTTTTAATGGTCAAAATTACGCAAAAATCTTCGTAAAATAACAAGTAAAATTGGGGCATGTTTGATTTAAACCCAGAATCTCATTCTCTAATTATTTAGATAATGTCGCTAAGGGCATATGTTGAAAGTCACCCTGTATATTAACAGATATAGCGTCTAACCTAATTTTTTTTTTCAATAAATTACAAATGTGTATGTATGTATGTATATGCCTTCCAGACAAATTAATTTTCTTGAAACTTATAAATTTGGTACGATAGGACCTCACAAATATATATTTACCCTTTTCCAATTTTGGTTCTGCCTGGCCACAGTTTATCAATAATTTTTATAGTTATTTCTGCTTTTTTTAATAGTCAAAATTTTGCAGAATTCTTCGTAAAATAACAAGTAAAAATCGGGCATGATTGATTTAAACACGGAATCTCATTCTCTAATTACTTAGACAATGTCGCTAAGGGCATATGTTCAAAATCACCCTGTATATTAACAGATATAGCGTCTAACCTAATTTTTTTTTCAATAAATTACAAATGTATGTATGTATATGCCTTCCAGAGAAAATAATTTTCTTGAAACTTATAAATTTGGTACGATAGGACCTCACAAATATTTATTTACCATTTCCAATTTTGGTTCTGCCTGGCCACAGTTTACCAATAATTTTTATAGTTGTTTCTGCTTCTTTTAATGGTCAAAATTACGCAGAATTCTTCTTAAAATAACAACTAAAAATGGGGCATGTTTGATTTAAACCCGGAATCTCATTCTCTAATTACTTAGACAATGTCGCTAAGGGCATATGTTCAAAGTCACCCTGTATATTGATATAGCGTCTAACCAAATATTTATTTTAATAAACTACAAATGTATGTATGTATGTATGTATGTATATGCCTTCCAGACAAAATAATTTTCTTGAAACTTATAAATTTGGTACGATAGGACCTCACAAATATTTATTTACTGTTTTCCAATTTTGGTTCTGCCTGGCCACATTTTATCAATAATTTTTATAGTTATTTCTGCTTCTTTTAATGGTCAAAATTACGCAAAAATCTTCGTAAAATAACAAGTAAAATTGGGGCATGTTTGATTTAAACCCAGAATCTCATTCTCTAATTATTTAGATAATGTCGCTAAGGGCATATGTTGAAAGTCACCCTGTATATTAACAGATATAGCGTCTAACCTAATTTTTTTTTTCAATAAATTACAAATGTGTATGTATGTATGTATATGCCTTCCAGACAAATTAATTTTCTTGAAACTTATAAATTTGGTACGATAGGACCTCACAAATATTTATTTACTCTTTTCCAATTTTGGTTCTGCCTGGCCACATTTTATGAATAATTTTTATAGTTATTTCTGCTTCTTTTAATGGTCAAAATTACGCAAAAGTCTTCGTAAAATAACAAGTAAAATTGGGGCATGTTTGATTTAAACCCGGAATCTCATTCTCAAATTATTTAGATAATGTCGCTAAGGGCATATGTTGAAAGTCACCCTGTATATTAACAGATATAGCGTCTAACCTAATTTTTTTTTTCAATAAATTACAAATGTGTATGTATGTATGTATATGCCTTCCAGACAAATTAATTTTCTTGAAACTTATAAATTTGGTACGATAGGACCTCACAAATATTTATTTACTCTTTTCCAATTTTGGTTCTGCCTGGCCACAGTTTATCAATAATTTTTATAGTTATTTCTGCTTCTTTTAATGGTCAAAATTACGCAGAGTCCTTCGTAAAATAACAAGTAAAAATGGGGCATGTTTGATTTAAACCCGGAATCTCATTCTCTAATTACTTAGACAATGTCGCTAAGGGCATATGTTCAAAGTCACCCTGTATATTGATATAGCGTCTAACCAAATATTTTTTTTCAATAAACTACAAATGTATGTATGTATGTATGTATATGCCTTCCAGACAAATTAATTTTGTTGAAACTTATAAATTTGGTACTATAGGACCTCACAAATATTTATTTACCCTTTTCCAATTTTGGTTCTGCCTGGCCACAGTTTATCAATAATTTTTTTAGTTATTTCTGCTTCTTTTAATGGTCAAAATTATGCAGAGTTCTTCGTAAAATAACAAGTAAAAATGGGGCATGTTTGATTTAAACCCGGAATCACATTCTCTAATTACTTAGACAATGTCGCTAAGGGCATATGTTCAAAATCACCCTGTATATTAACAGATATAGCGTCTAACCTAATTTTTTTTTTTCAATAAATTACAAATGTATGTATGTATATGCCTTCCAGACAAAATAATTTTCTTGAAACTTATAAATTTGGTACGATAGGACCTCACAAATATTTATTTACTCTTTTCCAATTTTGGTTCTGCCTGGCCACAGTTTATCAATAATTTTTTTAGTTGTTTCTGCTTTTTTTAATGGTCAAAATTACGCAGAATTCTTCGTAAAATAACAAGTAAAATTGGGGCATGTTTGATTTAAACCCGGAATCTCATTCTCTAATTACTTAGACAATGTCGCTAAGGGCATATGTTCAAAGTCACCCTGTATATTAACAGATAGAGCGTTAAACAAAATTTTTTTTTTCAATAAATTACAAATGTGTATGTATGTATGTATATGCCTTCCAGACAAATTAATTTTCTTGAAACTTATAAATTTGGTACGATAGGACCTCACAAATATTTATTTACCCTTTTCCAATTTTGGTTCTGCCTGGCCACAGTTTATCAATAATTTTTTTAGTTATTTCTGCTTCTTTTAATGGTCAAAATTATGCAGAGTTCTTCGTAAAATAACAAGTAAAAATGGGGCATGTTTGATTTAAACCCGGAATCACATTCTCTAATTACTTAGACAATGTCGCTAAGGGCATATGTTCAAAATCACCCTGTATATTAACAGATATAGCGTCTAACCTAATTTTTCTTTTCAATAAATTACAAATGTATGTATGTATATGCCTTCCAGACAAAATAATTTTCTTGAAACTTATAAATTTGGTACGATAGGACCTCACAAATATTTATTTACTCTTTTCCAATTTTGGTTCTGCCTGGCCACATTTTATGAATAATTTTTATAGTTATTTCTGCTTCTTTTAATGGTCAAAATTATGCAAAAGTCTTCGTAAAATAACAAGTAAAATTGGGGCATGTTTGATTTAAACCCGGAATCTCATTCTCAAATTATTTAGATAATGTCGCTAAGGGCATATGTTGAAAGTCACCCTGTATATTAACAGATATAGCGTCTAACCTAATTTTTTTTTTCAATAAATTACAAATGTGTATGTATGTATGTATATGCCTTCCAGACAAATTAATTTTCTTGAAACTTATAAATTTGGTACGATAGGACCTCACAAATATTTATTTACCCTTTTCCAATTTTGGTTCTGCCTGGCCACAGTTTATCAATAATTTTTATAGTTATTTCTGCTTCTTTTAATGGTCAAAATTACGCAGAATTCTTCGTAAAATAACAATTAAAAATGGGGCATCTTTGATTTAAACCCGGAATGTCATTCTCTAATTACTTAGACAATGTCGCTAAGGGCATATTTTCAAAGTCACCCTGTATATTGATATAGCGTCTAACCAAATATTTTTTTTCAATAAACTACAAATGTATGTATGTATGTATGTATATGCCTTCCAGACAAATTAATTTTCTTGAAACTTATAAATTTGGTACAATGGGACCTCACAAATATTTATTTACCCTTTTCCAATTTTGGTTCTGCCTGGCCAAAGTTTATCAATAATTTTTATAATTATTTCTGCTTCTTTTAATGGTCAAAATTATGCAGAGTTCTTCGTAAAATAACAAGTAAAAATGGGGCATGTTTGATTTAAACCCGGAATCACATTCTCTAATTACTTAGACAATGTCGCTAAGGGCATATGTTCAAAATCACCCTGTATATTAACAGATATAGCGTCTAACCTAATTATTTTTTTTTAATAAATTACAAATGTATGTATGTATATGCCTTCCAGAGAAAATAATTTTCTTGAAACTTATAAATTTGGTACGATAGGACCTCACAAATATTTATTTACCATCTCCAATTTTGGTTCTGCCTGGCCACAGTTTACCAATAATTTTTATAGTTGTTTCTGCTTCTTTTAATGGTCAAAATTACGCAGAATTCTTCGTAAAATAACAACTAAAAATGGGGCATGTTTGATTTAAACCCGGAATCTCATTCTCTAATTACTTAGACAATGTCGCTAAGGGCATATGTTCAAAATCAACCTGTATATTAACAGATATAGCGTCTAACCTAATTTTTTTTTCAATAAATTACAAATGTGTATGTATGTATGTATATGCCTTCCAGACAAATTAATTTTCTTGAAACTTATAAATTTGGTACGATAGGACCTCACAAATATTTATTTACTCTTTTCCAATTTTGGTTCTGCCTGGCCACAGTTTATCAATAATTTTAATAGTTATTTCTGCTTCTTTTAATGGTCAAAATTACGCAGAATTCTTCGTAAAATAACAAGTAAAAATGAGGCATGATTGATTTAAACCCGGAATCTCATTCTCTAATTACTTAGACAATGTCGCTAAGGGCATATGTTCAAAATCACCCTGTATATTAACAGATATAGCGTCTAACCTAATTTTTTTTCAATAAATTACAAATGTATGTATGTATATGCCTTTCAGAAAAAATAATTTTCTTAAAACTTATAAATCTAGTACGATAGGACCTAACAAGTATTTATTTACCATTTCCAATTTTGGTTCTGCCTGGCCACAGTTTACCAATAATTTTTATAGTTATTTCTTCTTCTTTTAATGGTCAAAATTACGCAGAATTCTTCGTAAAATAATAACTAAAAATGGGGCATGTTTGATTTAAATCCGGAATCTCATTCTCTAATTACTTAGACAATGTCGCTAAGGGCATATGTTCAAAATCACCCTGTATATTAACAGATATAGCGTCTAACCTCATTTTTTTTTCAATAAATTACAAATGTATGTATGTATATGCCTTCCAGAGAAAATAATTTTCTTGAAACTTATAAATTTGGTACGATAGGACCTCACAAATATTTATTTACCATTTCCAATTTTGGTTCTGCCTGGCCACAGTTTACCAATAATTTTTATAGTTATTTCTGCTCCTTTTAATGGTCAAAATTACGCAGAATTCTTTGTAAAATAACAAGTAAAAATGGGGCATGTTTGATTTAAACCCGGAATCTCATTCTCTAATTACTTAGACAATGTCGCTAAGGGCATATGTTGAAAGTCACCCTGTATATTAACAGATATAGCGTCTAACCTAATTTTTTTTTTCAATAAATTACAAATGTGTATGTATGTATGTATATGCCTTCCAGACAAATTAATTTTCTTGAAACTTATAAATTTGGTACGATAGGACCTCACAAATATTTATTTACCCTTTTCCAATTTTGGTTCTGCCTGGCCACAGTTTATCAATAATTTTTATAGTTATTTCTGCTTCTTTTAATGGTCAAAATTACGCAGAATTCTTCGTAAAATAACAATTAAAAATGGGGCATCTTTGATTTAAACCCGGAATGTCATTCTCTAATTACTTAGACAATGTCGCTAAGGGCATATTTTCAAAGTCACCCTGTATATTAACAGATATAGCGTCTAACCAAATTTTTCTTTCAATAAATTACAAATGTATGTATTTATATGCCTTCTAGACAAAATAATTTTCTTGAAACTTATAAATTTGGTACGATAGGATGTCACAAATATTTATTTACCCTTTTCCAACTTTGGTTCTGCCTGGCCACAGTTTATCAATAATTTTTATAGTTATTTCTGCTTCTTTTAATGGTCAAAATTACGCAGAGTTCTTCGTAAAATAACAAGTAAAAATGGGGCATGTTTGATTTAAACCCGGAATCTCATTCTCTAATTACTTAGACAATGTCGCTAAGGGCATATGTTCAAAGTCACCCTGTATATTGATATAGCGTCTAACCAAATATTTTTTTTCAATAAACTACAAATGTATGTATGTATGTATGTATATGCCTTCCAGACAAATTAATTTTCTTGAAACTTATAAATTTGGTACAATGGGACCTCACAAATATTTATTTACCCTTTTCCAATTTTGGTTCTGCCTGGCCAAAGTTTATCAATAATTTTTATAATTATTTCTGCTTCTTTTAATGGTCAAAATTATGCAGAGTTCTTCGTAAAATAACAAGTAAAAATGGGGCATGTTTGATTTAAACCCGGAATCACATTCTCTAATTACTTAGACAATGTCGCTAAGGGCATATGTTCAAAATCACCCTGTATATTAACAGATATAGCGTCTAACCTAATTATTTTTTTTTAATAAATTACAAATGTATGTATGTATATGCCTTCCAGAGAAAATAATTTTCTTGAAACTTATAAATTTGGTACGATAGGACCTCACAAATATTTATTTACCATCTCCAATTTTGGTTCTGCCTGGCCACAGTTTACCAATAATTTTTATAGTTGTTTCTGCTTCTTTTAATGGTCAAAATTACGCAGAATTCTTCGTAAAATAACAACTAAAAATGGGGCATGTTTGATTTAAACCCGGAATCTCATTCTCTAATTACTTAGACAATGTCGCTAAGGGCATATGTTCAAAATCAACCTGTATATTAACAGATATAGCGTCTAACCTAATTTTTTTTTCAATAAATTACAAATGTGTATGTATGTATGTATATGCCTTCCAGACAAATTAATTTTCTTGAAACTTATAAATTTGGTACGATAGGACCTCACAAATATTTATTTACTCTTTTCCAATTTTGGTTCTGCCTGGCCACAGTTTATCAATAATTTTAATAGTTATTTCTGCTTCTTTTAATGGTCAAAATTACGCAGAATTCTTCGTAAAATAACAAGTAAAAATGAGGCATGATTGATTTAAACCCGGAATCTCATTCTCTAATTACTTAGACAATGTCGCTAAGGGCATATGTTCAAAATCACCCTGTATATTAACAGATATAGCGTCTAACCTAATTTTTTTTCAATAAATTACAAATGTATGTATGTATATGCCTTTCAGAAAAAATAATTTTCTTAAAACTTATAAATCTAGTACGATAGGACCTAACAAGTATTTATTTACCA
Organism: Diaperis boleti; assembly: GCA_963583935.1. Lineage (NCBI taxonomy): Eukaryota > Metazoa > Arthropoda > Insecta > Coleoptera > Tenebrionidae > Diaperis > Diaperis boleti. The sequence continues at coordinate 77,584,217 of OY757242.1, read as the reverse complement.
TTTCCAATTTTGGTTCTGCCTGGCCACAGTTTACCAATAATTTTTATAGTTATTTCTTCTTCTTTTAATGGTCAAAATTACGCAGAATTCTTCGTAAAATAATAACTAAAAATGGGGCATGTTTGATTTAAATCCGGAATCTCATTCTCTAATTACTTAGACAATGTCGCTAAGGGCATATGTTCAAAATCACCCTGTATATTAACAGATATAGCGTCTAACCTCTTTTTTTTTTCAATAAATTACAAATGTATGTATGTATATGCCTTCCAGAGAAAATAATTTTCTTGAAACTTATAAATTTGGTACGATAGGACCTCACAAATATTTATTTACCATTTCCAATTTTGGTTCTGCCTGGCCACAGTTTACCAATAATTTTTATAGTTATTTCTGCTCCTTTTAATGGTCAAAATTACGCAGAATTCTTTGTAAAATAACAAGTAAAAATGGGGCATGTTTGATTTAAACCCGGAATCTCATTCTCTAATTACTTAGACAATGTCGCTAAGGGCATATGTTCAAAGTCACCCTGTATATTGATATAGCGTCTAACCAAATATTTATTTTAATAAACTACAAATGTATGTATGTATGTATGTATGTATATGCCTTCCAGACAAAATAATTTTCTTGAAACTTATAAATTTGGTACGATAGGACCTCACAAATATTTATTTACTGTTTTCCAATTTTGGTTCTGCCTGGCCACATTTTATCAATAATTTTTATAGTTATTTCTGCTTCTTTTAATGGTCAAAATTACGCAAAAATCTTCGTAAAATAACAAGTAAAATTGGGGCATGTTTGATTTAAACCCAGAATCTCATTCTCTAATTATTTAGATAATGTCGCTAAGGGCATATGTTGAAAGTCACCCTGTATATTAACAGATATAGCGTCTAACCTAATTTTTTTTTTCAATAAATTACAAATGTGTATGTATGTATGTATATGCCTTCCAGACAAATTAATTTTCTTGAAACTTATAAATTTGGTACGATAGGACCTCACAAATATATATTTACCCTTTTCCAATTTTGGTTCTGCCTGGCCACAGTTTATCAATAATTTTTATAGTTATTTCTGCTTTTTTTAATAGTCAAAATTTTGCAGAATTCTTCGTAAAATAACAAGTAAAAATCGGGCATGATTGATTTAAACACGGAATCTCATTCTCTAATTACTTAGACAATGTCGCTAAGGGCATATGTTCAAAATCACCCTGTATATTAACAGATATAGCGTCTAACCTAATTTTTTTTTCAATAAATTACAAATGTATGTATGTATATGCCTTCCAGAGAAAATAATTTTCTTGAAACTTATAAATTTGGTACGATAGGACCTCACAAATATTTATTTACCATTTCCAATTTTGGTTCTGCCTGGCCACAGTTTACCAATAATTTTTATAGTTGTTTCTGCTTCTTTTAATGGTCAAAATTACGCAGAATTCTTCTTAAAATAACAACTAAAAATGGGGCATGTTTGATTTAAATCCGGAATCTCATTCTCTGATTACTTAGACAATGTCGCTAAGGGCATATGTTCAAAGTCACCCTGTATATTGATATAGCGTCTAACCAAATATTTTTTTTTCAATAAACTACAAATGTATGTATGTATATGCCTTCCAGACAAATTAATTTTCTTGAAACTTATAAATTTGGTACGATAGGACCTCACAAATATTTATTTACTCTTTTCCAATTTTGGTTCTGCCTGGCCACAGTTTATCAATAATTTTTATAGTTATTTCTGCTTCTTTTAATGGTCAAAATTACGCAAAATTCTTCGTAAAATAACAACTAAAAATGGGGCATGTTTGATTTAAATCCGGAATCTCATTCTCTAATTACTTAGACAATGTAGCTAAAGGCATATGTTCAAAGTCACCCTTTATATTGATATAGCGTCTAACCAATTTTTTTTTTTTAATAAACTACAAATGTATGTATGTATGTATGTATGTATATGCCTTCCAGACAAAATAATTTTCTTGAAACTTATAAATTTGGTACGATATTACCTCACAAATATTAATTTATTTACCTTTTTCCAATTTTGGTTCTGCCTGGCCACAGTTTATCAATAATATTTATAGTTATTTCTGCTTCTTTTAATGGTCAAAATTATGCAGAGTTCTTCGTAAAATAACAAATTAAAATGGGGCATGTTTGATTTAAACCCGGAATCTCATTCTCTAATTACTTAAACAATGTCGCTAAGGGCATATGTTCAAAGTCACCCTGTATATTAACAGACATAGCGTCTAACCTAATTTTTTTTTTCAATAAATTACAAATGTATGTATGTATATGCCTTCCAGACAAAATAATTTTCTTGAAACTTATAAATTTGGTACGATAGGACCTCACAAATATTTATTTACAATTTTCCAATTTTGGTTCTGCCTGGCCCCAATTTATCAATAATTTTTATAATTATTTCTGCAAAAAGTGTAAAATGTTCCTATTTATTGCACGCAAAGTGAAAATTGTCTCACGAGGTCAAAGTCTGAGTTGGACACCACATCAAGTGGCATACTACTTTTTACACGTCATGCATACAACATTTTATCTAGGATCATCCCAGACCTCACTTTTCTGAAGAATATAATATACATATCTAATATGTCACTTAAGCGGCATTCAGCAATTACAAACAAAATACAGTCACCCGTAAGAAAGAGAAAATCTCACATTATTAATTTATAATAAATTTTTATTGCTCTAAATTACAAAATCGCACAATAAAATTTTTACACACGTGTCGGACGCCAGCTTTAAAATGGAAACATAATTTTAAATCGTAGTTAAATTCAGCTTCACATAATTTTCCTTCACTATATTGAGAATATCCAAATGTCAGTAAACCTGATTTTACTGAAATTTAAAAAATATTGCAAATGGGTTACCTCCATTTCACTTTAATTTTAACTGTATAATAATTACTAGAATCCACGGTGTGCATTGCATTAATTTTACTACCCAAGGCCAAAATGGATTTCCATGATATAAAGGCCGAGCCGAAGCCTACGCCAGGGCATACAACTTTCTGGCCGCTTGTCCTTCATCCCTTATCCGAAAGTCGGTCTTCCCGGCCGCGATTCGCGCGAGGAACAGCCGCTTTCGTGTCCTGCGCGCGGGGTGCGCTCTACTTTTGCAAAACCGTGGCGAAAATGCGTCGCTTTCTAAAGAATATCTCTGTGTGAATATGATATGAATATTGCTCTATATTGAGCAATTTCAATGACGAAAAAGAAAAGTCACACACATTTTAGATCAAGGAATGTTCAAATACATAGTTGTATTTTAAAATCAGCCGTTCTTTGAGATCGTTTCTGATAAGGGTGTGGGGTTAATATACCTCTAGGTGGACCAGTTTTTAAAATAGAAACTCAAATTTATCTTCAATAAGAATAAAGAATATCTTTCTGTGAATATGAAGGAATATTACATTGAGCATAAAAAAAGTCATACACATAGTTTAGGCCAACGAACGTTTAAAAATTTATATCTTCAAAACGACTATAGGTTTTGAAAAAGAATTATTTCAATCGGTTGTTTTCTGCGAGAGTTTTTTTTAGGGGTGTGGGGTAAATATGTCTCTAGATTCAGTAGTTTCGTTCGACTGAAAGTGGGGCTCTAATTAATTTGAGACCGTCGAAATTTTCCAAAATTGATATTTTAATAATGGCCCTAGACATAAAAAAAACAGTCGCTTCCTAAAGAATATCTCGGCGTAAATGTGATGGAATACTGCAATTTCAATATTAAATTATAAATATAAATAATATTATCTCTAGGTTGAGGATTTTTTGTTGAATAGATTGGAGGTCTAATTTAAAACCGTCGATTTTTTCCAAAGTTGATGCTCGAAAGTCATGTTAGTTAAACCATTTATAACTCAAGAACGGCGGGACCGATTTTTATGATCTTTGATTTGTTGGATTTGTCTCCGCCCCGAATAGCAGAATAACTAATAAAACTAGGAGAGGAGAGCCCTGGGGGTCCCTTGGGTTTATAGGTCAAAAACTGCTGGACCGATTTTTACAGGGGCCCAGGAAAACCCACTTGGTACAGGGCAACGACAATAACAAAAAACGCCGGCAACAAAAATTTGTCGTACCGGGCTTTAAAAATGAAAATCGATTCTTAAGCAGTAAACTACGAAAGTTTCACTTCTGTCGCGCGTGGACTCCACACACAAATTTTTTATGATATCGAGAACGGATTGACTGATTTCAATGATTTTTTTCGGGAACGAATAAGTACTAAAACATCAAAAAAATTCACAAAAAAAAAATCATTTTCTCATTGTATGGATTCCGTATACAACGCTATTTCTAATACATGACAGAAACAAAAATGAACGTGGCGTTGTATGCTGGTTCCGGTAATCTGTTGTGTACATTATCATTTGATAAAAAACTGAATTTAATTCACCTAATAAGTTAACAAAATATTTATTGATTCTGAGGGGGTACGAAGTTCGCCGGGTCAGCTAGTACCTACATATTTTGGGACAGACGTTAAAAAATGTATATCTTAAAAACGATTCTAGATTTTGAAAAAGAATTTAGATCAGTCCTTTTTGATGTAAATTAAAATTTAAATATATCTAAGTCGAACTCCACAAACTTTAATAACTGTAAGATTACTAATGGAACATGTTTCGGCAGAACACTTCTGCCATCATCAGCCCTTAAAGAATATAAAAAATTATGACATCTTTAAGGGCTGATGATGGCAGAAGTGTTCTGCCGAAACATGTTCCATTAGTAATCTTACAGTTATTAAAGTTTGTGGAGTTCGACTTAGATATATTTAAATTTTAATTTAAATTTACTCCACTTGGATTTAAGAACATTTTTCTTGTTTATTTTTGATGTAGTTTCTTAGTTTGAGGTAGAAAACATGTGATTTTTAAACAGTAGAATTTTTCCAAAATTGGTATTCTAATAATGGCTCTTATGATTTTGTTTTACAAATTTTGAAGAATTTGGATTTTCAAATAACTAATCACTGACTAATATGAACTCTTAAAGACTAAGTTACTGTGGTTCAATAATGATCTGCGACTATTTGTTTTAGTACAATAAATCGCAATGATACAATCCTAAATTGTTATTTTTATTGCTAAAAGTAGGTTTTCTTGTAGCAGCAATATCGTATACACAATATAAATAACTCTATCAATTTATTTCTTAGATCTCTTAAGTATGACTGTTTGTTTTTTCTATCAACTTTATAGCTTCATGAGTGATGGAATATATATGAAAATTAAAAGCACGAAAAGAACCCATGAATAAAAAGTATATTTTAAAGCAGTGCGAGATTGCTTTACAATGCGAGCAGATGGACTGCCTCTCTAAAACGTGATGTTTTAAACTTGAAAGGAAATGAAGAAAATCAACTACAAGAATCGCTTATTTTCTTGAAAGCCATTCAAATGCTTTCACAAAAAAATTAAACTTGAAATTGACGAATGCTCTAACAACCACAAGGTGATAAACATTTAAATAAAATGTACTGTCCTTTTTCAGATTACAGTTTATACGACATGTTTATTGAAAAAATAATTTTCCACAATAATTATTACTTTATTTTTGTGACAATTCCTCGATAATCCGAAACACATCTGGGAACAAAACCTGCGTAACATTAGCATTAATTAAGAAGTCCAGATGATTAAATGAGTCAGTGTCAGTCTGTTTGGGTACAATTTGCAACTGCTTTCTCAAAGTCCCCAATTCTCTAAACAACGTCTTCACACCCTGAAACTAAATAAATAAAACCACAGTTTTCTAGGCTGAAAAACCACCTTCTCGGAAACTAAAACATCGTTCTGTCCATATAGTAAATAAACTGGAATTTTTATGTAACTTAAGTCGTAACGTCTAGGACTCGGTAAATGGTAATACTCCAGGTTTTTTGTCATTCCGTAGTCGTACCGTGTGATTTTGCCTGTTTCAGCGAACTGAAAGTAGTGTTTGAAGACTTGCGAGGCAGTTCCAGCAGGCGCATGACTCAAGAGGACGAATAAGTCTTCCTAAAAATTGTAAAGAGTAATTTTATCATTAGCACTTGAATTGAACGAACTGGGCGTATGTGGCTAACGGTTTTTCCGGTGATTATTTTCATCAGTCTTACGCAGATGTCGCTGAAAGTTGAACAAATTTCGACCAGTACTTCATTGACATTTTCTTCGTAAAACATTCCGTAAATCTGAAGCCTATCGATTTCTCTCTGAAACAAAATACAAATATTTTAGCACATAGTAATCAATGCTATTTTAACCGACCAGATGTTATGAAAGAAATGGTTTTTCTATCGTAGTAAAACTAAGATCTACTGTCGAATTGTGGTGTTAATAAATGTTCAAAAAAGGCTTATCTATATGTTAGCGCGGTTGATATATCGCGCATGCCTGAGGTGGTCAAGAGTGGGGAAGTACTGAGCGGTATATCCCCGGGCAGACCGAGAGGAGCTGCCTTGATAGCTAGTCAGGTTATATTGTTGTCTATGTTAATGGTGTTTAAGATAAATTAGTATTATGAAGTCTTAGAAGCTGTTATATATACAGTGTGGAAATTAAGTAAAGAATAAATTCAGTAACTCCGTTAGTATTTGCACTAGAAAGAGAACTTAAAAAGCATCTGATAGGGCTAATTATAGCGCATCCGAGGAACGTATACTAATTTTTTTTAATGGCAACCTATGTTTTTTATTTTACATTTGAATAGAATTTTTTATTCTGTTTTCAATGTTGTCAAATACTTAATAGGTTAGATAAGGAAAAAATGAATTAAAACGGCGCTAAAGTTCAAATTAGTAAAATTTTAAAAAATTAACAGAACTGTCTAATGTTATCGGAATTTAAGAAAAAAACATAGAGATACCAATACAATGTTGACAAGTTCTGAATTGGTACAAAATAATTGTGTCTCAACTGTTTTTCTCTATTAAATAATAAATGAACTAAATAATAATATCTGGTTGCAACAGCATGGTGCTCCAACACACTAAGCCCGGTGCGGCGTTATTGGGACAAAGTGTTTCCAAGAAGATGGAAGAAGAGGTCCAATAGAATGGCAGGCTAGGTCCCCAGATCGAACCACATTAGATTTTTTTCTATGGGGGCATTAAGTAAGGTGTATCAAAACCGACCCAACAAATTGGATGATGTTGAAGGAAGAATTCGACTTGAGTGCAGTTTAATAACTCCCCAAACCATTCAAAACGTATTGGCTGAACATTTCGTGTAATATCTTGAATTTATAAGTCTCACATCTATAGTCTTTTTGTTAATTTTGTTAATTTGTCAGCCCTACTTTGAAATTTAGGGGTTGTTTTCTTATTTTTTCTCATTGATTGCTTTTGGGAACTTTGTTTTGTTTGGATTGCTAATTTACTCTGTTAATTTTTTGAAATGTTAGTAATTTAAACATTATTACCGTTTTTATTTATTTTTTCCTTATGTAACCTATCGAGTATTTGATAACGTTGAAATCAGGATAAAAAAACTCTATGCAAATGTAAAATCAAAAACATAGGTTGCCATTAAAAAAAATATTGATGACGTCATAACTGTCAAAATTTTTTTTTATACGTTCGTCGGATGCGCTATAATTAGCCCTACCACATGCTTTTTAAGTTTTATTTCTAGCGCAAATACTAACGGAGTTACTGAATTTATTCCTTACTTAATTTCCACACTGTATATAAAAATCAATGCCACTTTTTGTTGTAATTTTATAACTCAAGAACGGGCTCACCTATCCAAACCAAATGTTTAGGCTTTGTTCGGACTATTTAGTAGATGGTTTATGCGAAGTTTGCACAAAATCGGTCGAGCGGTTCTTCATTTATCACATTTTTTGTAACAAATGAATTCAATAAATGGCGGATCATTTTCTTAATGGGTCGTGTTAGTTATACTATATTTTATAACTCAAGAACGGCTGAACCGATTTGGCTGAAAATTGGTGGGGAGGTAGCTTAAAACCAGGAGCCGGACATAGGATACTTTTTATCGACATAGGGTCAACCGATTTTTATGTTTTTTTTTTTGTATATTTGGTAGGTATGAGAATAGGTGGTAAGCAATTTTTCACATAGACATGGTGGCCCAGGGGGCCCCTTTGGGCTGCACCGATTTGTCGGGTCGACTGATTTTTGTGTTTTTTTTTGTATATTTGGTAGGTATGAGAATTGGTAGTAAACTATTTTTCACATAGACATGGGGGCCCAGGGTGCCACCTTGGGCTGGACCGATTTTTCGGGTCGACCGATTCTTATGATTTTTTTTTTGTATATTTGATAGGTATGGGAACAGATCGTAAAGTATTTTTCACATGGACATGGGGGCCCAGTAGGCCCCCTTGGGCTGGACCGATTTTTTGGCTCGACCGACTTAATAAGGTTTTTTATGATATTTGATTTGTTGGATTTGTCTCCGCCCCTAATAGCAGAATAACTGTTGAACCACGGCTCAGGGGGAACCCTTGGGTTTATATCTCAAGAACGGCTGGACCGATTTTTATGATCTTCGATTTGTTGGATTTGTCTCCGCCCCGAATAGCAGAATATTATTAAAACATCGACATGGGGGCCCAGGGGCCCCTTGGGTTTATAACTGAAGAACGGCTGTACCGATTTTTATGATCTTCGATTTGTTGGATTGGTCCCCGCTTTTAAATTAAGTATAAGACCAAAGTCTAATTTAGTACACGCTACTTTACACCAGAATTGACACAATAATGTACAATATAAAACGGTATTAATTTTTATTTTTTATTATTATATGGTGCGCCATCTATGAGAATTTAAAAGGAATCAACATCAATTTCGTTGTGTTGGTACTACTGTCATTTTAATAATGACATTTGACGGATTGATGGTTAATTAATTTCAGTTAATTATTATCAACTATTACTCCGACAAATTTCAGCGTAATTTTATATAAACACAAAAAGCCCGTCAAAATCGGTATGTACTACTTAACTTCAACCTGTGTGCATGCTTTCTTATGGGCTGATCTGATCTGCACGACTGCACGTGTTATTGAAAGTTTCAAGATCCAATCTCCTATGTAATTCCTTTTCGTTCCCAAAACTCCAGGATGAATCGATTGAAAAGAAGCTACTTTCGTAATGTTTCATTTCGTTCCGTATTTAGCAACATTAGTCACCGTTTGGTGTTATTCCTGTTGTCATTGCGATCACCTTTTTCAAAATTCTATGAATTCAAAATTCGCCAATTTCGATACTTTAGTTCAATATTTTTGCATATAACTATTAAAACATGCACAGCGGGCTCAGGGGGCAGCCTTAGGTTTATAACTCAAGCGCGGCTCGATCGATTTTTATGATCTTTCATTTGTTGGATTTGCCTACGCCCCGAATAGCAGAATTACTATTAAAACATCGGAAAAATTACAGGGGGCGGGGAGCTAAGTACAGGGCAACGACAATAACAAAGCCCCCTGGTACAGGGCAACAATAAGAAATAACGCCGGCCACCAAAATTTGTCGTACCGGGCTTTAAAAATGAAAATAGATTTTTAAGGAGTAAACTCCAAAGTTTCACTTCTGGTGCGCGTGGACTCCACATACAAATTTTTTGAGAATGGATTGACTAACTTTTTTCAAGGGCGAATAATTATTAAAACATCAGAAACATTAACAAAAAAAAATTCTTATACATTTAGTATAGAATCCGTATATAACGCCATCTTTGATACATTACAGAAACAAAAATAAACATGGCGTTGTATGCTGGCTCCGATAATGCCAGTAGATGGCGTTGTGGGCATTATCCTTTTATAAAAAAAAACATTAATTTAATTCAGCTAATAACTTGCCACAACATTTATTGATTCTGAGGCGGGTCAGCTAGTATTTTATAAGTACATCGGGAACTAATAATACAGGGTCCTCAAAAATGATTCATACATCCACTAGGCTTTGAACGTCAAAACTCTACATCCAATTGCTGGTAAATTTTGTTTACATATACCCAGATGGAACGAAGTTACCGAATTTTTAATGCTTCCCGACACCGTGGTGACACGTACACCGACATAAATAGTTCCCAGCACTATATCGAAATCGTAGTGAAATAGCGCGCTCTTGATGTCGACCCGGGGAGCAGAGACCACCCTGATAACCGGTGGAGCACGAGTCCACCACTCGCCAGTCAGGCCCGTGCATCGGTTCACTCCAGCGCAAGTTCTCCCCCCAATGCGGTCTATAAAAGCCGACCGCTAGCGTGCAACCGCCAGGATGAGTCCAACAACCCACCCGCGAAGATAGATACCGTGGACCACGACCTTCTAGATAAATTTGTCTTTAAACCGGCCTGTACTATTGTTCAAAATTGCATTGATTTTTTTGAAGTAAATTATTGTTCAGAGGGCGCTACTTACCCTGAGATTTCGCGCCGCAATTTGAATTTTGACATTTACTTTCGGTTTGACAGGGGTTTGACTGTTATCGCACATTGGCAAAACCACGTCCAAACTTCGTCAATGAATCGTAGCTGATAATGTGATGTTAGGCAATGCAACATGATACAAACACCGTGCAAAGTTGAAAAGTGCCAATGTAATCAGTCTCAGTGGGTGCAGTGTGTGTAATAATGCAATTAACAAAATTAAACACTGCGTTATGAATACCCACGGATCATATTTAAGTGTTTGTCAATATTGCTTTGTTGCTTCTGGAACGATACAAGATGCAGATGCACATTATCTGGCAAAAGGTTTCGTTGTCACAAGACTAGATCCTTCGTTGTGTAAAAAAAAAACAACAAATTTAGTTATTAGTTTATTTTCTTTTCTACAGTTTCAAAACTTTTCTTGACAAAGGTTTCGATTTTAAATTAATTGTAGTGACTAATTTATCCGTTTGAGTTTTAGTGTAGTTAGTTAAAACAGGTTTTAACAATTTTTCTAGAAGAATGTCTACAATGTGCTGTTTGTGCTTTTCTTCCTTGCAAACAAAAAACTCGGAAGTAATCAACGCATCCTTAATTAGGTATGTTACAGTTTTTCGTGGGCTACATCCTACAGGTACGTATTTTACAATTTTTAATACACCTACAATAATTTGATTTATCAAACAAGTAAACATAAGTGAGGGGTATCTAAGGGCCCCTCTGTCTTGTAAATATATGAGGGCCATTAGAGAATTATTGCCAGCATCTGTTGATAAATTATTCAGACAAGCTTCACAATTTATTCTTTCTTGAATTGTTCGTACAATATAGCCTGCAAGAAATGCAACAGACGCAGATTCTATTGCACTTTGGGTTAAACCAAGGACTTCGAAATTTTGAATTCTAAAAATCTGTTCCTGAATGTCTGCATTTGTACTCAAATTAATCTTAGTATTGTTTTCAGCTTCAAGTTCACGGAGCTGACCCACATGGCTTAAAAAATTACAAGGTTCTGAAACGTTTGCAGAAGTTGCTGTCCGGACAACACCACAGATTATGATTCTTTTTATGGCATGGTGAGCAGCTCGGGCATCAGTGGCATCTTGGGAACCACACCTCATACGAACAGTGCTGAACATGGCTTCAACTGCATCAGAACTAAATGCTCTTGTCAGAACATAATAAAATCCAACATCCTTAAGTAAATACTTAACACACTCAGAAGTGCTTTTTGCGGTAAATTTTAAGGCCTCCGCTGTTTCTTGTGTGAATCCTCTCATATTATTTTTTTCAGAATATAATTGAATGTTATTTACATATTGTGAAACTCCATTTTCCAGCCAATTCAAACGTTCATCATCAAAATTCAAGTAAGGTGCACAGTTCTGATCTAACTGTCTTATGTATTGTGTTCGATCACTTACATCATGTAGTTGGAAAAATGCATACATCATCTCCATGAACTTGACTGTGGCCTCAGACCCTGAGAACTGATTGTCTGTGTGATGTATGGCCAAATAATTTAGAGCAGCTGTTACGGGAGGTGCAAATATTTCCACAGCTCTACGTACGTTCATTTTTTCCATGTTTGAGGGGTAAAGGTGTTTCTTTGTTAAAAATTTAACAGGCTTTATAACCATGTCTTTTTGTAGGTCATGCAGTGTTTTCAAGTAATTTGAAGAAATAATTCCTTCTCTGGAGTGCATGTTGTGGTCCAGAAAAATGTTTCTACAGTTCTTTATAACATGACAATAGTCAAAGCTCAGAAAGAGAGGCATGTTGCTGTGTAATGGATGTTCTACATGGGTTTTCAAACTACCATTTCCAAACAACTTGAACAATCCAACATTATATTTGTGGTACGAATTGCAAGAAATCCAGCTGCTTTAATTTCTGAGAGTATTTTCATTGTTAGATTAAAAAACATTTTACTTGTCAAATTTTTGTGGAAAAAGTATCCAACAGGAATTGTGTACTTTGTAGAAAACCCATGAATAACAAAACACAGCATTTTGTTGGCTAACGTGTTTTGATTTCCAACAGTTTTCTCTACATCCATATTTTGATATCCATAGAATTTATCCTCCATTCTATTATATTGAAGTTTTTCTTGAATTCCCATGTCGTCAATTATGACGCTGCACAATTTTTCAATAGGAGATAAGCAACTGGCCTCTGCTTCTAGTCTCCTTTTAATTAATTCTGCCATTTCAAAACTCGATTTTGTGCTTCCAGTATGTCTAAGCAGGGTAATTCGGCTGGGTAATCTAATAAACATATTTCTTATATATTCGTACCCTTTAGGTGAAGTAACCCTCCACATGACACATTGGCGAATGGTCATTTCTGACCATTTTGGCTTTTGTTTCTTGTAATTTAAAATTTGATCTAAAATAAATACTGCATGTGGATCATTTTTCAAGGCATCTTTTTTAATTGCTTCAATCGTCGTGTATTCTGAATTGTCCACTAAACTCTGCAAATCTTGTAGTTTTTTATTTTTCAAAATATCTTGTTTCTTAAGCCTTGCTACTGACTGTTTCAGTGTTTTGATTTCCGCTTTGTATCTCTCAATCTCTCTTGCGGATATAGCTTCCACTTGGCAGGATGCGTCAAGTTTCTAAAGATGAAATTAAATATAATTAAAATATAGAATAACTAATTTCTTCCAAAAAAAAAACCTGCACAAATGGCTAAAAATTTGGGTAAAACCGACTTACAACGTCCGTTACAACGTGATTTCTAACTGATTCTTCGTATCATCACTCATGAGACCTAGTGTATTTTAGTATACAACAGAAAACGGCTCGCATTTATAAAAATAAGTAAAGGCTAATGCTTGTGATTTTTCTAAGTAGATAATATTAATTTAACATAAATGAGAACTCTTATTTCTTGCTGAATACTGAAGAGCAAAAACCATTTACCTCCTTACCTGGCATTGTAAAGAAAAAGTTTCGTTGTTTTCCTTATTTAAGGTAGAGGATGAGCAGGAAGGTAAGGCATCAGAATAAAGATCAGGTTCCTTGCGCTTGGGAATTTTAGAAATGAGAAAGGATTCTGCTTGGGCTCCAGAGGTCTAGGAAATTGTGTTATTGGTAAATAAAAATGTTTTTCAAAAATCAGTTAATACCGGAAAAATTGTCGGAATCGCATAACTCTTCAAACGTCTTCTTCCTGATCTTGATGCTGTTCTGTATGAATTGCCATCGAAATGAAAATTACATACGAGTGCTCTCTCAGGCAACACAATAAAGTCTTCTACTGTATAAACAATAATTATTACAATAAATTGTTATTATGTTCAACTGAAATTAATTTTACCTGAATCCCCAAATATATTATCACACCATCTTTGTCGCAATTCTAAATCACTAGGAAATTCATGGAGTGATTGGGGTGAAGCCTGGCATGAAGGCACGATGCATTTATAATGCATACGCGGCATTTTGTTGAATTATTAATATTAAGAATACAACCACCAAAACTTAATAACAATAACACTAAAACACAAGATAACCAGAACAAGAAACAAGTAACAACACGAAAAAACAGTAACAAGTAAGTAAGACAAGAACAAAGTACAATAGAAGCGCTAGAATTCAAAGAATCAAATGTGAGCGAAAGGTAACTTTCAAAGAGATTCGATAAATGTCAAGTGGCATTTGTCATAAATATTTGTTTAATTATTTCCAAATTTAAAAAATGGCGGGATTTTGCTGTATAAGCAGCGCTCGTGGAGAAACACTCGAACTGAGCTAATGTACAGGCCGGTTTAAAGACAAATTTATCTAGAAGGTCGTGCCGTGGACATAGTGTAAATAATAAAGACCGTAATACCGACTGTTTTGTTTCCCTCCCGCACAACCTGACAACTGATCCTGGCTTACCAGACTGCGATTAGGCTACCCATGGTCAAAAGCATCATACCACGTTAAAAACTGACGCTTGAGGTATTTCGACCGTAACAGGCGTCACATATAAATGAATTATAATTTTATACATATATTTAAGTTTATCGTTATCGCTGTTGCTTATAACATTTACCCACCAGTGTGTTCAAATTGTTAGAGATTAAATTACAATTAATTAAATAAACATTACCCTTATGGGTGCGGCTATTTCACCGAGTGCATCCATTAATGGAGAATCCTCCTGATATAGCACCGGTGCCAAAGCTATAATTCCAGCCAGGGCAGTTTCGGCTTCTGAAGGGTACCCAGCGGTGTATAAAAAGGCCAAAGTAGCACCCAACGAATAACCAATGTAGATGATCTGCTTCTTCGTTTTACTTTTAATAAATTGTACTTGTGTCCCAATGTCGAAGTACGATAACGAATCTAAACTTGAGAGAGGTGTTAATTAACTTACCCGTTTGAAGAAAAAGCTACTTAATTACTTAAAATTCCAATACGCTTTTGACGATATGTTGTATTGTTGATGAGTGTCTGAGAAAGTGCTGCCACGTATACTGCCTAACCAGACATCGTAACCTTGATCGGAGAGCTCAAAGGCTAAAAGTGTCAATCTTAATAAAAGTGTCCTTGCCGTTCTAACATACCCAAAGATCTGTTTCTGATTGCCACCCATATCCCGCTTTTCAAAAGAATACCATGCATGAGAAAAATTGGCTGTTTATTTGATGGTGATCGATCTGGCCGTGGAGGTATTCTAAACAGTGTCAAAATGTAGCCATCCTTAGTAGTTAAAGTGTGGGTCTCTAAAGGATAACCGTGTTTGATGATAAGTGTTGGCTGTCGAAGTAATTAATTAAGGAATTCATATAATGTTATTTCTTACCGCATCTAACAACACGTCAGGATTGTAGTAGCATCTATCACTCCAGAAGCGTCTTGGATAATGACTGTAATCTTCGCATGCATTGTTGAAGATATTAAGAGCAGTACATATGCTGACTACGGCACAAACGATGAACACGGCGGTGCGAATAACGGACATTTTAGATTGAAACTGGACCAATTTAGGTCTGAATGGAAAAACTGCTATATCACACGTCTTTCAAGGTTGTTAACAGAACGTGGTAATTTTATAACTTATGCATTTACGAGTATAGTGACAAATTAGGAAAAAAGCGGCGGTAACACGAAATTTGAAGCATTATATGGGCTTATCATTGCTGATTGGTCTTTCTAAGTCGTGCAAAGATAACAGAGTATATGGGATTGAGACGCATTAGTATAATTACGTTTGAACTTCTATACACTAATCGGCGGACTTACTGTATTGCGCTTGTCACATGTTTATATCACTGTTAATAAATTCATGATTAGATAATACTATACAATAAAACAACAAAATTAATTTTCTTACTCCACTCTCAGACAATTTTTTTTTTAATTTTTAAAATTTCAAGTTCATTTTTCTTTAATCCTCTTCAATTCCTAAACTGTTCGACTTCGCGCGCCATAAGTACATATGGAGGTCCTCTTTCGAATGGCGCCTTCACCATTAAAATTGGTCAGTGACCTACAGTTTACGAGACATGAGCAAAAATGTTTTTAGATAATCAGGAAAAATACCCAAAATTCTGTCCGTCGAAAATGTTTCCGGGAGACCAGGACAATGCACCAGTTCACACTTCAGTCATTGCGATGGCTGAAATTTGAATAAAATTGCTCCTCCACCCTCCCTATTCACTCGATTTAGCCCCATGTGACATCCACCTTTTTTCAAATCTCAAAGACTGGTTAGTTAGGTGATAAGAGTTATCAACGCAGTAAGTTCATTTCACCCCAAAAAAAATGTTTTCCTTTTCAGGTCCGGAATTTATCACCCCGCCCTAGTTTCCTGGGGCCCCGAGGATATTCCGGGCAGAACTTTTTTCAGCGTTCCTTTTACACTTAAGGGTCCTCTCTGTCACGTGATCTAGTGCGAGCTGAATATTCCCCTCTTACGTCTGTATCTAACCCGCAACGCTCTACAAACTTTGTAACAGACGGTTGTATTTTCCGTCTCTATTTACCCGAAGCAATAGAAAGGAGTTATTGCGACAACGTCCTGCATTCATAATTCACATGAACAGCCCCGAATATCTACCAGGCCCGGTACCACGAGCCGGTGCCTCAGCATCAGATGGGTTAGCTTTAACTGGGAGCCCGCCCAAGAAAAAAATTTTATGAAATGATTGGCAAAATCGGAATAACTGTACACAGTTTTTAAAAACTGTTTGTTAATAAGATATTGGCAAAGACAGTTGTTCCTTATAAATAAAGGACGGATTATATGCAGAAATTAGATGCGCATTTATAATAACGAGCAGTTACCCGTAGCTTAAGTTTAAGCTAAAGGCTTTACTGGTGCTTCTATTTGGAATTGGTATAATCGCTTAAAGCAGTTTTTAATAAAATATTTCAAAAAGTATTTTTTTTTCCTCTACGCGTCCAGTCTTTTTAAGAGGAGAATCTACATCAAAATTTTCACATATTAGATAATGCTATACTGTTTGCTTTGCAATTGGGATAATTCTGAGGAAAGCTATCCTCCCCATTTACGCCCCTTTTTTGCGGTTTCTTAATATTTTCAAATCATTTTTAAAGGATAGTCCAAGTGCTAATTCTCATGCCTGTAACATTGTCGGTCTTCAAGTTATAAGAATTTTGAGAAAAGTAGTTCCCAAATCCTCCCTCCCCTTTTTTTGCAGTTGGTAATTTTTCCCCCAAAATCGGTTCCGGTTCCGGTTTTTTGAAGGAGAATCTAGATCCCAATTTTCACGTATGTAACACTATTTGTTTTCCAGTGATAAGAATTCTCAGAAAAATTACCCTCCCCATTTACACGCCTTTTTAGGGGTTTGTAAATATTTTTTTGCAAAATCGTCAAGCGCAGGTCTAGTTATTTTAAGATGAGAGTCCAAGTGCCGATTCTCATGCTTGTAACATTCTCGACCTTCAAGTTATAAGAATTTTGAGAAAAATCACCCCCAAATTTACCCTCCCCTTTTTTTGCAGTTGGTAATTATTTTTTTATTTGTCTTTTTACAAACCATATTCCACACGTACTCGATTAAATTCGTGTTATCCAGTCTGATAACATCGTGGAGGTTTATATTTCCTGTCAACGGCTGTGGAATATGAATAATGAATTGGGATCCGACAACCATGCATGGTACCATACATTGAAAAGTAATTACTTTTCTAGCACAAGCCAGTCTTACAGCTCTAACAGTCGCTTTCTAAAGAATATCTCTGTGTGAATATGATATGAATATTGCTCTATATTGAGCAATTTCAATGACGAAAATCACAAGAAGTCACATTTTGGGTTAAGGGACGTTCAAATACATAGTTGTATTTTAAAAACGACTCTAGATTTTGAAAAGGAAATTAAATCAGTCGTTCTTTGAGATAGTTTCTGATAAGGGTATGGGGTTAATATACCTCTAGGTTGACCATTTTTTTAAATTTAAACTCAAATTGATCTTTAATAATGGCTCTAGACATCAAAAACAGACGCTTTCTAAAGAATATCTTTCTGTGAATATGACGGAATATTATTCTACATTGAACAAATTCTTATACAAGGTGTATATTAAACATTTGCTAAAAATGTAAGGAACGACCTTTAAGACTATTTCGTCCCTTGGTGTTTTCCGAAAAACCGCCTTGTTTCGAAGATACAGGGCGATAAATATTTTTTAACAAAAAAATTGAAATTTTTAAAAATATTGCTAAGACCGTCTAATTTTTGTATTCACAGAAACAAAAAAGAAATGCTATGTGATTTATGCACGATGGGGCACTACCTCATTTTAGTTTGGTTGCACGTGAATTTTTAACCGCAACATGTGGCGATTGTTGGATAGATCGAGGCGGACCTCATCTATATCCTGCTCGATCACCAGATCTCAACCCTTTAGATTTTTACTTATGGGAATATCTCAAATCATTAGATTACACCACACCAGTAGAAGATTTGAGCAATCGGATAATTGCTGGGTGTAATAGTATTATTATATGACTCTGGTGTTCACGACAGAATTGGTCAGTTCAGTCAAAATATTGTTATTGTAAAAAATGTGATCGCACTGTATATTTGAAACAAAGCGGCCTTCCAAAAATCACCAAAAGACAAAATAGTCCTAGAAAAACCCAAGGAGTCGCCCCTTGCATGTTTAATATACAACCTGTATAGCAAAAAGCAAGAGAGAAGTCATACACATATTTTAGATCAACAAACATTTAAAAATTTATATCTTCAAAACGACTGTAGGCTTTGAAAAATAATTTCAATCGCTTATTTTCTGAGAGAGTTTTTTTATAGGGGTGGGAGGTAAATATGTCTCTAGATTCAGCAGTTTCGTTATACTGAAACTCAAAATGGGAGTCTAATTAATTTGAAACCGTCGAAATTTTCCAAAATTGATATTTTAATAATGGCCCTAGACATAAAAAAACACAGTCGCTTCCTAAAGAATATCTGCGTGAATATGATGGAATATTGCAAATTCAATAACAAAAATCATGAAAGAACTGATACAAATATTAAATTATAAATAATATTATCTCTAGGTTGAGGATTTTTTCTTAAATAGATTGGAGGTCTAATTGAAAACCGTGGATGTTTTCCAAAATTGATGCTCTAGACATCCAAAACAGATATCTCTGTGTGAATAGAATGGAATATTGCTCTATATTGAGCAGTTTCTATAGCAAAATTCATGAGTGAAGTTGTATATAAAACAAAGTTGGGTTAGTTACACCATTTATAACTCAAGAACCGCTGGACCGATTTTTATGATCTTTGATTTGTTGGATTTGGCTCCGCCCCGACATGCAAAGTGGCTATTAAAATAGTGACAGAGGGGCCTAAGGGCCCCTTGGGTTTATAACTCAAGAACAGCTGGACCGATTTTTATGATCTTTAAGTTGTTCAATTTGTCTCCGCCCAGAATAGCAGAATTACTATTAAAACATAGGAAAAATTACAGGAGCCCGTTGGTACAGGGCAACGACAATAACAAAGAACGCCGGCAACCAAAATTTGTCGTACCGGGCTTTAAAAATGAAAATCGATTCTTAAGCAGTAAACTGCAAAAATTTCACTTCTGTCGCGCGTGGACACAAATTTTTTAATGATATCGAGAACGGATTGACTGATTTCGATTAATTTTTTTTTCGGGGACGAATAGGTATTAAAACATAAAAAAAAAACATTTTCTCATACATTTTGTATGAAATCCGTATACAACTATATTTCTTCTACATGACAGAAACAAAAATAAACGTGGCGTTGTATGCTGGTTCCGGTAATCCGTTGTGTGCATTATCATTTGATAAAAAACTGAATTTAATTTACCTAATAAGTTAACTAAACATTTATTGATTCTGAGGCGGTACGAAGTTCGGCGGGTCGGCTAGTACCTACAAATTTTAGGCTAGACGTTTAAAAATGTATATCTTAAAAGCGATTCTAGATTTTAAAAAAGTCATTTTCGGACATTGTGTTTTGTAAGGGTTTAACAATTTATTTGCACTCAAAGTAAATATTTTTTCCAAAATTGGTAAAAACGACTCTAGATTTTGAAAAATAATTTATTCACAATCGGTTAGTAATCTACTGCGTTTCAACTGCAAAGGAGGTTGGAAAGTGACTAATTCCCGACCTCCAGTTCCATTACTCACCTGATCTTGCCGGGCAACCCGAATTTAAATTGCTTGGTTGCTACAGCCTCGCAGTAACTCGTGAGCAATTCACAAATACAACATTACGATTACAAATTACCCTTAGTGTTATTTACTAATTTGTGTAATAGTACAAATTCCAAAAACTACTTTGACACTTATCTGACAAATAATATCAATCGTTGCAGAGCGTACTATGTGCAAACATTTGACTGAAATTAAACGTTGCAATAATAGTTCATGTGAATGAGATCTAATCTATATATATAAAAGAAAGTCTTGTTAGTTACACTATTTATAAGACAAGAACGGCTAAACCGATTTGGCTGAAAATTGGTAGGGAGGTAGCTTAGAAACAGGAGCAGGACATAGGATACTTTTTATCGACATGGAGGCCCAGGGGGGCCCCTTAGGCTCGACCAATTTTTTGGGTCGACCGATTCTTATGATTTTTTTTTTGTTTATTTGATAGGTATGAGAATAAGTGGTAAGCTATTTTCCACATGGACATGGGGGCCCAGGGGGGCCCCTTAGGCTGGATATACTTTTCGGGTCCACCGATTCTTATGAATTTTTTTTTGTATATTTGGTAGCTATGAGAATAGATGGTGAGCTATTTTTCACATAGACATGGGGGCGCAGGGGGCCCCTTTGGGCTGGACCGATTTGTCGGGTCGACTGATTTTTGTGTTTTTTTTTTTGTATTTTTGGTAGGTATGAGAATTGGTAGTAAACTATTTTTCACATAGACATGGGGGCCCAGGGTGCCCTCTTGGGCTGGACCGATTTTTCGGGTCGACCGATTCTTATGATTTTTTTTTGTATATTTGATAGGTATGGGAACAAGTCGTAAAATATTTTTCACATGAACATGGGGGCCCAGTGGGACCTTTGGGTTGGACCGATTTTTTGGCTCAACCGACTTAATAAGGGCTTTTATGATATTTGATTTGTTGGATTTGTCTCCGCCCCCATTAGCAAAATAACTGAACCATGGACAGGGGGCTCAGGGGAAACCCTTGGGTTTATAACTCAAGAACAGCTGGACCGATTTTTATGATCTTTGATTTGTTGTGTTTGTCTCCGTCCCGAATAGCAGAATAACTATCAATAAATGGACATGGGGGCTCAGGGGCCCCCTTTGGTTTATAACTGAAGAACGGCTGGACCGATCTTTATGATCTTCGATTTGTTGGATTGGTCTCCGCCCCGAATAGCAGAATAACTATTATAACATGGACAGGGGGCTGCCTTGGGCTTATAACTCAAGAGCGGCTCAATCGATTTTTATGATCTTTCATTTGTTGGATTTGCCTACGCCCCGAATAGCAGAATTACTATTAAAACATCGGAAAAATTACAGGGGGCGGGGAGCTAAGTACAGGGCAACGACAATAACAAAGCCCCCCTGGTACAGGGCAACAATAAGAAATAACGCCGGCCACAAAAATTTGTCGTACCGGGCTTTAAAAATGAAAATCGATTTTTAAGGAGTAAACTCCAAAGTTTCACTTCTGTTGCGCGTGGACTCCACACACAAATTTTTTGATGATATCTCGAGAATGGATTGACTGACTTCTTTCGAGGGCGAATAACTATTAAAACATCAGAAACATTAACAAAAAAAAATTTCTCATACATTTTGTATAGAATCCGTATATAACGCCATCTTTGATACATGACAGAAACAAAAATAAACATGGCGTTGTATGCTGGTTCCGGTAATGCCAGTAGATGGCGTTGTGGGCATTATCCTTTTATAAAAAAATGAATTTAATTCAGCTAATAAGTTGCTACAACATTTATTGATTCTGAGGCGGTACAAAGTTCGCCGGGTCAGCTAGTCTATATATATATATATATATATATATATATATATATATATATATATATATATATATATAGACTAGCTTTTAGACTTTTATAAAAAAATGAATTTAATTCAGCTAATAAGTTGCTACAACATTTATTGATTCTGAGGCGGTACAAAGTTCGCCGGGTCAGCTAGTCTATATATATATATATATATATATATATATATATATATATATATATATATATATATATATATAAATGTATAAATGTATGCTGGTTCCGGTAATGCCAGTAGATGGCGTTGTGGGCATTATCCTTTTATAAAAAAATGAATTTAATTCAGCTAATAAGTTGCTACAACATTTATTGATTCTGAGGCGGTACAAAGTTCGCCGGGTCAGCTAGTCTATATATATATATATATATATATATATATATATATATATAAAAAAAAATAAAAAAATGAATTTAATTCAGCTAATAAGTTGCTACAACATTTATTGATTCTGAGGCGCTATCTTTGATACATGACAAAGACAAAAACTAACATAGCGTTGTATGCTGGTTTAGGTAATGCCAGTAGATGACGTTGTGTGCATTATGCTTTGAAAACTGAATTTGATTCAGCTAATAAGTTAACACAACATTTATTGATTCTGAGGCGATACAAAGGGTCTAGGGTCTAGGGATAACTAGGGTCACCTAGTTATTATTAAATTTTGAAAACCTAATTGTGAATAAAATAGTATACAAACTTCGGAAAAACTACCATTCTATGTCGAGGCTACGGCTCTCGGTAAACTATAGTTCTCTCGACAGGAATGTAATACTTTCCGCCTCAGTATGTAATATACTATTAGATCAGTCATTTTTGAGGTAGTATCTTATTTTGAGGTAGTAAACGTGTGATTTTTAAACAGAAGAATTTTTTCGAAATTGGTATTCTAATAATGGCTCTTATGATTTTGTTTTACAAATTTTGAAGAATTTGGATTTTCAAATGACTAATCACTGACTAATATGAACTCTCAAAGACTAAGTTACCGTGTTCAATAACGATCTGCGACTATTTGTTTTAGTACAATAAATCGCAATGATAGAATCCTAAATTGTTATTTTTATTGCTAAAAGTAGGCTTTCTTATTGCAACAGCAATATCGTATACACAATATAAATAACTCTATCAATTTATTTCTTGGGTCTCTTAAGTATGGCTGTTTGTTTTTTCTATCAACTTTATAGCTTCATGAGTGATGGAATATATATGAAAATTAAAAGCACGAAAAGAACCCATGAATAAAAAGTCTATTTTAAAGCAGTGCGAGATTGCTTTACAATGCGAGCAGATGGACTGCCTCTCTAAAACGTGATGTTTTAAACTTGAAAGGAAATGAAGGAAATCAACTACAAGAATCGCTTATTTTCTTAAAAGCCATTCAAATGCTTTCACAAAGAAATGAAACTTGAAATTGACGAATGCTCTAACAACCACAAGGTGATAAACATTTAAATAAAATGTACTGTCCTTTTTTAGATTACAGTTTATAAAACATGTTTATTGAACAAAGAATTTTCCACACTAATTATTACTTTGTTTTTGTTGCAATTCCTCGATAATCCGAAACACATCTGGGAACAAAACCTGCGTAACATTAGCATTAATTAAGAAGTCGATATGATTAAATGAGTCTGCGTCATTCTGCTTGGGTACAGTTTGCAACTGTTTTCTCAAAGTCCCCAATTCTCTAAACAACATCTTCGCACTCTGAAACTAAATAAATAAAATCACAGTTTTCTAGTCTGAAAAACCACCTTCTCGGAAACTAAAACATCGTTCTGTCCATATAGTAAATAAACTGGAATTTTTATGTAACTTAAGTCGTAACGTCTAGGACTCGGTAAATGGTAATACTCCTGGTTTTTTGTCAATCCGTAGTCGTACCGTGTGATTTCACCTGTTTCAGCGAACTGAAGGTAGTGTTTGAAGACTTGCGAGGCAGTTCCAGCAGGCGCATGACTGAAGAGGACGAATAAGTCTTCCTAAAAATTGTAAAGAGAAATTTTATCATTAGCACTTGAATTGAACGAACTGGGCGTATGTGGCTAACGGTTTTTCCGGTGAAAATCTTCATCAGACTTATGCAGACGTCGCTGAAAGTTGAACAAATTTCGACCAGTATTTTGTTGATATTTTCTTCGTAAAATATTCCGTAAATCTGAAGCCTATCGATTTCTCTCTGAAACAAAATACAAATATTTTAGCACATAGTAATCAATGTTATTTTAACCCAACAAACGTTATGAAAGAAAAAGTTTTTCTATCGTAATAAAACTAACATCTACTGTCGAATTGTGGTGTTAATAAATGCTCAAAAAAGACTTATCTTTGGGAACTAATAATACAGGGTCCTTAAAAATGATTCATACATGCACTAGGCTTTGAACGTCAAAACTCTACATCCAGTTGCTGGTAAAGTTTACATGTAACCAGATGTAACAAAGTTCCAATTTAATGCTTCCCGACACCGTGGTGACATACACCGAAATAAATAGTTCTCGGCACTATATCGAAATCGTAGGCAGAGGCACGTTGATAACCGGTGGAGCACGAGTCCCTCACTCGCCACTCAGGCCCGCGCATCGCTTCAGTCCAGCGCAAGTTCTCCCCCCTATGCGGTCTATAAAAGGGCGACCGCTAGCGTGCAAACGGCAGGATGAGTCCAACTACCCGCCCGCGAAGATAGAGACCGTGGACATAGTGTAAATAATAAAGACTGTAATACATATATGTATTATAATTTTATACATATATTTATGTTTATCGTCAAGATTATCAAACAAAACGTCGTAATAATTATTTTATAATTTCTGAAAATATCCATCGCTGTTACTTATAACATTTAGCCACCAGTGTAATCAAATTGTTAGAGATTAAATTACAATTAATTAAACAAACATTACCCTTATGGGGCCGGCTATTTCAACGAATGCATCCATTAATGGAGAATCCTCCAGATATAGCACCGGTGCCAATGCTATAATTCCAGCCAGGGCAGTTTCGGCTTCTAAAGGGTACCCAGCGGTGTATAAAAAGGCCAAAGTAGAACCCAACGAATAACCAATGTAGATGATCTGCTTCTTCGTTTTACTTTTAATAAATTGTACTTGTGTCCCAATGTCGAAGTACGCCAACGAATCTAAACTTGAGAGATGTGTTAATTAACTTACCCGTCTGAAGAAAAAGCTACTTAATTACTTAAAATTCCAATACGCTTTTGACGATATGTTGTATTGTTGATGAGTGTCTGAGAAACTGCTGCCACGTATACTGCCTAACCAGACATCGTAACCTTGATCGGAGAGCTCAAAGGCTAAAAGTGTCAATCTTAATAAAAGTGTCCTTGCCGTTCTAACATACCCAAAGATCTGTTTCTGATTGCCACCCATATCCCGCTTTTCAAAAGAATACCATGCATGAGAAAAATTGGCTGTTTATTTGATGGTGATCGATCTGGCCGTGGAGGTATTCTAAACAGTGTCAAAATGTAGCCATCCTTAGTAGTTAAAGTGTGGGTCTCTAAAGGATAACCGTGTTTGATGATAAGTGTTGGCTGTCGAAGTAATTAATTAAGGAATTCATATAATGTTATTTCTTACCGCATCTAACAACACGTCAGGATTGTAGTAGCATCTATCACTCCAGAAGCGTCCTGGATAATGACTGTAATCTTCGCATGCATTGTTGAAGATATTAAAAGCAGTACATATGCTGATTACGGCACAAACGATGAACGCGGCGGTGCGAACAACGGACATTTTAGATTGAAACTGGACCAATTTAGGTCTGAATGGAAAAACTGCTATATCACAAGTCTTACAAGGTTGTTAACAGAACGTGGTAATTTTATCACTTATGCATTTACGAGTTTAGTGACAAATTAGGAAAAAAGCGGCGGTAACACGAAATTTGAAGCATTATATAGCTTTATCATTGCTGATTGGTCTTACTAAGTCGTGCAAAGATAACATAGTATATGGGATTGAGACGCATTAGTATAATTACGTTTATATCACTGTTAATAAATTCATAATTAGATAATACTATACAACAAAACAACGAAATTAATTTCAAGTTCATTTTTTTTATTTCTTTAATCTTCTCCAATTCCTAAACTGTTCGACTTCGCGCGACATAAGTACATATGGAGGTCCTCTTTCGAATGGCGCCCTCACCATTAAATTTGGTCAGTGACCTACAGTTTACGCGACATGAGCAAAAATGTTTTTAGATAATCAGGAAAAATACCCAAAATTCTGTCTGTCGAAAATGTTTCCGGGAGACCAGGACAATGCACCAGTTCACACTTCAGTCATTGCGATGGCTTTGAATTACCCTCCTCCTATTCACTAGATTTAGCCCCATGTGACATCCATCTTTTTTCAAATCTCAAAGAGTGGTTAGGTGATTATTATTATTAAGAGTTATCGACGAAGTAAGTACAGAGTAAGACCTTCTCAGGTCCGGAATTTATCACCCCGCCCTAGTTTCCTGGGGCCCCGAGGATATTCCGGCCAGATCTTTTTTCAGCGTTCCTTTTACACTTAAAAATTTTTAAAACTATTCGGTCTAGAAGCGTCCAGTCTGGAACCACTTATATCAATGGACTGTTGCTAACATAACATTTATTAAATTCTACTCTAATGACTAAAAACTACTAATTTCCGTGGAATGGGACCATGCGACGTATAGCAATACAGATGAATTCTACAAAATCCTAAAAACTCCTAAATAATTGGGACGATTCCTAAACAGTCCTGAATAATGCCAATAGTGATAATTTCTGAGCAAAAAACTAAAGGAAATCTTTTTCGAGCCAGGAGAATATTAAATTAAATAATGAAGTAAGTTGAGAGATTCTGTGGAACCCTAAAATCTACAAAATATTCAATTCTAAGAAATCGTTAAGGGTCCTAAATTAATAATTCTTAGCACCCCTTAAATAGTTCTGTACAATTCAGATGAATCCTATAGACTAAAAATAAAGGAGTGGTCTGGAAATGTGCTGACACTTCAATAGTCCTGAAAATTTAACTGAGGAATTCTGAGCGAGCTTGAGATGTTATGAACAGTTTTTACCAAGTCTACAATCCAAAAAAACCTAAGGATTCTGAGGACCCGCAAAAAATAAATAATAATCTGGAAAAGTCCTTGAGGAACATAAGAATCCTGAAAATGGAAGTGAATAATTTTGAGAAATCCTTGGCGATATGAGGAATTTTGAGCAACTCCTAAATAATTGTGACGAATCCTCAGTCCTGAAGTGTTGTAACAGTGAAAAATTCTCAACAATGCAAATGAATTCTGTAGAATCCTCGGTTCTAAAAAATAAATAAAATTAATTCTATAGAATCCCAAAAAGTCTTAAAGAAGTTTGAAAACTCGTAGAAAAAGTCTTTGACAAGTCTCTGAATAATACTAAAATTTAATGCAAAAATGATATAAAATCACTGGAGGTGGTAAATATATGTAGTTTTTACGATTTTGTTTTGTATTGCTTTTGTTGAAAATTATTTCATAATAGAGACATGGTGCAAAATCATTCCGCACAAATAATAATTTTCACATATAAAATTAACGAGAACATATCAATTGATGTCAATGTTTGTTAACTCGCTGTGAACTTGCTGTAGGTAAATGTATCGAGTATTTGAACGAAAACTTTGTCACTGAGCTCTCAAAATAATATGTAGCTATTGATATTAATGTTGGCCGAATCGACTCCTCTGTACAGAAACTGCGTTTGTACCATAGCGTAGAATAGCAGTGTAAATTTATGTTTGTTAACTATAAGCTCCAAATTAATGCGCTTTAGTGATATTGTTGAAATAACAGGTGGAAATTTAATTTTTAAAGTAATAAATATATTGGCATCATTGAGTAATTGGCAACCCTCTCTGTTGGCACATTGTCACGCATTAATAAATTTTTTAGGTTAGGGTAGGATGATGATCATTACGGCAACTTTCTGTATAGCTTTAAATGTCGTTTGGTTAATATGTTTTTAGAACATCACATTTAGAGATCAGAGATCTCGCTCTTTGGGTATAAATAATACTCCTATACATTTGTTCATCTTTTTGTGTGAGTTGTGTATTAATAATATGTTATGTGTATTATTATCAGAATACACAATATGCAACTCAACATACACAATGACATCAATACAATCATGTATAATGTATATGAAAGGTATAATGGGGCATTTCTCTCACAAGTTTTATTATTATTTTTATCCAACACCTGTTTATTATGAAGTCATAATAATGCCGATTTTGAATGTATTATGAGGTCGATAAGACTCATGTGACTTATGAACCCATAATTCAACGGTTTTCTAATTTGTCATAGCAACCAATTCATAAGCCAGCAGTTTTGAACGTCAAATTAATGTTAAAATTTTTTGGTTCAATTTGATGAATGTTTTAAGAACTGTTACAGAAGGAGGTGTTGGATAAAACTATGTATTACACACGTGTCTTAACAGCAAATAAGTCACTCAAGAAAATTTCTTTCGTGGCTTATTTGCCTTATAACACACTTATAAAATAAATAACAATTTGAAACGTATTTTGACAATTTCATTAATTTTTTTAGTGTTTTAAGTGACTTTATTAACTCCATAACAACCATCACAAGCAAGCAATGATTCACTAGTGAAATTTTATGAATTTTATTCAATAGTAAATTAAAAAAAAAATCAATGGAGAACAACATTATTATTTATTTTATTTTTACAAATATTTACATTCAATTATTCTTTCTCTTTGGTGTCTCTAATATAAAAGTTACAATTATGTAAATTACAAAAAATTATACCAAATCAACGATAAACGGGCAAATTTATGTCTTGATGTTTGATTTCCTTTACAAGAAAAATTAAATTCGTATGTCAACTACACAACTGACATTCTTCCTTCTACCTGCTTGATTCTAAAAACCTATTTAAAAGCACATATTTTTTTTATTCTAACAATTTCTATACTTTACAAGACGTTTGACCCAGATGAGCATGCTGCCAAATGCAAGGCCTATTCATTCTGATTAATTGTTGATTGGTTAATGATTTTTCTCGGAATTTTAATTTTATTATTGAGAGCATCCTCTATGTATCCTTCCACAACACTATTTGAGCGCCAGCCACCGTGTCCCTTTACAACTGTTATATCTGCCCCAGAGTCTGCTAGTAGAGTTGCACTCGAACGTCTGAAGTACATTCTTCTGGATTTTGAAGACCAATAAATTGTGCTTTTTTTTTTTGGGAAATTTTGAAAAAGTATTCACTTCTAGGGGTTGCACCGTGCATTTATTGTTTTTGTAATTGATGAACAACCGTTCGTGTAAAATATTTTCAGGTCCTAACATTTTGTACTTCCGAAAACCGTGTTATCTCCATTGATGGTAAACGTTCTGGGTTTATTAGTCTTGGTGTCTGGAATTTCGACTACAATAAATTACGCTGCCTCTGTCATTAAGATGATCAACTAACTTGGACACCAACTCACCAATTCTACAACCTCCAAAGACTCCCACGATTAAAACCACTTTTAGCAGTAAATACAGGGTGTTTAAAAATTGCCGCACCGAACTAATGACAGTAAAGAGTACGCAATAGAAAAATATTTAAAAAAAATTTGGTGATAAATTCGCATGTGGCTGAAGGTTTCCTTTATAGTAAATCTGGCAACTGAGGAAATTGCAATGAACAATTAAAGTACTGGCAGTTACAGTTTCAGTGGGTCCAAAAATTCTTGCGAGAAGGTCTTCGCGACTCTCAGGTGGTGTTACGTAAACCAACGATTTAAAATGACCGCAAAGAAAAAATCTAAACGATTAAGTTCAGGCAAACGGGGAGCTAACGCGTTGGGCCATCTCGCCCAATTTCTCGCTAAGCATGGCTAGGCCATCACAGGACCGGATGATGATGAACTGGTGCTTCATCCAGTTGAATTCACATATCCCTCAATAGAAGTGTTAGAGACACGTCATCCATCCCACAATGTCAGTGTGACTTTTTTTAAATAAATCTGAAAAATTAGTTACTATCTCGATAATTAATCTCGATAATTTAAGATGCGTTTAAATACATTTATGTAAAAGACCAAAGGCATTGCGTCAAATAATTATTGATCTACATTTTGTTTCGCATACTTTAGCAGCATTTTGGGTGTAATTTACTGATAATAAATAGTTGTAATCAACATTCGAAGATCCCTAATAGAAACGCACATACACAGAAGAAATAAACACCAAGAATTTTTTAAATAATTTTTTCTGACTTTTTTTCTGAGTATCCAAGAACCCTTCCATTTCTTCGAGTGTGAACACCTTTGACTTCTTTGGTCTGTAACCGACAGACTGTTTTTTTAGGAAAGCTGACACTTGATGACATCTGCAACAATTACTACTTTAAAATTCATAAATTAATAATAATTGCGGTGTCACAAACCTGCTTACATCAATATATTCTTTTGACAGATAACATTTTCTTAAGTTGTAGAACTGCCGGGAGTACAAAAGAAATTACACGTCGGGCATAAAACGTCGTATCTCACAAGTGACCGAAATGTGTATCACTCATGGTTCAAAAATCTCACTCGCTGAAGATGAATCATTTCTATCACTTATAATATAATCTACTATTATATATTAAGTTGTATTTTATAATAAACCGGCGCCTGGGTACCTCTAGTGCTTCTTCAGTTAAAAGATAAAATGAAAGAAAACTATTATTTAGAAGGCTGGATTAGAAATGCATTATGTATTCAACAAAAGGTAATTAATATAGAGATACCAAGGAAATTTACAGGGCTCTGGAGAGCATGATAACAGTGGAATTCTTCAATTCTTAACAACACAATCTACTTTTGTGAAAGTTAATTTTCACATGGGAGAAAAATAAGATGTCTTCACCCACTATTTGAATCATAAATTAATGTAAAATATCAGGCTGAATTCCACACGCGCCCATGTGTGATACGATCTCAGACAGAAGTCTTACCTTTCTTTGCTCTTCTAACAGACGATTTGACAACCATATGAAGCATTTTTTTGTTGTTGCTTGATACAATGCTGTGACCACTATTTAGTTATCTATATTTAGAGTAAATGTGGAACTAATTTTGAATAAAATGAAAAATCAATTAGTCATGTCGATGTAACGCCTGCAATGTTCATTTCATAAAATACCATTATGCATATTCTACTGTGCTTAGCAAAACCCTGAATTTGCAAAAATGGCGTTTTTAAAATCTAGTGCTTTCTTTATTACATTTAACAGGAATGCCCTCAATACCTCCGGAACTCTATAAATAAATTCATGACTTACCGTATCTGCCCAAAAATTCACTCATTGCTTAAAACACGCCGTAAAGCGTCGTAAATGATCGACAGACACCGCGTTTTTCTTAAGCATGGATCAGAGACGGCTATTTTGCTAAGCACGGGTTTGCCATTTGTCTATTTGGAGCGTGTTATTTAGAAGTCTGCATTACCCCGAGAACACAAAATATTTTTTTTCACTACTAGCTTCAGAAAACATCATTATTATGTCGTGCTTGATGCTTCAACCTTCCGGAGACCAGTAAAAACCGGGATAATGTGTTACGTAGGCTAGTTACCGGAGAGGACTAGAAAGGAAGTGGGGAGGCTGGTTGGAGCCCCTCACCTTAGTCAGCTTCTTCCTGGGCGGCTTCCTTCTGGATGGTCCTCTTCGGAGCGTTCACGACTCTTCACTGTCGCCTCTTTTAAAGACCTATTGGTAGGGTGATAATGACGTAGGCTGATGCGCACGACTTGTCGCAATGTTGAGGAGTGAGAGTATTATCATCGTGTTATCTTCCCTCCGGAGTGAAATCGGTTCCGGGCATCGTATCGGCCCCGGAACGGCGGCGTCCGGAACGCGCTTCTTTGCTGGTCACGATGATGCAAAAACCATTCCGGTACGACAACCGGAACTATGTATTTTTGACGAAAGGGCGTGATCGGGCGTCACAAGGTCGGGGGTTGGGAGTGGTCGTAGCGACTCCGGGGTAGGCTCATTTGGAGCGCGCCAATTTTCCGGTGGTGATGATGAAAAAAAAAAAAATCCGATTGTGACACTGCAAACTATTTTTCCCGGCGCGATATGTTTAATTTTCAGGTGCACGGTCTTGCTTAAATAGCGAATCGACGGAGCGCTCCGCGGTGTGAATGTCGCCTCGTTGACGGCTCTTAATTTGGTTAATTAATTAATTTAAAATCGGATTTTAAATTAATCTAAAAAACGTTTGATCAAAGTGGCATTACGTCTAGCGAGGTATTTTTGTGTCAGACGCGAATTAGGCTTACCCCGTGCCAAAATATTACCGTCGACTGGCTGCCGCTTGCGCTCCCCTCCCGGTCTAAAATTTTCTCGCCAGGGTCCAATCTTGCGTTTTTGTGTCGCGATGCATTTTGTATTAGTAGCAATATAAGTAATTACAGATCTATATCTCTTATTTGCAACTCTTCAAAAATCTTGGGGATTATTGATTATTCTAGCATTTCTTCGCATGTTTGAAATCCTTACCAGCAAAATCCGTGCAGGTACCTCTATTTTCAGTCCTTTGTTTGGTGTGTCCATCTTTCTAATGTCATCTCTTATATATATATGGAAGTCACAGTTCTTATATTAACATCTCTGCCTTCACAATGATCGGTGCTGAGCATCACAATGGACCAAAAATTTTTGCTACCTCAGAGAGCATTTTCCGTTTAGTTAGCGTTCCATTCTTGGAGAGTTCCACCTTAAATTTAATTGTGTCTTCATCTGGGGCCCAATGTATTCCCAGTTTTTGGTTTCTTCTTCTTTAATTTCCATAGAGCTCTCATGTCTTCTGGAACTGCTTCGATTATTGTTCGTTTGTTGCTGGGCCACTTCTTTAGATTGCTTCTGGTTCTGTGTCAGCTCCAGACAAAAGATCCACGTAGAAGTCTTCTTTTATGATTTTAGCTGCTGCTGTGAAGTTTATTGCTTCATCCTCTGGCATCTCGAATTGTTGTTATAGCTAGTTATGGTGCTGATACTGTGCCATATTTTACCGTGGTTAATTTGAATTCTTCCATGGGCTTTTTCGAGTAAAATCTCTATATTTTTTTTGGAATTCTTGAATTTTGGGATATATCTTAATTTGTGGGTACACAATACCTGCCAAAAATTCTACTTGATCACATCTTCACCCCAAGACAATTTTTTGCCTGTTGAAGTTTTAGATGGCGCATCAAAAACTATTCTTATTTTAGATGTTTTCTGATTTCTCGGATGACGGCTTGATGTGGAATGTAATATTTTCTTTTATACTCTTCTGATGTTGTCCTAATTTAATATATGCTTCCATAAACTTTTTGTAATCTGCCTTCATCCCTGTACAATCTTTTTTGTAAGTCTCGCTATTGCTCTGGGTGTCGACGTTCCTAATTTGTTTTCTGATGCTTTAAATGGTATTTGAGCTTCGTATCTGCCAAAATTTCTCCACATACTTGTCATTTCTCTGGAGGTTGATACTTCTTCTAGTTCTCAAAGTTTCGTTAGCTGTTGAACTTCTTCTAATATTATCACTACAGTTGCGATCTTTATCTATATATTTTTCGTACCCCCCGAAAGTATCTGTCCAAATTTAGAATTTGGCCCATAAGCCCTTCTTAAATTCGATGGATCCTCTCTTCTGGAAGGTTGGGTAAGATGTGATTTTTCCATAGTGTCACATCTGTTTTAAGATCTTGATGCGGATACAACTGGCAGCCTCCCGAATTTTAGACTTGGAAAGTGGTATTCGGTTACGCTTCGCTCGAAGGACCACGATTGAATCTGCCGCTTCAAACTGCTCATTAGTATGCACCGTTAAATCCATTCTGCCAATCTACCGATCAGGACAGTTCCGTAAAAACTGTAAATACTCGACACTGTTTAATCGCCCTGGTAAAATATTCGGACCGTTTTTTTAATGTGTAAGGGCCGGCACTTTTTTAAAATCACTTACTCACTCACTCACAGAATGGGCCTAACTACACTCGACTAGACACTCACTTGTACTGACTAAAAATATGAACCTTTAGAAAACGTAACAAAAAAGTACATTTTTACACAAGCGTGTGTAAAAATCAGTTTGTCTCGTAAAAATCGTAACAGAAGGATCATTTTCCCCTAGGGAGAAATACAGTAGTGGTGGGAACATAACATAAACTCCCTAAGGAGTAAATGTGATGTATTCTCTCCCTGAGGAGAAAAGGACCGCTAATATTGTACGTGCAAATTTACCAAAAAGTTTTATCATTCTATTGAATTGTCAGGTTTTTGTGGTTTCGCTTGTGTAAAAAATAGTATATACACCTCTGGGGAGAATGCTATTTTTCCCTCGGTGCTTTGCAACACTCTGGCTACAAATCGCACCTCGTGAGAAATCATGCATTTCTCTCCCTCTACGTATAATCTACTACGATTCTTTTCTTATCATCAGAGGTAAATAATAGGATTAGTCGATGCAAGCAGAGACGACTCGTCAATGCGGGTAATGTGAGTTCTCGCTAATATGGTAGATAGAAATTTTGTTGTTCTGTTACTGGTTAAAATTTTGATACATATTTCTGTTACACCCAGTATATGTACAGTCTATAAATTACTTCATCAAAGGTCTGCAGGGAAACCTGATTTTTTTAAAGAATTTATAAATGTCTTGTTCAAATGTTTCCATTAAACCTTCATTAAAAAATAAACGAAAAGTCGGCCAAAGAAACTACTTTCGTCACCTCCACTGGAAAATCTTATTAAAGTGGGTGAAACTTTTACAACATTTAATCCAAACGTATCAAACTGCATATAAAATCCTTCAATCTCGTGAACGGTACAATCTGCTCCTCAAAATGTAGGTCGTTCTTAAGCCCGTGATAAAGTCATTGTCCTTAGTTATAAAATCTGAGCTTACGTTCGTAGCTTGCACCACCTGCATAAGCATTATGAGTAATTTTCTCCGCGAAGAGAATTTCTCCGAGCTCGAAAAGGATAAAAATAACAACTTAGATTCGAAGAGATTCAGCCGCGATAAAAGTAATTAGGAACGGAGTTCAGGGTAACGGCCGACTCTCACTCAGAAAAATTTATCAAGGGGAGTGGTACTCCTGCGATGGTGAGAATGGACCGAAACTAACGATCTCGTTAGCCGTTGTGATTTCCTGATAAATGGCTCCATTGACAGGTGAAAAAAAACTTTCTCGGTGCTGTTTTTTTGTGTGAAATGTTTTTGCTTAAATAGAGAATTTCCGATGACAGTAATTAAATCTTGGTTGGAAGCGTGTTAGAGTACTATTAAATGAGACGGGATAACCATTGCTTTTAAAATAATTAAAATTAAATAAAAAAATATAATATTTTTACTAAAATATTTTTTATTTTTATACTATTGTAATTATGATGTGAAGCTTATACTAATGTCACTTTTATATTCATGTTTT
Source organism: Diaperis boleti (assembly GCA_963583935.1). NCBI lineage: Eukaryota > Metazoa > Arthropoda > Insecta > Coleoptera > Tenebrionidae > Diaperis > Diaperis boleti. The sequence continues at coordinate 77,548,791 of OY757242.1, read as the reverse complement.
AAAAACTAATGGAGTTTTATAGGTTGCATTTGCAAATTTTTATTTGTAATTTATATTATTTGTAAATATTTTGTTTCGTTTACATAATTTTTAATGCGATTTTCGAATACATATTTGTTATATTGTTAAATTATCTGTAAGTTATGGTAAACAATTTGAACAAAGTATAAAGGTAATTTACAAACCAGTAATTATACAAACAGCCGGTGCTGCAATTCGTGGATAAGGTTAATGGATCTGCAGTTTACATTATCAATAAAACACATAAATGCACTTTTCCGAACATTTTTGGTTCTGCATGTAGACTGTATCAGAAGAAGGTGTTAATATTGAGAATTTTTGTCTTCTCTCTATTACTTTTAAAATCACGTTTAAAAATGGTGGATGCGCGTAAATATTTTACAGATTTGTTTTGTGGTGATACCCTGTTCGCGGAACCAATGAACCGGTTTTAGCTGAGATCTCATGTCTAATAATAATTTTTATATTTTTCAGGCACTTCTGTACTGAGGAGGAATTTTATTTTATATAAATTTTAAATCAGTTTTCTTTACAAAATATGTTAATTATTTAGATGCTAAGATGGAGAAAATTATTATGGAACAAACTTCTCTAATTGTTAATTGTTTAATTATGAACGGGTCACTCTTCTTTAAAAACTACGCATTATTTCAAATGCGTTTACAAACACGGCATTTTAACCTCTCGTGTTCTAATTTTAACATTTTTATATATAATGCAAGTTTTGAAGACTCAATGCGTTTTATTTTTTAAATCACAGGTATGTAAAGTGTAAACACACTAAGTAGTCTAAATAAACGTTCATTGCACTAACACACCGAATGAATTTTCTGTAGTAAAACGCAGGTTTGTAGTAAATACTTACATATTTATTATAGGTATAAATGGAAAGTTTGATATTACAGCCATCAAACATAACAAACAGCGAATGTGTTTTATAAATCTCACAGAAGATATAATTATATCACTCATATTTTTTTAACGACATAATATTTGATATGTATTGATTTGTCGTCGGATTGTTTGTCATTTCTCTTCGTCCTGGAAAGAATTACTTCATTGATTGTCAGATGTGAATAAATCAGGCTATATCTAGTTACTGCTTTATCGAATTTTTGATTTGCATTCTTGAAACTGATTTCCTACAAAAATATTTGGTTTCATGGATTACACGCCCAAGTCATGGAAGAAAAATAAATGTTTTCAACGTTTCTAAATTTAAGCTTGTTTAATTTATTTCTCGGAATGGTTCTTTTTCAAGATATTTGTTTCAAAGTTACGACTATATGTATCGATGATACGCTGTTCTCATACTGGGATTGCAATAACAACACTAAAAATTCACCAGCCTTTTAAATATGTCTATTCAAATTGACAGCTGTCAACCCTTACCATTCTAACATAATTCGTGCTTAAATACAAAAATGTTGTTCAACACCCGTGCGCTGTCACTTTTCAGGGGCTCGGGCTGATTTACAACACTCGGATTCACTTCGTGCTTCAAAAATTCGCCCTCGCCCCCGAAAAGTGTCTTAAGTATCGAAAACAATTATTTAGCTCCTTCATGTAACACTTTTCACTTTGTAAAAATAGTACTAGCTGATTAAGAAATAAAAATACGGCTTATACATTGGCATTTTTAGTATAAACGCTTAAATCAGAAATTAAGTGTCCCCTAAAAATTATACACTTCGAAATCTTGGAAAAGATATTCAATCAATAGGAAACTACACTTTTCTGAACAAACAAATTTATTTTATATTATGGCAATGCTGATTTTACAATAATTTTTACCAGTTTAGTTTTTGTTAAACATGTACAGTTATGTTCAAAAAAAAATTGTTCTGAATTTGTTGTGTGGGAACTCAAAATTACAGAACAAAAACATTTGAATGGAAATAACATAAATAAACTATTTATAAACTTTTAACACAACTTAAAAAAATCTTTTAGTTAATATTTGGTCATAGCCCCATTTCTTTCCAAAATTTCTTGCAATCTATGAGGTATTGACGCATATAGATTTGTTGTTAAATTAATTTCATTTAACAACTCGTTTCTATTTTGTAGTCGGAAATTTTGGTGATTCATTTTGTTAACCATTAATCCCCACACATTTTCAGTAATGTTTATATCTGGACTTTTGGAAGGCCAAACCAGTACCTCAATATTAAACCAGTACCTCAATACTATTATCAACAAACCATTGATTAACTAGGCCTGTGGTATAAATAGGGCAGTTATCATGCCGAAATATAAAATTATTTTCGAAAAAGTGTTGTCTTCCTAACGGCAACGTAACTTTTTCTAAAATATTTTGAGATGTTATGGCATTAAGTCTCCCTTCAATATCCCAACACATCCCAAGTCCGTGGATAAATTTTCACTTATAATATCCCAAGTGCATTGATTATTTCCGGAAATTTTTTCGAATGCATTTCCAAAACGTATTAATTACGTTTTGGAAATGCATGAGAATAAAATTTCCGGACATTAATCAATGCACGAGGGCATATTCGGTAAGAAAATCGCAACGACACGGACATTATACTTCTTAAATTCTTAAATTATAAATTTCTGGCAAAAAAAATCAAGTTATATAACAGAATTATCCCTGACAACGGAAAAAAAGTTGTTTAGTTTCAAAAAATGTCACGTTTTGGTTCTACATCTTTGCTAAATAGTGATGAAGCGGTAGAAAATACAATACCAATGAACACAAAACGCAGCAAAACATGTGTGTGGATCCAGTTTACAAGTTTTTGTAAAGAAAAAAGGTAACATTGAAAATTGCGTATCGAAAGAAGAGCTCGCAATTATATTGAAAGACTGGGCTTTTAACATTAGGAACAGGAATGGAAATGAATAGGAGTCAGTGGTAAAAATCATGTGGAACTCCAGTGCCAAACAATTACAAGAAATGTACTATAAGAAGTTTAATATGAAGTTTGATCCATTTACCGACATTGAATTTGGCAGCTGTAGAGCCGAATAAAGATAATTTAGATATTTGTCCAGTTTGGTAACTACATTCTTGCAATTTGCCATACATTATAAACAACCCCTTCTTGTTTTCAGATTGTTAGAAAAAAGAACAAAATTTATTAGCACAGACAGATTACTTTTAACTCCTAACCCAAATTGGCAAAACCAACAATCTCAGAGGATGGCTGAACCGGCAAAGAAAAACACTAATCATTCTGTAAGAGGACAGCAGCTTATCAAAATTACTGGACATAGCAGCGCACATTCTATCCGTCCATACTTACAAATGGACATGGAGCATCACCAAACCATCATTAATTCAATGAGACAGCATGCAAAACCATTTGGAAGCAGTTCTTGTAATGAAACTTCATCACTATCAGATATGATTACTTACAACAATTGGGTGTTCAATTTTAACAGTAACTAATTAATTATTGTTGAAGTTAATATTAATTTTGTAATTTGAGATTTTTAATAAATAAATGATTTTGATTGGCTGAAAAAATTTCCACTTATTAATTTCATGTTGACTTAGCTAGGTGCAAAAAATTTCCAGGAAATTTTTATATTGTTATAGAAACGACACCGAATTCTGTTTTTCTATTGGCTATTTTTCAGTGTCGTGCGATTTTCATGCTCAACAATTAAAAAAAAAATTTTCCTGTTCTATCGCCGGTGATAACATATTTCTCATCAAAAATTTGTATTAAGAACGGGTGAAAAAATGGTGGATGCGTCTCTTAAAAAAAATGTAAAAAATTCAGCCTGCCTTTGACGGTGTATTCTGTAAAATTCTGGCATTTTTTTCATTATTACATTATTTCATTATTGAACAGAAAAAGACACTTGGAAGTATATAGAGGAAGATTGAAGAAAGGGTGAAAAATGGTAGATGCACCACTTGAAAATAAAAATTGTAAAAATTTAGTTTTACTTTGAGGGCTGAAATTTGTCGAATTTGGGCATCGTTTTTGTCATTACAATGTCACATTTGAACAGATATAAACACCCGGAAGTCTATAGGAGAATTTTCGAAAAGGGTGAAAAATGGTAAATGCGTCGCTTAAAAAAAATTGTAAAAAATGTAGCCTGCCTTTGAGGGTGTATTCTCCCAAATGCTGGAATTTTTTTCATCATTACAATCTCACATTTGAACAGAAAAAGACACTTGGAAGTCTATAGAGGAAGATTAAAGAAAGGGTGAAAAATGGTAAATGCGCCACTTAAAAAAAAAATTGTAAAAATTCAGGCTTTCTTTGAGGGCTGAAATTTGTCGAATTTTGCCATCGGTTTCGTCATTACAATGTCACATTTGAACAGATATAGACACCCGGAACTCTATAGGAGAATTTTTGGAAAGGGTGAAAAATGGTGGATGCGTCGCTTAATTTTTTTTTTTTAAAGTTTAGCTTGCCTTTGGGGGTGTATTCTGTAAAATTTGGGCATTTCTTTCATCATTACAATCTCAAAATTGAAGAGAAAAAGACACTCGGAAGTCTATAGAGGAAGATTGAAGAAAGAGTGAAAAATGGCAGATGCGCAACTTGAAAAAAAAATTGTAAAAATTCAGCCTTTCTTTGAGGGCTAAAATTTGCAGAATTTGGGCATCGTCTTCATCATTACAATGTCACATTTGAACAGATATAGACACCCCGAAGTCTATAGGAGAATATTTGACAAAGGGTGAAAAATGGTGGATGCGTCGCTCAAAAAAAATGTAAAAAATTTAGCCTGCTTTTGAGGGTGAATTCTGTAAAATTTGGGCATTTTTTTCATCCTTACAATCTTACAATTGAAGAGAAAAAGACACTCGGAAGTCAAGGAAGATTGAAAGGGTGAAAAATGGTAGATGCGCCACTTGAAAAAAAAATTGTAAAAATTCAGCCTTTCATTGAGGGCTAAAATTTGTCGAATTTGAGCATCGGTTTTGTCATTACAATATTTACAATGTCACATTTGAACAGATATAGACACCCGGAAGTCTATAGGAGAATATTTCAGAAAGGGTGAAAAATGGTGGATGCGTCGCTTAATTTTTTTTTTTAAAGTTTAGCTTGCCTTTGGGGGTGTATTCTGTAAAATTTGGGCATTTCTTTCATCATTACAATCTCAAAATTGAAGAGATAAAGACACTCGGAAGTCTATAGAGGAAGATTGAAGAAAGGGTGAAAAATGGCAGATGCGCAACTTGAAAAAAAAAATTGTAAAAATTCAGCCTTTCTTTGAGGGCTAAAATTTGCAGAATTTGGGCATCGTTTTCATCATTACAATGTCACATTTGAACAGATATAGACACCCCGAAGTCTATAGGAGAATATTTGACAAAGGGTGAAAAATGGTGGATGCGTCGCTCAAAAAAAATGTAAAAAATTTAGCCTGCTTTTGAGGGTGAATTCTGTAAAATTTGGGCATTTTTTTCATCCTTACAATCTCACAATTGAAGAGAAAAAGACACTCGGAAGTCAAGGAAGATTGAAAGGGTGAAAAATGGTAGATGCGCCACTTGAAAAAAAAATTGTAAAAATTCAGCCTTTCATTGAGGGCTAAAATTTGTCGAATTTGAGCATCGGTTTTGTCATTACAATATTTACAATGTCACATTTGAACAGATATAGACACCCGGAAGTCTATAGGAGAATATTTCAGAAAGGGTGACAAATGGTGGATGCGTCGTTTAAAAAAAAATTGTGAAAAATTCAGCCTGCCTTTGAGGGTGTATTCTGTGAAATTTGGGCATTTTTTTCATCATTACAATCTCAAAATTGAAGAGAAAGAGACACTCGGAAGTCTATAGAGGAAGATTGAAGAAAAAGTGAAAAATAGTAGATGCGCCACTCAAAAAAAGAAATGTAAAAATTCAGGCTTTTTTTGAGGGCTGAAATTTGTCGCATTTGTCTATAGAGGAAGATTGTAGAAAGGGTAAAAAATGGTAGATGCGCCACTTGAAAAAAAAAAAATGTAAAAATTTAGTCTTTCTTTGAGGGCTGAAAGTTGTCGCATTTGGGCATCGTTTTCATCATTACAATTTCACAATTGAAGAGAAAAACACACTCGAAAATCTATAGAGGAAGATTGAAGAATGGGTGAAAAATTGTAGATGCGCCACTTGAAAGAATTAATTGTAAAAATTCAGCCTATTTTTGAGGACTGAAATTTGTAGAATTTGGCATCGCTTTCATCATTACAATGTCACATTTTAACAGATATAGACACCCGGAAGTCTATAGGGAAATATTTAAGAAAGGGTAAAAAATGGTGGATGCGTCGTTTAAAAAAAAAATTAAATAATTTAACCTTTCTTTGAGGGCTGAAATTTGTCGAATTTGGGCATCGTTTTCGTTATTAAAATGTCACATTTGAACAGATATAGACACCCGGAAGTCTATAAGAGAGTTTTCGGTAAGGGTGAAAAATGGTTGGTGCGTCGCTTAGAAAAAATGTAAAAAATTTAGCCTGTCTTTGAGGGTGTATTCTGTGAAATTTGGGCATTTTTTTTATCATTACAATCTCAGAAGTGAAGAGAAAGAAACACTTGGAAGTCTATAGGGGAATATTTTAGAAAGGGTGAAAAATGGTGGATGCGTCGTTTAAAAAAAAAATGTAAAAAATTCAGCCTGCCTTTGAGGGTCTATTCAGTCAAATCTTGTATTTAAATGTTGACTGAAAACTCTTTTGATCTGTAAAAATTACTTTATTCCAATTTTCACGGAACAACAACAAATGCAAATATTATTCTTGCTAGTTTATGTTGTTCAGTTAGTTTTATTTTTATTGCTGCGACATGATTTTTCAAATGTGAGTGCTTAATCCGTCGGCATGGGGTAACTTTTGAACCTGGGAAGTTAGTTTCTTGTACGGCATGTCTCATAATATCAAATGGATTTTGTTCGACATGTTATAAAAGAACGTTATCTACATCTTCAGTAGTAGAAACTTTTGGTCTACCCGTAGTTTTCTTCTATTCCAGAGTTCCGTCAATTTGTCATCGCATGTACTCCTTCTTCTTCTTACCTACCCAACAAACACAAAGTGTGCAAATTATTCCTATAATTAGAAACAATCCTCTCATAAAAACTGTCTGGTTTCCAACCCTCGTCCAATAGGGAATTGAGACAGTCTCCTCAAAACTGTACAACTGCAATCCACAGCATTCAAAATGGAAGCATTGTGGACCATCCTCGTGTCAACCCTACACTCTCTTGCCTTCAGCACCAGGTCCGTGTGGGTCGTGGCCCCAAACGGGTCTCCAACCACCAGCAAGGCAACATCTGTAGTTTCAGTCCCTGAAAGGACGTCGTCGGCTCCTTGTTCTACCAAGTCCCGGTCTGCTACCATGAGTTTGCGGCCGTAGAAGTTCTCCTGGCTTTCCAAGAGTCATTATAATAACTGAATTTTAAATATTGGGACTTACTAGCGCTTCGGTTCCACATGGTTAGGATTGACGTGTAGGCCTCCAGATAGACTTTGTCGCAACGTTTTATAATTTCCAAACTTTGACTGTGATGTCTTTGCAGTCGCCGATTATGTAGAACATTTTTATAATGGAAATGCTCGTAGTTTGAATATGTGCAGAAGAGTGAGGTTAGAACAAGGTCATGAACAATGTTGTTTCCTTACTGCTACAGCAAATTGATTACTACTTCATTTTGAAAATTTGTCTTTTTGAAGAGGAATCTATAGAAATAATAGTTTTTATTGCTCATGCAGAAAAAATAGTATCTTTGCAACGTTTGTTACGGTTTGTCTATTTTAGACCAAACGGTTATTTAGGTGCGACAAGTTTATTTAGGTACTTACCTAAATTCAGATAAACAAACTGCTGAAATTAAATAAAAAAATAACGTTATTGAAATTAAACAAAAAAAAACACAATCGAAATATTAAAACAGAATTTGCCCCTGGACCCCAATTTTATATTGGGATTTATTCCGCATTCGCAATAAAAAATAATACGTGCAACTCGTGCAGCGTTGTAGATTGCCCCCTCAAATTTCGCTTTCGTTAGCAATCGACAACTTGCCGCACTAGTTGCACAATATACTATTATACCCTCGACTTCATTCATTTAATATCGAGCGATCAAGATAATTTATAATCGAGTCATCCATGATGTGTGTCTTCCGCGATTGATATGCTTAATTGTGGCATCTAAAGTTACGTCATTCAAGAAGTTTAAAACAAAATTTTGGAAATAAATTTTTAAACAGATGCGAAAAAAATATAGCCTCCACAACCTATTTTTTTATTGTTAATTTCAATTTTTCCCCAGATCTTGTGTATAAATGAAATCCCAGTTCGGTGTAACCTGAACCTCTACCATCAAAGGTCAAATGAATTTGAAGAATTAACTTCAAATCTCAGTATCTTGCCGCTTGTGTTGTTCATGTTGGTTGTTGCGTTATTTTTGTCTAGTGAAACAGTCTGTCAACTATATAAAATCAGTTCTTTTAAGAACTTCATTAATTGTTCGGTGCTTAAAAATGGCTTTTTCATTAGAACACAAAGCGTTTATGGTTGAGTCGTATTTTCGAAATGGGCAGAAAGTAGACGGCGTGCGGCAATATTCTGTTCAAGATGCATGGACAGAATTTCGTGAGCGGCTTCCCGATAATATCGTCGATTATGTTCATTTCTCCAATACATTAAATCGTTGTGTACCCAGTTGCGAGAAAGATCCACTTTAGAAAGAAAACCAGGAAGTGGTCGATCAAAGGATAAAAGAACACAAAAGAACTTTGAGATTGTCCAACACGTAATGGAAGAAGCCCCTAGAACATCCATTCGGCAATTGGCACAGCAAGTGGACACAATCATGTCAAGCAATACTTAAAAAAAAATTCGTTTTATAACCATATCTATTAACATGTGTATAAGAACTGCACCAAAATGATTATGTAGAGGGCCCATTACATCCACAAAAAAATGGTGTTTGGCCAGCAATTAGCAATTTTTTGAGGGTAAATCATTCATTATTAGTTATTTAAACCTAAAAAAAATTTAATCCTCCTTCAGGTAACCTAACCTAACTTTCATTAACGAACTTCATGATGACGAATTGGTATTTGGCTATTTTCAACAAGATGGGGCTACAGCACATTCAGCAAGAACCACAATAGCTATGTTACGAGACATGTTTGATAACAGACTTATTAGTCGGAACACAGAAAATATCTGGCCTGCAGTTATGTGACACTGAACCCTGAGACCGCTAGAAAAAGAAAATGGATCAGCATCCGCTCGCTAGCGATAATATAGTTTATATAAGCCTTTGCATTGTAGAATTAATTAAGATTAATATCCTGAACGTTGTAGTGTGCTTGTCGCTGTTCTTTAAAAATAAATTTTTTTATGTCTCAACTCGTTCCCGAAACATAACTCTGCGGACTTTTTTTGTTGCCTTATTTAAAAAATTCCATTTACTGAACGCCTCTTCATAATTTACAAGAATTAAGGCTCACAATCACCGAAAAAATTAATGAAATAAATAATAATCCAGATATGTTAGAAAATGTAATTCAAGGTGTTAGAAGGGCTTAGACTAAAATGGAGAACATTTTCAGCATTTATTATAACAGTTGAATGAAATAAATGTATTTTCCTTAAAATTTGACGTATTTTTGACAATAAAATCCTGTTTGAGAATTTCCACCATTTTATCGTTTAATTGACATATTATTTGACATTTATAAGTGCAGTTTAAGTGCACGACATACTTTTTCGGATTCATAGATGACTTGATTAAAAATTATCTTGATCGCTCGATATAAAGAGATCAACTCTAACTAGCTCCGGCTCTGTTCAACAGATCGCAATGAAACAAATCGCAGTTTTTAGGTTGCAAAATGGGCTTTCTAATAGTGAAAAAAATTTAAAAAACGTTTTTGTACAGATACTCAAGTGGTTTTCTGAAAATGTCTGGAATGTACACCAACGGACAATTAATTTAATAATACTTATGGGCAGTTGCACCGCACAAAATTTAACTTTAAGTAGAGATTAACATCATAGCAACTATTGTTGCAACAATGGTATCTATGGAGTTGTTTCGCTTAAAGCCTAGTTATGTGCGGTGCAACTGGGCATTAGTAGAGATTTTATAAAGGAAAACCTCTAAAAATTAATTGTATACAAAACAAATATTATACCTACACATTATTTATATTAAAATATTAATTATTCATAATTCCATATTCGCACCCAAAACTTAAAAACTAGAATAAGAAATTATCGTTATGAACACAAAGTGCAATATTTATGTGCCGTAAAAAGCAATGAATTAGCATGTAATCACTAAACGAGTTGCACTTAACATTAAACTTGACTTTTAAGTGAATGCCACAATGTTGGTTGCGTTATCAGCAAATACGTAAGTATAATATAATGTAACCTTGCAATAACGATATTCCAATATGGCATTGATAGAAACTATGATAGGTGATTTTGCATTTTTCTTATTATTGTAATTGCTTGCGAATTACATATTTTATAATCTAATTTTATATTGTAAAACATAATCAAATTTATAGAAAGAATCAGGAAGAAAGTGATTTAGATAACACATAATAAAACGATTAACACATAATTCTTCAAATAAGAAGATTTAATTTTTACTCGTAGACCTGAAATCTGTTTGCAAATCTAACATAAAAATATGTACCGTTTTGACATAAAAAGCTCAAATAATAAAAAAAACAACAACAAAGTATTGTCGAAAAACCAAACAAAATCGACATAGGTACTCGTTCTAACGATGATAATAACAGAAATAAAGTGAGGATCAATAGAATTTAATTACCATTTCTACACTGTGTTCATGTAGCCTCCTCATAATATCGTTCTGAGATGCAAAAATATATCAAGAAAATTAAACCACTGCATTACACCATCAGTGTTGAAAAACAAAAATTCGATTCTCGACGCGGGATCAAACTATGGTTTCTCTGTCAAATAAAAAAGTATGTATTGTTACAATTTGATTTTGCCGCGCATTGGCCATAGAGAAATTCAGGAACGAATCAGCGATTAGAGATAACCGCACGCACAAAAAAGGCACGGTAAAACTTCTGACATTCAACGCGACAAAACTTGGGTCTTTCATTTTCGAATCGACGTCTTTACGAGGCAACATCTCTATCGTTCGTCGGTCCTGTCCAAGGGTTAAGGGATTTGAGACATATCGTCAAGTACGGAGTAAACGGTAGAGGTGTTTAATTAATTTTTAATTAAATCGTTTCGCGGATATATATTCTATATCTCGAATACCTCGAATATTTGTCAGAACATTACAACTATTTTAGGTTGTAATAGCATCTACGTTGCAACGACACAAAAACAAGTTTCTTCTCAACGTGTTAGATGTGCAAAAGGTAACTCATTAATAAGGGTACTACAGAAAATGAATCCAAATATCTGTTATAATTTAGAGTGTTTCACTATTGTTTATTCCATTAAACGATATCAAATTGTGGTTTCCATGTACATTAGTTTCTCACTAATTGTAAGTTCTCTGACTCTAAAATTTCTTATGTAACTAATTTGGGATTATGTTTTAAACATTGTAACGTTTATGTTTGTCATGTTAAATTGTTTTAATTAAAAAAAAATAATCTCGGTTTATTGAGAATGACAGCAAATGTTCACAGTGTTTTCCCCCAGCTTCAATGCAGCTCTTCGCTCAATATAGCTCCATTGCAGTTTCCAACATCAGAAGGGTTATAGCGTTGCATGCATTAAAAATTGCCTCTTGCAGTTCCTCAAGATTGTGCGGGTTATTTTTAAATACGGTGTTTTTGAGATACGGGAAAATGAAATAATCTAGAATTATTTTCAGATCCGGACTTTGAGGCGGAAATTGAATGACACGATCATGTTAAACCAAATTGTCAACAGTTAGTAGTGCCAACCTAATTGAAATTTTACAGCCTACTCTAATTTATAATTTAAATGATCGCACGGTATTATGTTTTATCTCTAATATCGTGTCGTATGTATTGATTTAAGTATACTATGTAAATGAATTAGTAAATATTTTCCCATCTCTTGTAAATATGTCATAATTTTGTATATGTACGACCCTCCTTCGTAAGTCAGGATGTCCGAACCAAATTGAAATTGACGCCAAGTGTCGTAGAACTGTACGCCACGCAGAAAGTCATGTGTAATTATTTTACCAATAATTGTGATCATTAAATATGTAATGAAACAGCCAATCATAATGCAGATATTATAAAAAAAATGGAAAAACACATTTAACAGTTGTATGATAACATGCGCGTCATACATATATATATATATATATATAAACAAACAAGTTTCATAATATACAAAAAGATGAAGACTATACTTTATTGTTGCGCACTTATGTTATGACAAAATATTTTTATTTCGAAGTGGTAATTAAAAATACCACTCGAATTTCGATGTAGGTATATTTTGACATTTACAATTTCGGTTTCTCAGTTTTTTATACTTTCAAGTTTATAGATTTTTATAGTGTAGTTTTTCCTACTCATACACGTTCAGTTTTTAAAATTCTGAATCAAGCTTTTTACATTTTCAACTTTTACCTGCCTTTTTTTTGTTTTTTTTTTATTTTCCAGATTTTCGACTTTCGTTCCAAGTTTTCCAGGTCTTCAGCGTTTTTGTTCCCAGATTTTCAGGTTAATTTGGTTTCAGGTTTTCTGATCTTCAGATTTACATTTCAGCTTTTCAAGTTTGTAGGATTTCCTATTATGTCTCCCACTATTTAACATATTGTTAGGTTTGCACCTACTCAAAATTCCACAAGTTGAGCTTTCAATTTTCTTTGCTACAGAGGTTGTCACGTTATCCGATTGGTAGGTTTTAAATTAAAAAAAAAATCCGAAAGCCTGAGAATTTGAAAACACAAATTTGGAAATCTAAGACTTAAGAACTAGAGAAATTCTAAATTTAACCACCGGAACAATGAAACCTAACGATTTAACCTCAAAACAAAATAACCTCAAATTAATAGTTTATATTTGTAACTTTCCATACTTTTGGGTTTTCACGTTCTCCAGTACACACATATTAAAGTTTTGGTGTTCAATGTTTCAGATTTTCAGGGTTCTCACATTTTCAAGCTCCGATTTTCAGTCTCCAATTTTAAGGTTTAAATTCTCTCAGGTTCTCAGGTCCAGTTTTAAATTCTTAATTCGGATGTTTAAGTTCCCTAATTTTTAAGTGTTCGAATTTTCAAATTGCTAGATTCATGAAACTCTGACTCTCTTGGAACCCAAAAGCCAGAGAAAATTTAAATTTAAGTACCTGAACACACAGAAACCTGAAATTTTGAGAATCTTTGTTGTACTACATTTATTCATCTGTACAAAATAAAATGTTATAAATTTTTATTGTATTTTTATTTTATTTATTTCTGGTTTCCTTCACTTGCTTTTATTGTATGCATCATAATTCCATACAGGTCGACCGTAATATTTTCACCATACATAAAATCTACATGATCATATCGTGGCTTGCTTTCGTCAATGGGAATAGAATACATATATTTTTTCTCACTGCCAAGCTCCTTATAAAGTCGTTTAAAATTCTAAAATCACAAGTCATACAAACCTCAAAAGTGGACAAGATACGAACCGGCTTATGGTAAAATATGTCTTTCTCTCCGTAAAACAGACCTACTGGTATTTTGACATTAGATAGTTTGTAGCGAGGAGGCAGTATGCTTCTGTACTCTTTTAAGTTTCCCAGAAGTCCGTGGTTATACTTTTGAAATCTCTTAATAAACGCAAATTGTAAATATTGTTCCAGTTGAAAAACAGAAGTTCCTGTTGGCCAGTTACTATAGTACACCAGGAGATCTTCCTAATAACAAAAAATTATTACAATGTGGTATATTTTTAACATGTGGAGAAATACGCTTGGAAAGTTTTCCGTTGGTCCAAAGAGAGTGTTTATCAGACCGGTCCCTAAATGCGGAAAGTGTTTCACGGTATCTGTGAGAATTTTATGAATCTCTGTTTCTTGGTAGAAAAGACCATGAATTCCTGTTAGTTTTAGGAGATCCTAAAAAGGCCCCAAACAAATTTATTGCAAAACCGTGCAAGAACACAACATACGATTATTTGTTTTCCAGGTATTTTAACAAGCTCAATTCCAGGAACCGAAAATAGGTAAATAACAGGAGCGAGTAAGGTTGCTGATTGCAACCATTGGTTGGTCTCTTTAGTAAAAGTAGTCATGAACATGAGACCTAAAGTGGTACCCATTGAATGCCCTATGTAATGTACCTTCTGATTACTCGTCTCAGCCACAAATTTCAGTTGCGTGTACATATCATTCTTTGCGAGCTTATCCAAACTTTAACAAAATTAAATTACAGAAGAATACAATTTGACGCAACAGTTCATACTTGAAATCCCAATATTTGCTGTCATTGATTGATAAAGTTGTATGTTCTCTGGAGTAGGTGGTTCCACGAATATTTCCCAGCCAAACATGGTAGCCTTGATCTGCCAAGAAGAAAGCTGAAAATTGAAGTTAGTTACAATAGAGTTAATTTAATCAAATGATGTACCAAGAGATCTATTGCCAATGTCAATCCAAACTGCACAATTTACAAGGATACCATGTTGTATGAAAACTGAGTACTTCTGAGTGTTGGAACTTTTTGGCGAAATGTGAAACACACCTAACTTGTATCCATCGTCAGTTAGGAGCGTAAACTTTTCAATGTCATATCCTCTTCTTCTGGCAATATCTTCCTAGAGAAATATCTTCCAAAGTGGCTATCCTACACGACGATTTACTTACAGCGTCGGATAAGACATCTGGATTTACATAACACTTTTCGCTGGTTTCTGCATTGATGTAAGAATCTAAATCCAAACAGGCGTTATTTTCAGGATTAGAAGTAATGGAGCTCGAAGGAAAAGAAATAGATGCCAGAATAACAAAAATAGCCTTCATAATAAATATTGTAGCAATAAATACTTATTATGAATATGCCTTTTCTAGTAACGACAAGCAAACAATCTTATTTGGATATGTATTCTGAAGTTTTTATAAAGGCTTATCAACACTTTAACTATACCGATAGACGAAAATACGAAAGGTAATGTGTTGTTTACGGAATTTTTCGCTCAAGCTACGCAACACTATTATTAAATATAATGGTGAATGCGATAGTTTTAAAAACACTTAAGGGCATTTTTTTTTCTAAATAATAATGAGTCTAGAAGTTTAATAGTTGTTATAGTTACGTATAGTACATGTTTTTTATTCGACTTCTGATAACAAACATCAACGAAAAGTAAAACTACAAGAGCAATAAAATCCACAAAAACTTCTAATTCTGCCTTCTCCTATTTAATGTAATAAAAAAGTTAGGTTGGCGAGGACGTACTGTTATCAGGATGGTCGTTCTATCCACCATAAATGAGCGGAACCAACCGCCGGAAGTAATGTACAAAAAAACCTATAAAATCGCAGAACTTTCCACTCCATTGACTGCCACAAGTGCGACTGAGATTAATTAAATTTATTAATTAATACATACGCGGTTAATTAAATTTGGGCGATACTTTTCTTTAAATGTTTTCCAAGCTTCATTTTTCGGAACAGTCGCCATCATAAACATCAACTAAAAAACACCGATGATCCAGCCGGTCGAGCAGACTTATCGTGACAAGCAGGTTGACCAACTTACCCATGCACACAAATATTTTCCAATCCTATATACTCTTAAATTTATTATGAAAAACTCGGATGCTCTAAGTTGCACGTCTTTTCAATAACTTTAATATAAATATTAGAAGAGCCCAGCTTAAATTTTCGAATTAGAAAATATTACATGGGAGACTATTAATTTCTGAAAGATTAGGTACAACAAGAGTACGAGAAAAATAGACAAAGGTGACGATAATTAGCGTTTAGAGTGATGTAATTATTCCATGAGTTACTAAAATTAGAGTGCAACGGATTTCTAAAGTGCAACATAAAAATTATCCTTGGTGTCATTGGTGAATGCCAAACTCAGAAAAGAAATAGTTATTTATTATACGAGCTCCTGTGTAAATTGGGTCATTTCGGGCACGAGGGCTTAAAAAAGCACACAGAACACAGAACGAGTGTAATACAACGTTTTATAGTTCGACACAACCACCCCGGAAAGTCTTCAAATTGCTTAAAATCTATAAAAATAGTGTGACGTTTATATAACATTTTCTTATTGCTTGACAGGAAAGTGTTTACACAAGCGAAAGTTTGAAAATTCTGACAATGTCGAACTATAAATGAGTTTATGGATATCGAATTTAGACGAAGATCTAAAGACAGGCAAAACTTTAGGCCAGGAGAAAGATACATCCATAAAATGATGTGGGTATCGTCCGACTGTACAGCACAATATCAGGTCGACTGTTAAAAGCTGTGACAAGCTTGAGAGTTTTTTTATTAAATGAAAACGAAAACTGAAATCAGAAATGAGAATAATAGTCCAGTCTAGGTTCGATAAGGCCGTTTCCAAGAAAAAAAAATTAATTTAATTTTTTTTGCGATTTCTTCTGGTCTGTCTTTTTATTTGCACTTTTTAGTCTTGTAGTCTTGTAGTAAATCTAAGGTTTTATCTGGAAAAAAATCTGGAAGTTTTTTTCTGAACGGTTCTATATGTTTTTTAGGTCGCTGAATCCAAATTTTAGGTTTGCCCCTCGTCAAAGATAAGCTAACTTCAGAAAATACCAAAAAAAGGAAAAACATCTGTTTTAAAATCAACCAAAAAATCGAGGCAAATGAAAGCCAATAGGGTAACTGAGACACCCGATCAACGTGGTATGGAGGAAATGCGGTTAAGAGATTTCAGAGCAAAAGCTGGTGAAACACCTGAACAACATAGCGCACGATTATCAGATTGAATCAGATGTTCAAGGTCAAGATCTGCTGAAACACCTGAACAACATAGTGCCCATTGAAACGACCATCCTCAATGGAAAATATAAGGGGAAGATGTGCTCATCCCTCGCATACCAATGGTCCCACCGATATGCCTTTGGATTTAAAACGGCTTCAATTTCCAGTGCGCCTTGCTTTCGCAATTACCATCAACAAAGCCCATCAAGGACAGTCACTGAGTGTTGCTGTGGTCAATTTGGAAAATCCATGTTTCTCACATGGCCAATTATATGTTGCTTGGTACAGAGAGGGAACACAGAAAAGGAGGAGGTAATTGTTACTTATCAACATTTCAAGTATGTATAGCAACTAATGAGTGATAATTCCATGAATACAATTGGTATAGGTTTCATACAACTATCTTGATATCTAGAAGAGGTAACACCAACCATCCTTGAGCTTGACCTCAAACCCAGGGCCCAAAACGACAGTCAAACCAGCAGCCCTACAGCCTAGACCCTCGGGGATCAAACACCGCAAAAATTAAATAATGTAGCCTTGAACAAATACATTATATCACTCATATGGTCAAAGTGACAGGGCACGAGTATTGAACAGTGTTTTTTGTATTCGTTCCCGCAAAATGAGAAAAAGTACAAATTTACATCAGATTTTGAGGTTAGGTTGACAGCTGCCAAATTAGATACATACGATGTAATATTTATGTATGTTGCTATGTATTCCATTACGCATTATGTGTTTCACAAAACGAATACAAAATAGTAATTATATACCAAGGTTGAGAAGCCATTTTTCTTAGCCGAGCTATTTTATTTACCGAGATGCGAAGCATCGAGGTAAATAATAGTGCAAGGCTAAGAAAAGGCTTTGCAACCGTGGTTTATATACTATTTTTTTTACTACTAGCACATTTGTTTAACTTTTCTTCAAATTATAATCATGATAGAGCGAAAGGTTCCATGAAAGATATTCATAAAAAGCAAGTAGCATATGAAATTTAATCAATACCTGTAATTTCTATTTTTGTTGCGATGTTGCTAGTGTGGTCCAGCTGGCAAATTTAACTTTTGGCAAGAAATTCCAACTCCTCAGTTCTACATTGTTGAACTGTCACCTATCATTAATAATGACAGCAAATGTCAAGTCAAAACATCAAGTACGGCAGTAACCATGCCAACATTGTCAATATTGTTTTATTATCTACTAGTATAGAGAAAAATCAATTATTAGGTAAGATACAGAAAATCAATTTCTGAAGCTTCAAGCATGATATATAATGATGTTTTCTGAAGCTAGTAGTGAAAAAACATTTTTTATTTGCATTAAAATAAAAAAACAACCATTTTTATTACTGTTAATTAAGTACGACATTCCCTTTATACATTACAGGAATTTATTATATCTTACAATGTGTTATTTACTTTCCAACGTCTCCAAATTGATGGCAACACGACCCCAAATGTCAAGCCTACATTTTCGTAAATATTTGTCGCAATAACTTGAACGAGAAACCAAACCATTGTTGCTGTTACTATCTGATTGAGAATTTAGACTCTAAATAAATTGTCATATACTGCTATTGTGATTTAATTAATATAATTTTATTCACAATCGGTTAGTAATAAACTGCGTTACATCTGCAGAGGAGGTTGGAAAGTGACGAAATTCCGCCCTCCAATTCCATAACTCACCTGATGTTGCCAGGCAACCCGAATTTAAATTACTATTAAAAGTATGATGGGTAATAAAGGCAATCACCCAAATGTTGCTGCAGCCTCGCGGCAACTCGTGAGCAGTTGACAAATACAAAATTACTATTACAAATTACCCTTAGTGTGATTTATTAATTTGTGTACAAATTCCACAAAATGTTTTGACATTTAACTGACAAATAATATCAATTGTTGCAGTTCTTACTAAGTGCAAACATTTGACTGAAATGAAAAGTTGCAATAATAGTTCATGTTGGTGAGATTTAATTATTAAATTTCGAATACCTAATTGTGAATAAAACAAAAAACTCCGGCAATAGTACCATTCCTATGTCTCGAGAACTAGTTCACCTCGAGGCTACGCCTCTCGATAAACTATAGTTCTCTCGACAGAAATGGAATACTGTGGTTACAGCACCGGGCGATTATTAGACAGTTATTCATTTTAAGTTTTTATCAGTGAAGATGTTTCTGTTTTTTTTTTCTGTGTAAGTTACTGTTATAGTCAAATTTATTTTAATATTCATGTTGAAGCAAGAAAAAGCAACAAATTTAGATTATTATACAGTCTGTTATATTTTATTTAATCGGTCGTGTCTTTTCCATATTTTTCTGCACATACATATTTTGTTTTAAATGGTCCCGAGAGTTTAAATTTAAGAACCCATTATTGACCACTTTTAACAATATTTTTTATGTAAGTCCTACTAGAACGAATGATGTGATTATTATATCCTACAGGGATTTCTTTACATAACTTAGGAGAGTCCATTCTGTTATCTAAAACTATAATTTTAGGACATAGTTCTTCCAGTGCTTTTCGTATATAATCCGCCTTAATCTGTCCTTTTACGTACACCACTCAATATCCTTTTCAGTAATAAATGTTTGCAAAATATCTGCTGCGTTTTGCTGCTCTTCTGTTCCACTATGATATCTTAACATATGATGATGATACTGTCGTCTAATCTGTGATAGGATTTCGTTAATGTTGGTTGTTTAATTTTTATTTCATTATATTTATTATCCATTATTCATTTTATTGTTATTTAATTTTCTTATTCAAATTTTCTATTACTGGAGACGTTAATTTTGGAGTAAATCGATGTGGTAACACGGTTCTCACCGTATACTGTGTTGCATCTACTAAAAGAATTAATTTTAATTTTTTTATTAATTTCTAATGTTTTTAAACTAACAAACTTTTGCAAATAAAACTGGATATTTAATTCCTTTAGAAATGTTTAAAATTACAAATTAATAGGGTCAAGTCTGGGTCAACTCAAAAGTTACTTCAGGTCAAGCCTGGGTCATTAAACTGGTCCAGAGCCTGCATTATAATCTCAAGGCCAAAAGTCAAGACTGAGTAGTCTATAACCAGCACTACATTCTCAAAGCCAAAGGTCAATTGAGGTCAAAGTGGGCCAAAACCGGCACTAATTAACTACTGGTAATTCTCTCTACATAATTTAATTTCCTTTGTTTTTATTTATTACTTTTACAATGGTTTCATAGAGGTCTACAATAATATTTTTACCAAACATAAAATCTATGTGATCGTATCTCGGTAGCTTGGTGTCAACCGGAACAGAAATCTTATCCTTGTTCCTACAGCCCAATTCGTTATGTAGCCGCTCCACGTTCTAAAAGATAAGAGATTAAACAAATTTCAAAAACGAACTGACATACAACCTCTTTGATGTATAATACATCATGTTCTCCGTAAAACAGGGTCGCCGGTATATCTATTTTAGACAAATTATAAAGAGGCGGATTTTCCTGTCCATATTTTTTCAAGTTTTCGACTCGTCCATAATCGAACTTCTGAAAATTATTGCTGTTTGCCATTTGTATAAATTGTTGTAATTGGAAAATGGAAATCCCGGTCGGCCAATTACTGAAATACAGTAACAGATCTTGCTGGAAGTACAAAATTAATTTTCAAGTTTTCGATTTAAAAAACCTACGTTTAAAAAATTGTCTGTTTGACCATATACAGTATTTATTAAAATAATACACATATGTGGCACGTAACGACACAACAATGTTAGCAACTCGTGAATTTCTGATTCCTGGTAAAGAAGTCCATAAATTCCGTTAAGTTTGAGCAACTCCTGAAATGTCATGAAGTAGAAGCGGGTCATTAAATGAAATGGTAATGACTAATATTATGAAGACCGGTGTTTTTAAGAGTTCAACTATTGGAGCAGACTTTATATATGCTACAGGAGCAAGAAAAACAAGAGATTCCAACCACTGGCTGCATTCTTCGGTAAAGGATGAACAAAACATAAGGATTAACGTAGAACCCATAGAGTGCCCTATGTAGTGTATCTTCCGCTTACTTTTTTCTGCGACAAATTTTAATTGTGAAAATATATCTTCTTCCGCTACAGTGTCCAAACTGAAACATAGTATATAACAGAAGACATCAAAGCTCAAAATGTATTATACTTAAAATTCCAATATTTTTGGTCTTCAATTGACAAGGTTTCATGTTTTGTTGAATACGTGGTCCCACGAAGGTTTCCCAACCAAACATGATAACCTTGGTCAGCTAAATAAAAAGCTGGAAACAAAAACGGTTAGGCACTAAATAATAGTCGATTATTTTACAAGTGATAGAAATGCTTTTGAGATTTTTGATACACATCTCACGAGCTTACAATGGCATTTCGGTCACGTGTGATATACGATGTTTTGTCCAACAGTAGCATTCTTTCAACAACAAAGGATCTTGACACTGACATTTAAAACATAGTCATGGTAACTGTTGCACAAAAATAATTTTTACCAAGTGATCTGTTTTGGACGTCCACCCATACTGCGGAATTTGATGTAATACCATGTTGGATAAAAATTACGTGCTTTTTAGTGTCGGCAATTTTCGGTGAAATGTGAAACAGTCTTAATTTATATCCATCCGAAGTGCTGACTTTGAATGTATTGATACTATATCCGCTTCTCCTGGTGATCGCTATCTAACAAAATAAGGTGAGCCATGTAAGAGTTTACAACTTGTCTACTTACAGTATCTGACAAAACATCCGGATTTACGTAGCAGTCGTCACTGAATGTTGCGAAAGCATAAGATTCTAAATTAAGGCAAGCATTATTCTCGGTGTTTACACAATTTGATATTAAGTTAACAAATAAAAAAAAAGTTTGCGTAATTTTCATAATAAATAACTAATCGTAAAATATCACTCAAGTTTTCGTTGTTCGAGACACTATTGCAGGTTTTGCGTAAGAACGTCGTGTGAGGAGAATTTTCTTTTAACCATCGATACAACCGACTGAAAAACTTGCTATTCCACTGCACTTAAAATTACAATATGTCAATTTATATTCTATTCTATTTATCACGTTTGTTGTAGTCACAAATGAAAGATAACAAACAACATTAATTGAAAGACATTACAAAATTACTAGGACGACGTTTAATGGACACAAGAAATTACTGTATTGTATCTGTTCTTAATATTTCAATTTATATATTACGTCTATTACAATCACAATTGAAAGATAAGAAACAATATTAATTGGATGACATTACAATATGAGTAGGATGTTTTGTTATATAGTTTTTGCTGCTTTTTTCGGTGGTGTGACAGGCATTTATAATGTTGATCGATGCGTTTACGAAAGCCCAAAGTTTCTTGTTTCTAAAACAAATTGTTAATTGTAAGAAAAGTTTGATTACGACTTATAGAAAAGGTCCCTTGAAACTTATTAAAAAAAGAAATCATTTAGGCAAGTAGGTACTAACCACAGGAATAGAAAAATTTGTTTTAATAATTAACCAAGCGGGTGGTGTCGCCATTTATAACAGGTTGAGGGTGGTAAAAAATTTGGCAGCAAAGATGGCAGTATAGCCAGCGCCAGCGCTTGTAAAGGATGCAAGTATAGGTATTCCAAAACCTCGTGGGTAGTGACCTTATAAGTGATAAATAAAAAAAATGCGCTCACTGCATTTTTTACACATTTTCACAATTATCGTATATCGGATCGTACCCATTTCCTCCACTCCACGGCCAGCAAAGCTTTGTCGATAGCCTCGCAGGGGAAATGCTTAATAGAAGATTGCTCCATCACGCGGATTTCCTCGGTCTTGTGACTATAAGTAAACATGTTTTCCGGTCAATACTAAATGCCTTAAGATCTAAAGGAATGAGAGGTTAATTGTAGGATTCAATCCAGACTTTTAAGTCAACAACCTTCACCGCTGACCTCGACAGAATTTAATCTGACCTTGGCAGTAATTTAATCCGCCCTTGACAGATTTGACAGAATTTAATTGGCAGTAATTTAATCCACCCCTGGCAGTAATTTAATCCGTCCTTGGCAGTAATTTAATCCACCTCTGGTAGTAATTTAATCCGCCCTTATTTTGTTTCTTTCCTTTCTGCATGTTGCATAAATAAAGTAACGAGATTAAAATTTAATCTGTCCCTAATTTGTTTCTCCCCTTTCAGCATATTGCATAAATAAAGTAATGAAATTAACATTTACCTCGTCGCCAATATGTGGTAACCTACGATGTTGTGCAGTCTCAGTCAAACCGAGGGGGTAACCACTGCATGTAATCGTGGAACGGCGCTATTGAAATCACTTTGTAATCATAATGTAATCAAATATAATTTTTGTAAAATCATATGTAATCTTTTATATATCTTGCAATCATAAATAGAACTTAATGAAATCGTGAAATCTTGTATTCATTATGTAATCATCATGTAATCGTCAAGTAATCATCATGCATTCATCGTGTATTCATCATGTAATCATCATGTAGTCATCATGTAATCATTACGTACTCATCATATATCATGTATTTATCCATGTAATCATGATATTATCATCGTGTAACTAGATGTGTCTTGTTCTTATTACTACTTTTCGCTTGACTAGATCTTCCTCTGCGAATAAAATTGCAGTCATTTACTGTGGTGTGATTCTGTGTGTTAATATGCACCTCGATATGCACTTATACTTAGTATTTCTCATATTCTCGCCTTCCATTCGGCCTGCCTCGTGCGTTGCTCGTGATTACATTCTTTCAACTAATTGTGTCGTTTGCATTTTTCTTTTAGCCCTAATGTTAAGTTTTTCCTATCTTTGTGGTGGCCATAGGGGTCATAAGTTTACAGTTTGCAACATATTTTTTTAGTAACCTATTTTTTCCAATTTCTCGTGATAGCAGTTTATTAACATAATAAGAATTTTTTACTTTGTGTTATATCCAGTGTATACAGGGTGTTATGTAAGTAGTAGCAGAAAATTTAACCACAAGTAGAACTCGTCAAAATAAAAAAAATATATCATTTTTCTTCGAAAACGCTCCCTTACGGAGTTAAAATTAAGAATAGTTTGACCCCTAAAACCAAACCCGCCTATGGACCCACGTTCATTGATTGGCAGGAGTGCACAACAACTTGACCCGATAAATGAATCAAAATAACAACTGTTTAAATGAAAACATGTACTCACCTACCATAATATGCATAATGTTGAAGTAGGTTAGCATGTAATAATAAACTCTCTAACTTCGACAAAAATGTTCTGATGCGTTCAAGTTCATGTAGGCATAGGCGGAGGGTGAAATAAGGGGCAGAAAAATTTGAAAAAAATTGCGGATTTTAGCAAAGTAGTAAATAGAAAAAATATTTTGACGAGTTCTACATATGGTTAAATTTTCTGCTAGGACCTCCATAACACCCTGCATATAGTTGTGTCGCCCAAGCGATATAGTAATAAAACTTAAGGGTGGGACACCACTTGCGTAAAGCGTTGTACGCAACTGTCATATTCATAAGGAAGAAATTCCATCTAAACTCTTTTTATAACTGCAATCTTTATACCTACATGCCGTTTTCGTAACAAATTGATAAAGAGTAGTATTAAAAAGCTTGATTTGTAAATATAATCGAAGAACAATGACAAAAAGGGGAGAAAAGAGAAAAATACGTGTACCAAAAAGTCGAAGAACTTGCTCAGACAAGCTGTTAATTTAAGTTGGGTGCAGCGGGCTTTCCAAAATGCTGGAGTATTTAAACTCCACCGATAATGGTACATTACTATTTTTATCGGTTTCAGGATATTAAACAGATGTTTACACTTTTTAAGAGTTGGCCGGTAGGTAAGCCATAAATGTATCCTGTATGTAAAATTGGTAAGGTAATATTACCGTACCGAAATGTCAATTGTCAACATTTGTCAAGAAAGTGAAAACGAATTAATGTGAAAACTAATAAATTATGTTTGTAACGTTATTTATTAAAATAACAGAAGATTACACGAAACTATAGCTTCTAATTTAAAAATAGCAATGAAAATAACGAGAAAAAGATACAACTGCTTTTTGTCCCCATCACAATAAACATTTATGGTGCAATCTTTCAAAAAAGAAATTGTAACGGTATCGTCCCTCTCAATTGAATTGACGACTTTTCGTCTATAGTATCTCGTAGACTATATAACATGAAGCCCTAAAACGTGTTCTGTTGTTTAATAAAGCTGTTTTGTGAGATAACAGCGTATCAAAAATCGCAATTTGGGTTTGCATTTTCAAACGCTGTACGTTTACCGCCTTTTGTGACGTCATTTCGGGGGAGCCTTGTCATTTGTCCGCCCATCTAGTAACTTTGAATTTTATTTAGTGAATTTTGTCCCGTGTTGAGGTCACAGAAAGGCGCGCGTTTCAAATAAGACAGATGTTTCGAATTTTCTTTTACCTAGTAAATTATAATATATACAGTATGTCCCCGGATTGAGTTTACAAGAGGAAAAAAATTTTTATTTTCGATTTTATGCCAAAACCTCAAAGGAATAAGATTTTTTGCTTGTCCTGAAACCAACAAATCTGTAACTAAAACTTCATTATTCTGACTCAGTGGAAAGAAAACTTCATTTTTCTCTTAATTTTGGACTTATAAATTTTTTTCTTTGGTTTTTAAATCCCACCACATTGGCGATTTTATTATTTTAACAACGATGTGACGTTGACAAATGAGTTTACGCAAGTTAAATAACAAAAATGTTTATTTAAAAATTATGACATTGACGTAATTTTGAATTAAATTTGACGTTTTTTTCTTCAAAATCATGAAATCATGTAATCACTCATGTAGTCATATGTAATCATGTAGTCATATGGTAGTCACATGTAATCACATGAAATCATATGAAATCACAAGTATTCCTTATGTAATCAAGTGAAATTTGTAATCCGTGATACACCCTTTTCATCAGTGGTTACCCCCTCGAGTCAAACACTGTGTCACCAAAATTACACCAGTTTATTCACTATTTTCACACTAATAGTAATACTTAATAACAAATGATTATTAACACTCTGGAATTAATAGGTACGCTCCTCTCGGATCTTTATTCCCCACTGACTCATAAACTATTCTTCACGTCTGAACCGATCAATGTAGGTTGGACAAAGGGTTGGAGCTGGATTTGTTGTTTGATCTGATATTGACTCAGTTGATGGAGGTGTGATTGGTGGTAGCTTTTTCACATGTGCCACATTTCTTTTGATTATTTTTCCGTTCCCGAAGAGGGTCAGTTCGTTGCCATCTCTAACCAGAACTTCATATTCGGTGGAGCCAAAGTTAGGAGTAAGTTTATGTGGGAATACAGTGTTCCTCACCACTACTACATTGCGGTAGATTCAAGTAGGAAGGTATACGTTTTCCAGTTGGTGTCTGTCAAAGCAATATTTCAAATCCAAAAATGAATACACCTAGTAAACCTATTGATAGCGATGCCGAAATGAATTTTGACGACGAGTTTGAAGAAAAAGTAAGAGTTTCTTCCAGTAGCGAGTCTGATTCTGAGATGAAATTCAGCCAAGACTTAGGCGAGGAAGACGCGCAGGGCAGGAGCTGATCCACAAAACATTGAAGACAATCAACAAGGTAGGACAACATTATTTCAATTTGATGATAGGAATTCGGGAATTCGAAGAGATGTGCACATTGGTGAGAATAGCCGAGAAATAGATTTCTTCAAAATAATTTTTGATGTTGCAATAATGGAACGGATTACATTAGAAACCAATTCTCTTTTTAATTTTATCATGGAAAATGCAGAATATTTTGGAAATCAATCCAAATTACATAAATGAGATAATACAACCGTTCCAAAAATGTATAAATTTTTTGCAATAGTGATGCTTATGGTGCATAATAAGAAAAATCGCATCACCAATTACTAGTCGTTCGATCCATTACTTCACCAAAAAGTTTTTCAAAAATATACGAGTTTTGATGAATTTACCTTATAGATCCTTATAGATGAGACTCTTACAATTCAATAGATTACAAAATAACAATAATAATGACAAGGTATTCAAAATTAGACTATTACCGAATAAACTGAAGACAAATTTCAAGCTATGTTTGTACCGTTTCTATTTATGTGTGGACGACAATAATGTTGTTGTTGTATGTTTAAAACTATCACTGTGACAATTTTATGTGACAGAGTACCAATTTCGCCCCGTTTGAACTTTAAATATTTTTTTACGAAAAATGGGATCCTGAGTCCCCCTCCCCTATGTTACTCTCTATTGCGAATTTTATTTGGGGTAAAAATTTCATAACGATCGGTTGACCAGTGTAGGAGCACATAAAATACGAACAAACAAATAAATATTGATTTTTATAACGGGAGTCCCTACTCAATTCTCTATCCAAAACTACATTTATCGATTCGTTTCTACAAAAAAGAGCATAAATTTGTTATTTTCCAAATATACATAAAATACTCTTGATTTGAAAAATATCAAATTCGCGCTTTTTTTTTTGTACAAACGAATAGATAAAAGTAAGAATTGAATAAGCTTTAAAATGATGTATCACATGACCCCTATGCCATTTAAATTTCTTAAGGAGGTGGCTCCCCAGGCTAAAGAGGTGAGATCTAAGGTCCCCCTTGATAAGAAAATTTACCTGTTCAAGCGTTTTCTTCTGAGTCTTTCGAAATTGGAATTATTGGGGGGTACAAATTTTAGTTGGGACAGCCTATATATTAGATAATGAAGATACAACGGAAATACAAAGGGAGGAAACTATTGGATTTACAGGTTTGGTACAGGTTTCAACCTTTGCTGTTTGAAAAACTTCACAATCAAAATATTGTCAAGAATCGTGTAACAAAACAGACCCGTTCATTGATGGTGACCAAAAAGAAAGATAAATGAGACGTTGAGCACCATTTATCAATATGTAAATACTGGTGCCGTAAACTATCACACTCAAGAACCAATCCTGAAACCATTGGTTCTATATGGTTATTGTCAAAAAACTGATGGTGCTGTTGATAAATGTGATACATATGCAAATTAGCTTTACAGCAACAGAAAGAAAAGTAATGATTTTTTTTTCCATTTACTAGACGTTGGTTTGAGAAACGCATTTATTTTGTATTTGCAGGAAAAAATATGCAGCTAAGTAAATTTAGATTAGAGTTGATAAGACAGATTTTTGAGTATAATTCGGACAAGAAAAGTCGAGGGCTAAATCGGAAGAAGAGCTGGCGATAATCTAGTCAGACTAAGTGGAAGACACTTTCCAAAAAGAGAACCAGCAACTCCTACAAAGAGATTGACACAAAGGAGATCGTTTTGTTTGTAACTGGTGGTAACTGTAAAAAAACATAATATTTTATGTTTAGTGAATGCGATGTTGGTTTGTGTCTTGACCCGTGCTTCGAAAAGATTTTTAGTATATTATGTAACTATAAGCTGTGGTGTAGGAATTGCACCATGCTAAAGTACCCACCTTACCGCACCGACACCGCACCGACTTGCGGACACGGTGCGGGCGCGGTGCGGCCATGTGTAATGAATAAAAAACTTAAAATACTTACGTTCATTTTGCTACTACAAAAAAACTCACTTTTTTAGAATTTTTGTTTTTTCAAAATCTCACTAGCGAAAGGGTTAAATAAGTATTTTTTCTACCTATCCTTTTCAGGCAGGTATGAATGTATTTACCTGTTTAAATTTGTCCTATACCTACGACACTGTTCTTCTGACGTCACGATCACCAAAAAGAAATCGATAATGTGATCGACAGAGATGAAAATTTGTCGGCTACACAAAGATGAAATTTTGTTTGATTTAGTGAATGAATGCTCCTGAAAATTGTTTGCAAAATTTGGACAAATATAATGTTATCCATAATTTGCGAACTATAGTCACACGCTCTGTAGTTTTATTAAAAATGGAATTTTGCTTACATGATCTAAATACTTTCAAAATCTATTTTTCATTTGTAACAAACGAAATTTTTATTACTACTAATACTCACAGATTTATACTAAATTTGTTTTGCTTTCTCGACTTTTCAAATTCAAATTAAGATACTTTTTTTTGTTAGAAATTTTTGGATACGAATTAATCTATTGAGAATACATATTATGCGTCTCAAATCAACGTGCACAAGCATCATTATCAAGGAAGCCATGTTTATGTGTGTAACGACAACTCTTAGTTACAATTTTTTTTCTGTTTCAAACACCGTTACAGTGTGAAGCGGGTTACACAAAGTTAGGTTAAATTTGATTAGGTATGTCAAAATGTGGTCAACACTTCAAATGTGTGTATGTGTGAATTTTGTCTTATTTCTGCCGTATGTACCGTATAGGAACTATTTTATACAATATAGGTTTTATTTATTTATTTTATGATAATTCAAAACATCGACATTGGATAATGACCAGGCCCCAGAATTTGCTGAGAAACATTAAGAGAAAATTCTGTAAACAAGCCAGGAAAGGAATGGAATTGTAGTCGATTTTTTCAGGACTCTACATAACCAATAAACTTGAGGAGTTGTGAGAAAAAATAGAAAGTTGAACTGGACAGCGAATGATAACAACGTGTTCAAGGTGTAATATTCATTGCGTTTATTCAATTCCCAAATTTTGAACTGAAGATCTTTTCTAAAGTTGAAGTCCAGAAATTTTTCAGTTTTAACATTTCTTCCCACTCCCGACGATTCCAAATTTTCGTAACCAGTTTTAAAAATTTTAAATACTTCGCTTCTTGAGACCTGTTGTTGGGTAAAACGATGCTTATTCAAATAATTTACTTAGATAATTAGAAATAATAATCACCGAAAATATTTCTGCCCCTGTTTCCGCAATCTGGGTTTTTGTTAATGTGCGTCCGCTGTTTTCAACAAATTTTGTGAAACACTTAAAAACAGAATGCTTGTTTTTTCTGCAAGTTTTAAAACACGCCGCGGCATTTTTATCAAAATTTTTGATTGTCACAAATTTGACAATTCAATTTTTTTCTAGTGCATTGCCAATATTATTAAAGGAAATCAAAAGTAACTAGATTTAAAAAAACAGGTTGTACAAACGTAACAACAATAAATTACCAAGTTAGTTGTACACATAGATTTGAGACATATAATATATTAATTGTTGTTATTTGTTATTAATAAGTGACAATATACTGTTGTATTGTCACTGTGAGACGCATACTACATACCCATTGCTATGACTACTTCAAATACAAAAAAAAAAAACAGATAATCAGTACCTGTAAAAGCACCCTTGCTGGCTTAAAAAGGAACTCGATGCCAACTTCTACGCCCTGGTTGTGCTCCCAGTCCAAGATCTTTGTTAATTAATGTATGTGTCTCATTATATTCTCTTCCTAATAGTGGAGTGCGCGGAGCCCTGAAAGTCGCTTAAAAAGTGATTCTGTGGGCCTTTTGAAACTAAAGCTGTAACTTACAGGAACGATAGATAATTATTTAAATAATTTAACTGCAAAGTCGTCAAAAGATCGTCCTGTGCAAACAAAAGTTATTGACAATTTAGTGATTTTTTAGCATTGGTCGATAGAGCATAAAATTCTGTTTAAGTTGGACTAATTTTGAATCTTTCATTTTTGGCCGTATCGCCAAAAAAAAATTGAAAGTTTTTTTAAAAAGCATTGTCCTCACCGAAACCTTGCTACATCTAGAGCAATTATCTCGGTTCGGAACCGGTCAAAAATGTAATAAAATCTATACTTTTTGTCGTTTCTCACTCATTATCTCGGAAACTAGGCTTTAAATAAAAAAAAATCTCTCTTGTAAAACTATTGACTCATGTCTTGTGATGCCTCTGATGTAAGTCTAATATTTTTAATACAAAAAACAAGCCTGCTATAATCATAAATACAAAATAGTAACCCATTGATTGAACGGTCACCGCTTCTCCCGGCGTCGCCTTCTCGATCACCCGCCCTCGCGTCGCCCACCGTCTCATCATGGGTTTTAAAGCGGAACATTCAAAAATGCCACTCTTAAAAGTTGAATTATTTTCAGAATTATCGAGAAATTTTCTAGGTATAGATAGAGGAATAATTATTATACAACTCGCATTCTGAGTTGTACTACATAAACGTGAGTTTATAGCTATTTATTATACAAATGTCTTATTGTTTGATGTTTTCTCGGCGTCTGGATGTTACTAAATCACTTTATTTCTTTCAATTCTCTTTATTCGGTAACGTAATAAATAAATAAACTGGCTGAGAAGAGTAAAATATATTCAAATGTCTTATAAAGAAAATAAGTCACGAAAGAAATGTTTTTTTCTTGAGTGACTTATTTGCTGTTAAGACACGTGTGTAATACATAGTTTTATCCAACACCTCCTTCTGTAACAGTTCTTAAAACATTCATCAAAGAACAAAAAAATTTGACGTTCAAATTTGTTGGCTTATGAACTGGTTGCTATGACAAATTAGAAAACCGATGAATTATGGGTTCATAAGTCACATGTGTCTTATAGATCTCATAATACGTTCAAAATCGGCGTTATTATGACTACATAATAAACAAGTGTTGGACAATAGTAGATTATTTAATGAGCATTATAATGGTGGTTATTATAACCCAGGATGTGTGACTGTGTCACATCTTTGATGGCATGTCAGTTGTTCAAAAACTGGGTAAACCTACAAACGTCAAACGCATTACTTGTGCTAGTTCTACAAACACTATCCCCCTTCCCAGATACTACGCCATTTTTGGCTACATGTAGGTGCAAGAAAGGTAAATTATTTACAATTTTAAAATTTTTTTCATTTCAGATTGTAATTCCAAAACATGCAGCTGTAGGAAAGACAAAATTAGCTGCATGGGCCAAAAGTCTTGCAGGAATAAAAAACTTTCATTACCAGCTCCAAGACTTACCATTTATCCTGAAGAGAACAGTAGTGATAGCAAATAAATATTATTAAATTATTAAGTACTTAATAATAATAAATTATATATTATTTATCTTTATCCCTTTAAATTTCCATACACACTAGATGTAGTACAACTCAGAATGCGAGTTGTATAATTATTCTTGAATCTAAACCTAGAAAATTTCTCGATAATTCTGAAAATAATTAAGCTTTTAAGAGTGGCATTTTTGAATGTCCCGCTTTAAAACCTAGGATGAGAGGGCGGGAGACGCGAGGGAGGGTGATCGAGAAGGCGACGCCGGGAGAAGCGGTGACCGTTCAATCAATGGGTTACTATATTGTATTTCTGATTATAGCAGGGTTGTTTTTTGTATTAAAAATATTAGACTTACATCAGAGACATCACAAGACATGAGTCAACAGTTTTACAAGAGAGACTTTTTTTTATTTAAAGCCTAGTTTCCGAGGTAATGAGTGAGAAACGACAAAAAGTGTAGATTTTATTACATTTTTGGCCGGTTCCGAACCGAAATAATTGCTCTAAATGTAGCAAAGTTTCGGTAAGAACAATGCTGTTTAAAAACACTTTCAATTTTTTTTAGGCGATACGGCCACAAATGAAAAATTCAAAATTAGTTGAACTTAAACAGAATTGTATGCTCTATCGACCAATGCTAAAAAATCACTAAATTGTCAATAACTTTTGTTTGCACAGGACGATCTTTTGACGACTTTGCAGTTAAATTATTTAAATAATTATCTATCGTTCCCGTAAGTTACAGCTTTTAGTTTCAAAAGGCCCACAGGGTGACACATTTTAGTCCGCCGTGCACTCCACTATAAATATAATTCGTGGTACGCCTAAGAACCATTTTTTTTTAAATGCGCCCAACTCATCATTTAATAAAAAAAACATAATAAGCGTACCACTTTATATTACCCTTGAAAATAATTGGTTGAAACATCGTTTCATCTGATGAAATAATGGAAGTTGACTATCATATCTTTTAACATTTTTAGAGAAACTTCAAAATTTAAAAAAAAAAATTAAAAATAAAATGTATATTTCTAAAATACATATACAGGTTGTCTTACGAAAAACGCACCACGCTATAACTCTGGTATTAATAATCCGATATCAGAAATTCAAAAACCGTGTAAGACAGGTGAATAAATGCTACAAAAGAGTATGATTTTTAACTTTTTTGAACAAGTCATTTTTATCAAGCGATAGTCAACTTTTTTTTTTAAATAGCAACACATATTTTTTTTATTCAGTTTGGTGGGGATTTTTTTTCTCAATACAATGGTGTGTTTCAACTTGATTTTGTAAAATATTGTTGGAAAAATTTTTTTTTTCTAAAATTTTCAAGTGTGCGTCGGAATCCAATGAAAGCGCTCAAAACAATACCTGTCATTTAATATTTGTCAGCTTGTTTTTATTTATTGTTGTTTGTATTATTTCTTGCACTTTTGTTATTATTTTGTGATCACATTGTTATTTCATTACGGATAACAATCAATTAATATTAATCAATTAAATTATGATGGAAGTGTTTTTCGAGTGCCACAGAAATTCTGGTCAAGCAGTGCGCCTTTTGTGAACTTTCATTGGATTCCGACGCACACTTGAAAATTTTAGAAAAAAAAACTTAAATTGTAAATTGTAGAAGTACTGCCCCTAGTACAACAGGGCTTGCGTCTGCGATTAACTGGGTGCGCAGATTGAAGTCAAAGAACGCTAGTGTGGGAAGTTTTGCCAGTTCTTTTTTGAGTCTCTCGAATTTCACTTGTTGTTCTGGTCCCCAATGGAATTTCACTTCGTTTCTGATGATGGAACGGAGTGGTTCCGTAAGATCTCCTAGGTCCGGTATGAACTTTCCCAGGTATGTCACCAACCCTAGGAAGCTTCTTGTCTCTTCTTTAGTTGTCGGGGCCTTAAAGTCTTCGACTACTTTTACTTTCTTAGGATCGAGTTCTATCCCTAGTGGCGTTCGTACGTGTCCCAGGAATTCTAAGCGTTCTACCTTGTATTCGCACTTCTTTTAATTCTGTCACGCTCAAATCACTATATCGATTTGTCGGTTCTTTGTGATCGATTGTCGAGAGTAGATTCCTGTATCGGTTTCTCGCCGCCGCAGCTAGATCGCGCCCGCGGCTAAAGTAGAATAAAGTAGAACAAAGCCAGTTGATAATATAAAGTACCGACACGGGTGACATTTAGTGACACTGACAGCACCACTAACGATTCCAATTCCGCTTGGGGCGCTACGGTCGCGAATTTGTCACATTGACGCGCGAAATTTGGCCGACCGTTTGCCTATATCGGATAAAAGCTTATTCCAGAAAAGCTACGGCAATTAACGGCACAACAAAACGGCATTATTGCTGAATAACTTTTTAAATTTCGAGCGTCAATGTAACAAATTCGCGACTGTAGCGCCCCGAGCGGAATTCTAATCGTTAGTGGTGCTGTCAGTGTCACTAAATGTCATCCGTGTCGGTACTTTATATTATCAACTGGCTTTGAAGTAGAACATAGATAACCTAAAAATTTAGTATTGTATATAGAACTTTCCTCAATTTTTAAAACTAGATATGTCGCGCCATCTGTCGTCTTGGTGCCAACTATTTTTAATTTATTTTTCGTACCCATAACAATATTTTAATTTTCTTTATCTTACAGGTGTAGTTTTTTAGGTCCCTTATACCATGGTTTTCGGTGACAGAAATCAAATTTTACTCACAAGAGAGATAAAGCTGTCAGTTCTACTCACAAGTGAGTAAATCTGACAGCTGTCAGTTGTAATTAAAAATTGTAATTATTAATTTGTAATGTAATTACATGCGATGTAATGTAATTCTCTGCCTTCCACTTAACTCTTTCTCGTATACATGTGTCTCGACCTTACCGGGAGCAAGCTGGAAACAGCGGCTTCCACGTCTGTTTGAATATGTTTCGGTAGAAAGTCAATTTTGATTACTTCAGTGAAAATTGTGAAAAACAACGAGACAACGTTTATTTCATAACTATAACAATCACAGGTTACTACGGAAACTGATATTAGAACCATGCTAATGTTACAGGCGGATGTTTACTTGAATAAATATTTCTTGGATTTTTATACAATGCACCTGTAAGATAAAACGTCGTATATCACACGTGATCGAAATGTCATTATAAAGCTCGTGAGAAGTGCCCCACTCGTGCGCAAGCGCACTCGTGGGTCAAAATTCTCACTCGCTAATAATGATGCATTTCTATCACTTATAATATAATGTACTATTATTCTTTGGACATAAAAAATCAAACAAAATTTCGTTCAAACAGATTTATTTTTACATCTAGCGTTATACATCTTTTTTGCTTTGTCAAACAACACACTTTTATATTTACATCGTCCACTACTATATTTTCCTTTCAAAATATTATTTATACCTTTACGGAATTTAAAAATGGCTAAATCAAATATTTTAGAAACAATTGTATTATTATAATGTCCCTGTGACTACAAATAAATTGAAACTGTATATGGTTTTTTATAAAACTTGTAATAAATCGCTTGTTACCTCTTGTTCTGTTTATGTGGTTTAATATATAGAATAGCGGTTATTTTATATGTTTTATTTACATAGTTTATAAATTCTATTGTACAATACTTCAATCTGTACGGTATTTTTCCTTGAAATTCTTTTTCGTAAGTAAAGTCATCGATATTGCTGTGAATTGTACTATTTCTAAATATTTGTAATTTGCAAATAGAACATAATTTTTTTAGTTTTTTAGAAAATAAATGTCTTTTAAAGAACATATTTGTTTAACTATATTAAAATTAGTAAAATCTGCATCACATCTGTTTTCAGTTTGATTTTTTCTAATAGGCTGATCTATTAAGCATTTTAAAGAACATATGTTTGGTAAATCGGTTTTTTCACAGTTTCCACCTTTAGAACAAGCTACAATTTCTTGAACAAGAAGAGTTTTGAACGACTCTGAAAACTGCTGACACGTTGGATTTTTTCTTTCGTTTCTTCCTCTTTGATTTCTTATTTTACCAAAATAATTTTCAAGATAGTCTTGATTGAAAGTTCTTGGCAAAAAAAAACTTAAATCCGTCGTGTTGCACTTGTTGGTGAATATCAATAAAACCTTCAAGTGTTGCAATAAAAATTTTTAAAGAAGGAGGCTTGCTACCTTCAAACGACATGGATTTCAAAGTTTCTATTGCTTGCTTCCAGAAGTTCACATGCTGTGATTCGTGTGTTACTCCGCCTCTCAAAGGTTTTCCGACGTGAGGCTTCAGCGTACCTCCATTAATACTATCAAATAATTTGTCAAAAAATTTAACATTTTTTGCAGTTTCAAGGGCTCTTTCCTCTAAACTGAAATTTCCATCTTGAGTTCTGTCGTCTAAAAGGGTAGACATCATTCATTATAGACAAATAATAATAGTTTGTAGACGAACTGTTTTTTGCCATTAAACGAATTGTCGCAGCAACTTAAGACTTGTGTACACTACGAAATCTTCATTTTACTAATTTTTGCTGGTATAACATGTTGATCAGTTAATTTTGGCATAATGGAATATTTACCACTCCACGCATCAATCATGTACGCATTTTCTATATCTTGCCATTTTGCCGTGCACATTGCTCCATCAATTTTTCCAACTAAATCTTTGGTGAGAAGGTTATTGCGAATGCCTTTTATTAAATGAGGTGGATCATATATAGGTATGATATTTGTATAACCGATCTTTAGTTTTCGTTTAGGGTGGTTTGGTGATTCTCTTACCAATCGATTAATAGCAGCTTGATTTGCTGAGCCTTGATCACATATAGTTGCAACTAATTTAATATTGCATGCTTGAATTTTAAATTCTTAATCGGTGCTTTTTACTCCAGAATTTGTAAAGATATATCCTAAGGTTTGTTGCCATTTCGAAAATATGCCACGTAGTTTGAACACAAGAATATAATTTGCTATTTCCAGTCTCTCCCCTTGTAACCAAAGTCCTCAAATCCCATAAATTTATCAGAATATCTGTCATATGAAATATTCGGTAAAAGGGACATTTCATAAAAAGCAAAACACTGTATTTTTCCTGTTTTTTCATTCACAGAGAGCAGTCTTTCAAATATTTGAAGAGTACATCATTTACTCCTGTATTTATAGGCAACGCATTCAACAATTTTATTATTGTTTGGCGAATTGGTAGTGCAAACAATTTTCTTAAAAAACTATAACCTTTCCCGGAATATTTATACATTGCCAAAGCTAGAATTTTTTCGTCTGTATTATAGCTCTTTCCTTTAGCTTTTGTGTTGCGTTTTCTTAACTGGGATAAACAAAATTGTACCCCTTCATGGCTTAGCACACCAGAATCTAAGTTACATCGAAAATATTTGGCGAGACGTAATGCTTTGTGCGTGAAAATAAGCTTCTTTTTTGTCCTCTTAACTGTTCTTCTTAATTTTTTTACCTCTTCAGTTATTTTTACATTCTCTCGTGGTTTTGCAATAGTCTGTGATGCTACACTTGAATCTGTTGGATTCAAAGGATATGCAGAATTATTGCTAATTTCGATCAATTTTGTGGATTGGACTGGAACTGGAATTATTATGATTTATTTTTTCAATTTTACTGGAATTGGTAAACCCTACCTTGAAAAACAAATTCACAGATTTCCTTGGGAGATGCATTTTTGAGTAATGTGCCGTTATGCGTAAAATCTTCTTTGACAAAATGATTCCCACAAATTCGATAATTATCGTAAATTACTTTTGGGCTTAAATTCGCAATTTTTGGACTCTGGCAAAAAGCCTTCCAATGATTAAATTTGTTCATATCTTTCGTAGGATTTGGAAGCCGATGCCGAGAAGATTTTGAATCAAAACATTAAACATTTAAAAACTGCGCAATTGTATTTAGACATTTTTTCACGTCAGTTTGAAGTTTTTTTTAAATGCCATAATTATTAATGTTCCATAGTTACAAAAAAAGAAAAAATTTAAATAGCGACATCCATCGGATTGGAGCTAAGCTAACATCAAATAAAAATACATGGAGATTGCGTTCTATATACATAATAATAATATTTTAGACTATCTATGAAGAACAACAAAGCCAGTTGATAATATATTATCAACTGGCTTTGAAGTAGAATGCAAATTAACAGCAAAAGCAAGGGCAGAAAAAGATAGCAAAAAATTTTCACGGCAGATAATTCGCCATTTTAGGAGTGAAAAGTGCTTCCATATTTCGTTCGTGAAACCCTTATTAATTACACCCGAGTTGGTGGATATTTTTCACGACGAATAAATATCATCGCTTTCTTTGTGAAAAGGCGGTATGAGTTCGCATATGCGGTTTTGAGGAACACTTGAAAACTCCACTCTTCGCAGAACTACGCAAAAAAAAATACTAATTGCTAGGTGAGCCGATTTCCTTTAATTTGCTGTAACTCACATGTTTCTCTCGAATTAGTTATCGAAGCCAATCTAAGCCAATCGAAGTCAATCTAAGTTCAATCGAAATCAAGGCGAAGAGCGAGATGGCGATATCCCCAGGATAACTCCCAGATACCTGGACCAGGATTCTCTCAGAGTTGAGCGCTTCAAACCTGTGAGTTACTTTTTATCTCTGTCGTCACCCGCCGAGGTCTCCTGAAGTCAGCGTCCAGCTGGTTAATCCTCCCAGCTGCGTGGAACATCAGCTTCACTTTGAGAAAGGGCTTCACCCAGTGTTATCGAATTTTTAATAATACCTTTTGTAAGGCCGAACACGCTGCAGTCTGTGAAGCTACATAGTCACCTTATTTGTTCATTTCACATATTTAAGTTGAGACCCTAGTTGGTCGATTAATTTTATTTTGTTTGTATATTACCCGACGAAATTAAAGTTCTGTTTTGAGGGCCTAAACCCACGACCGCTTCTTTTTTTTGTTCATCTTCTGGTGGCGTGAGTAGGTCCCAGGTAGCTTACTCCGCAAGAGTCAAAATTATACCTGGTGGCGCACACGGGCAATCTTAATTTTGTTATTTATTTCTCTTCACTGAGCTAGGCGGTGAAAATTGTGTAACGTCAGCCAGAGACGTGACATAATTAAGTGGCGTCCCAACAACGTGTGGCCCGAAATCGGAACTTTAATCTCTTTGGTAGGATCTCACGGCTGAGTGACGGTTGAATTATAGTTTTCAAAATTTTCTCTTGACTTGGAACAATTTGAATTGCTGGTTTATTGAAGTATCACGAGTTATTCTGCAGGTGTATTGCGGAGTTATTGTGTGAAAGGTCAGGTGACACCTTTTATACATTTTATTTATTGTTGAAAATTTCAAATTTTGTTTGTATTACCACGATGGCACCTCTTCTCTTTGAAATCAATCGCCTCGCTCAAGATGAGCTCAATTATGAATTAACAATTCGAGAATTGACAGATGTGGGTACAGTAGATCAGATGAGGAAGACGTTACGTAATGTATTGCGTTTAGAAAAGGAATCAAATCCTCTTTCTTATCCAACTTATCCGTTTTCAGTCGCAGAAGATAGCACAGTCCTTAAGGCTAAATTAACTGAAATTCAAGCACTTTGTACTGAATATGATGGTACTTCCAAAGATAATGACAAAGCTATCTTATGCAATCGGTAGGGCTAATAGAGTCAAACCAACAAACGATACTGAAAGGAAATCTATTTCCAAAATAATTGTCGAGTTGCTCAACCTAAAATCTGATGTGGAGCGTAAGCTTAAGCGTGCCGCGTCAGGGTCTTCGTTAGGAGTATTAGATCTTGGTCTATTAGATGTTAACTCTACTGATGAGTCCGAAAATGATGATGTGTTACCGATCGCGACTTCTTCTCCTATAGTTGCGTCCTCAAAATCTACCCTTACTCAACCGGTGTATAAGTGGAACATACAATTTTCTGGTGAAGATCCCAGTTTCTCTTTGAGTGCATTTCTTCTTCGTGTAGAGGAACTCCGTGTTTCGCGTAGAGCTACTGAAGATGATCTTTATCAATCAGCTTTTGATTTATTTGAAGGCAGAGCTCTCACGTGGTTCCGTGCAAATCGTCGTAATGCTACAGACTGGTCCTCACTGGTAGCGCTGTTGCGGAAACAATTTCAGCCGCCTGATTATAATGATAAACTCTTTGAGGAAATTCGTCGAAGGACTCAGGGTTCGGACGTGAACTAAGAGAACATTTACTATTGGGTAAAGATTTTTGGAAGATAATAGAAGTAGTCCCCGACCTAAGTAAAGACGTTTGGTCCTTTTCCTCAGACCTTAACGATCCGTGTCCAATTTCGTCACTCCAAACATCCTCCGGTCTAATGGATCAGTCTACCCTCTCGGCCGACCAACTACTTGTTTTGAATAATTTGCTAGGCTTACAAAAACAACTCCTGCCTAAGCCTCTTGGAAAAGTTAAACAATTTCAGCATGTTATCGATGTACAGCCAGAGGTTAGACCGATAAAGCAAAGGTACTATCCTGTTTCACCTGCAAAGCAGAAGTTGATTAATGCAAAGTTGGAGGATATGTTAAGAGACGGGATTATAGAACCTTCTCAAAGTCCGTGGTCGTCGCCTGTGTGCATGGTTCCCAAGAAAATAGGCACCTATCGTTTTTGCGTTGATTATCGTAAATTGAATTCTGTCACTAAACCCGATGCATATCCCCTCCCTCTCATTAATTCGATACTAGAACAATTACGCGATTGCCGATATATGAGTTCCATCGACATCAAAAGCGCGTTCTGGCAAGTGGAAGTCGCCCCACAGAGTCGAGTTTACTGCATTTACCGTCCCCGGACGAGGTCTTTATCAATTCAGGCGAATGCCTTTCGGCTTGATAAACTCACCGGCCACGTGGCAACGAATTATAGACTCGGTTCTAGGTGCTGATCTTCAGCCCTACGTATTCGTATATTTAGACGACATAATCGTCATCGCGCCAGATTTTCAGACGCACCTGCGTATTTTGACACTCATATTCACGCGATTGCATGAAGCAGGAATAACGATTAATTGGGATAAAAGTCACTTTTGCAGATCGCAGTTACGATATTTAGGTCATGTTATTGACGGAAAAGGTCTTA
Organism: Diaperis boleti; assembly: GCA_963583935.1. Taxonomy (NCBI): domain Eukaryota; kingdom Metazoa; phylum Arthropoda; class Insecta; order Coleoptera; family Tenebrionidae; genus Diaperis; species Diaperis boleti. Next base: position 77,507,870 of record OY757242.1, on the reverse strand, counting down.
GACCTGACCCCGAAAAGGTGGAAGCCATATTAAACATCCCAGAGCCTAGAACTGTCCCAGAAGTCCGCCGATTCGTTGGCACGGCTAGTTGGTACCGACGTTTTGTACTAGATTTTTCGTCTATAATGGCCCCTTTGTCACAATTAACACGTAAGAGTGTTCCCTTTAATTGGACTCAGGAATGTTCTAGCGCCTTTTGTAAAGTCAAAGAACTTTTGGTTTCAGCTCCAATTTTAGCTTCTCCTAACTTTTCGATTCCTTTTTCCTTACAATGCGATGCTTCCGCATATGGACTGGGCGCAGTCCTAACCCAATCTTTCGATGACGGTGAAAGACCCGTGTGTTTTATCGCGTTCGCTCACTCGTTCAGAACGAAATCTTTCTACCACCGAGAGAGAGTGCCTTGCAGTTATCTGGTCCGTCGAGAAACTCAGACATTATCTTGAGGGAGTCCCGTTTTGGTGATAACCGATCACCATAGTTTGTTGTGGTTAAATCGTCTGAAGGATCCTCAAGGTCGTCTAGCTCGATGGGCATTACGCTTGCAGCCTTATAATTTTGAAATTAAACATCGCCCGGCAAAGCAACACATTGTACCAGACATGTTGTCCCGTTCTGTTCCAATAGCAAGATTATCTGATGCAGAACAGTCTTTTTCGGATACTAAAGATTTTTGGTATCGGCATCTGTGCCAGAAGGTAACAGATAATCCTTTGAAATTCCCACAGTATCGCGTCGAGAATGAGCAATTATTTAAGTATACGGAATGTAAGATCCATGAACTGTCACAGGAGCACGATTACTGGAAACGTGTAGTTCCAAAAGACCACCGTAAGGATATCATGAAACGCTGTCATGACGACGTCACTTCCGGTCATGTCGGAATTTTCAAAACCTATCAGAAAATTCGTAGATCTTATTATTGGCCAAAGATGAAAGCTGACATTTGTCGATACGTCAATGCCTGTAACGTATGTGCTCAGCACAAGGTGGAGCAAAAAGCCCCAGCAGGTCTGATGGGAAAACGTAATCATCCGACTACCCCTTGGGAGATGATAAGTCTCGATTTCATCGGTCCTTTTCCCCGTTCCGCTCAAGGCTATACCTCTGCCTTGGTCGTGACTGATTATTTTACTAAGTACGTACTTATCACTCAACAAGATGGCGGGCGGTGCGAGTAATGTCGCTGGAACGTCGTGCAGAAAGTGGAAAAAGAAAGACATTAAATCTCTTGTTAAGTGCATAAATTGATCCAGTTGTTATCACCCACGTTGTGCCAAACTTGTAAGCAGTGTTAAGTTCATTGGAGATGACACAATCACCTGTTGTACGAACCCGAAAATGGATGATAATCACGAGGACGCAGCGTTCTTTGACGCGGTGGAACAGCTTAGTGGTGTCGACAAAAAGGTAGATTTAGCCATATTCACATATATTATTAAACAAAAAGATCAGATAATAAATAAATTACGCGATCAAATCAGAATCTTAAATGATCAAATCGCTGTTTTAAAGCAAACGCAATCACCCATCGTTTCTCCAGAGATAACCAAAGACGCAAAAACTAGTCGAGCTGATATAGAAATTCCTCAGGGCAGCAAGAAAGAACTTTATCGCAAGGATAATGACCCAAACAAAAAATACTCTAAAATTGAAAGTGTAAACAATGTAGGACTTGTTGCAGTCAAACGAAAATCCTTAGTTATTGGACAAGGACCATCTGTTGAAGGCGACGACGGAGATGGATTCGCAATTAAACGTGTAGTCAGAAAATCTTCATTACATATCACTAGGATAAATCCCAAGATTTCTGAAGATCGTGTAGCTGAGTATATCGATAACAAACTATCCGGCCTCTCCGCATCGAAAGATAACATTCCTGCAAATGTAAAGCTATATAAACTACAGTCCCGTTACCCAGAAAACTACAGCTCATACAAAATCTCTATTGACTCTAGCTATGTTAATGAACTCTTAAGCCCTGACTTCTGGCCCAAGGGAGCAGCAATTAGAAAATTCTTCAATAATAGATCAGAGGAGCGACAAGAAAAAATAAATTTTTGTCGAGAAGCAGCAGCCACGATACACAACACGTAGGTGATACTCAACATAAGGTAACGATAGGAATTTTATTCCTGACTATTTCACTCATATATATTTTAACCAATCATATGTGATCATTCAACAATGGAATCAAAATTTAAATTGAAAAAATCAACTTGTCAAAATTTTATCGGGGGTTACGGACCAATGAACAGTCGCTATTACACAACGTACCTCATTTTTTAGCGAAAAAATAACAATTGCTGCAGTCACTATGGCAGCATACTGCATGCCAAATACCTCAATTACCTAATTACCTGTCACCTTCCACCACATTATCAATAATTTGGGCGGTTTCGTGAAATAGTCTGAGGAATATAATTCGAGTTGAGATTTCGCTGGAAAAATTTACCAATTGTGGACTCGAGTTCTACAATTTTGCTCATGACATTGATCAAAAATCACTCAACTGCGTTTCGTGATTTTTATGACAATGTCATTCGCAAAATTGCTAGGCAAACTCTCGTAACAATCGGTAAATTTTTCCGACGAAATCTCAACTCTTATTATATTATAACTGAATGTTCAATCGATTCGAAATAAAATAGACGAACTAGAAGTGTTTCTGTATGATAATGCAAACTTTCATGTCATTTGTTTAAGTGAACATTGGTTAACTGAGTCTGAGTGTGATGTGCTAACGGTCAAAAATTTCCAAGTACAATCCAGCTTCAACAGGAAAGAGGGATATGGTGGCTCTATGATCATCAATCAATCTTCACTGGAGTGCCAACCTTTAATTAAATTGTGTCAGCTATCAGAAGGTAAAATATGTGAAATCTCAGCTATTTATATCAACAAAGCAAATACGATTGTAATCTCATTATATCGGCCCCCGAATGGGGATTTCCAAACTTTTCTTAGTATATTGTCGGAGATCTTAGGCTTAGTGGATACTGTTAACAAAAACATTGTTATAGGTGGGGATTTCAATGTGATATTTAATAATAATAATAACAAATGTCAATTAGTATGTAATTTACTATTAAGTTTTGGTTTAAAACAAGTAGTGTATTTTCCAACGCGTAATGTTAACTGTATCGACAATATTTTTTGCAACGTGGATTCGTCCAATTTCAAGATCTCATTTATTAATCCTGGTCTCTCTGATCACTCAGGGCTTAATTTTTGTATGTACTATACTCACAATGCACCTGCCACTTCCAGTGGTAAAAAGATGCATAGACCTATCATCAATTCAGGAAAAGTAGCATTTTTTAACTACGTAGAGTCAATAGATTGGTCCTTTATCAACTCGCTTGAATTAGATATCGAGGCTAAGTTCATGACGTTTGTCAATGTTATTCAAATAAAATATTGTCTTTCGTTTCCTGAAAAATACTTGACAAAATGTAATAATAACAACAATGTATTAATCAATTGGTTTAATACTAATCTGAGAGACATGAAAAATACATTGATTTTTTTAGATGAGTTATATAAATGTACAAATAGCATTGAGGCCAGAGCGACCAGGAATAAATTTAGGAATAACACCAAATTCATTAACACCGCTGTGAATAAAAACAAAGCTATGTGGAATAAAATAAATTCCAAAAATAATGGTATACCTAAAAACAGTAAATCAGTTAATGATATTGATGTGGATGAATTTAATGATCACTTTACAAAAGTTGCATGTGATATTTTAAGTAATTTACCTTCAAATAAAATTGACCCTATAGCTTTAATGTCTTGGAATATCTGTGCTAACCAAAATTATTGTGATTATTTTTCCTTTAGTGTAGTATCTAGTTGCCACGTTAGAGATGTTGTAAACAATCTCAAATCTAAAAAAGCCAAAGACTGTTACGGTATGAGTGTAGAATTAGTAAAATCTGTGTTGGACGTCATTATTAGTCTTCTAACTAAGTTAATCAACATGTGTATAAGATCAAATACTTTCCCAGACTGCCTAAAAACGGCCCTGGTAATCCCTGTTTATAAACAAGGTGATGTTAGTGACAAGAATAATTATAGAGCAATCTCGCTGCTTCCGGTGTATTCAAAAATACTAGAAAAAATCTTAGCCATACAGCTAGTTGATTATTTCGAAAAGAAAAACATATTGGTGAGTAATCAGTTTGGGTTTAGGGCTGGCAAGTCCACAACTCATGCTCTTATGTCGTTAATAGATGAAGTACTTGAAGTCTTTGATAAGGGGGAGTGTATGTTAGCATCATTTCTGAACCTGTCGAAAGCATTCGACTGTGTAAATCACAGTACTTTAGTGAGAAAACTCTACTTTTACAATCTTAGTCCTAACAGCTGTAAACTCATATCATCATTCCTAAGTAAAAGATACCAGAAATTTATTGTGGAAAATAAAGTGAACTTCCAATATTAACTGGTGTACCCCAGGGTTCAGTGCTGGGACCACTACTATTTTTAATATTTATCACCCTTTTTGCTGACGACACTACCATCGTCAATAGGGGCACTGATCTAACGGATGTACTGTTCAAAAATAAAACTGCACAGGAAAAGGCCCTTGCATGGTTTAGTAGTAATGGTTTGGTATTAAATAAGAACAAATCTGTAGAGATGTTATTCACGTTAAGGCAGTCACTTAACCACGGTGAATCCCAGACAAAGTTCTTAGGTGTTTGCGTTGATAACAGGCTCCTCTGGCATGCTCATGCTGATCAATTAGAAAAAAAATTAACAAACATATTTCTTCTCAGAAATCTGATAAAGAGCTTTTCTCAGGAAACACTTAAGCTGGCTTATTTTGGTCTTATACATAGCTCATTATCTTACGCTTTAATTGTTTGGGGTCACTCTTCGTGCTCTCATCGTATATTTGCACTCCAAAGAAGAGCCATACGTATAATAGCGGGCTTAAATTATAGGGACGATTGTCGTCAAACATTTAAAGATCTAAAAATTATAACCTTGCCCTCATTATATATCCTTGAATGTCTAGTATATGCTAAAGCTAATGAAGCAGCTCTTGCCTCCAATTCTGATTTTCATTGTTACGGTACAAAAAATAAAAATAACCTATGTCAAAGAAACATACGACTTTCTAGAACTCAAACTGGCTGTGATGATGGGGTAGATTAAAGTATATAAATCCCTTTTATTTTAAAGTGTGATTTATTCGGAACCGCGCATATCGCGGTCCCAACCAAGACTCTCTTTACATTTACTCCTTCTCGAACGTTTACAATATGCTTATTCTATACAATCCAACCTATCGCCTCGACATGACCATATATGGACATGTCGCTGCGGAAATGCCAATCAATCATTTAGGATATTGCACTATTTCAGGTCAACAAACTGCTGAAGTTGCTACTTCCACAGTTCGCTAACCTGTACCCGTTTTGTAATATCTTATCCCTATACTACAGGCAGTAGATACTACGCTATTAATTTTTTTAATGTGTTGCCATGTAATATAAAAAAAAATTGAACCTTGTTTCTTTCCAGAAAACTTTGACAAAAGTTCTAGTTGAAAACGCGTTCTACGATTTTAATGAATATTATAATTTTAATTTCTGTGATATATAATGTTTTTAATTATTGTAATTTCTGTTTTTATATACCTATGTGACTTGTGTATGACGTGACTTGTGTATGACTTCTAGTTTAAACACCAAATAAAGTTTATTATTATTATTATATATCTTCCCGTTACGCACGTCAACGGCAAAGACGCTCGTCAAACATGTCGAGGAACACATAATTTTAGTGTACGGAGCTCCGAAAGTCTTGATCTGCGACAATGGTACTCAGTTGCACAGTAAACTATTTCGTGATTTATGTACCAAATATCAGGTAACCATTCAATTTACACCTCGTTATTATGCTCGCGCAGACCCTACCGAGAGAGTAAACCGTGTCGTTAAGACCATGATATCAACGTATGTTAAATCCGATCATCGGCATTGGTCCGATAATCTTGCAGCCATCGGTTGTGCCATTCGCACTTCTTGTCACGAGACCACAGGTTACAGTCCCTACTTTGCCAATTTCGGTCGCGAATACAAATCTCTAGGTGGTGAGTACAGCCATCCTCTCACGCCGACCGACGTTCGTTTAGAAGTTGAAGTTGAAAGACGCAAAATAGGCTTTCAAAAACTATACAAAGACATCTCTGACAAGTTGCAAATAGCTCACGAGAAAATCAAGAGGACCTACGATCTTCGTAGGCGCCCGGTGGAACTTCGACCTGGTCAACAGGTGTGGCGCAAAAACAAGACCTTGTCTGACGCCAGCGCTCATTACGCTGCAAAACTCGGTCCTAAATTTATCGGTCCATTCGTTATCTCTCGGAAAATAGGGTACTGTACTTATGAATTGGTAGATGAAGCAGACAATAAGAAAGGCATATGGCAAGACCTGAAACCTGTAAATGAGGTTTATGAACCGTTTGACGTACCCTAGCGTTCTATCTCTCCTTCTCTGTCCCTTTGGTAATGACCGCTATGTATTAGGTTTTCGTTGTCGGTTCGGTAATCTCGAGATATCGAATCGAATCTGCTCTATCGTGGGGGCATACAAAATACCTCGATACTGATTCTGGTTGTGGTAGGAGTCCACTAAAAGACGCTTTCCGACTGATATCGTCAGACGTTCAACATCTGAACCCGTCGAATCACTTTTTGGATTTTGAGAGATGAATTTGTTCACTAGGCTAATCTTTGTTATCGTTAACGTTTCCGGTCGCGTTATATTCTTGTTAGTGAAGTCATGTAAGGATTGGTGGCAGCTGATTCTATCTCGTTTCGTTGCGGGTGTCGCACTTTTTTTGTTAGGCCAGGCTTTTGGTCCTCATGACTCTCCAGTTTAATTTCCCGATTAGTCTTCTTATATCATTGTTAAGTTGCGGCTATGTATGTACAGGGGTAGATGTCTTTCTTTTCTTGTGCAGTGTTGCGTTTTGTATGACATCTTTATTCTTGCCATTAACGCGCACCCGTAATCCCTATTTCTACATTTTCATTTCCCGATTATGACCTCTCACCGTTTTGAGGTATTGTTCGAACCACATTTTTAGTTGCTTCATTATGAGTTCTGGTAACTCAGCGTTTTGCGTTTCGAGTGTGGAACTCGCGAGTTGATTCGAGCTATCTCAAAACGGGACGCTTTGTAATAACCCGATTCGTTTCAGTAGTTTTAAGTTGATCACGGAACCTTCAGATCTTTTTTTGGTTTTGTGCAACCTAAATGCACTAGGGTTTTGTGGGAAATCCTTGGGCCTCACCCTAAACACAGCTTTTCAGTTTCCTTTATCCTTTCATTCGTTTACTTTCACCCACATTTCACTTGACGTTTACATTTTTCCACCTATGGTTCACTTTCCTCCAATGGGCACTAAGGTAAAGAAAACTTCCCGTTGGAATTTTTTCTTTTGGAGGAAAAGGGGGACGATTTGTCGCTTCTTTGTGACCGATTGTCGAGAGTAGATTCCTGTATCGGTTTCTCGCCGCCGCAGCTAGATCGCGCCCGCGGCTAAAGTAGAATGCAAATTAACAGCAAAAGCAAGGGCAGAAAAAGATAGCAAAAAATTTTCACGGCAGATAATTCGCCATTTTAGGAGTGAAAAGTGCTTCCATATTTCGTTCGTGAAACCCTTATTAATTACACCCGAGTTGGTGGATATTTTTCACGACGAATAAATATCATCGCTTTCTTTGTGAAAAGGCGGTATGAGTTCGCATATGCGGTTTTGAGGAACACTTGAAAACTCCACTCTTCGCAGAACTACGCAAAAAAAATACTAATTGCTGGGTGAGCCGATTTCCTTTAATTTGCTGTAACTCACATCTTTCTCTCGAATTAGTTATCGAAGCCAATCTAAGGCAATCGAAGTCAATCTAAGTTCAATCGAAATCAAGGCGAAGAGCGAGATGGCGATATCCCCAGGATAACTCCCAGATACCTGGACCAGGGTTCTCTCAGAGTTGAGCGCTTCAAACCTGTGAGTTACTTTTTATCTCTGTCATCACCCGCCGAGGTCTCCTGAAGTCAGCGTCCAGCTGGTTAATCCTCCCAGCTGCGTGGAACATCAGCTTCACTTTGAGAAAGGGCTTCACCCAGTGTTATCGAATTTTTAAGGGCTTCACCCAGTGTTATTAGATTAGAAAGGGCTTCACCCAATACCTTTTGTAAGGCCGAACACGCTGCAGTCTGTGAAGCTACATAGTCACCTTATTTGTTTATTTCACATATTTAAGTTGAGATCCTAGTTGGTCGATTAATTTTATTTTGTTTGTATATTACCCGACGAAATTAAAGTTCTGTTTTGAGGGCCTAAACCCACGACCGCTTCTTTTTTTTGTTCATCTTCTGGTGGCGTGAGTAGGTCCCAGGTAGCTGACTCCGCAAGAGTCAAAATTATACCTGGTGGCGCACACGGGCAATCTTGATTTTGTTATTTATTTCTCTTCACTGAGCTAGGCGGTGAAAATTGTGTAACGTCAGCCAGAGACGTGACAATTCAATAGAATGTTTTCGCCTTTTAGAACTGTAGACAGCATGTAGGCACTGATCATGTTCGGTTAATGTTTTTCCATACACTATTATGTCATCTATGTAGTTCATGCAGTTTTTACATGGCGCCAGGATGCTTTGGAATATGCGCTGAAATATTTCTGGTGCCGAATTTATACCAAACATCAGTCGTTTATATCTAAATAGTCCCTTATGAGTTATAAACGTGGTGATTTCTCGGCTTTCCTCGTCCAGTTCTAGCTGATGGTAAGCACTAGTTAGATCCAATCTTGAGAAATAGCGGGCACCCTTTAGTTTTGCCATGAAGTGCTCGAAGGTTGGTAACGGGAAATTTTCTCTTAAAATAGCTTCATTCGCTCGCCTCATATCTATGCATATTCTAATGTCGCCGTCCGGTTTAAAAACTATGATCATTGGCGAGATCCATGGACTTCACTTTTTCGATAATGTCGTTGGCTAAATCTTCTGTTAACTTTTCTTCCACTTTTTCTTCAACAGCGATCGGAATTCTTCTTATTGGTTGTTGTACCGGCTTGACCATGGGATCAATTGTTAGTTTTACTTTGACATCTCGGAGTTTTGTAAATTTCATAGATTTATTTATTTGATTTACTCCTGACTCTAAACCTAGTTTTAAAATACCTAGGGAGATTGAGGTGCTTGCCCAATAAGGAGATACCATTTTTCACAACCAAAAAGTTCGCAAGAAGTTCCCGACCTTTTCCTACGGAAATTCGGGCTGTAATTTCACATTCAACATTTAGGGGCTCATTGGAGACATACGATTTGATAGTACTTGTTGCTTCATTTTGAATATTTAGCATAGTAGCATTATTTTGAAGAAGTGTATGCCAATCCCGACCATTAATTATATTGCAGGACGCACCTGAGTCTATTAGCATTTCTATTGTTCCGCCAATCTTAACTTGAATAATGTCGTCGCGAACGATTTCTAAGGAATTCATTGAATTTCCTACTCTGAAACACTCGAAGTGACCAAGGTCGCTAGTTGAAGGAGAGTTGTTGCCGATTTCTTCATCAATTAGATTTATCCTTTTTGCGTTATCATTCCTGTAATTAGATGATGACCCTGCTGCGTTCTTCGAAGTAGGTCGATAACCTTCCCTTGTTCTGCATTTCCTAGCAAAATGTCCCAGGCGTCCACAATGCTGACATTTAGTATTAATGGCGGGGCAGAATTTTAATTCTGCAACAGTGTGAGTCTTGCCGCAGCGGAAACATTCTAACGAGCGTTCAAAAATAAACCTGGTTAGAGGAGGCTGGGCATTTTTATAACAGTGTACTTTGCAATTGTTACAAAAACTAGCTTGTCATTTAATTCAGTTTAGGTTAGGCAACCAGCACTAAATTCGGACAAATTGTTATTGAATTTATCTAGACCCGTGCTTGACGATTTTGCAAAAAAATTTTTACAAACCCCAAAATAGGGAGGGTAGTTTTCCTCAGAATTCCCATAACTGGTAAACAAATAGTCTTATATACGTGAAAATTGGGATCTATATTCTCCTTTAAAAAAAGAACGGACCCGTGTTTAACGAATTTCCAAAAAAAAAAAATCCAACTGCGAAAAAAGGGACGGTAAATTTGGAAATGTTTTTTCTCAAAATTCTTATAACTGGAAGATCAAGAATGTTACAGGCATGAGAATTGGCACTTGGACTCTCCTTTAAAAAATGATTACACCAGTGTTTGATGATTTTGAAAAAAATAAAAATTACCAGCGGCGAGAAAAGGGGAGGGTGGATTTGGGAAGTTTTTTTCTCAAAATTCTTATAACTTGAAGACCGACAATGTTATAGGCATGAGAATTAGCACTTGAACTCTCCTAGAAAATAACTAGAAAATATTTAGAAACCGCAAAAAAATGGGGAGGGTAGCTCTAATGGGGGCTCTCTTGGGTTCCATGGGGCCCCCCTTAGGTGTGGCCGATTTTTATAATCTTTGATTTGTTGGATTTGTCTCCGCCTCAAATAGTAAAATAACTATTAAAACATGAACATAGGGGCCCAGGGGGCACCCTTGGGTTTATAACTCAATAAGGGGTTTCATGATATTTGATTTGTTAGATTTGTCTCCGCCCCGAATAGCAGTCTAACTATTCAAACAGGGACATGGAACCAGGAGGCCCCCCTTGAGTTTATAACTCAAGAACGGCTTTTATTATATCTTTGTGTTTATCTATCCCTGAGTTATTGATTCTGAGGCGGTACAAAGTTCGCCGGGTCAGCTAGTGTATTATTATCATTTTTTGTCCTTTTGTGTTTGCTTTAGTATCCTTGATTTGTCCATCAAAATACGCTTTTTATCTGTTTTTATTTTCTTTAATTTTTCCTCTTCAGTATTTTCTTCTTTGGCATTTTGAGCATACATATTCTTGTGATTGTTGCTCTTGTTTATTTCTTGCTCTTATTTTTCCTTTGGTATGTGCTTCAATAACCTTGTTTAATATCTGCTCTTCCATCTTTTTCGTAATTGTTTATCTTTCGGAATTCTCTTGTTATTTACAAAAAATATCCTTGTTTTTTCTAAAGTATATAACGCGATAGTTTATGAAGATTGAGGAAATCAATAAACATTTAAAGTTACTGAAATAGTAGTACATATTACAGATGAATCACCTCTTCGCACAGATCGGTGTTGTAAATCTTTTTATTTTTTTATTACTATTCAGATTCTTGCTAGCTCTTGTTTTAATTTTTTAAATTACACAATTTAATATTACTGCCGTCTCTTAAAAAAATTTACTCAGCTGTGTCGGATTTACTATCTTCAAACAATAAGATGATGCAGAACAACTTACTTTATTGCAAGTTTCGGAATTATTCTGTAGTGTAGATGTTTTTGTGAAAAAGGCAAGGCTTTTCGAAATCTTAAAAAAAATAATTATAAGTATAAAGGATTCATGATAGACACCTTTACAATTTAAGCGTGTATAAACCTACCGATTGTATTCTCTCAAATTGCTACACTTTTTCCGTTTCGTTGAGAGATTCAGCCCAAATTTCGTCTACTTGAGTACTGGAGTGTCCCTTAAAGGTTCGATGGGAGGAGTTTTGAGTTCTCTGTCTTTCGGCGCTAGGCGGCAACATTTCACAATGTAGAAAATTCGTTAAAATTATGTTCGTAAGGGTTTAAAATTTGCCTTAAAATAATGTCTATATCTTAACGAAACGATGTAAGATTTTTCCAGATGATAGAAAGAACCGATATGTACCCATCTCTAGTGTTAAAATTTTTAATTTGGTTTTCTTTATGCCAAAAAAAATATTGACAAAATGTGTAATATTGATATATTTCCGCCATTTATTAGAGCATCTTATAAGTAAAATTTCAAAAAAATATTACTACACTTGTGTAGATTGGCAATTTTTCTTTCATTTGGTGTCAAAAACATGAACTTTCCTTAATATTTACGGTAAATTTTAAGGGTAATTCCAACCAACTCGCAGCACCGGGATAGGGATTCCTCTTAATAGAGGATTGCTCCATCACGCGGATTTCCTCGGTCTTGTGACTGTAAGTAAACATGTTTTCCGGTCAATACTAAATGCCTTAAGATCTAAAGGAGTGAGAGGTTAATTGTAGGATTCAATCCAGACTTTTAAGTCAACAACCTTCACCGCTGACCTCGACAGAATTTAATCTGACCTTGGCAGTAATTTAATCCGCCCTTGACAGATTTGACAGAATTTAATTGGCAGTAATTTAATCCACCCCTGGCAGTAATTTAATCCGCCCTTGACAGAATTGACAGAATTTAATTGGCAGTAATTTAATCCACCCCTGGCAGTAATTTAATCCGCCCTTGACAGAATTTAATCCGTCCTTGGCAGTAATTTAATCTACCCCTGGCAGTAATTTAATCCGTCCTTATTTTGTTTCTATCCTTTCTGCATGTTGCATAAATAAAGTAACAAGATTAAAATTTAATCTGTCCCTAATTTGTTTCTCCCTTTCAGCATATTGCATAAATAAAGTAATGAAATTAACATTTACCTCGTCGCCAATATGTGGTACCCTACGGTGTTGTGCAGTCTCAGTCAAACACTGTGTCACCAAATTACACCAGTTTATTCACTATTTTCACACTAATAGTAATACTTAATAACAAATGATTATTATTAACACTCGGAAATTAATAGGTACGCTCCTCTCGGATCTTTATTCCCGACGGACTCATAAACTATTCTTCACGTCTGAACCGATTCATTCAAGATTATATAAACACCCTCGCTTCGATGACCTCGATTGGGGCGGTAGCGGGTCTCCACAGGTTGTCGCAAAATTTACGTTTAATTTTGTTGTAGCTTTATTTTCGCTCCTATAGTTCTGATATTTTTTTGTAGGATAATATTACAGATCTCATGTGTATAGGCAAAACCCTGAAAAATAATGTTTGAAGGCGCATCAACTGTAACAATTTGCCCCAAGTTAGATGACGGTCCAAAAGCCAATATTATAGAAGAATATAAAACCTTGTACATTCATTCAAAAGCCCTTTTTATGAAAGATTTTGTAAAAACTGAGGAAACTGGAACAACTAAGGCGCCACCAGGGATGTCAAAAATGGAGACAAGAACAAGGGCGTGATATCCGTTTGACGACTTCCAATTTTGGAAAAATATGTAAATTGAAGAAAACAACGTCGTGCAAAAATACGATCAAACGGATATTGAGGATAATAAAAGTACAAAGTGAGGCAATCAACATGAAACATTGGCTATTGAGGAGTTTCAATTGCTAATAGTATTGGAGTCCTGGATGCTAAAGCGTTATGGGGACCCATTGTATTGTGAAGATTAGGTTCTAAAACGAAGAAAAGTTCATGTTAAGTTTTCCATTTTGGTGGGAGGAAGAGCGTGTACAATATGTAAAAAAAAACAGTTACATGCTTTGTCTTTCTGATAACCGGAAGATATTAATGTGACGATTAACTAGTTAGCAGTAAAAAGGAGTTAAAAACAAAAAACAAAAAAAAAGTTATTCGAGGGTGTCAGATATTCAGATTATTAGCAGCTGAAGAGCATAGGATTAAAAATGCTGACAATGCTAATAAGTAGAAATGTCAAAGATTTATTATTTTTATAATTTATTTTCCTACGGCTTAACTAAAGGGATATGCCTACTTGCTCACGAAAGCCAATGGTATCCAATCCAAGGGAAAAAGATTTTCAGTTTTGCCGCATTCGGCGTAGGCAACCAGTTTTCCACGGAATTATTAGTATTTGTATAATTTTTAGTCCGAGAATGTTGGTCGGATTGGTTAGTAAGTAGATCCAAAAGTATCATTTAGTTAACGAAATACAAAGAAGTCGGATGTCACATTACCTTCACTGTTGATTTGCCTTTTTAAAAAAAGGCGTGCGTTTAAAATACGCACTGAATAAAAACACAACACAAATCGCAAGTATTCAAAATGTCCTTCGCCAAGAAATGATTTTAATACTGTGATACCCCCTCGTACGTTTCCACCACTTTTGAACATGAACATGAAATGAAATGACAACGTCAACAAACGTCAAATTGAAAATTTTTAAATAAACAGCGAAATTAAAAGTTTGGCCAGTGATCATCCTAAAAGAAAAATCAGAACTTTACGTTCTGTTATTTTTTTTTGACAAGACAACGCAGTGGCGGGAAATATGAACTCACTCAACACAAAGACAATCCCCGGGTTCTTTGGAATACATGGCTTGAGCGATCGGGAGGCGAGCGCTTGCTAACACAAAATTATGGTTTTAAGTGTTTATTGGCTTTAACAATTTTGTTGATGTGGCTTTTGCGATTGGCTACTGTGATTAACAAGTTCTAGTGACTTTGTGTTTAGGTGTGAACAATTTAACAAGTTAATAAGATATAAGTCAATAAGTCAAATAAATTTTCATCTTACAATTTGCTATAGTTTCAAAAGGTTAACAATTTAATTCGCCAGAGAATAGCATGCGTTAATATAATTCAACAATTGAGGTGTAAAATATGAGTGAGGTTAAGTCATCTTACTACCACTTTGAGCTTTCGATGATTATAGCAATCTACATCAAACAAACTTAACAGGACTCGCTTGACAGTTTTGCTGTTTTCGGACTGACGAACACATAAAGAGGACGCCGGCTTCCTCTTTTGGACATTGAAGTTGAAAATGAAATTAAAAGGAAAACAAGTTAAGAAGGTTTTTAGCCTTGACACCTGTAAATTCCGTTCTACCACATTTTAGACGGCCATGGTAACCCGTTTTTTACACATTGAAGATGTCACCTACCGCCTTTAAGCGGTAAAATAGTCCAAAAGATACTTTATAATAAATATTGATCGTATATTTTGAAAGAAGATACCGCACCTAACTGTCTTTGAATAAGTTTATAAGATATAATAATGACCAATTTAAAGACACTCTCGAAGGCGCACCATATCGTGGTATAAATAGTAAGCATCTCAGTTGCCTATTTACCTTCTTAGAATGTCAATGTCAATCTAAAAATGTTAATTTTCTGCGATTATTACTCTTATAAAATACAATAATGGGGCAAAATGGGTGGAGTCATTGAAACACGTCAACAATAAGATAATGAAAGAGTTAACGTAAGTCAACAAAATACTCCAAAGACATAATCTCTCTCATATTTTTAGGAATTGGGCCCTATGTGCTATTATGCATTTCTACAACTCCCGCATCTTTTTGGGCAAAATCCGCGTCCGTCACACTATCCTGCACCTATCTTTATGTCAATAATGTAAATGTAACTTAATAATTTTTGTAAAATGGGGACGCCGAGTGGAAAACTTCGTCATCTATATATTTAATCGTTGAACATGAATCAATTTGGACCAAATAAAACAGGCTGTACTGCACCGTATTTGATAATTGACAAGTTCTATGCGGAGATTACTTTCCATTTTCAAAAATTTCACAGGTTCATTAATTATTTGCAAATCATTTTAAGGGAAAAACGGTCCATTACAGTCATCGATTTAAATGAGCGTGAATCGTTTTAAGTGAGAAGTTCGACCACTGTAGCTAAATATAGATATCTTAGCCCCACCCCTGAGCAAATGGTCTAGGGAATGGATGGATGGACGTCCGATGGACGTTTGCGTGCGGGGTGATAGTAACTTGATATACCATCGGGGCAAACTCTAAAGAAAGTACCATAAATTACCATAAAAATAAATTACCGAAAAATACAGTAATAAATTATCATAAAAAATAATTACTGAAAACTTGACGGAGACTAACCCTAACCCTCCCACCAACACCCCTTGAACCAGCCAGAAACTGGCCAAATGAAGGCACATATTATTTAGTTTCTACTAAATTCTATTGTTTAATAAAATGTAGTAGTGATGTCTTCTGTTTCGTATATTCAATGGTCTTCGTTTCTACATTAGCGAACCAGGAGCATCTTATACCGCACAATGAACAAGTGTTGACGCAAAACATTGTATATAAGGAAATTATTCTGTCTTAATTTTTTTTAATTATTCAGACAATGCAAATTAAAAATTGTAATATGTAATATGGTAACCAGTCTTTATTCAACACTATTTACGTAAGTATCACTCGAATTTCGAGTGACGGCGATCACTAGTCGGTTAAAAAGTTGTATACATTGGTGGTAGGTATTCTACATCACTCAGTTTTATTAAAACTTCGTGATGTAAAATTGAAACTACCACACTTATATTATAATGTAATATACCATTACCTATACCTCGGCCTGCAAGAGAGGTTAGTTCCTGAAAAGTGTCGCGAAAGGAAGGGTCAGTTTTAGCAGTGTCGAGGGCGATCTCATGAAGGAAGTTGGTCGTTTCTGACCAACCATGGAGCGTCGAAAGCAATGCGGAAAAATATGTTCTGGAGGACCTGCAACTTGCACATGTTTGTCTTCGAGGGGGCGTATGCCCAAGCCGCCGAAGCATATGTTAAAGTCGGACAATTGTGCTGTAAATTAACAATTTATTCTTTACCGACCAGCGAGGAGAGCTTGCCTACTGTCATTTTCGGGAATGACACGGTCGAACATTTTTCATTGCAAAATAATTGTATTGATTGTCTAATCGCATGCGGTATAGGTGTTTCATTAATTAATTTTGGGGTTAAATTGGAACCATCTTTGATCCAGCCAAATTCCAAAGGATTCAACGGTTCAATGTGTTGAATCTTACTGTTTATCCATATCTGGACTTGATAATAGCATCTGGAAAGAAAATTTTAAGCGAAAAGTATAGACCTAGTAAAGACGCTTCTAAATGAGGTCCACAATAAAATTGACGAAGAAATCGGTGAAAAAATTGAGATTTTTGACTCGATTTCCATGGGATTCCCTGATCAGACTTAACTGACTGACCTGACTTTTTGACAATGGAACCACCTCAAGAGTATACCCTTTCAAATTTTGTAAATCGGTCCACAATTATTGACAAAGAAATCGGTGAACATACATGAAGTCGGTTAATGAAATGAAGCAAAGATTTGAGGATTTTTCTCGATTTCCATGGGACTCCCTGATCAGATCCTGATTTTTGGCAATGGAACTGCCTCAAGAGTAAGCCCTTTCAAATAAAAAACAAATTTTGTAAATCGGTCCACAATTGACGAAGAAATCGGTGAACATACATGAAGTCGGTTAATGAAACGAAGCGAAAATTTGAGGATTTTTCTCGATTTCCATGAGATGTCCTGATCATATCCTGAAATGGTGACAATGGTGACAATCTGTAAGTATACCTCTTTCAAATAAAAGAAGAATTTTACAAATCGGTTTTTAATGACGGAGTTCTGAGGTAACAAACACTAAAAAAAAAAACAAAAAAAATACAACCGAATATATAACCTCCTCTTTTTTTGAAGTCGGTTAAAAAGGCCATGATTCAGTTTCCACAAATAAAAGAAGACTTTGTTGTTGTTGTAGATGGGGATTTCTGCAGAAGCTTACCAGCGTTTCATATTTTAACAGGAGGTGATACAACTAATGCTTTATTCAAAATTGGTAAAAAATTAGCACTAAGCACTTTGTTGAAAAAGGGCGATGACATCCAATTGACTAATTTTGCAGCAACCCCTATTTTGAACAGCAGAGGCACGTAAGCATATTTTGCTTTTATATAAACAAGAAAAATCAAAGAATCTGAATGAGGCTAGGTTAAAGTTCACACTAAACACCAAAAAGTTTGCAAAAGAAATTCCTCCAACCGAAGATGCATTTCAATTGGATGCACTAAGGGACTATTAAGGTACAATTACATTAGATTTAAGTAAATTTAATAATTTAAGATGCTATAATTATCAAGTCCACATATTATGCATTGGACTCATTGAACCGTTGAATCCTTTGGAATTTGGCTGGATCAAAGATGGTTCCAATTTAACCCCCACATTAATTCATGAAACACCTATATCACTTGCGATTAGACAATCAATACAATTATTTTGCAATGAGAAGAATTGTTCTTCGAGCAAATGTGCATGTAAACGCGAGGGTTTTGTTCTATAGTGTAAATATCAAATGTGTGTAAATAAGGATATAGTTAGAGACATAAGTGACGATGAAGAATTATTGTTAATTTTAAAGTCTTTATGTATCTGCTTAAAAATAAAAATTAATTGCATTTTAATTCATTGCGCGCGTATAGCATATAGGCGTTTGCGGTGGGAGCCGAGCGCCGGCGGATGATCGAGAGGGTAGCCTAAGCAAGTTACATTTTCCCAGAAACACGATTGTAGCGAACTTATTATTGTAGATGGATACGTTATTAGTTGAGGTAAATTACAGACAACAAAATTCTGCAGTTTTTGATGTGAATTTTTTTTCTACAAAGACTACACTATACCAGTTATAGCAACTTGAATATAGAAAATTTATGAATAAATCATGCGCCGTCGCAATAAATAATAGAATTTGGTCGAAAAGCATAAGTTCGCGAAATTTTCCAATCAGTCATTTTAAAGTAAGTATTCTGGGTTTCATAATGAAACAAACCGCATAATTATTTTTATTTTTTATTTAGCCAAAGATATGAGCATTTGTGTCATTGGAATCATTTTTCTCAATTTTCACGGTTTTCGTAGAATAACTTTTCTCGTGATTAACCCACACTGTCGTTAATTTCAATTCTAAATGCAGATTTTTTTATATTTGAGTTATACCAAAGTAATAGGTATTTGAACGAATTTGACCCACCGGCCGCCGTCCTATTTCTGGATATTTTATTTTATTATGTTTGTCCATACTTGTATTGAATCAACAGATCGACCAAATAGCAATCATTCATTACATGGTTCGTGCTGCATGCTGCTGTTGGGAGGTTATACGCAGTCCTGTCTTTGTCCAACAGCTACCCTGGTGCTCACTCGGGTGTACCTCGGTGTTCCGAGATAGTAGTAGTTAAAGAAAAACAGGAAAGTAATCCGGACTAGTGAAATTCTACCCCAGTAAAATAAACTATCAGTAACAAACTCAGTTCTCATGGTCCATTTCAATATGGAAGCTTTTTCCATGGTAGTGAACCCTCTACAATCTTGCCCCACTTAAAGTCTTGTTAACTTCGTTTTAGTTTTCCTAACATATTATCTGCATGTTGTTCATCATATTTCACTGCATCTGTTTGTTATAAATTTCTGTAAACTTCGAAAGCTCAAATCTGAAATAAAATTTGCTGATTTAACCTAGTCATGTCCGTCCAGCCAAGCTATTTTTCTGAAGAACTAAATCGTTAACCTGTTGAAATCATTGTAATTTGTCAGTTGTAATTTATCGTTTAGATTATTGTTAAATTGAATTGTCACCAACTTAACACGAAGACTTAGACACTCGAAGTTGTTCAAACTAATAAACATTTAAAACCATAATTTTTGTGTTGTCAATTTGCACTCCACTCCTGATTAGCTCTCGCCATATTATATTCAAAGAACCTAGGTTTGTTTTTTTGTTGGGTAAGTTTGAATTTCCCACCACTGCTTTGTCTTGCCAAAAAAAAATTACACAATGTAGGGTTTCGCTTTTTCTTTCATTGTCTGGCCATCACTGGCCAACCTTTTAAAGTTCGCGGTTTGTTTCAAAATTTCAAATTAGACGTTTGTTGGCGTCATTGACATTTCATTTCATGTTCAAATTCAAAAAGTGGCGGTAATGCAAAGGCGGGTTATCACAATATCATTATCCTCTTCATTTAATAAAAACTCCTCTTCAACTGATATTATATCTTTTTGCCACCCTTTGTCCCTACTCTGACCTGTCGCAATCTCATTTCCAAATTTTTTTTTTCTCTTATACACTTTAACCATCTGTAACAACAAGTGAACCCTATAAATATACACTACTCACAAAAATTAAAGAAGCGGTTTTTTTTTTTATTTCCCTATTAGCAGATACAAAATTGTGAACAAAGTTGAAGAACATTTTTCCATTTATATGAAGATTACACGATTTTTAAAAACAAACATCTTGCTCCTTTAATTTTACCTTTTCAGAGAGCTATTGGGGGTACATTGAGGTGTAAAATTCCTTAAGATCCTTAGCCTGCTCATCAATATTTGTGAAGATACGGTCGATTTACCAAAACAAGGGAAAAAGCCGATTTTTTCAAACGTTTTCAAGTCGATATTGTGGGTGAAAAAAAAATGTTTTTCTTAAATATTTTTATTGGATTTCATAGCAAATTTGTTCCACTTTCCGAAATTGCCCTTCGATTTCCTGTAGAATCATTGCTTGCTGAGATATCGATGTTTGAAGGCAAAAGGATCCTTTTTCGGTTAATATCGGATATCTCCGCAAAAAATCTCGCTGACACAATCTCAAAAATGGAAATTGAAGCTGAATAAACAGGCTCTCCGGTCCATATGGCAATTCAACCAGAAATAATTTTTTTGAGACCGTGGAGTAAAAAAAAATAGGTCAAAAATTTGGAAAAAAAATGTTCGCGCTATTTCTTTAGATTCCGTGGAAAACATGGCTCCTGAGAATTTTTGGGCAAAAGATAGGAAAACTGGAATCTTGGAGCTTTAAAATGCTTTTTTTAAATCCTCGGTTCGACCGTTTTTCACATAAATACAGCCCGTCAAAAACAAAAACAAAAAATTTGGATTTTTTTTTCTGCTCCTTTAATTTTTGTGAGTAGTGTATTGATTTCAGTTTTGCACCTATATTATCGGGGCACGTTGTGATTGTGACAAGATGCCCCACCGCCATTGTGACAAGTAGCCCGATATAACCTGTTCTGTCTGCAAAGAACCAAATAATAATATGTAAAATAATTATAAATAAAAGAATGTTCTTAAATCCAGGTGGAGTAAATTTAAATTAAAAAAATTAAATATATCTAAGTCGAAGTCCACAAACTTTAATGAGCGTAAAATTACAAATGGAACATGTTTCGGCAAAACACTTCTGCCATCATCAGCCCTAATTTAACAAGATATTAATGATACAATTGATGAATTACAAGAGGGGTTCTTACCTTAAAGAATATAAAAAATTATGAAGTTGACGTAATTTTGAATTAAATTTGACGTTTTCAAAGGGGGTCATGATTTTTAAAATATTTCGTAAAAACAGCATTTTATAAAATGTAAAAATTAAAAATGGATCAGTAAGTTTGTTTGAGTGGTAAAAAATTAGATAGTGAATTAATAATGGGATTATTGAAGTTATTCTGTTCATTTAAACAAGATCTGTTTTTCAGTTTCAAGGCTTTCCTTATTTCCAAAGTCTCAAGAAAATCTAATTTCCGACCTTTGTTGCATTTATGGATCAATTTGGAATTTGATGGTGAAAAACTATGTTTCGTTATTAATATATGATTGGCGAAAGAAGAAGGTGTTGATGGTGGAAGCTCAAGATCTGTGTTGTGATGTGCCTGAAATGTTCTTTAATACGGTCTGATATTTTGAGACCTGTCTGACCTATGTAGAATGACTCACAAGAAGAGCAGTTTAATTTGTATACACCTGTTGATGATTTGTAATCTAATGGATCTTTATTTTTAATAAAAAATCTGGATAAGTTGTTATCTGGTTTAAATGAAACTTTATAACCGTTTTTCTTAAGTATTTTAGAACATTTATCTGAGACGACGCCAAAGTATGTATGAATTTGAAAAGGAAATTGTTTCTGAAGGATTTTTAACCAAGTAGTGTGTGTATTTATTTATAGTTTTTAAAGAATATCCATTATTTGAAGCAATTTGTTTAATGTTTTGTTTGAAAAAATGAATCCCCGTGTTTTGCGGCGATTATCTCGAAAGCCACTATGGCAGCAAAAAATGTATAGATACAGAATTGTAAAGCAGTTTTTTCTGTAGAAGGTCAATATTAAATAAAACATTTGCAATAAATTGTTATTGGTCAAAAAACGGGGGTTGACTAATTTTTGCCTTTGCGCTGAAAACAATACTCATTTTCCAATGTCATTGATGAGCGGTGGGTGGGAAATAGGCAAAAACTTCGTAAGAGCATTTTTATGCAGAATTTAATGGAGAACATAGGTCCTAAAACATTTTCTCATCGGATTTACCATTTACGAGGAAAAGGCAGAAAGGCTTCATGACGTTACGTTCGGGAGCGGTTTTTGGACAAAATGTGATGAGGTTCCCCCAGGGGGAGTGGGAACTCTTCTGATTTTTGTTTGGGTGCCTGCTGGAAGTTCATAACCAAAATTTCTAAACTTTATAAATTATTTCTTTCAAAAAGTCTATACTCCAGGCAATGGGTACAAAAGAGGGCGTTTTATTCGCAAAAGGTTGGACAGAATTGAAATTTGGTGAGATGGTAAACATCCACAAACTCGGAAAGCATTACTCTTTCAGAAAAGGAATATTGCAGGATTATTTGAAGTCGATCTTCGTTGTAATCCGCGCTGAAAATTTGATTTTGTTGGAATTTGCAAATCAACCCCAAAATTTGGCGCCCCGTAAAACGGAAACTGTTGGTCGCAAACAAAAAAATAATACAACCAAAATTATGCACAATTTTGTTCTCTACATTTTTTATTTGAACTTTTTTTCGATAGCACTTACAACAACGGCTCTATTTTCCCAAAAGCGTCTCGGTGCCCTATGTGACCTATGAGACCTATGTCTACCATCCCACCAAATTTCATTTCTGTCCGACCTTTTGCGATCAAAACACCCTTTTTTGTACCCATTGCCTGGACTAATTCCCTTTGATACATTTTTAATTTTTACATTTTATAAAATGTTGTTTTTACGAAATCTTTTAAAAATCATGTAACCCTTTGAAAACGTCAAATTGAATTCAAAATTACGTCAACGTCATAATTTTTTATATTCTTCAAGGTAAGAACCCCTCTTGTAATTCATCAATTGTATCATTAATCTCTTGTCAAATTAGGGCTGATGATGGCAGAAGTGTTCTGCCGAAACATGTTCCATTTGTAATTTTATGCTCATTAAAGTTTGTGGAGTTCGACTTAGATATATTTAAATTTTTTAAGGTATAAACCTGTTAAGTTATGAGTTTGTCCAGTAATTTAAATATGAACATGTTACTCAGAAGTCGTAACTTCGTAGTAACCAACAAGTAAAAGTAACCTTACAATGTTTATTGATCCAGGACAGCACAGAAACCAACAACGCACAAATTTACTTCTGCAAATGTCTAACACGAAATGTTAAATTATTTTTGCGCCTCTTAACGGATCTCCATAAATCTACGAATGGTGCAGGTGCCTGTAACACATATATAAAGATGCCTGCAGTGCAGTCTTAATGTAATTAAAGATTAAACGACTTACCTGTAAGGAAGTTCAATCGTAATTATACGAGCACTCGGTCAGCCTAGATAACTTATTGTAGTATGCATAAATGTGCAGACTGTACCACTATGTTTAAAGTCAAAGAAATTTTCTCCCTTTCTACTCTCCTCTCCCCTATGGTTCCCCGCACCCCTATCTCTCATTCT
Source organism: Diaperis boleti (assembly GCA_963583935.1). Lineage (NCBI taxonomy): Eukaryota > Metazoa > Arthropoda > Insecta > Coleoptera > Tenebrionidae > Diaperis > Diaperis boleti. Next base: position 77,484,370 of record OY757242.1, on the reverse strand, counting down.
GCATTTAGTGAATTACAGAATTACTTACACTGTGGGGTGGGAGATTTAGGGTGGTTTGTCTAGGCTGACCGAGTGCTCGTATAATTACGATTGAACTTCCTTACAGGTAAGTCGTTTAATCTTTAATTATACTTCGCACTGGGTCAGCCTAGACAACTTGTAGATGTTCGAAGCTAATATTGTGTATTCTGTAATTGCAATCCAAGGAGCGAAACCTGGTCCTGGTAAGAAAACTCCTGTAGCAAATTTTACAAAGTTGCTATTTGATTTTCCAAAAACATGAAGTCTAAATGTAAATAAAGTTTATTTTGTTAACATTTCCTATTATTTCTAATACCTAAGACTATTCTACAAATAGCAAAATTTTATTGAATAAGAGCTTAACAAAGTATTGACTTTGCAAAGACTTCAGATTCATTAAGAGGTCGATTATAGAAACGGAAAAAAATACTGGAATTTGGTGACCATCCGGCGCTCTTTCTTATAGTGTCTATATGAAGCAACCGATGTGGTAGCATGACGAGTGCTATAAGGCGTAAATTGTTTTATGTCAATTCCACTCTTTGCTAAAATCGATTTTATCCAACGGGATAAAGTTTGGACACTAGCGGTATGATAGGGTTTTTTAGTTGTGATAAATAGATATTTAATGTTTCCTCTTAATTTGGATGTTTTGTTTAAATACATCTGTAGGGTTGATGCGACACATAAGGTGGGTTTGTCTTTAAAAAAGAGTAATACTAATCTTGGTTGTTCTCGTTTGGCATGTGAAGTTTTTAACAATTCAGTTATTAAAATCTCTAGCTTATCTTCCAAATTAACAATGTTTTCAATGTTTATTTTGGAGAATGTTTGTAACCGATGACCCGTACATAAAGCTAAGAGGGTAATAAGCTTAATAGTAAGCAATTCTAACGAAAGATTTTCTAATGGATGTAAAGTGGACAAATAGTGTAAAACTGAGACGGGATCCCAGGTGGATGTATGTCTAGGGAACTGTGGTTTTAATCTAAAGACCCCTTTTAAATATCGATTTAAAAATTTCTCATTATTTGAAGGGTGTCGGGAGAAAACCGTTAATGTCATTTTATTTTAAAAAACGAACTAGGGGTGCCATCCTACTATTAACCATTGATACTTACGGATGGTGTTTTGAAGTCGGGAGAAAACAATCATAGTTCATCGCTGTGTATAATATTACAAATACCGTGTAGGGAGAAAACATTGGATGTCGAGTGCAAATAGGGAGAAAGCATTGAATGTCATTGAAAAATGTATTCTTTAGAATAGTTAGGTTTTTTCGTGGTTAACACAATGCAAGTTATTGAAGTTATCGAATAAGTATCTACTACACAAACCCGTGGGCAACGTCCCACAAAAGACCGCACCAAGCCTGCACGCCCTCAGTCGCCAATTTGGCAGCTGTTCCACAATATATGTTTCAACTGCTCTTTCTCATAGATGCTTCATATTGCGTTCTCACTTGGCACATATGCAATAGTTGGAGTGGGGAAATTGTTGAATCCCGAGCTTTCCGCGTTTAATAGGATAGAATACAGTTGCAGACCTATTTCGTTTTTTTTTTCTTTAGTTTCGCCATGTTTGATGAAGATAGCAAAAGCTAAAGAAAACTGGCATCAGAATGTATAAAGTTTGAAAAAAAAATGTGTGCAACCTTACGAGTTGGGCAAATTTTGTTATTAATAAAAAGGCAATTCCTTTTGAACCACATTAACTCTTTGAGGACCAACAACGAACAAAATTGCTACTTATGTTCCTTAATTATGTACTATAAATCCTGTGCAGCAAAGGAGATCGCGAAAGGACGAAGAAGATGCAAGGTTTCATGACCGACGTTTTGACACAAAAATATGCCAAAAAATACCATTTGTCATGCAGAAGATGAAGGAGGTTGAAGCATAGGATATGCATCCCCGTGCTATATGTCATAGATATTCATACAATCGTTCTATTTATTCTATTCTATTCTATTGACAAATAGAGCATCTGGTATAGGTATATTGCAGAATTTGAGTTACCATCTCAATCATACTTTAATCTCATACCTATAAGCTCGGAAAAATACATGGACATATTGCGACGCCGGTCGCGCCGAAAGTCGCATCGAGTCGAGTTCAACTACCTGCACGAGTGTGCACAGCGGATGATGTCATCATTCCAGAACGTTCTCTAGACGACGATTGCGCCGGAAGTCGTATTGTATCAGGACAAGTACCTGCCCGAATGTTGATGACATAGGATAATGTCATCATTTCAGAACGCTCTTTAGACGACGTTCGCACCGGAGGGAAAGAAGTCATCATTCCAGAACGTTTTCTAGACATATAGGGGATCGAAAACACTTGGAGGGATATAAAAAGGGGAGCGAACGACGTGTCCAGTGATATACAGGAAGAGCAGTGAACAAGAAGTTAGTCGAAGAAAGCGGAACCAGATAGTGACCAATCAGAGTTATCATGAATGATCAGCCGTGCAAGTACAAAGTTCAAACCGCAAATTTTAATAAAATTAAGTAATTGTGGTAGTGCACGTATTCTTTAAATCCACGAACCCGCCCGGCTCAGGCAACGTTATAATATCCTTATCAAAATTTTGCGAGATAGAAGACTATAAGGTGACCTATCAAAAAATCCCTCATAAGAAAAAACACTGGAGTAGCTGGACCATCAAAACGTCAAAATAAAAATTAAATTACTTTCCCGTAAGATTACTGTAATAATATTTTTGACATTCATTAACATATCTACAAAAATTGTATTTTGTGCAATGATTAAAGTGACATTTATTGTTTTCTCCCAAAATAGGCGGTGGTAACGTAAGATTTTTCGGTTTAACTTTGCTTTAATGCCCAATTTTTTCATCTATGTTGTCGTGCCAGTTAAACAAATGTATTTTCACCATGGATAATTTTTTTAATTTTTCTCCCTCCCATAGCATTGATCTGACGATGTTTGAAACATTAAAATTCAGTTTTCTCAAAACTAGCACGGACGGACATTAACGGTTTTCTCCTAACACCCTTCATCTATGATAGTGGATATTAAATTTATAGCTGCTCAGTGTGTATTTAAAGTTGCATAATTGGTCCCTGTTTTTAATTGTAGGTTCAAGAAACAATGTTGTGCATGGTTGTATTGAAAACACTAGTAGGTATCCGAGGATGTGCAAAATGTCCACCATTTCGCATATGTAGTGTTGTATTGTTTTAATATGCTGGAGGCTATGAACGAAATCATCACCTCTGCACAGCTATCCGTAAAACCCTGCATTAATAATGCCTGCCTGATACAAACCCGGCCACCAGGATAAGGCTGTGCCAAAGTAGATGCCTGCTAATAAAGGGGAACAATATAACTTTTTATGTGTCCGATTTAGTGGGGAAAATTGTTAACATCTTGAGAAATAACGGATACCAAGATTGTGTTTTCCAATCAGGAACAACAATGATTCCTTCAGCTTTATCATATCTGATTTTATTTAAAACTTTGGATATGAGTGTGAAAGGAGGAAAAGCATAAAATCTTAAGGAATTAATGGTGAACGCATCTACAGCTATAGATTCTGGATCCTTTTTCCAAGCTACAAACAAATTGCATTTCTTATTTAAATGTGAAACAAATAAGTCTATTGTCGGTAAACCAAATTTAAGAACAATATTTTGAAAAACTAATAAATTCAGAGAATATTCTGTCATGATGTTTGTTATTCTAGATTCTCTATCGGTTTTCTCTTTTCTGAGGATTTTATGAATGAAGCAAAAATCCAAATATTCCTCTCTTCACACCATTGCCATATCTCTTTCGCTAGTTTTGCCAGTTTAGGATATTTGACTCCTCCCATACGATTGATATAACATATAGCCGTTGTGTTATCTATTCTGAGAATTATATCACAGTTTCGTTTCTCTCTGACAAAGCACTTTAATCCTTTAAATACTGCCAATAGTTCAAAAAAATTAATATGGTGTTGTAATTCCTTTTTTTGCCAAAAAACCATGAGTTCGTTCTCCGTTATAAAATATACCCCACCCTGTACGAAATGCGTCTGAATAAATTTCCATTACATATGTATGAGGTAACAGGGAGTTCGTGGTTTTTGGGATGGTTTCTAACCACCAGGATAAATCTGTTTTTATGTCATTATTAATCTCAATCGTTTTGTCAAAGTCACCTCCCGATTTCTTTAAAGCTAAATATTTTTGTCTTTCAGTGTCTTTGTATAAATATATCCATAATTTACTGCCGGACATATTGCAACTAATGTATCAATTATTTTGGCCAACTGTCTTATTTTACATGATTTTAAATTCACAGATGGTGTGAGAATCTCCATATTTTTCTTGATTTTTTCAACCGGTAGATACAGAGTTAGTTGAATTGAATCAAATATAAAACCTAGATATTTAATACTAGTTTTAGGTGTGAACTCACTCTTTTTCAAATTTATGATAAAACCTAATTTTTTGAGTAGTGATAAAACTGTATTTAGATTTTCTAGGCATGTCTCACTGTTCTCTCCCATGATTAAAAAATCATCTATATAATAAACGCATATGATACCCTGTTTTCTTAAGAAATGAGCCACTGGCTTCAGTATCTTAGTGAACACACATGGTGCTGTTGCAATGCCAAAAGGCATGCATGTGAAACAATACTGTTTTCCATTAAATATGAATTTTAAATATTTGTGAATGGGAATTACGAAATATGCGTATTTCAGAACAATTGATGTCATGAAGCAATTATGGGTCATTAATTTTTTGCTGGGCTATCTTATGTTGAAACGGTTTTGAGAAAGAAAGTCTTTATAACCCCGAATACATTCTAATATAACCGGATCCGAGGTCAGTGAGGTCCACTGGGAATAGAAATGTTTTAAACGTCCAGCGTAAGCTTTTACCTCTACCACTGTTTAAGTATATACTTAAACAATGTCTCTACTCACGGCTCCTGGTTCAGGATGACTGCTCCGCCCATCTCTGTGACCCGTTGGTTGCTGCACGAGGTTGATCTTCGCCCCCCCCCCCTCTCCTCCTTGTTTGACAGATATGTCTTGTGCCCATTCGGTTTTTGTGGATAGTGCTTCCCCTTTGTAAAGGGGCGTGTATAGTTTAAATGAAGATTGGAAGATGATACCCTGCTAGTACTGGGCTTGATGGGTGCAGTAGCTTTCATTTCTAAACTAGAGCGCTTCAATTTTTGGGCGGTTTTGCTGCGAGCCGCCAAATCCGATCCAAAAAGCTGGAAGTACCCGATCTTGCAACCAATTGCATTTTTGTGTTCAACCTTTGATATATTCGGTGGCGACGATGTTGCGAAATCAGGAAATGGCTGTGTGTGAACAATTTTGCTGCGTCCACTAACCCCGGTATTAGCGATGTTTTAATATCGTTAGTTACCCCATCTTTTTCTAGTAATCTGTTGAGGCTGGAACTTAGGATGCTCACCCCCTTTCCAATAGTAGACTGGATGTGTGCTAAAAAAGAATCAGGTTTTTCCTTCATAGACGTTAAGATGAAATGTACCTCTGCATTTAGTTTTGGCGGATTAAGAAGGGGACAATTTTCAGGGATAGCCCATGGTTTAATTAATTTTGATTTTGTGTCTTTATCCAGGCCGTTGGATAAATACTTTTGCCAGCGTGTCGCTAAATCGGGATTTATAGCAGGTCCTACTTTTTTTTTGTTGAGGATGGATCCTCTCCTAAAAGCGCCGCTATTTCTTGTTGTTGTTCCATCTCCGAGCCAAGAGGTAACGACCCCCCTAAAGCGAGAGATTCCGCATCGAATCTTCCGACTCACTCGAACCTATAATATAAAGCCGGTAAAAAGTACTGTTGATGAGGGTTAAAACGATATGCGAAGTCGAGTGCGATAAGTTTTTGTTATCGGAGTGGCTTCAAAGCGTGATTGTTTTTAGTATAGGCCTTGGAATTTTCTCCGTATAGTTGCATCTCTTCAAGACGGATAACCTTATTAAATTGTGTTACCCTCTTGGAATTTTAATTATTGGGCTTTTCGAGGTTCGGGTAAAAAGTAAAAATAAAACCTCCAGATGCAACTCTTCAAGAGAAAACCGGGAAACAAAAGCCATCCGGTTAATCTTGGTATTAATTACCGACTTGTCCGTTCTTGCTACCTAATTTTGGAACGATTTTAAAAAAATCACTAACTGTTTTCCGACTCCGTGTCCATTTCTTCTTGACGCCCTCCAGTTTCGATGAAGAACGCCGTTTCCTTGCTCTCGGCATTGTTGCACTTTAACCGAATTTTCCGCGACGTGGTACCGGCCGCACTAAATGCAAAAATGAGAGATATGGGTGCGGGGAACCATAGGAGAGAGGAGAGTAGAAAGGGAGAAAATTTCTTTGACTTTAAACATAGTGGTACAGTCTGCACATTTATGCATACTACAATAAGTTGTCTAGGCTGACCGAGTGAGAAGTATAATTATGTCTTGGCGCCATAATAGCTCCTGTGACAACTTGCCCTTTTGACAACCATCCCCGGTCTCTCCTAACTACGATGAGAATTTAAAACAACTTACATTACATATTATGGAATTAGGTATTTCCCAAGACATACTTTTACAACCGTATTTTTACATCGATTTTCTTTGTAGATCGGTTCATGAAATCAAAACGACTATTTTTTATTTCCAGGCTTTTAAAAGCGGGAAATACGAATCTCTGTCTAAAAGTGAACATTCCATTAAGTTCACCGATTATCTTCTAAAACGCCATACACAAGTTTGTCAAAATAATTAAATTAATATTAAATCTTTCAAAGAACAAGTATTTTGACATGGCAGAGAAATGGCCGTTTGTCATTGCCTATTGACGTACAATGTCACGTTTTTCTGACGTTTAAAAAAAAAGACGTTTTATCTTTTGTTTATAAATATGATTATAAAGGCCACGTTCTTGTAGGTCTTCGATTTGTAATGGTCTGTTGACATAAGTGGGGTCAAATCAGGAGACCTAACTCTCCATTCACACCTCCCCTCGCCCTATCCATCAACCGGGAAATCGACCAGAATATGGCGGTGCTCCGTCTTGTTTAAACCATATGGTTTCTGCTGGTATATTTTGATTGCCGTGGTTTGGAAATATTCACCTGAGTCGTTGAACAATATTTGTTCTTGTAAAAGTTGGAAATATTTTTCAGTTGTTAAATTGACATTAATTTAGAAAAGATCTACTATATTGTTACCAATGCCACAGCAAACATTAATTTTCTGTGGACGTTGCGTATGAGCCTGCTCCATCCAATGCGGATTTCGGTCAGACCAATATTGACAATTATGAGAACAGAGAAAAGAGGACATAGAAGAGGACGCAAATAATAAAGTTACCATCCTGATGTTTTCTGTGTATCATAGTTTCGCAACATTCGATTCTGCGGTCAAAATCGTCTTCACTTCATTCTTGTAGCAATAGTGCATTTTATAAGGATGATATTTTTCGCGTTTCATTATTTTTTTGTCTGTTGTGGTTCAAAGCCAACTGGTGTATTGAGCCTTTTGGCTTTTCATCCAACATCCAACACAACATTCAAAGAATTTTCTTCTTTGATAATAATTCGCGGTCGCCCAGGTTTTGCACGGTCTTTGACGCTACAAGTTGTTGATTATGGTAGAAAAAGATCTCAAATGGTAGAATTTAAAAACTTCTAACTGTTTCGCAAATTTCAATACGTGCTCTGCTAAATCGTTGTGAAAATATTTAGCTGTATCCATACTTTTTAGCGACCCTGTATAATCAGACACGAATATATTATATCAACCTAAAGCCTGTCGAGTTTTAGTTCTAACATAAAAGTGGATTAATAGTATTCTTTATCTGGGATCCTCAACAAATGTTTTGGAAGATTATTAAGTAATTTTGAATTACAACGATACCTATTAATTGCTCTGAATACAATTTATTATTTCTGCTTCCATTCATAGTGTTATCTACAAATTTTGGGGTTCCTGCTGTAAGTGCTGTGAGTTGATTTTACAATATGATTTATGTTAACATCCTGACTTGATACATGACTATTACCTTCTTATTACTAAATTAAATTATGTTCTAGAAATTTCGTTATGTATTTAAATCAATCAATCCTCACTTTCAGTTATTGCTTTTACAAGAGTTTCATAGAGGTCTACTATAAGATCTTTAGCATATACAAAATCCGCATGATTATATCTTGGACGGTCTCTATCAACGGGAATAGAAATTTTATACTTATTCTTACTGCCCAGTTCGTTGTACAGCCGCTCCATGTTCTAAAATGTAAACTTTTAAACAAATTGAAAAAGCAATCAATAGAAAACCTGTTTGTTGTATAAGGTGTCATTCTCTCCATAAAATAGAGTAACAGGTAGGTTTATCTTCGATAAATTATAAAGAGGTGGGCGCGCTTGTCCGTATTTCTTTAAGTTGCCGATTCCACCGTAGTCAAACTTTTGCAAATTATTGCTGTGAGCCATTTGTAAATATTGTTGTAATTGGAAAATAGAAAACCCAGTCGGCCAATAACTAATAATTGCTAACAAATCTTCCTGGAAATAGAAAACTTATTTTGAATTTTTTCAATTTCAAAAATGTACGCTTAACAACTGTTCTGAGCTTCCAAATGTAGCATATATGAAGCCCATGCAGATATGCGGTGTAAAACGGCAGAAGAATGTTAGGAGCCTGTGAATAACCGAGTCTTGGTAAAAGAGACCATCAATTCCGTTAAGGTGGAGCGAGGTCTAAAATATCATGAAGTATAAAGGAAATTTTAAATGACACGGTACTCACTAGTAGTAGGTAGAGCGGTGATTTGTAGGACTCAATTATGGGAGCAGACTTTATATATGCTACAGGAGCGAGGAGAACAAGAGATTGCAACCATTGACTAGTTTCGTCGACAAACGTAGAACAGAACATAAAACTTAAGGTGGTACCCATAGAGTGCCCTATGTAGTGTATCTTCTGCTTACTTCTTTCTGCGATAAATTTTAATTGTGAAAATATATCTTTCTCCGCTATAGTGTCCAAACTGAAACATGGTACATATATAACAGAAGACATCAAAGCTCAAAATGTATTATACTTAAAATTCCAATATCTTTTGTTCCTTACTGACAAAGTGTCATGTTTTTTTGAATACGTGGTCCCACGAACGTTCCCCAACCAAACATGATATCCTCGATCAGCTAAATAGAAAGCTGTAAACCAGGAGTTACCAAAGCTGTTAGGTTCTCTAAACAAAAGATATTTTATACCAAGGGATCTGTTTTGGACATCCACCCATACTGCGGAATTTGACGTAATACCGTGTTGGAAGAATACGGCGTATTTTTTTTTGTTGGTAGTTTTCGGTGGAATGTGAAACAGCTTTAAATTATACCCATCGGAAGTGGTGACTGTGAACGTTTCAACATTGTATCCATTTCTTCTGGCCATCTTCCTCTAATAAATAAGTTAAGTCAAACGAGAGTGAACAACTTGCATACTCACAGGATTTGACAAAACGTCCCGATTTACGTAGCAGTCTTCGGTAAATGCGGCAAACGGATAAGACTTCAAATTATGACAAGCATTTTTTTCGGTGAATAAGAAGCTTAAACTTGATTTTAAGTTAATAAACAAGAAAACAGTTAGCACAATTCTCATAATAACGGTTTAAAATTTTAAAATACCACTGGAACTTCCGATATTAGCACTTTTTATTCTCCGAGGCAAAAAAATGCCAGGTATCGATTCTATTCTGGAAGATCGTCGTGTAAGGAGTACTTTTGATCTACTAACATGAGATACAACAGACTTATTTTACGTTCCACTGCATCTACAAATCATAATACTTGAATTTATCTACCTGGTTTATTGATTGCAATTATTGGAAGATAAGAAACAATATTAATTGGAAGAGCGCGAGTAGGATGGCGCTTGATGGACAAGTAATAATTTACAGTATTTTTGCGATCCTACTAAATTTAGTCTACAGGAGCAATTACCTGTGTAGAAAGATACGCAAACGTGCAGTCCGGATAGCACCTCACTTTGGGTCCTAGCAAAGCTTCGCAAGCTCTTCACAATGGCACCTGAATCAACGTTCTAGCTAAACTCGTCTTCGCGCTACATTAATTTATAAATTATTTATAATTTGCGGTTTCTTTATTTCCGAGCTTACATTATATAATTTTTTTCTAATTTTTAATTTAACATCGATTTTTACTTAAATTCCGGCGAATATTTTTAGTATCTCGCTTGTATTCCCTGTAGTGTTTCGAGTCTCTTCATAATGACACCAGAATCAACGTCATGGCTAAACGCGTTTTCACGCCACACTAATTTATAACTTTATACAACCCTAATGTCCATCAATCACAAACATGCATCTACACTAGTCCGATGACGTCACAGGCGAAACAAATGCCAGGATCAAGAAGAATAGTGTGAACATGGTCAAAATGTAGTGAGCCATCTGCTAAATTTGCAGTAATTGGAGACCATAATAATAATTATTATAGAGGAGGCAAATAATAGATATTCCGGAAACAAAAGATCCTCAAACACATCAGAAAAGTCACCTATGCTAATGCACTAAAAAACCAAATTCATTCCTTTTCGGTAGATTCCTAGCAGCTGAAAAGCATAATTATTAAAAATGCTGACAATGCTAATAAGTAGAAATGTCTAAGATACTTTTTATTATTTATTTTCCTACGGCTTAACTCAAGGGATATGCCTACTTGCTCACGGAAGTCAATGGTATCTAATCCAAGGGAAAAAGATTTTTAGTCTTGCCGCATTCGGCGTAGGCAACTAGTTTTCCACGGCATTATTACTATTTGTATCATTTTTAGTCCGAGAATGTTGGTCAGATTGGTTAGTAAGTAGACCCAAAATTATCGTTTAGTTAATAAAATACAAAGAAGTCGGATGTAACATTACCTTCACTGTTGATTTGCCTTTTCGCCAAAAAATGATTTTAATACTGTGATATCCCAAACGTCAAATTCGAAAATTTGAAATAAACCGCGAAATTAAAAGTTTGGCCAGTGATCATCCTAAAAGAAAAATCAGGAACCTACGTTCTGTTTTTTTTTTCTTGACAAGACAAAACAGTGGCGGGAAATATGAACTTACCCAACACAAAGACAATCCTCGGGTTCTTTGGAATACATGGCTTGAGCGATCGGGAGGCGAGTGATTGATAACACAAAATCATGGTTTTAAGTGTTTATTGGGTTTAACAATTTTGTTGATTTGACTTTTGCGATTGGCTACTGTGATTAACAAGTTCTAGTGACTTTGTGTTTAGGTGTGAACAATTTGACAAGTTAATAAGATATAAGTCAATAAGTCAAATAAATTTCCATCTTACAATTTGCAATAGTTTCAACAGGTTAACAATTTCATTTTCCAGAGAATAGCATGCGTTAATATAATTCAACAGTTGAGGTGTAAAATATGAGTGAGGTTAAGTCATCTTACTACCACTTTGAGCTTTCGATGATTATAGCAATCTACATCAAACAAACTTAACAGGACTCGTTTGACAGATTTGCTGTTTTCGGACTGACGAGGACATAAAGAGGACGCTGGCTTCCTCTTTTGGACATTGAAGTTGAAAATGAAATTAAAAGGAAAAAAAGGTTAGAAAGTTTTTTAGCCTTGACAGCTGCAAATTCCGTTCTACCACATTTTAGACAGCCATGGTAACCCATTGTTTACACATTGAAGATGTCACCTAGAAACGCGAAAAAAAAAAGATCCTTTATGATAAATATTGCTCGTATATTTTAAAAGAAGATATCGCACTTAGAGATATAATAATGACCAATTTAAAGACACTCTAGAAGGCGCAGCATTTCGTGGTATAAATAGTAAGCATCTCATATTTTTAGGAATTGGGCCCTATGTGCTATTATGTATTTCTACAACTCCCGCATCCTTTTGGGCAAAATCCGCATCTGTCACACTATCCTGCAACTATCTTTATGTCAATAATGTGAATGTAACTTCGGTGCAACGATAATTTTTGTAAAATGGGGACGCCGAGTGGAAAACTTCGTCATCGGCTAAAAAGTTGTATACATTACATTATGTGTGTGGTAGGTATTTTACATCACTCAGTTTTATTAAAACTTCGTGATGTAAAACTGAACCTACCACACTTATCTCTATACAGAGTGTCCCAACTAAAATTTGTACCCCCCAAAAATTCGAATTTCGAAACACTCAGAAGAAAACGCTCAAACAGGTCAATTTTGTTATCAAGCGGGACCTAATTGTACCAAACTTTCAAGTCTCAGATCTCACTCCATGAACCAGGAGAGCCACCCCCTTAAAAAAATTAAATGGCATGGGGGTCGTGTGATACATTATTTTAAAGCTTATTCAATTCTCTATCCAAACCTAGTTTTATCCATTCGTTCCTACAAAAAAGAACATAAGAATTTGTTATCTTCCAAATCTACATAAAATACTCTTGATTTGGAAAATAACAAATTCATGCTTTTTTGTAGAAACAAATAGATAAAAGTAGATTTGGATAGAGAATTGAATAAGCTTTAAAATGATGCACACGACTCTCCATGCCATTCCAATTTTTTAAGGGGGTGGCTCCCCTGGCTCAAGGGGTGAGATCTAAGACTTGAAAGTTATATGAACACGGACACCCGATATATGAATGCGGAACTGGTTTCTCACTGATCACCGCACAGCCCAGACCATTGAGTGTTGAAATGTAAAATTTGGTAGGAATATAGTTTTTAGGGCGTATAGGCACACAAAGAAAGGATTTTTGAAAATTCCGTTTCTAAGAGGGTGAAAATGGGGTTAAATAGTTTCACTAGGCTTCACATAACTTGAAAATTTAAAATGGTAGAGACGTGAAAATTCGTACCCGAACTCGCTTTTGAAAATAACTCGACCTCTTTTTGATGATTTTCCAAAAAAATATTCACAAACGGCGGAAAAGGGGAGGAAAGGGGCAAACGGTTTCTCACAAAATTTTCGTAACTCGAAAACCGAGCATGCTAAAAACTTAAAACTGGGATTTAGACTTTGCTTTGAAAATAACTAGACCCGTGTTTGACGATTTTGCAAAAATTTCTTTACCCACCGACAAAAAATTAGTGGTGGTTTTATCAAAAATTCCTATAAATTGAAAACTGACAGTATTACTGTCGTGAAAATTGCGATCTAGATTCTTCTTTAGAAAAGACCGGACCCGTATTTGACGATTTTCCAAAAAAAAAAAAAATTACCAACGGCGGGAAAAGGGGAGGGTGGATTTGGGGGTGCTTTTTCTCAAAATTCTTATAACTTGAAGGTCGAAAATGTTACAAGCATGAGAAGTGACACTCGGACTTTCCTTTAAAATTAACTAGACCTGTATTTGACGATTTTGCAAAAAAATATTTACCAACCCCGAAAAATGGGGAGGGTAGTTTTCCTGAGCATTTCCATAACTGGAAAACAAATAGTGTTACATACGTGAAAATTGGGATCTAGATTCTCCTTTAAAAAAGACCTGACCCGTGTTTTGGAAAAAAAATACCAACCGCGAAAAAAGGGGAGGGTGAAGTTGGGGGTCAAAATGCTCATAACTTGATGGTCAAGAATGTTGCAGACATGAGAATTGGGACCAAAATGCTTATAACTTGATGGTCAAGAATGTTGCAGACATGAGAATTGGGACCCAGACTCTCCTTTAAAAATAATTAGACCCGTCATTGACGATTTTGAAAAAAATATACCAACGGCGAGAAAAAGGGGTAGGGTGGATTTAGAGGTAATTTTTCTCAACATTTTTATAACTTGAAGACCGACAATGTTACAGGCATGAGAATTAGCACTTGAACTCTTCTTTAAAAATAATTAGAACATATTCAGAAACCACAAAATAGGGGCGTAAATGGAGAGGGTTGTTTTTCCAAGAATTATCCTAACTGCAAAACAAACAGTATAGCATTATAATATGTTAAAATTTTGATGTAGATTTTCCTTTTAAAAAGACTGGGCCCGTGATTGACGAAAAAAAAAATTCCTTTTTGTTATAATTTTTTGTTAGTAATGTAATATACTATATTACCTATACCTCGGCCTGAAAGAGAGGTTAATGCCTGCAAGTGAGGTTAGTTCCTGAAGAGTGTCGCGAAAGGAAGGGTCAGTGAGACTGTGTTCCTTCTAGCAGTGTCATTCTGGACCGCTTTCTTCTCGATGGTTCATTCTCGTCGTAGTCGACCGCTTGTCTGATAATCTGGAGGGCGATCTCCTGAAGGAAGTTGGTCGTTTCTGACGAACCGTGGAGCCTCGAAGGCTTGGCGGAGGACCTGCAACTTACACATATTTGTCTTCGAGGGGGCGTATGCCCAAACCGCCGAAGCATGTGTTAAAAGTAAGCAAAGGAAGCTTGCTTACTGCCATTTTCTTTTGAATCAACGAGTATTCGAGGTGCTGGCAGAAGTCGAGATTTTTGTCGGTGATGATGATGGTATTTTGCCTGGTTGGCCCATCTCGATTTCTCCCTTAGGTTGGACAAGTCGACGCGTCACGTCCATTTCTGACACCAGTCTTCGAGCTTGTCGATGGTTTTCTTGACTGCGTTGATCTAGTGAGGATTGCTGTGTCGTCTGCAAGGATCTGGCGAGCGTCGTGTTTACGGTCTTTGGGATGTCCGCTGTGAAGGCCGCGTACAGGGTTGGTGAGAGATAGATCCCTGTGGGACGCCCGCTTTGATGTCGTGGGGACGGGACAGAGTATTTCGGATGTAGGCACAGAGAGACCAGTTTCGCAGGAAGGAGTGTATGAGTTTAACCAATTCTAGGGGCACACCGCACGAGTGGAGCTTTAGGACAAGTCCATCGTGCCAGACTGTGTTGAAGGCCTTGGCCACGTCGAAAGAAACTGCACCGGTCACTTGCTTTCGCTCGATCCCGGTGGCGGCGTATTTTACGACTCGGAGGAGTTGGTCGGTGGTGGAATGCTTCAGGGAGGAATCCAAATTGTTCGTCTGGGAGGGCGTTGGTATTGTAACGGACGTGGACCCGAGATGACTCAGCGCTGTAGAGGCTTTATCATTTACTAGAATGTGCTAGATTTATACTACAACGTACGAGGTGGTATGACATCATCTTTTGGAATATTCGGTACAGATCGAGAACGCGATGATGCCATCCATGGAACTCTCTGGGGGCGCCTAAAAGGATTTATGCGCCGGTATATTTATTGGAGGACGTTCCAGCGGAAAACCTAGTGAGTGTGTTGTATCATCAAAGATCAGTGGGTCGAGTCGGACAGTTGCTTTTATCTATCCGGAGTGCCGCGTGACGTGTAAATAAAAAATACGAGACGTGTCGGTGAAGTAATAAATTGTAAATAGTGTACATAATGTAAAACAGTGTAATATTAGAAATATAAATAAATTGTACATAGTGTTCAAATAAATAAATAAATGGAACCCAGAAACGCTACAGTATGTATGTATGTATAAGGTCTTTATTTGAGAAACTACAAACAAATGTTTCTACATTCATGGGCAAAGTCTAGCTACAGTCAGCTATTGAACTTAACCCAATGCTCCTTATAATTAATTACAACAGTATACAAGTAGTGCCACAATATAAACTTGAAAGACAAACTCAGTAATAAAGCAAAGAGAAAAAAATATTGAAAGCTTTCTAGTAGAAAACCTACTCACCTATTTCTTAGGCAGTAAATGCATAATAATATTTTTCCGAAAACTGTTCACGGTCGTATTGGAGACAAAAAAATCAATAATCTTATTATAGAGCTTTGGATCTTTGAAAAGTGGCTGTGTGCTCTTTCTGCTGTGAAACTTTTGTCTCAGATATGGTGCCTGTAAGAAACAAGCAATACACAAAAACTAGAAGATGGTACTGAAATAAGTCGTCAATTCTCAACCATCCAAGTTCTTGGATATTAACAGGCACATGATCGAATTTTTGCAGGCCGTATATAAATCTACAGCAATTATTTTATATTTTCTGCACACAATATCTGTCATGACTGTCAAGACACGGATAATAAATTACAAAACAATAGTACGTCAAAGGAGGAAAATGAATTCACGTAATTTTTATCTTGACTTAAAATTTAAGAGTTTAAGCGACACGTTAAATTTTTTTTATGATACTAGAGACGTGAGAACGAAATCTGACATCATCATCTATTCTTATATCAAAGTTATCATCCATCTCATTTTTGTAATTTTTCATAACATATAGCACAACATTTCTCAGAGTTTAATTTTAGATTTATCGCACTAGATTATTTTGATATAGCTTCTAGATCTCTGTTTAATGTTTCATATTATGTCCTAGCTACTTAAAATTTGTGAATCGTCCGCAGTAGTAATAGAGGCATCTTTTAACCGCGGCACTTTTGGCCTGGGTACTTTTGTCGACGGCACTTTAGACCCCGGCACTTTTGTCAACGGCACTTTAGACCCCGGCACTTTTGTCGACGGCACTTTAGACCCCGGCACTTTTTTGATTGGAATCTTTTGACATCGACATGTTAAGACTTGATTTTAAATATTTATGAGAAATCATTAATTTAAGTCCCTATTTAGATAAAAGCGGATAATTGGAAGTTTGGTTGGTTGCATAATTTATCTGTAAATTCATAAAGCCCTTTAAAATATCAAAGCAGATTTATTGTAAAATATAAACTATTAGAAAAATCACTTGTGGACACATTGCAAAGATTTAAACGTCTTGACAATAGATAAAAAATAGAAAAAGATACAGAAAAATTTGAAACTTTTTAAATTGAGCAAATACGGTAAATGTTACGGTTTTTTGTGAATTTCATTAGATAAGGGTGTTTGGATGGTTGCATAAGTCATTTTCAATACATTGCTAACAACAATAACTATTAAATAACAATTAACAATTAAACGGGGTTTTATAAAGAGTTTTAAGCTACACAAAATTCAAGAAAAAAAAATTAAAAATATCAAAGTAAATTTATTGTGAAATTAAAAACTATTGAGAAGATAGCATGATTCATCTGTAAGTCCATTGTTTGCATTTTAAATAATAACAATAAGTGACGGCTTCTCGCGAAGAACTCAATGTAGCCAACTTCAGAACAAAAAAACTAACTTCACATGTTTTCTTACAAATTGAGAAAAATATCCGAAAAAAGAAATTGCAAAGTTAATAATGATTATTATAATACACATTTTAATTAATCTAATCATTAAGTTCAGCCCATATTTACATAAAAGCGGTTGTTTCTTAAAATGGTGTGGCTGTTATTATCACGGGTGTGAAAAAATGCTCCCCTTAGCAAGTTTTTACCAGATGGCTTATTAATTTATCAAAAGTCGTCATCCGTTCAGCCCCTGATAAGCTAAGAGTTGGCTCGGCACTTTTTTAGGGGTGTAATAAAGCTTTTTAAGTTACAAAAAATTCAAGAAAAGATTTAAAATATCAAAGTAAATTTCTTGTAAAATATAAACTATTCAGAAAATCACTGTGGACACATTACAAAGTTTTAAACGTCTTGACAATAGGTGAAAAAATAGAAAAAGATACACAAAAATTGGAAACTTTGTGGTTTTCCGGCGTTTAGCAGGCCTTTTAGATTTTTCATTGACTCCAGTAATTCCTAATGGACTCCTGGAACGCTGACTGCTGATATATTTTATTTTTTTCACTAGCATCGTAGTTAGTTTGCCTTTCTAAGTATAATAAATGCTAATAAATTATTATGCTAATCATAATATCAACTTACTCATCTGTTTTATTCTTGCCAGAAGATAAACATATCATTTACGGTTGTCGGGCGTCATTCGGCATTTTCGAAAACAATTTGTTTGTTTATGTGAACTACAACTTCACGTAAAACAGCAAGAGCAGTAAACATATTCGATGGGAATAAGTGAAAAATGTTAGGCAAAGACCATTTTTTTAAAAAGTCGCTAAACGAAGCCATTGTAATTACTGTAGGTGTATCTACACAAACACTCAGGGTTGTGAACTAATTAATTTCGAAGTGGTTAGGTTAGTTTTATAAGAACTCTTAAATTATAATAATCTATGTTAACTAAATATAAAAATAAAAATAAATATTATAAAATATTAACATCATTTATGTTTCCTTACAAATTGAGAAAAATAATAAATAATGAGATTTCTACTTATATGTACATAAATCTAATGCTTAATGCTGAAATCTTATCAAAATTTGGTGCTGCACCTTAAAATTTCAATACCTAATTACTTAATTGAAATATTACTTGCTCAATTAAAAAGTTAAAAATTTTCTGTATCTTATGCTCTTTCACCTATTGTGAAGACGTAAACTTTGTTTAGATTAATTAAAATATAATGATTATTATTAACTTTCCTGAATACATATCTTATTAATGCCAGTGTTTTGGTAAGTATTCGTTTCAAATTCTAAGTTTTTACTTTTTATGTTCTAACTTTTCTCAACAATTCAATTCCTCATTTTAGAGGATTAAAGTTTCACAGATTTTTACTTTGCTTACTACCGGTGTGTAACTTTTCCTCTCAAGTTCTTAGTTTTCACTTTTAAGTTTTAACTTTTCTCAACACTTCAATTTCTCAATTTACAGGTTTAAAGTTTCATAGATTTTTACTTTACTCAGGTCCTGAATATCTTAAGCCGGTGTTTTGGTAATTATTCGTTTGCCAGATTTAAAACCACGAAGCCCCGCCGCGCTTAACTTTTCAAGTCCCCAATTAGCGTCTCAAGTTCTTAAGTTTTCATATGGCGGCTGGGGGTGCTTACTGGCTGGCGTCGCGGCGCTCGGACGCGACGCGGAACCCGGCGTTGCAGAGTTGAACCCGGCATTAATTTTAAACGCTCAAGAAAATCTGGCAAACTTCTTCTTATCACCTCAGAATCTCTATCACCCGGTGTTACCGTATAGATGTAACGGTGAATTGACGTTCCTCCTAGAATTTACGTTTAGGCAAACCGGTAAAGAAATATTAAAGTTGAAGAAACGCGACTTGGTAATATTTATATGTGAGGAATTTTAAACTACTTTTCAAGCTGCCTTAGTAACCACAAAAAGGAAATGAAATAAATAATAATCTCAATGAACATTTGTTAGGTACTGAGAATTAAACAATCGGGTTGGTTTTTTACAATTGCTAGATACGAAATTAAGCGGAATCTCCAATAAGTGCGATAGTCCAAAAGATGTGACGGTAGGGCCATGAGAGTTCATTTGTTTAAGCAATCCGAAACAGATATAATATTTGCTAAACCACCACTTGGTAATAATATTTATCTGTGAGGAATTTTAAACTACTTTTCAAGTTGCCTTAGTAATATCAAAAGGAAATAAAATAAAATAAATATTCTCAATGAAAATTTGCTACTGTGGATAAAAAAGACGGACGCACGGCCTTACCTGAGTAAACAAGAATCTGTTAAACTTTCAACATGCAAATTGAGAAACTAAAATGTTTATAAAAGCTAGAACCTAAAATGAAAATTAAGAACTTGAAACGAATAGTTACACGTAGGCGTTAAGACATTGAAAACCTTAGTAAAACAAGAATCTATATGAAGCTTTAAACCTATAAATTGAGAAATTGAAGTGTTGAGAAAAGTCACAACTTGAGTCGAAAAGTTACACACCGTTAATAAGATCCTCATGACTTTTGAGAATTTGAGATCAGGATCTGAGTAAACTAAAATCTATGAAACTTAGAATCTGTAAAATTGAGAGAAATGAAATGTTGATAAAAGTTAGAACATAGAAGTTAAAAACTAAAAACTTGAGACGGACTACAAATGAAAACTCAGAATTTGAGACCTAAAGTTACACACCGGTAATAAGATCTTCAGGACTTGAGTAAAATAAGAATTTATGAAACTTTAAACCTGTAAGTTGAGAAAATTGAAGTGTTGAGAAAAGGTAAAACTTAAAAGTGGATACTAAGAACTTGAGACGAAAAGTTACACACCGTAATAAGATCTTCAGGACTTGAGTAAAATAAGAAGTTATGAAACTTTGAACCTGTAAAATTGAGAGGAATGAAATGTTGAGAAAAGTTAAAACTTAAAAGTGAAAAAACTAAGAACTTGAGACGCTTAGTTACAGTGTTGAGAAAAAGTTAAAGCTTAAAAGTGAAAACTAAGAACTTGAGACGAAAAGTTGCACACCGTAATAAGATCTTCAGGACTTTAGTAAAATAAGAATTTATGAAACTTTAAAACTTTAAGTTGAGAAATTGAAATGTTGAGGAAACTTAGAACCTAAAAACTGAAAACGAAGAGCTTGAGACGAATAGTTACATACCGTAAAAAGATCTTCAGGACATGAGTAAAGTAATTCTATGAAACTTTAAAACTTTAAGTTGAGAAATTGAAGTTTTGAGAAAAGTTAAAGCTTAAAAGTGAATAATAAGAACTTGAGACGAGAAGTTACACACCGTAATAAAATCTTCAGGACTTGAGTAAAATAAGAATTTATAATATTTTAAACCTGTAATTTGGGAAATTGAAATGTTGAGGAAACTTAGAACCTAAAAACTGAAAACGAATAGTTACATACCGTAAAAAGATCTTCAGGACATGAGTAAACTAAATCTATGAAACTTTAGACCTCTAAAATGAGAAAATGAAATGTTGAAAAAAAGTTGGAAGTTAAAAAGTTAAAACTTAGAACTTGAAACGAATAATTATCAAAACACTGGCTTAAGATATTCAGGACCTGAGTAAAGTAAAAATCTATGAAACTTTAAACCTGTAAATTGAGAAATTGAAGTGTTGAGAAAAGTTAGAACATAAAAAGTGAAAACTTAGAATTTGAAACGAATAATTACCAAAACACTGGCATTAATAAGATATGTATTCAGGAAAGTTAATAATAATCATTATATTGTAATTAATCTAAACAAAGTTTACGTCTTCACAATAGGTGAAAGAGCATAAGATACAGACAATTTTTAACTTTTTAATTGAGCAAGTAAAATTTAGTTAAGTAATTAGGTATTGAAATTTTAAGGTGCAGCACCAAATTTTGATAAGATTTCAGCATTAAGCATTAGATTTATGTACATATAAGTAGAAATCTCATTATTTATTATTTTTCTCAATTTGTAAGAAAACATAAATGATGTTAATCTATATATATATATATATATAGATTAATATATATGAACATATATATATATATATATATATATATATATATATATATATATATATGTTTTTGTACAAGTCGAGATCATTTTGTGAGATTTTGTATACAAGCCGGGCTCCGTTTTAGCAAGGCGAGATCCGAAACGGACCTCAACTTGTTTCTACGTGTATATCGTGCCCAAAACGTTTAAAACAGTGTAAACAATGTTTCTGCCAATTTTAGCCCGGATCTCATCTTGACCATTTTTATGAATTTTTATACAAATTTAGTTAGTAAACGTCTGCTGCAGAGGGCGCTGCAGTAGTATACACGGAGTTTATATATTATGCACAAAATGAGATCCAGTAGACATGGCAACGTCGACTGGTAGCCGAACAAAGATTAAGTAGAATTAAATCACAATACAAAGCGCTGAACTAAAATATTCACTCATCGAATAACACTAATATATATTTTGCAGAATAAAATTATGACATAATTATTATTACCAGTTTAGAAAAAATACAACCGTATGCACAAAAAATTGACTGTTTAGCAACTACCCAATTTAAAGACGAAATTGTTAGGTAATTATTGTAAGAATTTTTATTATTATTGACACATAAATGGAAGCTATTTATCTGAAACAATAAAAAATACGTAAAGCCGCAGTTGGGGTCCGCGCCGTACATTTTGTCGTGAAAACGTCGCCGGGGACAAATTCTCATTTTGGATCCTAGTAAAGCTTTGCAAGCTCTTTACAATGACACCTGAATTAACCTCCTAGCTAAACACATTTTCACGCTACACTAATTTATCTACAGATGACGTAAAAAAAAAAAAATCTGCACGACAGATATACGTACAGACATGCCCTACCCGTTGTGGGCTAAACCGTTGTTAACGAATTATTAAATAGTGTCGTAGTTATTAGCGATTAAAATCTGACGATGTTTGTAACGCAAGAAAGTTTGACGGGTTATCACTGTATTTGGCGAGCGAATAGACGTCTTGATTTGATTTATTTGTGGTTCAGATCTACAGTGGATATTGCACAAACACAGGCACAGTTACAAATAAAGTTCACGTCAAAATATTTTTTTGGCTTTCAAAATTTCGAAATTTCTACTTGCCAAATGGTCGTGTGAGACCGACGAATTTCAATATTTTGTTCTAAAGTTCTAAAGAGAAAATTGTTACTTACTTTTTCGCGAAAATTTCATTGTTTTCAAGGTGGTATTTCGTAAACGAAGAAAGATAAAGAAAAATAGACAACGTAAATCAATTTCTGGGGTTCGAAAATATATAAAACCAGGCCAAAATCAATAGTTCAAAAAAATACGTAAAGGCGCAGTGCGGGTCCGCCCCATAGATTTTGATGTGAAAACGTCGTGGGGATAAAATTTCAGTTTGGGTTCTAGTAAAACTTGAGGAGACCCAGGACAGCGGGACCCTTGAGACAGAAACCTACTAGTCGTTTCATTCACACGCGTCCCCACTATCACTACTAAAGTGTTTCACTTTGATTTCCGTTTCAGTTTTTCGGACTCGCTACAGCGCTAAAAAAAGTTTCAATTTCAAAAAGAACAAAAAAAAACGGTAAACAATTAACGAAAAAATCGCTGAACATACATAAAACGAAGAAAAAATTTGAGGATTTCCCTAGATTTCCATGAGATCTCCTCATCAGCTCCTGACTTGGTGATAATGGGATCATCTCGACCCTTTCAAATATTCAAAATAGATCTACAATTGACTAAGAGATCGGTGAACACACATAAAAGGAAAAAAAACATACATAGAACATAGAATCTCCTCCTTTTTTGAAGTCGGTAAAAATTAGAAAATATTTGGTTTGGAAATGTCAAACAGCTCATTAGAGGACCTAAATAAATAAAATATGGTGTAATTTCGAGACGTTCAAATTTTGTATCCAATTTATGGTAAAGGCTTCTTTATCAAGTTCCTTTTTATGTCAGGTCAGGTCGGGTCAGGTCAGGTCAGGTCAGGTCAGGTCAGGTCAGGTCAGGTCAGGTCAGGTCAGGTCAGGTCAGGTCAGGTCAGGTCAGGTCAGGTCAGGTCAGGTCAGGTCAGGTCAGGTCAGGTCAGGTCAGGTCAGGTCAGGTCAGGTCAGGTCAGGTCAGGTCAGGTCAGGTCAGGTCAGGTCAGGTCAGGTCAGGTGAGGTCAGGTCAGGCCAGGTAAGGTTTATTAAGTTACTTTTTAAGTCAGGTACTGTTCAAATTTACACAAGATCTCAAAAACAAAATGGTTAAAAATTTAAAACAGTTTTATAGGTTTTTAGGTTTAAATATATCGTTGTTTTATAACGCCTACTAGATGACCAGTCGCGGCTTCGCACGGTATTTTTTTTATTATTTAGTATTTTAATAATATTGAAAAACCATTTCTTAGTGAGCGCCTACATGGTAAAATAAGTAAGTGTTCATTGCAATCGGTTCAATAGATTTAGAGATTAACCCCTCACCCCGTTAATCCCCCTTAGGAATGGAATTTTTAAAAGCTACTTCTTAGTGAACGCCTACGTGGTAAACTGAGTAAGTATGTAAAATTTCATTGCAATCGGTTCAGTAGATCTAGAGATTAACCCCCTCACCTCGTAATCCCCCTTAGGAGTGGAATTTTGAAAAACCACTTCTTAATGAGCGCCTACGTGGTAAAATAAGTAAGTGTGAAAAATTTCATTGCAATCGTTTGAGGGGATCCAAAGCTTAGCCCCCCTCACACCGTTACCCCCCTCTGGAATGAATTTTGAAAAACCGTTTCTTAGTGAGCGCTTATGTGGTGAAATAAATAAGTGTGCAAAATTTCATTGCAATCGGTTCAGTGGATCCAGACATTAACCCCCACCACCACCACCACGAAGTTACCCCCCATTGGAATGTAATTTTGAAAAACCGTTTCTTATTGAGCGCCTAAGTGGTAAAAGTAAGTATGCAAAGTTTCATTGCAATCGGTTCAGTGGATCCAGAGATTCTCCACCCCCCACCCCGTTACCCCCCTTTGGAATTTAAAAAAAAACGTGTTAAAATACTTCGAGATTTTAACATGTTATTGCTCAATTAAAATTCAAGGTCGTTTTCAATGTCTCTAACAATACCTCAAATTCTCAAATTAATAGAACGTGCGTTTAATAGTTCTCCTCCGCTTATTTCTGTTGAAATCAGGTTAAACTTTTGTTAAACAAGCGCTTTATAGACAATTTACTGTGACTTAAAATAGTTTGTGTGTAAAATATCATTGAAATTTTAACCAAATAGTATATTATAAACCAAGGTAGAGAAGTAATTTTTCTCAGCTAAGCAGTATTAATTGCCGAGATGCGAAGCATCGAGGGAATTAAGTTGCGAAGCTGAGAAAGGGCTTCTCTACCGTGGTTTATATATTATTTTTTTCACTACTAGCAGCTTAAATCGTTAAATAAATAAAGCAACAAAAATACAATCGTCTAGCGGGTGCCAGGTCACAGTTAATCCTGAATAGACGTTGCCGTCTGTGAACATTTGTTCTTTCCGTGGATCATTGCAAATTTTGGCTAGCGCAACCCCTTAAAGAATCCTACTCCAAGAAGGTCATATTTTCCTGTACGTGAAACTCGAAATTTGGACAGGATCAACTGTGACTGGCACCCGCTAGACGCTTTTTATCAAAAATAAAGGTTATGTATTTTTTCTCTGACATTTCTCCGTCAGAGACCGGATGTTCGTGAAACCTGCACAATGCATACATGTGCTTTTGTAATAATTTAACTGCGTTTTTTTTTGCATAAATTGCAGTTAATTAATGTCTAATATTTGCAACTGGTGCAATTTGTGAAAATCGAAGGGCGCTGTTGTTAAGTAAGTAGATAAAATAATAATAAACGATATGCATTTTGCATCAAATCCGGTCTCTGCCCATTATTAACTACTGGTCAATAATGAAAAAATTATTAACTACTAGGAAAGAAAAACAACTTCACACCTCCTCTACAGACTATATAATCGTACGTTCTACAGCTAGTAGTGAAAAAAAGTCTTTAATCATCAAAAGAGTAAAAGAAATAAAAATTCGGAACTGAAGCGTTTGGCTGAAATTTGGATGATTATTTATTTATTTATTTTAAAGACGTGTATTTATTCAAATATTATTTATAGTGGAACTGGGATATTTGCAGTAGCTTACAATGTCAATTGCAAATTCGTAGCCAATTTATTTATTACAAATGCGCCCCATGTGCCTACGAGTTTCTTTGACAATATTTTCCAAGTTAAAAACTTTTCCGATTTTAAGAGGTTATCAGGGTTCTGAGAATCTGCAGAAATACGAAATATCTAGTTTTGTGCCTCTTACAATCATTATTTACAATATCCCATTTTGTCCCTGCTGTTCTTGAGTATGTTATTTCTGCATTTCCTCATGCCATTTCAGTAATTTTTCGTAGGAAATATTGCGTCTGTTACAGTCTTAGTATGATTATTATTTATATCACATGTGGCATCCCGTAAATAATTCCGGTAACATAAAGTCACAGGACAAAATTTTGAGGCCTGTCAGGGCAAACTATTTAACATCAAATTATTTGAAAGATTAAAATATTATTTTTGTATTTTGTAACCTCAAAATCTGATGCAGATTTGTAACTTTTTCTCATTTTGCGGGAACGAATACAAAAAACGCTGTTCAATACTCGTGTCGTGTCACTTTTAAGGGGCTCGGGCTCATTGCAGCCCTCGCCCCTGAAAAGTGTCATGACAGCGCATTCGTTTGAAATATACTATTGACGTGGAGATGTATTTTTAAAAGATGCAAAGGTACATAGGACCTCAGAAAGAAAGTGCTGTGATTTTTTCATCGAAATTCAACTTGCATAAAGAACAAAAATACGTTCCACGTGTGGTTTTACTAAACAAAACAATGGCAACGTCGCCGGACCTCACCTTATCTTATACGCCTTTAATTATACATTGTCGGATCTCGGGTTGTATTGCATTTATGAGGGATCTGGTTTTGTTCGATCTTTATCACAAAATTCAAAGTGTGAAAAAGTTTGCCCTCTCTAGTTATTTGAACTCTAGATATCGCTTATAATGTTTTTATACAATATGTACTTGAAAAATCCTTTCCCTTCTGGTGGATCTCGGGTTGTCCAAGTTTTGTTCGGATCTCGACTTGATAGGAAAACGTATACATATATATATATATATATATATATATATATATATATATATATATATATATATATATATATATATATATATATATATATATATATATATATATATATATATATATATATATATATATATATATATATATATATATATATATATATATATATATATATATATATATATATATATATATATATATATATATATATATAAATCAATGCCACTTTTCGTTGTAATGTTATAACTCAAGAACGGCTTTACCGATTTGAATAATTTTTCTTTTGTTTAAAACTATTTTTCACATGGACATGAGGCTAGACCGATTTTTCGGCTCGACCAATCCTTATGATTTTTTTTTGTATATTTGATAGGTATGATAATAAGTGGTAAGCTATTTTTCACATGGATATGGGGGCCCAGAGGGGGCCCTTGGGCTGGACCGATTTTTCGGGTTGACCGATTCTTATGAATTTTTTTTTGTATATTTGGTAGGTATGAGAATAGGTGGTAAACAATTTTTCACATAAACATGGGGGCCCAGAGGGGGAACATGTGGACATCTGGACCGATTTTTATGATCTTTGATTTGTTGTGTTTGTCTCCGTCCCGAATAGCAGAATAACTGTTAATAAATGGACATGGGGGCTCAGGGGCCTCCTTTGGTTTATAACTCAAGAGCGGCTGGACCAATCTTTAATTTGTTGGAATTGCCTTCACCCCGAATAGCAAATAAAATATTAAAACATCGGAAAAATTAAAGGGGGGGAGGGGGAGCTTGATACAGGGCAACGACAATAACAAAGCCAGGGGTACAATAACAAATAACGACTGCCATCAAAATTTGTCGTCCGGGATTTAAAAATAAAAATCGATTCTTAAGGAGTAAACTCCAAAGTTTCACTTCTGTTGCGCGTGGACTCCACACACATTTTTTCTTTTTCTTTTTCTTTTCAGGGGCGAATAACTATCGAAACATCGGAATACATGGCAGAAACAAAAATGAACATGGCATTGTATGCTGGTCCCGGCAATGCCAGGAGATGGCGTTGTGTGCATTATGTTTTGATAAAAAAGTGAATTCAGCTAATAAGTTAACACAACATTTATTGATTCTGAGGCGATACAAAGTTCGCCGGGTCAGCTAGTATTTTATAATATTTATTTTTATTTTTATATTTAGTTAACATAGATTATTATAATTTAAGTGTTCTTATAAAACTAACCTAACCATTTCGAAATTAATTAGTTCACAACCCTGAGTGTTTGTGTAGATACACCTACAGTAATTACAATGGCTTCGTTTAGCGACTTTTTAAAAAAATTGTCTTTGCCTAACATTTTTCACTTATTCCGATCGAATATGTTTACTGATCTTGCTGTTTTACATGAAGTTGCAGTTCACATAAACAAACAAATTGTTTTCGAAAATGCCGAATGACGCCCGACCACCGTAAATGCTATGTTCATCTTCTGGCAAGAATAAGACAGATTAGTAAGTTGATATTATTATTAGCATAATAATTTATTATCATTTATTATACTTTAAGAATCAGTTGGTAATTCACATTTTACTTATATAGAAAGGCAAACTAACTACGATGCTAGTGAAAAAATAAAATATATCAGCAGTCAGCGTGCCAGGAGTCCATTAGGAATTACTGGAGTCAATGAAAAATCTAAAACGCCTGCTAAACGCCGGAAAACCACAAAGTTTCGAATTTTTTCTATTTTTTCACCTATTGTCAAGACGTTTAAAACTTTGTAATGTGTCCACAGTGATTTTCTGAATAGTTTATATTTTACAATAAATTTACTTTGATATTTTTAATTTTTTCTTGAATTTTGTGTAGCTTAAAACGCTTTATTACACCCCTAAAAAAAGTGCCAAGCCAACTCTTAGCTTATCAGGGGCTGAACGGATGACGACTTTTGATAAATTTATAAGCCATCTGGTAACAACTTGCTAAGGGGAGCATTTTTTCACACCCGTGATAATAACAGCCACACCATTTTAAGAAACAACCGCTTTTATGTAAATATTGGCTGAACTTAATGATTAGATTAATTAACATGTCTATTATAATAATCATTATTAACTTTGCAATTTCTTTTTTCGGATATTTTTCTCAATTTGTAAGAAAACATGTGAAGTTAGTTTTTTTGTTCTTAAGTTGGCTACATTGAGTTCTTCGCGAGAAGCCGTCACTTATTGTTATTATTTAAAATGCAAACAATGGACTTACAGATGAATTATGCTATTTTCTCAATTGTTTTTAATTTCACAATAAATTTACTTTGATATTTTTAATTTTTTTTCTTGAATTTTGTGTAGCTTAAAACTCTTTATAAAACCCCGTTTAATTGTTAATTGTTATTTAATAGTTATTGTTGTTAGCAATGTATTTAAAATGACTTATGCAAGCATCCAAACATCCTTATCTTATGAAATTCACAAAAAACCGTAACATTTACCGTATTTGCTCAATTAAAAAAGTTTCAAATTTTTCTGTATCTTTTTCTATTTTTTACCTATTGTCAAGACGTTTAAAACTTTGTAATGTGTCCACAGTGATTTTTCTAATAGTTTATATTTTACAATAAATCTACTTTGATATTTTAAAGCGCTTTATGAATTTACAGATAAATTATGCAACCAACCAAACTTCCAATTATCCGCTTTTATGTAAATAGGGACTTAAATTAATGATTTCTCATAAATATTTAAAATCAAGTCTTAACATGTCGATGTCAAAAGACTCCAATCAAAAAAGTGCCGGGGTCTAAAGTGTCGTCGACAAAAGTGCCGGGGTCTAAAGTGCCGTCGACTAAAGTGCCCAGGCCAAAAGTGCCGCGGTTAAAAGATGCCTGTATTACTACTGTCCGCAAATGCACGCACATCGGATGACGTCAGTGCTAGTAGTTCCGTGGTGTAAATTGTGCAGCAGTAGGAAATCCGAAGGAAAGTTAGTACCTACTATAATTTTTTCAGATTTTTAAATTAATATTTTATATGGAAAAGAAAATTATTTGTAACGGCCGATTCCGTGACAGCTTAATGCTCCAGCGCCGACCATGCGGGGCCGTATTTTAAACATTAAATGAAAGGTATTAAAAATAGAGATACAGAGGCGACAAGTTTTTTCGGAAATTTCCTCCCCTTTAAGAATTTTTTTTTATTTCTGTAATTCTAACCGTTTGCAAAAAAATAGACTCCCTTTTTTGGGATTCTTTAATATAAAAGAAATTAATTTATAATTGCTTAATTGTAAAAATTTTCAATTGTTTATGTGTGGGTTTGAAACTTTAACGTATTTTTCTAGAGGTGATTAAAAATCCAAAAAGCTATTACACGTATTAATTTTAACTTACAGTAGCAAGGATTAACACGTTTTTCAAGTTGTTAACCAGAGTAAACAGTGAGTTTGGCAAATAAGTTATTTTCTTGTTTCATTTCATTATTAGACTGATAAATCTATCTCATCAACGCTTTGAAATGAGTCAAAGTCATATACTTATATGAGAATTATTATAATAGTGATAACAGTTTGGGTGTACTTTTGTAGTTATGCATGTTATCTGAAGGACAGTGTTCACATCTGGTTCAGCATTATCTATCAAACTGGACATAGGGATTCCCATATTAAATATTTTACCCGATTAATCATCACTTTTTAATATATAGACAAATTAAATTTTATAAAAACTCTTTCTGTACATTCCTTGATGTTCAAAGAAAACCTTTACAAAATAGTACAAATTTAAAGCTAATTCAAGAAAAAGAACTTTGAGAACTGCTAAACCATTCTATGCAATACTGATAAATGGTTACGAATTTTATTACAAATACAATATACAAAAACTATTTTTTATACTATATTTAGTTACAATACGTATTATAATTTGTACAGAATTTATAAGGTTACGACAATTAAACTAAACATACATATAAAAATATATGAAATTTTATGTTTTCTATTAACTTACAAAATATGTTTATTATACCGAGTGTTAGGAAATGATTTATTCGGTTCAAAACTTTTTAATTTGCATTAAATGTACATATATCGAACATATATTAACCATATTAACACTTTTTATATATGTAGGTACATAATTATTTAAAATTTAACAAGGTTCCATTTCTAAACACCAGGCGTTAAAAGCGTTCCTTGAATTGGTTTTATCCTCATGAATAATGTAGACACCATATACACCAAGCACAAAAACAAAAGTAACATAATGCTTTGTAAAACACAAAGAAGCACAAAAAATGTTTCGGACTTATCAGAAGCAGCTTTTAAAGATACGGATTTTTCAGTTTTGCTTTCATTTTCATTTTTAGAAATTTCAACTGCGCCTTTCTGCGCACAAGCAATTCCGCGGTAATTTTTTACTCCAAGTGAGTTTCCCCAAATTCGGATCAGATTCGAATCTGGTTTTTTTTAGCCAGCATGTGTAGATCTAGGAGTTCCTGACAAGTCCAAAAATTATAGTCAAGAGAGAGAGTCGTAACACTGGGAAAATACCGTTCAAAATCTATCACTTTAAATGAAGAAATTTGATTGTGGTCAAAATAAAGCTCGTTTAAATTTAAGAGGGAATGAAATTTGTTATGGTACAGAAATTTCAACCGATTGTGGGAAATATTTAAAATTAACAATTCTACTAAAGAGTCGAATACCCCAAATTGAAAATCTTCTATCAAGTTTCCTGACAGATCAAGATCAGTAAGCCTAATTAAGTCGTGAAAGAGAACAGGCTCAATTTTCTTTATCCCATTTTTTTTAAGACTTAAGGATTTTAAGTCTGTACAATTTTGAAAAGCACTATTGTGGAAATTAGCCAGCAAGTTGTTTCCTAAATTCACATCAATAACTAATGACGGGTGTTTAAACAACGGACTATGTAGTAAACTAATTTTATTGTGGTCCAAATTTACTCTGGATACGTTTTGAAATGGTTCCTGAATTACTTGAATTTCGTTATGTTGAAGATTGAGATTTTCTGTTTCCAGTATTTCACAGTTTTTAACAGAAACTATTTGGTTGTTAGATAAATCCATCTCCTCGCTCCTCGGGAAAACATTAAAGTCTACCTCAGTTATTTGGGAGAACGAAAAATCTATTTTTGTTAGGTTACCTGAAGTGTTAACAAAAATTTCATTCATCGTTGACAAATTGTTATTTTTAAAATAGAGATTGATTAAAGAGGACAGACCAACTAATGCTTTCAATTTCACGAATGTGGTTATTGACTAAATTAAGAACTTGTAACCGATATAAACCGTTGTAAACTCCATTTAAGACTTTAGTTAATTGGTTATTGTGAAGATACAATTCACGTAAACTTAACAGCCCCGTAAATGCTCCTGGGAAAATAGTATTTATACTTAAATTACTTAAATTAAGTGTTTCTATGGTCCGAAATTGCTGCAACTCGTTAGCGTTAATTACAGAAATTGTTGAATTTGTAACTGCCAAATATTGATGGTAAGATCCTTCTTGATAGTTGTAAGAAATGTTGCCGAGTGAAGAAATACCTGAACACGTTATTGTTACACTGTTTGTAACATATTTGTAATTTGTATAAAATATATCGTATGAGTGATAAGGCTCAACTGCAACATAACTTTCCTCTTTTTCTTCGTCACATGATGCACATAAATCACATAGTCGAATAAAACATAAAACGAACAAGCATCTTCTTCTTGTTAACTACAACACTTGAATAAACATTTTCATAAATACTTTTGTAAAATTACCATCATAACATCTATTGTAAATGTACCAGTGGAACTGTTGCTTTAATACTGAATCCATATTAGATTTAACCACAATTAAATGTCTCTGTTTATAGAGAGTCCTATCGGTGTTCTACGAATTCTACTAGATCCCTTTTTTTTCATTTTAATGTAGGATTCCCCAATTTTCGAGTTTTTACAGTAACAAATTGCACGAAAAAGTTTGTAAAAAATAAACCAAAATTTAATTTCAAAAAATATCCTGAATGTCTCAAGCTAAATCTCATTGGAAGTGTATGGAAAACATCACAAAATAATTTGATGGACGACCTACTAAGGCTAGAAAACCGTAAAGAATTTTCAGGGTCTGCCACCACCGATTAAGATAAACTCACCACAAGCCAAGATTAGTAGTGTGATTGTCAGCATGTAACATGCCTAACCTGCCGTAGTAGGAAGAAAATGCCAAAGAGTATACCGAAATTAACAGCAATATTTTTATTTAATTCTAAATAAAAAAACCTTACTGTGTAATTTAAGTAGTTTCCGTTAAGGTGTAAAAAAACATTTCATTGAATAATTTTAATGCATTTATAAAAGTTTCATCATATCCCTCACTTTACTCGATCACCTTATTTATATTTTTCTCCTACGTTTGTGTCAGTTATAAGGTGAGGGCGGTCGAAAGTCGTTGCCCCGTCTGTTAAGACGTTTAAACATTACGAGTTCTGAAATTGAATTTTCCTTTCCAAATTCAAATATTTTTAACTTATTTTAATGTAAAGGCAACAGAGCTTCTACCGAGTGAATACAGAAGCTGGCGAAATTGTGTTACCTCAATAACTTTACTAGAGGTTACTCAACCAAACGTAATCAGATCCTCGACGGGTCTTATCGGCAGATACAACTGTTCGTAAAAGCCGCATCACACAGTTACGCGTGTGTTCTGCTGGAAATTATTCATTTTGTGATTTTTCCGTTTTCAAATGAGACACTAGAATACATTACAATAGAAAGAATTATGTAAAATTTCCTTGAGCTCGGATAATTTTGTTAATTAATAGTCCTTTGCACTTACTTTGTGGTTTTCTGTGTTTGTTTCTGCGTAAATTTGATCAAAACACTGGAATATAAATTTTTGTCCCCGAACTTTATTTACGACAGAAATAAAATTTCAAAGCTAAAATTTCGGTGGTCCGCATGCAACATACATCCTACGGATGCGTAACATCTTAATTGAAAAGTTTGCTACCACTGGTTCCATTCTGCGGGAATCTTACTATTTTATAGCAAAACTTTTTTAGAATTTAACGAACACCGACTTACAAACAAATATGTTCTTATTTGGCCCACAAGATACCAGAAATCGAGCAATAAAATTTAGTTTTGTTTTTGCCTTCAGTTATTATGAATGGGAAGTAAACATAAGTGTTAAATAGTAAAATAAAATCACTCAAAGTTTGCGTATAAACGGGTACTAATTTGGGGGAAAGTCCAATCAAACAATAATGTAAATCCAGCGTCCAATCCTATCGGAATTAACTAAGGTTTTACCATTTTAAAATCGTTGCTGGTCGTTGAATCTATTCTACTATCTCCTTCCATCGAGTTCTGGGCTTTAATTCCTCCACTTTTGGGTCGCATGAGGATCAACCAACTGTTTTTTTTTATTACTGGCTAAAATAAAGAATATTAGAAAGCTACAGCCAAGAATAATCCCAATAAACACAACCACGTGAGAAGAACGTAAAAAAAAGACGAGTACCAACGGTTGTATAGACGTTACGATGTTGCTGACTTCAACGTTACTTTCGACGTGTAAATATGACGTGTTTATAACGTCTAGTAAAACACGTTTTTTTTTACGTGATTTTACCACGTTGTTAAGACGTACTGATTTTCCGCAAACAAAACAACGTCAAAAAAACGTAAAACAAACGAGTACCTACCAACCGTTGAATAGACGTTACGATATCGCCGAAATTAACGTTACTTTTGACGTGTAAAAATGACGTGTTACAAACGTCTGATAAAACACGTCTCTTTCAGGTGTTTTTACCAGGTTGAAAAGACGTGTTGATTTTCTGTATTAAACGTAATTTTCAATGTCTCAACAAAACTTTCTGTAAACGTATTTTAAAGAAATTATAAAATACGTCTTTTTTAAGAGATTTTAGGAAATAAGTACATATATTAAAAAAGTGTTGATTTTCATGACATATATGTATTATAAAACAAACAAAAAAAATTGTTTTACAAAAGTTCAAATCTATTATAATGTATAAAGGTGAATAGAAAATATGAAAATAATTACTAAAAACTATAATATCAACTATGTACTGCTAATATTATCTCTATATATAAATGCGAAACTGATTTCTCACTGATCACCGCACAGCCCAGAAGTGAAAATTCGTACCCGAACTCGCTTTTGAAAATAACTCGACCCCTTTTTGACGATTTTCCAAAAAATTATTCACAGACGCCGAAAAAGGGGGGGAAAGGGGAAAACGGTTTTTATAAAAAAATTCATAACTCGACAACTCGGCATGCTGAAAACGTGAAAATTGGGATTTAGACTCAGCTTTGAAAATAACTAGACCCGTGTTTGACGATTTTGCAAAAATTTCTTTACCGACCGAGAAAAAATTAGGGGTGGTTTACCCAAAATTCCTATAACTTGAAAACTGACAGTATTGATGTCGTGAAAATTGGGATCTAGATTCTCCTTTAAAAAATACCAGACCCTTGTTTGACGATTTTCAAAAACAAATTTTACCAACGGCGGGAAAAGCTTATATGGTTATAACTTGAAGGTCGAGAATGTTACAGGCATGAGAATTGGCACTCGGACTCTCATCTTAAAATAACTAGACCCCTGCTTGACGATTTTGCAAAAAAATATTTACAAACCCAGAAAAAGGACCGT
The DNA here is from genome assembly GCA_963583935.1 of Diaperis boleti. NCBI lineage: Eukaryota > Metazoa > Arthropoda > Insecta > Coleoptera > Tenebrionidae > Diaperis > Diaperis boleti. The sequence goes on along the minus strand of OY757242.1, from coordinate 77,449,387 downwards.
AAATAGGGAGGGTAGTTTTCCTGAGAATTCTTATAACTGAAAACAAATAGTGTTACATACGTGGAAATTGGGTTCTAGATTCTCCTTTAAAAAAGACCGGACTCGTGTTTGACGATTTTGAAAAAAAAATAAATAAATAAAAACTGCGAAAAAATGGGAGGGTGTATTTTGGAGTGATTTTTCTCAAAATTCTTATGACTTGGAGATCGACAATGTTGCAGCCAGAAGAATTGGCACTAGGACCCCCGTTTAAAAATAACTATACCCAGGTTTGACAATTTTGCAAAAAAATATTTATAAATCGCGAAAAAAGGGCGCAAATAGGGAGGGTAGTTTTCCTGAGAATTCTCATAACTGGGAAAGAAACGGTGTTACATACTTGAAAATTGGGATTTAGATTTTCATTTAAAAATGACTGGAGGCGTGTTTGAGAATGTTTCAAAAAAAAAAAAAAATTACCAACTGTGGAAAAAAAGGAGGATAGATTTGGGAGTGATTGATTTTTGTCAACATTTTTATGACTTGAAGACCGGCATGACAATTAGCACTTAGACTCTCCTTTAAAAATAACTGTCTGACTAACAGTTTTACAAAAAAATATTTACAAACCACAAAAAAAGGGGCAGAATTCTCCTAACTGCAAAAGAAACAGTGTAACATTATAATATGTAAAAATTGGGGTGTAAATTTTCCTTTTAAAGAGACTGGTCCCGTGATTGACGATTATTTTCTTTATTAAAAACTGCTTTAAGCGGTTGCACCAATTCCAAATATAAGCGAAATTAAAACCGACTCCAACTTACGCGGGCAAAGCCGCGGGTAACTGCTAGTAAACTATATAACTATAACTCTAATAAAATTATTATTATAAAAAAAAAACTAAAATAATTATTATGGGCTAATTGTCCTAATTAAATTAAATAATTTTTTTCATGACTCGGCTTGTGTGTTGCTCGACGTGCTGGGTCAGTTTTGCCAATGTTTGCAGTACAGTTGCCTCAAAATCTATAAGAAATAACTATAAGTAACTATTGCAAAAATAAAAAATCCTTACTAGGTATATGATTGTCGTAAATGATATAAAATGACACAATTTACCAGGATATGTTGAAGTTGGAAAAAATGCTGACATTGGCGATCCATAAGACGTCGTCGGGGTACAGCAAAAATCCTCTCCAAGGTTTACAGTTCGACGCCGCTTACTATCAAAAAGAGACTCATCACCAAAAACTTGCTTTCTTGAGAGACTTTCCACTGATGAGTTGTTTCCTTTGCAGTTTCCCCAATCTCCTTGATGAGGTTGTTGGCCTTTTTATCCTCTGTGTCATAATCCTCTGCAAAGAAGCTCAAAAGTTAAAAAAAAATATTTAATTAGAAAAATCATAAATATAATATCATATATGTATATACCTGTCTTAAAATGAATCTTAAAAACTTTGTAACAAGGCCCTACATGGAGTACCACTTTTGACAAAAGTCATAAAATCGGTACATTTGCGGAATAAATTTAAATTAAACTGGTTAGTAATATGCATAAAAAATGTATATTTAGTTACTATTTTTAAATAAAATACTTACCTTTAGGACTTTTGGAAACTACACAAATCTCAAAACTTGGTAAGGCAAATGAAAACGAAACGAACTACACGATCTCAGACGAAAAATTAAAGTGAACAAAATCGAACGAAGCAATGGCCAAGCACAGATGACACATCTGGAAAGAGTTCCTTGGTTTCGTTTCGTTCGGGGTGCAAGGCGCAATAAAAAAGGCTGTAAATCACGTACATTTTGAAAGTTTTGTGTCTTGGAAGCAGCATGTTTGTTTGTCGCCAAAACAAATTCGATAAGGCAGAAATTTTCATTGATAGTACCATTGAATATCAATACTCTAACTACTCTAACTGGAGTATTGATATTCAATGATAGTACTGATCTATACGTTTAGTTATTATTTATTTTCGACAATAAAATTACGCTCGCGTCGTCGGTTCCTCAACCTTCAGCCCCCATCATAAACCAATATCCGTTCTTCTCAAAATTCCAGCCCCTAAACGGTAAAATTTCTCAACGTATGTTTCAAATTGTCCCTTAATTATACCTGCTTTCAATTTCGTTTTTAAAAACTATTCATTCCCTCTCAAAAGAGATTAGTTGTTTTATTTTTAATCTTTTTGCTGGTGTTTTGACACCTTCACTTACTTCACAGCGTTTCACATTACCAGACATTATCAATATTTATTAATTTCGTTGATTAACCGTAATAATTAAAGATCTTAATTTTTGTTTTTAACTTTAACAAACACATTTAAATTAATATTTGTAAGTACCTATCTACGTAAGTAAATATAGCTACCTACATTGAATTATTTCTCAGCCGTTGGGTTAAAGAGCTTTTGTAATTTTTTATAACATTAACACCATAATAGAATAGGGAATGTCAATTTTGTTTTTAAATTTTAATATAATAATAATTATATGACTACTTTTAATCAGTTTTCCGTAAAACACCAAAAACAATTTTTATTATAAATACCGACGCACGTTTCACCAACAATGTTGGCATCATCAGGGTGATGAGTGAATCGGAAAACTGATTAAAAGTAGTTATCTACCACCAAAAGTGATCTAGACAATTGTTTTGTTTTTGAATAATTATATGAATTCTCAAAGAGCGATTGTTCAACTCTATTGCGAACTAGGCGGGCGAGATGATCCTAAAACATTTCAACCACGAAAAAACGTCAGACTTTTAAGGTTGTTTGGGTAAAATTCGGAGTGCCAAATGTTTACAAGAGCTAACTTAGTTGTTACCATGTTTCGTAAAAATTATGAAAGAAATGCTAGCCTTACTAAATATTTCTATTATTTCTACTTTTAAATTCTATAACCATTCTATTTTATTTAAAATGTGATTCAAATAAAAAATGTACATATGTTTTATAACCCGCAACAAACAATTTACAGTGGCTTCTAAACTTGGCGCAAAAACCGCCCATATGGAATCTGTAAAAGACGCCAATGGAATGCGTTCTTTTGTAGTACATAAATTAAATATAATTATATGAGTATATAAACACGTGAATTTATTGTAAAAATTTCACGAGAAATTAATGTCAGAACTGAACGTCAAAAATTACTTATATTTTACCCGCATTAGTTCCTTTCTATGCTTCTATATTTGATTTTAATCGTAATTCAAATAAAAAATATAAATTAAGTAGGATTATTATACATTATGTATTTTAAAATCATCATTTTTATCTTTGAAACACCTTAGAAACTTGACCACAAAACACGCCTAATAATATGATATGGAATACGTTCTTTCTAGTGTTTATTTGCCTAGAAAAACACTTATACTTAACGTGGAAATTTCACGAAAAGTAAACGGCGCCAAAACACGCCACGAATGCGTTTTTATTTGTAGTATAGATGACTGAAAAACACGTGTATTTAATGTTGAAATTTTACGAGAAATAATAGTCAAAAATGATAATTTAGACTTCACCGCCATTCGTTCTTTTCTATTTTATATAATTTTTTATTTGATTAGAAAAACACGTGTACTTAATGTAAAAATTGCACGAAAAATAAAAGAAGACAAACACGCCTATATGACACTAGAAAAACACGTGTATTTAATGTACAAATTTCACGAGAAACAAACGTCAGAACTGCACGTGTAAAATAACTTATATTTTATCCACATTATGTACCTTTCGTTGATTAACAATATTGATTAAACGTCTTTGTTGCGTCACATATAATACTGAAAAATAACGTAATTTTTTAACGTTGAATTGTCGTAATTTGTAGATACGTAGTCATTACTTTATTGTAAATCAACGTTGAATTTACGTCACGTAAAATACGTTGAAATAACGTTGAAGGTATTACCAAAATATAACGTGATATTTTCAACCATAAACGTGTTACCACATACACTACTTTTCCACGTTAAAACAACGTGCATGTGTTTACTGGAATGTATCTAGAAAAGATTACAGAAAGAAAAACATTACAACATACAAAGTGATAAAAAGAAGATAGTGATAAAAGTGAAATTTATTAAAACAGAAGTTTTGTAATAAAGAAAATCGAACGAAATAATGGAAACACCATGAAAATCATAAGACGCAATTGTTGCCTATGGGGAACCTGATTATTAAACCCAAAGAAAGGTTATGAAACAAGTGGTGATAATCAACGATTTTCGACCTACAGTAAAGTTGGATTATTGTCGCGATTGTGGGTTTCATTATTTATTTACACTTCTTATATTACAATATTTACATTATTTACAGTATTTACAATTTACTACTTCACCAGTCTTGGTTTATTTATTTACACATCGCACGGCACTCCGGATAGATAAACTCTCCGACTCGACCCACTAATCTTCAACTTCGATACGACTGGTTCGACTGGCTGACTGATGAGACTCGACTAGACGCCCGCTGGAACGTCCTCCAATAAATATACCGGCACCCAAATCCTTCTAGGCGCCTCCAGATAGTTCCATCACGCTCTCGATATGTACCGAATATTCCAAAAGATGATGTCATACTATCCCGAGTACATTGTAGTAGTAAATCCAGACTGTTCTTGTAATTGATGACGTCATAATCTCAAGCCGTTGCAGCTATTAGTCATTTCAGTCAGTCATAATCTGACGCTGATATTGACGTGTTCGTGCTTAAAAAATCGGATTTGGGGAGAATTTTTTAATTGTAATGTGCCTATTGAATTACTTGTGTAATGTCTTACATGATTGTGTGACACAAGAAAACATGAAAGTGTCTAATTTTTCCACAATGTCCAAAATCGTTTATAATGAACCGATCGTTTATTTAAAACCAGTTGGAATGTTGCAAATTATTTACTAATGAGTGTTTTGATTTACCATGACACGGATCACAAAATTGGCAAATTACCAAAAAAAGCATCTTTGACCCTGATGTTCCCTCTACTTAACACACAACAAGTAAGGTATAAGTGATGACTAATTTGAAACCATAACAGCCTTGTAATCATCGGGAGTAAATAGCAATTATTTGTTTTAGGAAAAGAGCCAATTGATCTAAAGGACGGCCCACAAGCCATTAATATACAAGTTCAAGGCATCTCTATCCCCAATCTACAGGGTGTCTAGAATAAGGTTAGCATTTTAAACATATGAAATTTGTTACTTTAAAGAGTACAGAAATTGGAAGCATTCATATAATAACTACAATAATAAATTAACCTCCATAAATCAACCTATTATAACCGCAACTATTAAATAGTATTTATCTTACAGGTGTAGTTTTTTAGGTCCCTTATACCATGGTTTAAAAATAAAGCTGATGATTTTATGGCATTTTATAGAGGCAGAGAAAGAGTATTGCAGAAAATCAGCAAAAATTAATTGTATCATAATTTATGTATTATTTAAGCAACAAATAAAACGGATTCAATTTGTGAACAGCCCTTGTCTGTATTAGTTCATATAATCGAGCGGCTACTGTAATATAATTTAGTTTTCAGTTAGACATGATTAAAGTAGATTTTTTATTTACAAATTAATTATCGGGATATTGGCCCCATCAAACATTCCAGCACACCCAGTAGGTATACTTTTTTACTTTCCGCTTTAAGAGAATGTGTTTTATTTTTAAAATTCTTATCAAAAGCAAGTAAATTACATTACAACAAACTTACAAGATTTTTTAGCCGAACTAGTTGACTTCTGACCATCACTTTGAGCTTAAAGCTTCAACTAACTGCCCCCGGCTTTACGGAACTTCTGTAATACAAGAAAGCCCCCAGGGGAATTCCTGTTCAGATTCCGTCTTTGCGGAATAACCGCGAGTAGAATCTGGTCTAAGCAATGTGAATAATTGTTGTAACAGGTAGGTATATATAAGTTTACAGCATACAGAACTGGAAAACTAATTAAACTATTACGCTGACTAAGAGGAATATGTAAACAAATTATTGGTTTATAGTTTAGTGTTTATTTGCTATTAAAATACATCTATTTACTAGGAGACGTCATAAATAATTGGATAAGGTATTTTGGTAGAAATCCAGAGAATGGAGCGACGATAGGAAATCCAGATGTGAATATCCGTGTATTTCGTTGATTGACTTTTCGGTTTTCAGTTGATCGTAGAGGTAGAAGACATCCTGGAATAAGTTCTTATTATTAATTGTCTTCCCATTTAAATGTACGCATTTATTTATTTTATCTACAACTGATTAATAACTGACGTATTATACTTAACTATGAATACTTAAATAGGTCTATTAAACACAGACAGCCAGGCCCGGTTTTTAAGAATTATTATTAACTAGCCATGAAATAATGAATATTGACAACTGTTGAGATTTCTTCTCAAAGTCAAGTTTTTCATAAGATTTGTTTTATTCTTTCTTTATTTCTTTATCTAGAACCGATTTAATTTAGGTATTATACATGTAACCTATGAACACTTAACTAGGTCTATTGAACACAGACAGTTAGGCTGGGTTTTTAAGAATTATTATTAACTGGCCATGAAATAATGAATATTGACATTTTTTCTCAACGTCAAGTTTTTAACAAGGTTTAATTTCTAATTTTAATTCCAAAAGTGCAGTTGTAGATAAAACGTCGTATTTCACTCGCATATAATGGTGTCTATTATACACTCGAATGGTTAAAATCCTCGCCTGCGGCTCGTATTTTAATTTCCATTCTCGTGTATAATAGCCACCATTATATGCTCATTAAATAATGTACTATTGCATGTCTATTTAACGACCAAAATATTTTGGTATTGGTGTTGCAGAATAGGAAGAAAACAAGACCGAGACAATCCTGGTCTACAGGGTGATTCACGACGTGTAGTAGTATATAAGTATGTATATTTATTACCTTTACAGGTTTATAAAGTATCCGATTAATACATTTCCCATAACTCAAATAAAATAAAATATAATATAATAAATAAAACTAAATAAATCAATAATTCGACACAATAACTAGCAGCTTTTTATCCCTTCCCACTTATTGTCCCTCTTCTCCACTCAACCTTCTTCATCCATTCGATCCCTCTTCCGTCCTCATTCAAAATTTCTTCTCTACTCTCAATTCTACGCATTCCTTCAACAAATGCTCTATCGTCTCCTTTTTTTCTCCACACATCCTGCATACTCTATTATTATCCTCACTTCAATATTTATTCTCTCTCTCCTCATTTCCACATCTAAATCTTGCTATTATCACTCTCTCTTTTCTACTCTCTCTTCCTACGTACTTTGGCATTTCTTCCGTTATTATTTTTTCATACTTCCCATTATACCTAGACTCCCTAATTCTCGTTCTTCTTTCCTGCACTTGAACATCTCTATCTCTCTGCACTAATTCATCTGTCATCACTCTGCCTCTCTCTCGCATTCTTTCTATTTCCGCGCCTGCATACCCGTTTCTTTCGAAATATGCCTCCCTCTCTTTCCATATCCCCTTTCCTATTTCTTTCTTTTTTTCTTTCAAACACTCTTGCAAAATTCTGCACTCTCCTCTCTCTATCACTCTCTCCTCAAATCTTATTGCTCTTTTTCCTGCTTCTATTCTTATTCCATCTCTCTTTGTTTCCTACATCACTATATACCTCGGTCTCTCTCTCTCTCTCTCTCTCTCTCTCTCTCTCTCTCTCTCTCTCTCTCTCTCTCTCTCTCAACCGCTAGCACCCATTTCATATATCATAACATCATTACTCTCCTTCTAAAATCATGTCCAAATTTTCTCTCTCCTATTCCCCATACAGCCCCCATTATCTTATTTGCTTTTTTCACTAAATCTCTCACATGTGCTGTTGCTGTGTTTCTTTCATTCATCACATAACCTAAATACTTAAATTCTTTTACTTCTTCAATTTTCTCTTTTTCCCATCTCCACTCATTTACTTTTCTCCTACCACCCCCTTTTCTGAATACCATCATCTTGGATTTCTCTACATTCACAAATCAACTTTTTCCTCCTCATATATTTCTCCAAGTTTCCTATAATTTCTTTCATACCTTTCTCCTCTCTCGCTAGCACCACCAAATCATCCGCATATGCTAAAGACCCTGCCCACCACAACCCCCCTGCCTGCCCCTTCCTGAACATCTCCTCTATATCTCCAATAAAAGCTGCAAACAGGCTGGGGCTTAGTGGGCAACCTTGTCTTACTCCCTTATAAGTTTTGAGACATTCACTCACCCTTCCATCCACCCTCACTCTACTTATCGTCTCTTCATATCTCTCTTCTATTTTTGTTACCAGATGCTCATTTATTCCTCTCTTTCTCAACCATTCCCACAGTAAATCTCTCACATTATCAAAAGCCGCCTTCAGGTCCACAAAGAATGCATATATCTTGCCACCCCTCTTTTTTATCTCATTTCCTGCTATGCGATTCAAGATATATACATTATCCATGGTCCCTCTACCTTTCCTAAATCCCGCCTGTCCGTCTGATAACACCCCCCTCTCATTCATTTCCTTCATCAGTCTCTCATCCACAATCATCGCGTATACCTTATATGCCGTATTTAGGAGAGTGATCCCCCTATAATTACTGACTGTATCCTTTTCTCCCTTCTTATATATGGGGCATATTATCCCCTCCTTCCACTCTTGGGGAAATTCTTCCATCACTCCATTCATTATCTCTAACAACCTGTCAACTTCCCTTTCCGTTCCATATATCCACGCTTCATACCATCCCTCCCCGGTGCCTTTTTCCTTTCAGTTTTCTTAGTTGTTTCTCTAGTTCTTCTCTTGTTATCTCTTCTATTTCTTCCACCCTTTGTTGTCTCTTTTTCTTATCTTGTCTGTTTTCATCACCCCCCCCCCCCAGCAGCTCACTGAAGTACTCTCTCCATTCCTACATAGTAATTCCATCACTCACTCTCTCTCTCTCTTTTTCTTTCTTTCCTTATTTATGTATCTCCATACCTCTTCTTCCGTCTTTATACCCTTCATTTTTAGCTCTTCTTCCATCCATTTCTTTCGCTTCTTCTCTTTGCATACTAAATTGTACCTTTTGAGTGCTCTCTTGTACTCTTCCTTGGTTGCTTTTTCTTTTTTCAAAATTTCTTAGTTTACTTCTTGCTTCCTGCTCCTTTTCCTGCATTCTTTATCCCACCACTCGTTCTTCCACAGCCCCATCCTCTCTCTTATCTCTATCTCTTTTTTGTTCTGTTGCGTTTCTTATGTTATCGCTCAGTTCCCTCACCTATTCGTTTATTTCTGTTTCTTCGTATTTCACCTCTCTAAGTCTTGCTCTATAATTTTTTTTTCCTTCTTCCGTCCAAATATTCTTCACAATTTTTCTTCTAAACTCATTCACACTTTCTCTATCTTTGTCTCTTCCTTTTGTCTTCACTTCTAAAGGCATATGGTCCGACTCCATTTTTTCTCCCACCTTGAATTTCTCTATTTCATCCCATGCTTCTTCATTTACCATAACATAATCAATAACTGTGTCCCCTCTTGATCCAATATACGTGTACTCCCCTTTCTCATCTCCAGTGCAGTTCCCATTAAATATGTCCCACCCTCTTTCTTCAACTAAACTGATCAGTACTCTCTCTTCTATGTTTTCTCTTCCATTTTTTGTTGATCTTCCTTCTATTGTTTCTTGTTCCTCCTCTATCCGTCTTCCTTTTCCCCCAATTCTTGCATTGAAATCCCCCCCAATCACCAAAGTTCCTTCTTCTTGCTCTTTTACTCGTTCTTCTATTATTCTCTTCGTTTCCTTCATACTTCTGCTGTACACTGTTACAATTTTCCATTTTCTCTGTTTACTTTTCACCGTTCTTTTCATAAACCTTCTTTCTTCTTTTCCTTCAGTTCCATTTTCTTCTTCCAGTCCCTCTTTCACCCCCATTATTATCCTACCTTTAGCTCTCCCTTTCTTGCTGTCCCTCTCTGCATATTGACACTTCCACTTAAACTCTTTGGGCATTCTCTTTTACAATTTTTCCCACCCCTTTTCTTCCACCCACGTTTCTGCCATTCCCACTACGTCAAATTCTCTCAAATACTCCCAAAATTCATTCTCTTTGTTTTTTATTCCCGCTACGTTCCAGAATACTATTCTTATTTGCTCCTTTTCTCCTTTATTCCTCTCCGTATTCGTTTTCCCTTTTCTGCCCTGTCGTCTTTTTCTTGTGCTCTTATTCAAAAATTTTCTGTATCTAACTCCCCCTTTTCTTCGTCCCACCTAAGCCCTTTTCCCTCTATCCATATCTTTTTCTAACCCACTTTCACCCGCTGTCCTTTTTGTCGCTCTTCTTTGGCTATCGCTCTTAATTCCTTCTGTATATCTCTTTCCTTCTTTGTCAGATCATCTTCTATGTATAATCTCTTTCCTTTTTTTTCTCTTAGTTTTCTTTTATTTTCCATAACTTTCCTCTTTTCCCCCCAGCTCCCAAGTTCCGCCACAATCATTTTTCCTCCATTTATTTTATACGTCTCTCTCACAGTCACTTCTACCTCTAATTCAACCTTCATCCATTTTTCCAGTTTCTTCTCGCTCTCGCATTCCTCTTCGTCCAATCCCGTTACTACAATATTCTTTTTTCTCACTATTTTTTCCTGCTCTTCCATTTTCTCCCCCAATTTTTTCATTTTTTTTTTAGTTTCATCTTTTCTCTTTCCCATTTTTCTTCCTTTTCACGAATCATAATTTTCAACTGTTCCAGTTCCCGGCTCATCTTCCGATTCTCTTCCTTTATCTCCCCTACATCCGCCATAATTTTTTTCAGCATCTTTTTCATTTCCTCATGCATTGCCTTTTTAACCGGTGATCTTTCTAACTTCTTACTTTTCCTGAAGGGGTTAATCCCCTCTTCCGATTCTCGTCCTTCTTCTCTTTTTCTTTTTTAATCTTCTTCTTTCTCGCTCTCACTACCACTATTTTTCATTCTATTTCTTTTTCACTTTTTCACCCTTTTTTATCCGCTTATCTTATCGAGCGCCGCAAAACATGTCCGCTCGGCTCAACTGCTCGAATCGGAGTCCGACGTGTAGTAGTAGAAAAATAAAAAAGTCTAACTGTAAAAAACAAGATATATGGCTTTAAAATTTACACGAAAACCGATTGAGAACCGCTGGCATGATTGAAGTACCATAAGTAAATAAACTCTTATCTCTTGGCCTAAAGAAAAAGGTCTCTTTTGCTGGAATGAGAGCGGTGAACGACTGCCAATTAATTCCTTTCAGTTTTACTTTGACTGTTGACGGTGCAAATATTTTAAAATGCCTTTATTTTCAAATAGTGACATGAAAGGTGGATCGGAATAAATGAGTTTTTCGTGTTTAGCTAAATTAACACCGTGCAATAAATACGCAACCTGTTCAAGGAGTTCCAAGGCTTACAATAGTTTGTAGCGTAAGTAGTAAGTTTTTTGGCCAAAATAAATCCAGCGAATATCAAAATGGTTTGAGTGTATCGCTGGTTGTCGTGAATCACCCTGTATATAGGAAGGTATAATTTTTAATAAAGCCACTAAATATTTTAGTATGCAGCTAAAACTCTGAAAAAGCTTTTAATGTAATCTTTTTTACATGCTACTGGACATTTTTATTACTATATAATATGCATTTATGAAGTAGGGCATTAATAAAAGTTACTCTTTGTTGCATTTTTAATTAAAGTTTCTACTTGTTAGTATGTTTTAAGCCTCATCACCGAAAGGATAACTCTACTTTTAAAAATTGTTTCCATAACAATTTTATTTACTTTACCTTCTCGGTGGCTAAGAGATCTCTTTTTCCATAGAACAAATGGATAGGAACTTTAATTTGATCCAGTGGATATTCCGGTGGCAGCGATGAATTGTACAGCTTAGGATTTAGTTCAGGTCCGTAGTCAAAAAATTGGAAGCGTCGTTTTTCAACCACGATCTGGGCATAATGAAACAGCGTTTTCAAGGAAACTCCTCTGGGAAAACGTCTAATTCCGATTGCAAAACTACTCTGAAAATTACAATTCAACAGTGATCACAATAAAAGAATCGCTTACCTCGTCTACTTCGGAAGGATTTATTCCAGATAACATGATGCTAAAATTAGCACATAGGGCGATGAAGGGGTAGTTGGTACAGAGTCGGGTCAGGAGATCTGTTTTGAATTTTAAGTTTGGACCGACGCCGTAGATGCCAAGGGCGGACAGGAAGTCCTGGAATGGTTTTAATTATTTTGACCAAAAATTTTACGATTAAATTTCACACAGGAATTTTATACCGGAATTGCCTTCTGCAAGAATTAATACCAATTTAAATTCTTAAAGAATACAACTTCATGCCAACGTGAATAGTAACTAGGTGCAATAAAACCTCTGATAAATATGCATGTAACCAGTAATTTCATTTTTTGCAGTTCCTACTATTTGCGTTGTGGAGGTCATCAATAATTTTTTGCGTTACCATACTCACCCAAATGACATATCGAAAAGGGGCCAAAACTCGCGCCATCGACTGAATGTGATCCATATATGCAACTGGAGCTAAAGCTATAACGGACCTTAAATTATTCTCTGCATGTCGAGGTAATACTGAAGCGTAGACCAGAACCGTCGTTGAACCCATAGAGTGTCCAACGTACGTTATGTTTCTTCTTTGGTTGGTTTTTTCCGCCACAAAATCCAGCATCGCCGGCAGATCATATACACCTAACTCGTGGAAACTGCAATGCATCGATTTATACATATTTTTTTATTGATGTATCTTGACCTGTATATCCAGTATTCTCTATCGTACGGGGTATATCTAACATGCCTAGACGAAAAATCAGTGCCTCTGAAATTCGATATCCACACGTCATAACCGCGATTTGCGAACACAAAAACTGAAATGTCAAGGTGTAAAGTTGATAGAAAATCTCACACAAGAATTCAAAGATAAACTGATGTTTAGCATACAATGACTCACATCACATTATTGTTAAGTAATGTTTACCTCTCAAAGATCAATGTCATAGCAATTTATCTTCGGTATTATTGTCTGGAGGTACAGTGACCTACTACTGGCAGCAATTAATTAACTTAAAAATCTCCTCATATTGACCTTGCTGCATTTCACAAATAAAGTGTGCCAAATATCGTACAAATTAACTGTAAGGTAAATGTTGCTTTACCAAAAATAATTGTGAATGCCTTCCAATATTAAGAACCATGACCTTGACACAAGCGTTATTACTAAAAATTAGAGATAGTCATCAAGGTCCAAATATTTACAAGCAGTATTATGAGATCCATATCTCTTCACGGCTGTACTGCCATACACCATGTTTCAAAAAATCAGATAAAAAGAGGATGTGCACGCATAAATCGAAGATCCATTTTGCGTTAAATGATAACCGCCCTTCATCTGATTGCTATTGAATCATGTGGTATAACACTACATAAAATTTCAGTTACAACAGCACAGAATAAGATAAATTTAGTTTGATTTCTATCTTAATGGATTTTGTGAGAAAATATACTTTATATCATATTATATTTATATATAAGGAAGGTATAATGGAGTATTTCTCTCACAAGTGATATAATGATAAAAAGGGGTAATTACTATGGTTACACAATGGTAAGACATGAATTATTTTTTCAAACGTCATTTTGACACTTTCATTAATTTTTTGATTTATTTGGGTGACACAAGATATTAGTCTAAAGATGTTATGGCAAATTCCAACGAAGAATTTAAATCTCACCCATGCTCATGGAAAATTGGGAAACTGGATGATTGAGTCACCAAAAATTGAGATATGAACTGAGACAGCAAAATAAAACAATGAAATTCAAGTCGTTGTACTTTCACATTTAGAAATTGAGAGCATGAATGGTACCGCAAGATTGAGAAACTAGAATTTGAGACAATAGAAATACTGCAAAAATTACACCCCATATGATACTGTAAGATTATAAATTTAAGAGAATGTGGGAGATTAAGAAATGGAGATATTAAACAATTGGGAAATTTAAAAGGCGAAGGAGAAAAAATCTGAGAGATTGAGATACCGAAATTTTTTTGAGCAATTAAAATTTAAGAAATTTTAATTGAGATACTGAGACGCAGGAAATTTAAAAACCAAAAAACTGCGAAATTGGGAAACTGGATGATTGAGACACTGAAAATTGAGATATTAACTGAGCCAGCAAAATCAAACAATGAAATGAAAGTCGTTATACTTTGACATTTAGAAATTGAAAAATTGCACGGTACCACAAAATTGAGAAACTAGAATTTGAGACAATTGATATACTGCAAAAATTACACCCCATATGATACTGTGAGATTATAAATTTAAGACAATGTGAAAGATTAAGAAATTGAGATATTAAGCACCTAGAAAATTTAAAAGGCGAAGCAGGAAAAATGAAAATCTGAGAGGTTGAGATACCGAACATTTTTTGAGCAATTCAAATTTAAGAAATTTTCATTGAGATACTGAGACGCAGGAAAATTGAAAAACCGATAAAACAGCGAAATTGGGAAACTGGATGATTGGGACACGAAAATTGAGATATGAACCGAGAGAGCAAAATGATACAATGAAATTCAAGTCGTTATACTTTGACATTGAGAAATTGAGAGCATGAATGGTACCGCAATATTGAGAAACTAGAATTTGAGACAATAGAAATACTGCAAAAATTACACTCCATATAATACTGTGAGGTTATAAATTTAAGACAATGTGAGAGATAAAGAAATTGAGATATTAAACAATTGGGAAATTTAAAAGGGGAAGCAGAAAAAAAATCTGAGAGATTGAGATACCGAAATTTTTTTGAGCAATTCAAATTTAAGAAATTTTAATTGAGATACTGAGACGCAGGAAAATTGAAAAACCGAAAAAACTGCGAAATTGGAAAACTGGCTGATTGAGACACCAAAAATTGAGATATAAACTGAGACAGCAAAATCAAACAATGAAATGCAAGTCGTTATACTTTGACATTTAGAAATTGAGAAATTGCACGGTACCGCAAAATTGAGAAACTAGAATTTGAGACATTAGAAATACTGCAAAAATTACACTCCATATGATACTGTGAGATTATAAATTTAAGACAATGTGAGATATTAAGAAATCGAGATATTAAACAATTGGAAAATTAAAAGGCGAAGCAGAAAAAATGAAACTCTGAAAGGTTGAGATACCGAAAAATTTTTGAGCAATTGAAATTTAAAAAATTCAAATTGAGATATTGAGACCAAGGATAATTGATTAACCGAAAACACTGAGAAATTGAGAAACTGGATGACTGAGACAGCAAAAATTGAGATACTGAGACACAGCCAAATCATACAATGAAATTCAAGTCGTTATACTTTGACATTGAGAAATTGAGAGCATTAATGGTACCGCAAGATTAAGAAACTAGAATTTGAGACAATAGAAATACTGCAAAAATTACACCCCATATGATATTGAGAGATTATAAATTTAAGACAATGTGAAAGATTCAGAAATTGAGATATTAAACACCTGGAAAATTTAAAAGGCAAAGCAGAAAAAATGAAAATCTGAGAGGTTGAGATACCGAACATTTTTTGAGCAATTCAAATTTAAGAAATTTTCATTGAGATATTGAGACGCAGGAAAATTAAAAAACCGAAAAAACTGCGAAATTGGAAAACTGGCTGATTGAGACACCAAAAATTGAGATATGAACTGAGACAGCAAAATCAAACAATGAAATGCAAGTCGTTATACTTTCACATTTAGAAATTGAGAAATTGCACGGTACCGCAAGATTGAGAAACTAGAATTTGAGACAATAGAAATACTGCAAAAATTACACTCCATATAATACTGTGAGATTATAAATTTAAGACAATGTGAGAGATAAAGAAATTGAGATATTAAACAATCGGGAAATTTAAAAGGGGAAGCAGAAAAAAAATCTGAGAGATTGAGATACCGAAATTTTTTTGAGCAATTCAAATTTAAGAAATTTTAATTGAGATACTGAGACGCAGGAAAATTGAAAAACCGAAAAAACTGCGAAATTGGAAAACTGGCTGATTGAGACACCAAAAATTGAGATATGAACTGAGACAGCAAAATCAAACAATGAAATGCAAGTCGTTATACTTTGACATTTAGAAATTGAGAAATTGCACGGTACCGCAAAATTGAGAAACTAGAATTTGAGACATTAGAAATACTGCAAAAATTACACTCCATATGATACTGTGAGATTATAAATTTAAGACAATGTGAGATATTAAGAAATCGAGATATTAAACAATTGGAAAATTAAAAGGCGAAGCAGAAAAAATGAAACTCTGAAAGGTTGAGATACCGAAAAATTTTTGAGCAATTGAAATTTAAAAAATTCAAATTGAGATAGTGAGACCAAGGATAATTGATTAACCGAAAACACTGAGAAATTGAGAAACTGGATGACTGAGACAGCAAAAATTGAGATACTGAGACACAGCCAAATCATACAATGAAATTCAAGTCGTTATACTTTGACATTGAGAAATTGAGAGCATTAATGGTACCGCAAGATTGAGACAATAGAAATACTGCAAAAATTACACCCCATATGATATTGTGAGATTATAAATTTAAGACAATGTGAAAGATTCAGAAATTGAGATATTAAACACCTGGAAAATTTAAAAGGCAAAGCAGAAAAAGTTAAAATCTGAGAGGTTGAGATACCGAACATTTTTTGAGCAATTCAAATTTAAGAAATTTTCATTGAGATACTGAGACGCAGGAAAATTAAAAAACCGAAAAAACTGCGAAATTGGAAAACTGGCTGATTGAGACACCAAAAATTGAGATATGAACTGAGACAGCAAAATCAAACAATGAAATGCAAATCGTTATACTTTCACATTTAGAAATTGAGAAATTGCACGGTACCGCAAGATTGAGAAACTAGAATTTGAGACAATAGAAATACTGCAAAAATTACACTCCATATAATACTGTGAGATTATAAATTTAAGACAATGTGAGAGATAAAGAAATTGAGATATTAAACAATTGGAAAATTAAAAGACGAAGCAGAAAAAATGAAACTCAGAAAGGTTGAGATACCGAAAAATTTTTGAGCAATTGAAATTTAAAAAAATTTAATTGAGATATTGAGACAAAGGATAATTGATAAACCGAAAACACTGCGAAATTGAGAAACTGGATGACTGAGACAGCAAAAATTGAGATACTGAGACTCAGCAAAATCACACAATGAAAGTGGTTATACATTGACATTAAGAAATTGAGAGCATGAATGGTACCGCAAAATTGAGAAACTAGAATTTGAGACAATAGAAATACTGCAAAAATTACACTCCATAATATGATACTGTGAGATTATAAATTTAAGACAATGTGAAAGATTAAAAATTGAGATATTAAACAACTGGAAAATTGAAAAGGCGAAGCACAAAAAAATGAAAATATGAGAGGTTGAGATACCGAAAATTCTTTCAGCAAATGGAATTTAAAATACATATTCTTATTATGCATATTTTATTCTTTTTTTTTTGGACGTGCTTGGAAGTCGCGACTGGAACGGGGCATTCCAAAAGTGCGTGATTGAGCGTACGTGTGAATGCCGCTGTTCTATGGTAACCGCTCAAAGGGATTGTTCAATATTCCACTAGTGAAGTAATAGGGTTCAATACTCAACACAAATTACGTCATATGAGTGGTATAATGACATCGTTATACAGCAGTGTTGTGGATAATAGTAGATTATATTACAAGTGACAGAAATGCTTCATTGTCAGCAAGTGAGATTTTTGAATCACGAGTGCGATAGCACGAGTGATACACATCTCACGAGCTTACAATGTCATTTCGGTCACGTGTAAGATACGACGTTTTATGCCCGACGTGCTATTTCTAAAATAAATTGTGTCTCAGTATCTCAATTTTTGCTGTTTCAGTCATCCAGTTTCTCAATTTCGCAGTGTTTTCGGTTTATCAATTATCCTTTGTCTTAATATCTCAATTTGAATTTTTTAAATTTCAATTGCTCAAAAATTTTTCGGTGTCTCAACCTTTCAGTTTCATTTTTTCTGCTTCGCCTTTTAATTTTCCAATTGTTTAATATCTCGATTTCTTTATCTCTCACATTGTCTTAAATTTATAATCTCACAGTATTATATGGAGTGTAATTTTTCCAGTATTTCTATTGTCTCAAATTCTAGTTTCTCAATATTGCGGTACCATTAATGCTCTCAATTTCTCAATGTCAAAGTATAACGACTTGAATTTCATTGTATGATTTGGCTGTGTCTCAGTATCTCAATTTTTGCTATCTCAGTCATCCAGTTTCTCAATTTCGCAGTGTTTTCGGTTTATCAATTATCCTTTGTCTGCGTTTCAGTATCTCAATTGAAATTTCTTAAATTTGAATAGCTCAGAAAATTTTTGGTATCTCAATCTCTCAGATTTTTTTTCTGCTTCTCCTTTTAAATTTCTCAATTGTTTAATATCTCGATTTCTTAATTTCTCAGATTGTCTTAAATTTATAATCTCACAGTATCATATGGGGTGTAATTTTTGCAGTATTTATATTGTCTCAAATTCTAGTTTCTCAATCTTGCGGTACCATTCATGCTCTCAATTTCTAAATGTCAAAGTATAACGACTTGCATTTCATTGTTTGATTTTGCTGCCTCAGTGCATATCTCAATTTTTGGTGTCTCAATCATTCAGTTTCCCAATTTTCCATGAGCATGGGTGAGATTTAAATTCTTCGATGGAATTTACCATAAAATCTTTCGACCAATATCTTGTGTCACCCATCTAAACACGACAACAAACCCACCCACGTGTTAAGAACGGACGGCGAAATGTGCGTTCCTAGTTTGTATGAACCTGTCGTCTTCACACGCTCATTCAATCACGCGTGATTGGAGCGACACAGTCCAAACGCCAGCGAAATAGTTTACGTGTAAACGCAGCTGTTTAAAAAAATCCGTGACTTGCTTTATAAATAAATAAATCATATTTTTTCAGTTTAGTTGTAGTTAAAATTTTGATTCCCATACATGGGCTAGAACATAATTACAGTAATGTAATCATGCTTTTATCCCACTAACAGGATAAATACGTAACTATTAAATAAATGTGTTTTTCCAATTATATTAAAGAATTTGTACATTTCTGATACGTTTTTAATTGAGAAATTTGTTCAGTCTTCAACTGTGGAGAAAATTGAACACTTTCTCCACGAGTTACTGACCAATGTGACGACGAGATTTTACTTTTCTCCACGGGTAATATTTTTCGTTAATATGACAATTATACGACGGTTCTTTGTTTTCTCAAAATTTAATTGACATTGACATTTGTCATCGAATCTGTGTTTGTTCCACCTATACAAAATATCAAGAAAAAATGGAAATTGTGGATAATCAAAAAGGCTACCAAAAAGGCAAGTGCACTTCTCAAAATATAGGTGTCAACAAGATGTACAAAATGGGGCACAGTTTCGGAATATCATCAGCTACAATACTAGTAGATGCATGTGCCGATATAACGGCTTTGAAAAGACATGGTGGATGAAAGTCCACATCAGTAGCCGAAGGTTATATAGACACTTCCATTCATAACAAGGTGGACTCGGCCAACAAAATCTTCAACGCAGTTCAAGCTGCTAGCAGCAGTGTACGAAATGCAACGGATAATGAAAATATAACTAACAACAAAATCGTCTCCCTTTATGTTGATAATAAAAAGAAGAAAAAAAGATTACACTTCCACTCGGATAAATTACTCCACTCGCCTTCGGCTCGTATCGCAAATTTTATTCTCATGGAAACTTTCTCACTCGTTGAATAATGTACTATTTTTCACTACTAGCTGTAGAATGTACGATTATATACTTTGTAGAGAGTGTGTGAAATTCGTTTTCTTACCTAGTAGTTGATAATCGTTTCATTATTATTCATATTCTTTATTATTTAAATTACACCAGTTGTAAATATTTGGCATTAATTAACTGCTATTCATGTAAAAAAACAAAAAACTAGGTTAAACTACAGCGATAGGTATGCATTGTGCACTGTCATTCTCAAAAATTACATAACCTAAAATTCGTTCCTACTTTTCGCATTATAATGATTATTATCATAATTGGAAGAAAAATTAAACAAATGTGCTAGTAGTGGAGAAAATAGAATATAATCCACTGTTGAAAAGCCCTTTCTTAGCCTCGCAATATTATTGCCTGCGCTGCTTCGCATCTTGGGCAATAAAATGGCTTGGCTAAGAAAAATCTCTTCTTAACCTTACCTATAAAACTGAGGCCCATTGCCCCAAATTATCTAGATGCACTATGAGAAAGGTTCAGGGATGTAAATCAGCAAGAAGCGGCAACGTCTTTGAGTTCCTTGTTTATTGGTGGATGAAACGGGCCGGACTCGAAATTTCTGGGCCACAATTTATTTTCAAAGCAGTACACACATGTGCATGTGATTATTATTTTCTCATTTTATAAATTGGATGCGTTACTTTCGTTTTACAGTGAATATTATACGGTTATAATATTATGCTAGTTGTACTATAGTAGTTACTAATAAAGAATACATATTTTTGCATTTTAATATCTGCAGCAATATAAAAAATAAAATACATTACTTACTTATGATATTTTCGGTCTAAAACGTTTTGAACAAAATTTTCAACTACGGTCGTGGCTTCACGCTTTCATAAAAGTTCTCGGAGTGAGCTACACTTTGGTCTCGGAAATTTATGGCTGGGTTTAGTCCTCCATTGTTAAGATAATTGTGGGCAATAGACCCCGTTTTATGGGTGTCAGATTATCTTGCACTTTACTTATAATTACTATTCTGCCGAGTTTAAACACATCTCAATACTACTACTAAAAAGCAAAAATATTAATTTATATTTATATTGGAGGATGTTCTCCAACTCCACCGGGAAGCGGAGCTGCCGCTGTTGAAAGAGCACCTCTTCGAGATCACACTCCGGTCAATCAAAAAGGCTGAAGAGGACCCAAACCCACTAGCCAGACGAGCACCCATAATGTCGCTACTTGAAGGGGGACAGAGGAAGCCCCTTCACTGATCCTTCCAGTCGCGACGCCCCTCTTTTTGAAGCACCGCGAAAGCCCATCAGGCAAAATCAAACACTTTGGCCTCAAAAGGTAAAAGTCAGAAGACAATCTGCCCCTGAGGCAAGTGCCCTTCAGGCAACCGCCCCTCACCCAATTGCCTCGAAAAACCGCCCGTCAAGCAAAAAGCCCCTCAGGCAAAGAGGTGAGCGCCAAAGAAAAGCCAATTTTTTTTCTCAGACAACAAACTTTTCAGACACAGGCCCCTCAGGCAACAAACTCCCAAAAATCGACTACCCATCAGGCTACTAACAAAAAGTCGATCGCCCTTAAGGCAAAAACAGTTCGAACAAAGTCCATCGGGCAAGACCCTCAGGCAAATAGCTTCAAGCCCTTCAAGCACTCCCAAAAACCCAAACCAATATCCTTTGTAGCGCTCAAGCGCCGATAAAGCAGAACCCATCAGGTTCCAAAGAAAAGCCATTCTTTGTTTTGGCATGAAGGCGAATGTGTGAATGAAAATTCCTTCCTCTCTCCACAGGGACTCCGGCACCCCCACTCTCTCAATAGAGAGTGCCAGTACTGAGTTATGGGAGTTTTAGTCCTATTGCATACTTGACATGTGTTCTCCGGGAATTATACTACGGGTCGGCTGAAATTATGGCGACACGCTGTATAATTCCCAAGAGGACTATCTACCCATCCGCAGTGACTCATTTATTCAGTCAGACAGCCCATGTGTTCGGAAATAACATTCCAAGATTTCTGCATCCAAGAATATGATAAAATATATGCCTTCTGTGGACTCTGAGGCTCTTCGAAGACAGTACGTGAAAATTGTATTGCCTAACTATTGAGCAAAATTTAATATATTGAAACACTAGAAACTTATATTAAGACACGAGTTCAGGTTTGCAGCACGACTGCCGTAGGCAGGTGTGCCTGTAATGAACGAGTGCTCTTAAGTTTTACAAAACGAGTTTTTCATGTAATTTTTTTTCTAATTTGCATTAATTTAATTTTTTTACAAATAAAATCAGTTTTGGTAATTTAGAGAATTTTCTTAAATTTTGGCAAATAGCTTCAAGCCCTTCAAGCACTCCCAAAAACCCAAACCAATATCCTTTGTAGCGCTCAAGCGCCGATAAAGCGGAACCCATCAGGTTCCAAAGAAAAGCAATTCTTTCTTTTGACATGAGTGCGATTGTGTGAATGAAAATTCCCCCCTCTCTCCACAGGGACTCCGGCACCCTCTCTCAATAGACGTTTTTTTCACGTTATTTTTCGTAATTTGCATATTAATTTCATTTTTTTACAAATAAAATCAATTTTTGTAATATATGAACTTTTGTTAAATTTTGATTTTTCTGTACCTGCGTACACTTGAGATGACTTACATGGAACCATAACCACAAAATCACACTGACATTTCGTTCAGTGCAAGGCCCAGTGTGTCTAACCAATGGAAACAAAAATTCTAGATTTTCGGTGCGTTAATGGATTATTAACGCACTCAAAATGAGTGCGTTTTTAGCTTGTTACAACAGCAAATTAGGAAATAGTATATTGAAACACTAGTTTTGTAAAACTTATATTTTGACACGAGTTCAGGTTTGCAGCACGATTGCCGTAGGCTGGAGTGCCTGTAAAGAACGAGTGCTCTTAAGTTTTACAAAACGAGTCTTTCATGTTATTTTTTCTAATTTGCATATTAATTTAATTTTTTTCCAAATAAAATCAATTTTGGTAATTTAGGGAATTTTGATAAATTTTGATTTTGCTGTACCTGACGTATACTTGACATGGAACCATAATTTCAAAATCACACTGAGATATCGTTCAGTGCAGGGTTCAGTGTGTGTTACAAATGGAAAAAAAAATTCTAGATTTTGGGTGCGTTAATGGCTTATTAACGCACTCAAAATGGATGCGTTAATGGCTTTGTTACAACAGCAAATTAGAACAATATATTTAAAGTATAGAAATCCCAAAATGATTCTTGGGATTATTGTATATTTTATTGATCAATTGTTATTTATTGAAATGTATTGTGGTTTAGCCTCGGTGAAGTTAGATATTCTAAAAATTACTAATCTAGTTAGTTTTATCTAAGCAATTCTAGTCATGCCGATAATACACACATTAAAATTTCAAATAAATCAAGGAAGACTTCTAACTTTAATTACAAAAACGAGATGAATTAAAATCAAACAGGATCTGCACTTGAATGGCCTTTTGAATATTTCGTTGATTAGATATTGTATGTTAATGAAAAGAAAGCCTCTGCATTTTGATTTATTCTAATTTAAATTTTACACCAACCAGGGGTACTTCAAAAACCAACAATAACGAACAATACGACAAGAAACACAAAATTCAATTAATGCATTATTTAATGTAAATTTTATAAGACAGACTGATCAAGACTAAAAAAATATATAATTTACATCAAAATTCTTAACCGAATCAGTTGGCATTATTAAATTCTGACCACACAAACATAACATTCCGCCCACATAAAGATAAAAACACATCTACACTTTCATTTCAATCTATTATCAAGTGAAATATTTAATCTTGATCAGGCTATATTTATATATTATAAGTCAAAAAGGCATAATAATTCAAAATTTCTAATTTTTCAGTGAAAAACTATTATGTTGCAAATTTCAATATTAGCAACAGAAATAAAAGCAAATTTTACACAAGAGAGCAATGATTTTTAAACCTCTTTTTATAAATGCATTAATAAAAGCAATTTCTTTGTAACTGCAACAAGGTTATCTTAACAATAAGAAAGATGATCTCTCTGACTGAAAGGCACACCTATATTTATATACAAACAAAAATCGACAAAAAGGATTATCTAAACACAAAAATCTAATAATATCTAATCGACAAAAAGGATGGCCCCCTTGGGACAGACCGGCCCAAGGGGGGGGGGGGGCTTGGTACAGGACAACGACACACATTTTTTTCCCAATTCAATATTTACTTCGTTTTGTTACCTTGACATTGTTACACGCTCGGTGAAAAATTTCGCACTACCGCAATTTATATATGTCGTCGGCATATACTAAAAGAAGGCCTTTTGTGAAACACCTAGAGTTTTATAATGCCCCTCAACTATCTAGTCAAAATGCAAAGTTATTTTGAAAAATCCTAAGCGTTTTATAAGAAGCTTGGTTCTAGTATATGCCGACGACATATTTTGAAGGCGGCCTTCTGAGCTTGTCTCCACTATATTGTGGAACTTGCGTGTTTAGTGTAGTGAATAGGATATATTAAGAGAGCGTGTGATGTTGGCAATGGTACAGCCATAATGGCACCAGACTTGCGGGAGAAAAGTAACCTGACAGCTATCTTAACAAAATTTTAAAATTATTGTTGGCAACACTGAATGTGAGGGACTGCTCAATGTATTTTCTTCTGCCCTAACCTCAAAAATTTTGACAAGAATGCGCATATGTCATAATAAATTTTTGAATTATGTGGATCATATTGCAGAATTGCATTCCCTATAATTATTAAAAATTAAAAAACCAACTAGAGGTATTATATTATGAAATATAAGATTAAATTATAAAAAGAAAGTGAATTCGGGTAGTTGTATTTTTTGTTGATAGACAATCTGAATTGTAAAGGAACAATGGTTGAAATTAACGCGTACATCTAATTGTACACACCTCTTTTTTTCATAAATCACAATTTTTTAAGTATGCATTCAAATGTTTTAAAATAGTTTGATTTATTTTTATTCTTGCTTATTTTTGGTCATATCTAAACTATCTACTTAAATTTCCAATTTTATTGCAAATTAACATACCAGGCGACTCAGCTCCTGATATCATCCAAGTCAACCCATCGGCGGCAATACCGTGTTGAAAGAACACCACAGGTCTTTTTTCCACCACACCACTGCCATTATGAGGAATACGAAACAACGTAAGGATGTACCCGTCCTGCGTGGTCACCTCATAACTTTCGAAAGGAAAACCGTACCGTCTTACGATCTCTTCCTGCAACACTCGTATTTAATTCCTGCCGGTGCCCAAGTCAGAAAGCCGCACCGGTCCAGATTCCAGATCTGGATTGTAGTAACAGTTGGGGTTGTCCTGGATGTTCCTGTAGTCGTTAATGGTCTTACAGACGTTATTCCGCTTGCACTCACTCGGCGTTATTAAATGCAATTCGTAGAATAAGATCACCGCCAAGACATTTCTAATTTTCATTTTCGTTTCTTTGGAAAAACATCACGTGGGACTAAACTGGACGGACGTGGGTTGTGGACAACTGAGGGAATTATTTTGTTTAATTCTTTATTTATACAACCGCGGGATTCGTTATCCTTGGCAACAAAAAACTTGTATGTGTACTGTGCGACTTCTGTTTCAAGAGTCAACCTAGGTGCCAAGATTCTCAATGCGAAAGTAATTATTATATTTTTATTAGGCGTTTCATCACATTTCGTTAAAACAGTAACTAAAAATCTATGCTAAATAAGACAATTATTCTTTAACATTGTGGACTGCAGTTACTTGAGTATAAAAATAAACAAAATAAATAGTAATTGCATAGATGCATTGATATGCCACAACTTGTAAATTTTTATTGCGAAATCCAACTTTAATTACAAATAAAAATACTTCTATTCGACAGTTCTATTGCATTTTAGTAATGACGGTCTTATTTAATCACAACATTGGCTAAAAGTTTCTGCGTAATTTATAATTTATTTTCCTAAAAAATACCTTCTGTTGAATCAATAATAATTTCGCGTCATTCTTGATGTAGTCCCTCAATAAAATAAATTACTTTTTTTTTTTGGTGGTTCTCTGATTCTGTTAGAAAGAATTTGTTGTACGGTGCTTCATTTTTACTTTTTTTTTTAACCAAAGTGTTTAAAAATAAACCCTTTAGAAATGCTAAAAATAAAATTTGACTTTCCTTTGTGTAATTGGTATTTGTAAATATTTATCATTAAGTGCAAATCCTTGAGCAGAATACAAATTACATTGAAATACGAATGAATGGACTGCAATTTTTATGTGTTCCAATAATTGTATATTATTGGGAATTTTGATTAATTATCGTCACCGGATATAACAGAAAGGTTCATCGGCTCAAATTCTGGGCACTTAGGAGAGATCTCTAGTAAGGGTTATTGCCTACAACTACTTTTCTAAAAATTTACTTAATAAGAGTTACCAACAACTAATCAACTAGTAAGCAAAATTTTCTATAATACAACGACAATGGTTAATGTATTCATTTATTTTATATTTATTTCATATTTAAATCAAAATAACAAAAAACTCAGGGTCATATCCGGTCGTTGGCGGTGTAGTTTTTTCCATCAGTATAAAATTTTAAGGTTAACAGGATTTCAGTTGCCCAATTTTGTATTGATTTACACGATTACAGATTTTTTTCAAATTAGCAATTTTGTGCACACAAGGTAAATAAAATTTAATTAATAATGAATCGAACTATAATATTATTAACATAATAAGAATTTATTATCTAAAAAAGGTTAAAAAAGAAAATGCAGGAATGTACATTGCAACTGTCATTACCATCCGACCATCTTCTAACATAAGAGTCAAGGTGGGACACCATGCAAATACACAAGGTCGGTGTCAAAGCGGTAAGAAGAGGTCAATGAAAAGATCTGTGTCGGAAAAAAAAGTGGAATACTTATTTTTATGAACGTGTTAATTATCATGGCCATTTCCGAGCGAATTTGCGGTCCTTAATAAATGTCCAAACAGAAGTCCTATTTATTTCTATACAATGTCATTATGATTATAATAGTCGCGTTAACGATTTGTAAAATCCAGAGAAGCATGAGTAAGTTCTCGATTATCTGATTATTCCTGACAACTTCCCTCTTGATGTCTTCCCAGCAATTTGTTAGAAGGACATCAAATTCCGGAATGGTAATATCTTTGTTTGGAGTGTTTTAATTTCAATAACAAGGTTAGCGGTGTCTTAGAATTATAAGTTATATTTGTCGCAAGTACACTTACGCAAGTGGAGGCACACTGTTAAAATCTTTGTTTATTATCCTGGCTGTTGAAGGTTGCCACATCCTGAAACAATAAGAGCACTATTCCTAATCGAAAGCTATACAGCAGAATTTGAAGAATTACCATATGTAAGAATCCTTAGCATTAAATACATAAGTAGGCACATATTGACGTGGATGTTAAGGCCGAGAACGTGCAGAAATCTTTAAAGAATTAATTATTTTTCTTTCTAAATGTGAAGGTATTCGATAATATAATAATATCGGTTGTTCATGGATACTTACTGTGTTACGATGGTCTGAATCACCTTTTTCATTGTTAACAATTCTTTTAAAAAATTATTAGGATTTTTTTTACTATTATTTTTCTTTATATTAATTGTATTGTGATGAGCCTAGGCTCTTCCCGCCAACAATTTGAATTTAAACGTCAAGTGAAATGTCAATGACGTCACCAAAGGTCAAATTTGAAAACAAACCGCGAAATTTAAAAGGTTGGCCAGTAAATCGTGATCGTCTAGAGACAAAGACAGAAGAGCGGACCTACGTTGTGTTCTTTTTTTTTTTTTGACAAGACTTCAGTGGCGGGAAATTCAAATCAAACCTACCAGACCAGAACAGGTTCTTTTGATGCAAGGGACGCAGCGCTGGGGGGTGGAGCGTAGAATAATAACACAAATTTATGGATTTATCAATGTATTTGCTTTAGAGGTCTTATGGTAGAACTTTTGATTAATTATTGAATTTTTTTGAACATTTTATCTAGTAACAATTTTTGATGATTTAATTTGTTTAACAATGATGACTGATTTCATGACTTTTAACAAAAATTTGGTTAATTCAGACAACAACAATTAATTTAAGTAAATATAATATTTGATTAATTCATGACAAATATTAATTTGAACAACAGTATCTGGCGAGAGAGTTCCCAAGATTACAAGTATAGGAAAAGTGAAGTTATTATAACATCTCATTCCATTAACAACCCAATCAATAGAAGTTACAATTTAATCAAATCAGTGAGTGTTTCCTTTTCTTTCAACAAATTAAATTTCATTTACAATCCCTAAATCTACAAGAAATAAACCCCCTTTTAATTTTTGTATGAATTCAAACAGGTACGCAGCTAAGTTATACAGTTTGAACGCCTTTCCAGATTACCAGTTATAATATAATAAGAGTTGAGATTTCGTCGGAAAAATTTACCGATTGTTACAAGAGTTCGCCTAGCAATTTTTCGAATGACATTGTCATAAAAATCACTAAACGCAGTTGAGTGATTTTTGATCAATGTCATGAGCAAAATTGTAGAACTCGAGTCCACAATTGGTAAATTTTTCCAGCGAAATCTCAACTCGAATTATATTCGGCAGACTATTTCACGAAAACGCCCAAATTATTGATAATGTGGTGGAAGGTGAAAGGTAATTGAGGTATTTGACAGCATGCTGCCACAGTGACTGCAGCAATTGTTATTTTTTCGCTGAAAAATGAGGTACGTTGTGTAATAGCGACTGTTCATTGGTCCATAACCCCCGATAAAATTTTGACAAGTTGATTTTTTCAATTTAAATTTTGATTCCATTGTTGAATGATCACATATGATTGGTTAAAATATATATGAGTGAAATAGTCAATAAAATTGGTCTTTGAGTTGTGCAATAATGATATTCGGATGAGGAATAAAAGTACGCCCACCGCCCCACATCTCTTAACCGCCTTGCCCCGACCCGTGACGATCGGCACTCTCACAACTAAGCGAGAACGGCTAGCGAGGTACTTTCTTTCACACACCACACTTACTTCAAATGGAAGACGAAGAAATACAGAGATGGAAACCACAGATACATAAAAACACAAAATTTCAAGTCAAATTCAGCCGTTTCGGTTTACCAAAACTTTAGACTGATAAAATACGTCGCATTGGATAGAGACAACCAGAAAATACAGCTTTTGAAGTGATTTGAATACCAGTCTATGAATCCTTTAATATTATTAAGCAAATTTAAGAAAAGGATTCAAACTGTAAAACATCGCAACTATTATTTAAATGAAATTTGGGTCACTTCGACTACAAATAAATAATACCCAAGCACCGCCATCTTTTCCTTTTCCAAACAAAACAAAATGACCGTTACCAAAGCGGCGTCCCCTCTTAACCCCTTCTCTCTTTAGTTTGAATTTAAATCGGTAATCCGTTATAAAATCAATTAGTTTGAACTACCTGACACAGGTAGCTCCCCTAGGCGGTGACGTCCCTCCTCGATTTATTAAATATTGTAATTAAAGCTTTACCTTTGTTTCGAACACCAATCTGGCACTAGACACTTTTCTACCCGACTTATCAACGGCTGACAACGAAGACTAAATAAAATTGAAATAACAACTAACACAGATCAACACAGAACAGAACAACAACAAAAATTATTAATAAAACTGCGTGTGAACTTTTGTTGATGTAAATGAAATAAAAATGAGAACTCTCTCCTAACAGGTCTGAACTGAACAAAGACTAAAATCGGAATCCCATTGCATCCCTTATCTGTCAACACCCCCACCTCGTTGTTGTCACCCTTTCTGTCCTGGAGGCCACGGTCAGCAACCCATTTTGCGTCAGTGTTGTTCAGATTTTTACAGTATGCTAGTCTTATCTACTCTTTATATGTTATGTATCTTTCTAAGTGCACGGAAGTATGAGGAAAGATAGAACTATGAGAACAGACAGTGAAACTACACAACTGAAAAATTAATAAACTGCGAAAAAAATAATAACGATTTACAAAAATAAACTATCTACTTATCTTTCAAACTATCGATTATTGGCGAATTAATCAAGGTCTCAACGAATGAGGAAGGAAGCGATAAAAAAGCAGCCCTATAAGTTTGTGGATGCTGTCTAAATTGATTGGAGAAACAGTTAAAATCTGCACAGTACAATAGAAGTCTTATCTTACCCCTTTTCTTTCCGGCCATTCCCGACTACAATCATCAAAATTGCGGTTTCTGCTGCCTCTTAATCCGTATTAATACGATCTGCTCTGTAACCCCGTTACAGAAGCCCAGAATAGACGGCGATATCCATTACCGTGTCGCCCGCAGCTGAAAACCGATAGACCGAGGTGAAACCGCACCATAATATGAACCCCGTTCGCCTGTTTTTCTACAGATGTTACCTGACCACGCAGATTTTAGAATTTTAACAGTACTTAAGGGAGGAAGACACAAATCCGAGACGTGAAAAACATGAGAACCGGGGGGTCCAAGACACTGTAAAATTGAAAACTGAAAAAGTGTGAATCTAAATAATGGAAATTATAATAAATACAAATTGAGAAACTGACTCTTAAAAAACTTGAGAAACTAATAAATTAAGAGTACATACTTTAACATACTGTAAATTTGAGAATATGTAAACTTGGGAAAGTTCGGAGAAATTGACAAATTAAACTTTTGACAATTAGAAAAAATAAGAAATGAACCCCCAGGGAACTTTGAGTCCGAAGAACTTGGAAAATTAGTTATGGAGAACTTGATTTAAATTTTACCTGGAGAGTCTTCCCAGCGGCGCATCAACAAAATCCACTATCTAATGAACAAAATAAAGGAATGACAGTTGGGAATGAAAAAATTATGCGGCGGGTCCAGGTTCTACCCCCGTCTGTCTATCTGTCTCTCCTTGGTCCATATGTTGGTACCATTCCATTGTTTTGGTTAACCTGAATAACCGGTTCTGGCAATTTACAGTTTCTTTATTTATTGCACAAAAAGTCAGATGGTAGGCGCCTACGTTTACTGAAATCTCTTTTGCCTGTTGTTCTTTTTTGTAAGTGCAACCCAAAAAAACGTGAAAAGAAAAAGTAAACAGGTTAAACAGATCAAGCCGTAACACTGAAAAAACAAGAAACTGATAAAGCACGGAAAATTTGTAGAACTTGAGAAAATTAGAACCCAATAAGTTAAAGCTTGAACATTAACGTTGTACATTTTTGAATATTTTGGAATGGTTAGGGAATAATTTCGCACGAATTGCTTTATTTATCAGTATAAAAGTACTAGTATTTATGTGGTAAAATACAATATGCATTTATTGCGCTATCGTACACAAACATGACAATTTATATTACATTAAAAATTTAACACTTCACAACTATTACAATAAAATTATTATTTTACATTAAAAAGTTTATCTCTCAGAAAAATCAACTTTGATCCATAATTTCAACGATTCTTTCACCATCATCATTACCAGCATCATCATCGCCAATCTCTAAAACTGATACAATAGGTTTATGGTAGCTGAAGTAAGAAACGAACAATTTTGATTCGAATCTATTTAAATGTCTAATAAAGACCGCATCAATAGTAGTTTTGTATTTCGTTGTGCTAAGATTGCAATCATTTGACATCGTTAAACCAAATTCATTATTTAAAAATTCAATTAATAGTTGATTTTTATCGTCTGCAAAGCTTATGTTGAAATCTCCACTCAAAATCATTGGCAAGTCATCAAACTTTTCCCAATTTTTTTTGAAGCAATGCAGATGCGTCATGAGAATAAATGAATAAATGTTCATGCAATAAGTCTCGTATAGCACGCAATGACTTATTTGGAGAAATGTAAACGGCAACTATAATAATGAACTGATTATCACCAGAGTGGCAACGACTTATGCACATATCGCCGATATCATAAACAGTAGCATTAAACATGCTGGTGTATTTCGCATGCACATTCATATAATTTGTGCAATAATGAACTGTGTTCATATTTTGATAAATAGCTACTCCTCCCGCTGGACGATTATTTCTTCTGAAACTCGCAACAAAAATTATTACCTATATTACCTCCTCTCCTACGCCGCGCCGGCGCGGCGGTCTACCCTCCCTCCGTCTTACGAGTTTTCGATCAGACCACGTTTCCTGACGCGACTTTAACATTTTCTACCCATTCCAAAAAGTGCTCACCGCCGCTAAAGAAGTTTTCACTTCAAAAATTTTGAACCAAACACTCGCGATATGACTATTCTTCTATTCTTTATTGTAGACTTCAA
The DNA here is from genome assembly GCA_963583935.1 of Diaperis boleti. NCBI lineage: Eukaryota > Metazoa > Arthropoda > Insecta > Coleoptera > Tenebrionidae > Diaperis > Diaperis boleti. The sequence goes on along the minus strand of OY757242.1, from coordinate 77,417,234 downwards.
TAAATATGTTATTGCAGCAAAGAAGAAAATAAATTATCAAGAATAGGATCTAAAATATATTATTTATTATTCTTGAATATACAGTGTCTAAGGAACAAATATAATTTATTGGATGCCTTTCTGGAAGAAAATGTATTCGATTGTGTACCTCAAGCGGAAATGATGAAGATGGCTGAAAGCAGAGGAGGCGGCAATAGTCAAGATGAAAAATGTACTGTCTCGTATGTTGCAAGATCTCAACATAGTAATGGAGGTGTTATTAACTTATTAGATGAAAAAATTAATTATAAAATAATAACGGCAGCAAAAAAATTATCAGTTGAAGTAGATTGTGAAATGACGGGAATTTTTGTCCCTAAATTTAATCTAATATTACTATGTACCGCTCACCAAACGGTGATTTTCAAAACTTTCTTAAACTTTTATGTGACTTGTTTAATATTATTGATTTTAAAACCAACAATATTTTGATATTCGGTGACTTCAACGTCCAGTTTGGACAGAACACTACAAAAGCACTTCAGTTATGTGTATGCTTAGAAAGTTTTGGCTTGTGCCCTTTAGTCTCTTTTCCAACACGTACCCAGATAATGTATACTATACTCTAGATAATGTATTTACAAACATACACCAAAACAAAAGTCTCTCCAATAAAATTCTACATATCAGATCATTTAGGAATGAATAAGCATAATCAGAATTTGACAAGAGGATTTGTTTTACGATAACACTTTAACTACCAAAATTGTTAGACAAGGGCCCCTTCGGGTGGACCGATTTTTATGATCTTCGATTTGTTGGATTAGCAGAATATCTATGAAAACAAGAACATGGAGGCCCCTTGAGTTTATAACTCAAGAAGGGGTTTCATGATATTTGATTTGTTGGATTTGTCTCTGCCCCGAATAGCAGAATAACTATTAAAACATGGATATGAAGGCTCATGGGGGCCCCGAGGGCCGCCTGGGCCCCTGTGTTATTGATTCTGAGGCGGTACAAAATTTGCCGGGTCATCTAGTATTTTATACAAAACGACATGATCTCGCACAACCAATTTGGCTTCAAATCAACTGAGAAAGCAATTTTTGAGTTCATCGAAAAAATTTGACAAAGTTCTGAAAAAGGTGAGTATTATATGGCAAACTTTTTAGATTTGAGCAAAGCGTTTGATTCAGTCGTTCATGAGGCTTTAATTAGAAAACTTTTCCTTTACGGTTTCCAACCGCAAAGCACTAGACTAATAACATACTACTTGGGAAGTACTCTCAAGAAGGTCAAGTAAAGTACGGGGTACCCCAAGGCCCAATATTAGGTCCAATTTTGTTTATAATTTATATAAATGATATGCCGTCTTATATCTCTGATTCTGATACCATAATCTACGCTGATGATACTACCATAGGACACATTGAAGATCTTAAAGTTCGCTCAAGCTTCATTTTGTCAAAATCCCATGAATGGTTTCTGACCAATAAGCTTAGCTTCAACAAGGACAAAACAATAGATGTTTTATTTATATTAAAAAAAAAATAAGCTGTATTATCAGATTTTCACGAGAAAGCTAAGTTTCTAGGTGTTTTCACTCCAAACTCCAAACTTCTCTGACATGAACATGACAATATGATGACTAAAAAAAAATTTCTTAGAAATTTATCAAACTCATTATCCCAAAAGGTCGTAAAAATAGCCTATCACGCCTTAATGCAGTCATGCCTAGAATATAGTATATTAGCCTGGGGCCACTCTTCTTCCATTGATATCTTATTAAAAGTACAACGTAGAGCAGTAAGAATTGTTGCTGGAATAGGTTACCGGGACGACTGTAAGGAACATTTTATACATATATAAATGTCTAGTACACATTCACAGCCAGATATCTAGCTATAGCTACTCAAGTTTAGTCTTTCCACAACCACGAAACGAGAGGTGTTGACCTAAAATACAACACTCACAGATTGTCAAGTAGTAGAACTGGTGTTAACTATTTTGCAATCAAATTTTTCGCTTCCTCCAACTTCTTTTCATAGACAAATTAAACTGTTATTACTGAGGCATCCTGCAACTATTTCGAGTTGCAAATTGTATCGCTTCGCTTGAATGGTACCATAATAAATAACGCTTTCTTCTTTCAAAAAGATGAGGCCAGACTGCTCCTCCTATCCACCTAAATGATTAGTATTTTGTTTTTCCAAACCTCCCATTATCTGAAAACCTTCGGATCATACGGTATGCTTCGATTTGTCCCTTTTATTATTCATGCAAAAAAAACTGGTAAATAGCAAAGTTATGCCTCTATAATTCTTACATTTTGTTACATTTCCCCTTTTATGTAATGGCATAATAATTCCTTTGCTCCAGTCTTTTGGCAATTCTTTCTCTCGTTCATAATTTCTCTCAAACTTTCCATAATTTCTAAATTTGTTATCATGTCTGCTGTTATCTATTTCCAGGGATTTTCCGCTTTTTGGTTTACCGATCATTATGTTAAACTATCTTTCTTCTTTTGTGTTTTTCGTTAATTCTTGTTCTCTCCATCTCTATGATTTCTGTGCATGTTTTTTGTTCCCATTTGTGTTACTACCCCTAGAATAGTTTTTGCTTGTGTCCAAAGCTTTCTTTCATTTTGCTGCCGAAATGTTCCAAATTCTTTTGTTCTTGATCTTTTACCATATTTTTCACTTCTGTTCTTGCCGTTTTATATATTATTTTTAATTTAATTTTCTTGGTCTTAAAGCTTACAGCTTTATTTAGCTACCACCTTGCTTTACCTTTAACAAAAACTACATGAATCACCTATCCAACCAGAACCTATATTTTATATTTTTCGTAGCCTTTATATTTTTTGTTTTTAAGAGTCTCCATCTCCTGTTCTTTTCCTTTACCTTTTGGTTTATTTCTCTTTTTACTCTTTAACTACTACCATTTTGTCTCCGTTTAGTCTTACATATGTTCGCCATTCTTCTCCTGTAGCTCTGTTTGGTATTTCTTTCGATGGTCTTCTTTCTAAGAAGTTATAACTTCTTATCTTGCCCTTTGTTATCTTTTTCGTTTCTCCTGTCGTCTGTCTTCCGTTGCTCTTATTTCCATTATGACCAAGTCGCTTCTTATCGCTGCTGTTCTGTCTACTTTAACATTTTTTATGAATTTCCAGTTTTAGCCGATTATTATGGACTTTGTGTCTGTTTGTGTCTCTAAAGGTGCTGTTTTGCAGTAATCAGGTTGTTTTCCATACAAAATTTGATTATCCTTCCCCATTGTTATTCTTTATTTTCTCTCCTTCTTTACCCATAAATATTTCTTCAAGTTGACATTGCCTACTACAATTACATTGTCTGAGGACATAGTTTAAAAAAATTTAGTTCAAAAAGAAGAGGAGCAGGATTACTGTAATTCTGAATTAATTCTTCCCTAGATTCTTTCCTGTATACAAAATGTTATTCAATTTGGTTATTAAAATTTAAATATATCTAAGTCGAACTCCACAAACTTTAATAACTGTAAAATTACTAATGGTACATGTTTCGGCAGAACACTTTTGCCATCATCAGCCCTAATTTAAGAAGAGATTAATGATACAATTGATGAATTACAAGAGGGGTTCTTAACCTTAAAGAATATAAAAGAATATAAAAAATTATGACATTGACGTAATTTTGAATTAAATTTGACGTTTTCAAAGGGTTACATGATTTTTAAAAGATTTCGTAAAAACAACATTTTATAAAATGTAAAAATTAAAAATGGATCAATTCTTCTGTTGATAGTGGAGGATCAAGATCTGTCTTCTTCTTTCGCCAATCATATATTAATAACGAAACATAGTTTTTCACCATCAAATTCCAAATTGATTCATAAATGCAATAAAGGCCGGAAATTAGATTTTCTTGAGACTTTGGAAATAAGGAAAGCCTTGAAACTGGAAAACAGATCTTGTTTAAATGAACAGAATAACTTCAATAATCCCATTATTAATTCACTATTTTAATTTTTCCCTCAAACAAACTTACCAGATTCTCTTTGAACCATTTTTAATTTTTACATTTTATAAAATGTTGTTTTTACGAAATCTTTTAAAAATCATGTAACCCTTTGAAAACGTCAAATTTAATTCAAAATTACGTCAATGTCATAATTTTTTATATTTTTTTATATTCTTTAAGGTAAGAACCCCTCTTGTAATTCATCAATTGTATCATTAATCTCTTGTTAAATTAGGGCTGATGATGGCAGAAGTGTTCTGCCGAAACATGTACCATTAGTAATTTTACAGTTATTAAAGTTTGTGGAGTTCGACTTAGATATATTTAAATTTTAATTTAAATTTACTCCACTTGGATTTAAGAACATTCTTCTTGTTCAATTTGGTTATATTCCCAAATTGACTGTTGGTTATTATATTCGCGATTTATATATTTATATACATTTATTAAGGTGTGTTTTTTTATAACTTGGTGCACAAAGTATACGTTTTTTCTATGCATTTTTTTGTAAGTATTAAATTTGTTCCCAGATATTTTCAGACTTTTGTGTTCACGTTTTAATTTTAAATTTGGGATACTCGTGGTCACTTAGTCAGCTTGATAAAGGATAACTTCGGGAGCTCGAGCTGTAATTCCTATTATTTTATAAATAAAATTGTAGAAAAACTAAACGACCGAAATGATTAATTTAACTTGACCGATATTGGGGCCTCTTCTGTAATTTTTAAAGTGGCGTTAAAACTTTAGCGTTCTTTAAAATTTAAAATTTTAAACCCTGATTGGTCATTGCTATGACAACTTAATTTAACGGCCTTTAAAATTTAGAGGAGCAGTTACAGAATACGTTCTATTGAAAATTTTTCTTTATTGCTCATGTAGACAAACAGTATCTTTGCAACCTCGGTTACGGTTGCAAAGTAACGGTTTGCCCATTTATTAATTTGGGTGCGCAAAGTTTACTTGTCGCACGCAAATTATTCTTTGCACACGCAAATTCAGATAAACAAACTACTGAAAACTGAATTTGCCCCTGGAGTCCAATTTTATATTGGGATTTATTTATTTCGCAATAAAAAATAGTATGTCCAACTCGTGCGGCGTTGTCGATTGCCCACGAAAGCGAAGTTGAGCGCACGAACGAAGTGAGCCGCACTAGTTGCACAATATACTATTTTACCACCTAAATGAAAATATCATTATATCGCTATACTTTTAAAAATGGAGATCTGTTCAAAAACATCAACCTATTCTGTAACTTATAATGATAATTATTTATTAATCATTAGGAGTCTAACACACCGCACAATGTGGCGCAAATATGTTGAATGCTTTCACACATAAACATAAACATTTTCTGTGTATTTATTACATGTCGAAATCTGTTATCCCTGTTAAATTACGCGAAAACGGTTCGCCCCCAGAGTCAAATTTAAATGAAACCTCCCTCAAAGTCATCATTACGATATAATACTCGACGATGATCATCTTAATCAAGTCCTAATCAGATTATTTCACTTTGTTCGCCCTCAAACCGTTCTGAAAACGACTGAGATAAAATTATTAAGTATAATGAGACAGTAATGCAAGATTGTGGTGACCAAAGCGGTGATGAAACCGGAACGAGGAAATCGTATGCATCCTCAAGGCTGATGGTATTACAGTATCTGAATAAGAATTTTTATCGTTTGTCTGCAAAAATAGCGGAATTATCATGTTGCACGTGTGATTATTGTAACAAAGTGTTAAAATGTGTTTTTACTAAAGGAAATGTCTGTGAAACGAATGAATTATTGTACAAGGTTAGCTTCTTCGCGAGGGCTAAGGTTCAAGAACCGGTAACCATAAAGTTACGTAGTTTTTGAGGAATTACTACAGCAGACGGTTTTATATTTCTGTCTATTGGATAAGCGATAAAAATATGATATTTAAGACAGGTTTTCCCGATCGGCAGATCAGAAGATAACCAAAAAAATTAAAGTGCATTTACCTTAAGTGGAACTTAAGTGCATAAAATATTTAGATATGCGCTGTTGCAGCAGGCTGTTGGTAAAGGCTAAGTTAATAGCATTTAAGCTAACCAACCCGAAATCTAATAGCAGACATAGTTTTAGAAGGACTTCTGTAACTATCCTGGTCTCCGCGGGGGTTGATCTACTCAGTTTAAAACGACATGTCGGATGGAAGTCGGATAAAGCCGCAGAAAGCTATATTGACAATAATTCACTTAATAATAAAAAAAAATCAGCTAATAAAATTTTTTGTGATCTAGCCTCATCATCTTTAAGACTTTGATCCCAGCAAAAAGAAACCACCTACAAAAGAGATGAAATATTTTTCATCAAGAAGGTGGCGGACTCGTGTTGATTGGTAGCTGAACTAATACAGAGAGAAGAAAATTCTTTTTGAACTAATAGCCTGAAGGTTCGTCGGCTTACTATATATCACATACAATCGGCAAACTCTTTGAGTGTCTGGTAGGGAATTTAGGCAACCTGCTGTTGGGTTATGCCATAAAAAACCTTATATACTACGTCTATAAGGTTTTCTATGGATTGTGCGAACAAGGACGGAAAAAGGCAACAAAAATCAGAATTAGTTCTCTTTCAGATAAAGCATAATATGGTCTAGTCAAGTTACAAGGATCCGCAACATATTACCGATTGCTCATTCAATTCGGGATTTTATTCTGAGAAAGACTTTTTTTTTGTTTATTCCGCAAATAAAAATTACAATTATTATTGTTATTAACAAAACACTAAAAAAATAAGGGGTTTAGTTTTTTGGCTATAACACAAAAACTATAAGTCATAGGTAGCAAAAATCGGAAAAAAGATTCAAATAGATGAGGAAATTTCCAATGTCAAACTCCCGGAGTTCTGTCTCCATTATTAATAATTTTAATTTAACGCTGAAAATAGGGCTCCGCTTCATAACGGGATATTTGTAATAACTAACATGATTGTTTAAAGTAAGTTGGACAAAAAATCCAAAAAATGTTAAAATACATAATTTTTTTAAACATATTTTATGCTACATCTGTTCATTCGTCCAATAAAGACGCTCAATAATGGACGATATTTTTTTTACGTTATTTGTTTATAAACTGTTTGCACTGAGATGAGAAAATTTCCCGGTTTCTAACTTTTGATTTCGGCTATACTACTGAACCGAATTTGAAGATTTATATACTCATTGTACGCAGAATTTAACCCTATTTAATATTGAATATTGAACAAAGTGCAAAAATTTAATACTTTTTGGGTTTCCATAAGTTAAGCTCACCTCCTTGGATGGTCTAAACTCAGATTACGCTTATTTACGACCAAATGAACGTATCGAAACGATCTCCAGCTTGCTGGGAATTAATTTCTCGAAAAATTCTTATTCGACTGGCCTAGTAAGACAACTCATGTTTTTAACTAAAAAAAAATACATCCCTAATAGTATAAAAGCTAGCGACGTCGCAAAGTTTATTTTAGGTCGGATGGTTTTTTTGTATATTTCCTTTCTTATCGAAGTTAGGTAGCGATGGGGTAGGTCTGGCACCTGGGAGCGGGTGCGTTTACCAGTGCGGATCCTCTTTGTACAGATAAAAATTGTGAATTTTGAAATCATTTTAAGACAATTTTTTTGCATAATTTGCTATGACCTTTAAGCAGAGTTCATTCTTTTAGAAATATAAATTTATAATTGCTAGACAATTTTGTCATGGCTAACATCGCGCCAGATGTAATTTTAGTAATTAACAAATAATCATTTTCAAACTATGTTAGTATAGCTGAAATTTTAGAACGATACAGTTCGATAATCAAAGAATATAATATAATTTTGGCACATCAAAATTCGGTTGTTTAGTTAGGAGCCAGATAAATTTAAGTATCGGGGAGAATACATGAGTTAGAGGAGTACGGCAACAAATTCGTTGGTTGCGTGGGAGAGATAGCTGTAATAAAGAGGATGCGCCTAGGTGCCAGACACATCCCATCGCTACCTAACTTCGATAAGAAAAGGAATATCAAAAAACCAGCCGATCTAAAACTCTTACTCGAAAACGTTGCTAGCTCTCGTACTATAATGTTGCTGCAACCGAGCCGCAAAGTTAGAAAACAAAATGTTGAATTCCTGGTCAAATAAGAAATGCCTGTAAGATAAAAAGTATGTAACACCTATATGTATTTAAACAATAAGTAAAAATCAATTGTCGTATGTAGGCGCGACCGATTTGGCTGTCCTTTTTTTGTGTACGTAATTATCAGGACCAGGTACGTATAAAATAAAATTTTTAGAAAATCCACCGGAAATTTGGAAAATTCGGGAAAAACTGAAAGTGTTTTTTTCTGGGATTATAGTTTGAACTCAAAACCATAACTCCCGATTCGAACCATGGATATGCAAAAATAATAATTTTTGCATGCAGTCTCGATCATAACTGACAATAGGAACGACATATTTGGTTGATTCTTTTTTTGTTTTGTTCGTTATGCTCCCGGGATGGAAATAAATCAATTGAAAAAAATAAAACGGAAAGATCTGGAGAAAGATCTAAAAAACGGATTCTAGCCTAAATTATAAATAGTTACTTACTGAACAGCCAGGAAAATGATTCATGCCGTGCCGACTATTTTACAAGGCTCCGAGTAAAGTAAGTCATTTTACGGAAGAATCGTGTATTTTTTTCTGAAATCCCCAATTTTAATGAAAATTAATACGCATTAATCTAATAAACTGAATGGACGATTTTCTACGTACCTATCTACTTGTACGTTTCTTTGTTCCTAAGGTGTCAGAAATTTCAAACTAATGTGTAAATGTTTTCGCGACTAGTCAGGAAAATGCAATTTTCGCTCCGCATTTCCGGAGCGAAAATGATATTTTTACTCCGGTTTCAGAAAAATAAATACAGCTAGTTAAATATACACAAACAAGTAAAAAGCCTCTGTGTTTTGTTCTTTTTTAAATGTCTCCTCAAACATTTAAAGAAATAGAATAAAATAAACTTTTATAATATTTGACGATGCTATATGAGCAGTGTAAAAAAAACTCTTCAGGCACATGTATCACACTGTACTTTTTCTACGACTATAAGATTAAAAATACCAATTCTTACGTCGAAGTTATAAGAATTTTGGGAAAAGTAATCTCATTTTTACCCCATCTCTTTGCTAGGAGAATAAATACATTTAATGAAAAAAGAATTAACCAAATCAATTTTTTGTCTGTGTCAAAAAGCACGCGTGCTACTATTTTTTCAATGTGTGAAGTTATACTTGAGAAACGGGAGTAGATAAAACGTACTTATTATTGAACAAAAATGGAAACAAAATTTTTAATTCCAGAGGCCCTTTTACAAAAAATACAAGTTACAAATTGTAATTTATTATGTACTTGTATCGGGTGTCTAAATAAAAATTTGGTCAAGATTGCTTTGGTAAAAATTACAAACATTGAACGTGTGTCTTAGAGTCTTAGAGATAACAAACAAAACAGAAAAAATTGAACACACACAAAGAACTTTTATTAAATAAGGTGTACAAAACGTGTATTACGGCGGTTCAGATGGGAGTTACGCCCGCCTGTTCCAGGGATGTCTCAAGGGGGCCTGTCTGCCTCAAAGGGGCTTTCTCGGGCCTCCCTGTCTCAAGAATTCAAATCAATTGAATTTGACTCATATAATATAATTTACTTTAGAACTGAACAAATTCAACTTTCGATTTCTGGATGTCGATAACCAAAGGGGCTCCCTCGGAGCCCCATGTTTCAAGTGGGCCCCCTTGGGCAACCATGTTTTAACTAACCACCCTCGGGCCAACCAGTTTTGATAGGGCCCTCATGTTTCACCCCCCCCCCCCGGGTCACCTGTTTCAAGTGGGCCCCCTCGGGCCCCCATGCTTCGACGGGGACACCTCGAGCTCTTTGTTTCGACGGGGGCTCCGCGGGTCCCCCTGTTTCAAGGAAGCCACCTCGGTCCCCCAGTTTCAAGGGTTACCTAAACTTACGAGTCATGACTAAAACGTAAATTTTGTACACTTTAACATTGACATTAGCTACGACGTGCCGAATGTGAACCGCTTTTGTTTCATAGCAATCTTGACCAGATTTTTATTTAGACACCCGATATTTATTGTGCAACGGATACTGGGAGTGTTTTAAAAATATTCACAAAATTGAAAAACCATAAATAGAAAAGCAGCAAAAGAGATCTTCATAACGCAAAGGTTGGAATAGTGTAAGGAAAATTTTGCAAACAAAACGCTATACACTGAAAACTCAGAAAGAGAAATATTTGCCACGTAGAATAAAAAGAAAACAAAGCTTTTTTTAAACCAGAAGAATGTTGATAAATTCAAAATTTAATTTAAAGCTTTTTTTCTTTGTAATTTGCCGCACGCCTTCAAGGCGGCATCCTTTGTGTCTGGACTTCGATCAAAAATGTCTTCATATGGATAGACATAAAATTTTGGAACATATTTTTGTATTTAGAAACCTACACACCTTATGCTTAGAATCCATATTACCACACCATACCACACATCAATGTAATAAAAAATTCAATTGTGTAAGTTACATTTTTTTTTATAATTAAATATCTTAATTTCTCAAATTTGAAGTGCCGAATGTTCGATATAAAAACTAAGCGTAAGTTATATAATATTAGTTATATAATCGGTCCGATAAAAAGCGTAATCGTTCGATACAACTACTTATTAGAAATATTAAGTTCAACACATTCAACATAATCTAATAAATAAATTTTTGGCGCCATCTGCGAGATAGTTGCTCAAGTTAAACAGCGCCAAGTTCATGGGAAATGAACCAATTCGATTAGAGATCTAGAATCAATCTTGCATTTGTCATGCATTTTTCACATTTCCAAGCTCCTGTTCAAAGCAAACATATTTATGCGTATTGCTTGTGCTCAAAATGTTCAGAAATATACTGGCTATGACATGAAACCTTTCGTTAAACCCGCAATTATTGTGATTTTACGATATTGTCCATTATTAACGGCAGACAGAACCAAAATATATGCGCTTAAAAGCGATTTTTTTTCTGCAATTTAGCAGTTATAATTTCTCAAAATAAAATGTGTCATGTCATTCTACAAACATTCTAGATTGTATTGCCCATTTTTAATTAAACGATCAAACAAACTTACCTGTGAAGTTCGATCGTAATTATATGAGGCATCCATTCCGAAGATATCACTGAGATAATAACAACGTAGTACGGTCCTGTGCTACTTCGGTCACAATGTTTAAAGCGCATTTCCCCTTCCCTGCTGTCCTGGCCATTCGAGTCATTGTTTGAAAGTATATGAGTTTTATTTGCGACTGGGGTTGCGGGAAGGGTGGGATGTGATATCTTCGGAATGGATGCCTGATATAATTATGATCGAACTTCACAGGTAAGTTCGTTTGATCGTTTAATTATATTTCGGCATCCATTCCTTCAGATATCACTGAACAACGTAGATGTTTAAAACTTACTTGCCAAATAAAACGGTCCATTGAAAAGGTTCTTGGCCATGTTTTAAAAAAACCGGGAACCAAGAAAAGTGATAAAATAAGAAAATAAATGAAATTAAAATATACTCTCGCCGTTCAGGCGAAGACGAACTTCAAAATGGTGGTTGCATAATGACGGTTCGAGCAGAAGGCGATGATAAAATCGAACAAATGTTGTAGAGATCTCGAACCGGTCCACCCTGGATCAAATATCGACTGATGTACCCAGGCGACGAGCTGCCGAGGTGCTTGTATAACGGGCCGTGTCGAGTGAGGGTTGAACAGACCTATATAGACACCAGATTGAAGGAGAGATGGCTTTGCTGAACGGCTCAGAGTCTGTTTCGTGACTTCCTTCTAGGGTTTCCTATTTTGTATATAAAAGTCCTCGTTCTGATTTTAAGTACGTCATATCAATTAGCAACTAAGCCACTAACAAGTCTTGGGTTTTCTGAAAAAAATATTGGATTCAAGACTAGTTGATTTGGTCCCAAAGCGACGACTAATTGATTCGAAGTGAGAATATGAACACCTTCGTCATGGCTAGCGAAGCCCGAGAGACGTATCAGGGAAATTGTTTCTAGTCGATGACCAATAGTCAGCAACAACAAGCTAACAAGCTTCCTGGGTAAATACGGCAAGGTGTAAGTCGATGTTTCTTACCAGAGCTGGAGCACCTGTTGTGGGTCCCAGGTTGTTGCATATCGAGGACGGGCAGAACGTAAACTCACCAGCCCCTTATGAAACGTCTAATGTTGTGATCTTCACGAATATGTCCTGGCAGGAGGAAAGATAGTGCCGAGCGATATGCATTAAAAAGGCCGTATCGCTGTTGTCCCTGACTCAAGAGGTGTTGGAAAGAAAACCGGACCTTCCAAAACCTTGCCTGCGAATGGTGAAATGCTTTGGGAGGAGTAAAAGTGCCAATTGGAAGACGAACTGTATTGTGAGTGTTACGGGAGCTAGAGAGGCGAGCAAGTAATACAAAAGGAAAAAATGGGTAAAAATAAAAATCGGCCCAGTCATATTTAAAGGCGTTGACGCCAAAGACGCCAGGGCCTCTAAAGCATGAAGTTATTTACCGTTTTTTTTTTTATTTTTGCACTAAGATGCGAACGAGTTGACGCTTGGTGCTACAAACTTTCCTGTGAATTGGACAATGGATTCACGATCGTTTTTTTTTTTTTTTTTTGAAGTAAAACTTCTTTACGGACACTTGACTTGGGAAGCAAGCTGGTGAATTCCTTAAGAGAGGGTTACGAAAAGTGAACGATCGGGCGAAGCAAACGATTTTACATTAGTTAATTCATACAATTTTTTTTTTCTTTAACGGGATTCGAATCCCCGTCTTTTAGGTTGTGGATCCAGCCTGCTCACCTGCTCACCACAGAGCCATTGGCCTGAGTCAATTTTGCCTGCAATTGCGCTACTTCTTAATGGCTACACATGATTGCCGACATTTCGCTGACGACAAACTGAAACATGCTTTATCCAATACTGCAGACGGTATTGATTCAGGATTGAGCTGTGGAACACCACGAGCGGTGTTTGAGACTTGATGTCAGCAAAACATTGAAGCCCTAAGCTTGTAAATCCAAAATATTTATGTAAAAGCGATCGCTCAATATCCACTACGAATAAGGGCGTTTCCTGTTCCCAGCACCCCAAAGACATACGAAAAATCGTTAGGACAAATTTCCTATTTTTGGCACTAAAAACCTTATGTAGGTTCTGATGCCACCAACGGAGATCTGTCTTTCATCGTTATGACGAAACATGATGATTTTTTCATAGTTTAGAACAAAACCTAGAGACTACTAAATCGACAGTTCGAGAAAAACCTTCCTGGAACAATCGCCATAATCCGCCCCCAAGCTCAGCAAATCGTCCAGCTCGATAAAATTCCCTCGGATTGAAGTGTTTTAACTATGAGTTTTTCAACTTAGTGAAAACTAAAGGGGCCGAGGCCTGTACAAAAGGGTAACAGGTGAACTGATAACGTTGGCCCTCGTGTTGGAAACGTAAAAATTTTGATCACTGGGACGGATTGAAATTAAAAAGTAGGCGTCCTTGAGGTCAATGGAAGCTCTAAACAGCTCTCAGAAATGAGACGCAGTGCAGTGCGAATATCGTCCATCTCAAAGTGTACGGTTTGAATGAACTTATTTTTTATTTTATTTTTTAAATTGGCCAGAAGGAGCTCCCCGTGATTCCAACCTTCACGCGGTTCCTTGCTGGTCAGGTCCTTCGTACATCATAGCCACTCCTCAAAACCATGAGGTTATTATTATTATTCAATTAAGGATGAAACGTTTTTTGCCTGATGATTTTTGGCGAGAAATGAGTTGGAAATCAATTGACCTGGCGCAGGAAAACAGGGATTAATGGCCCAATTGCTCTTAATTCCTCGACGCATTTGTGCATATGGGGAGCGTCCCTGGTCAAAAGCTGCGGCCGAGCCGGGGCGTGTTGTGTTGAAATTACTACAAATGGTAACTGTATCTAGCTCAAGCTGACAGAGCCTGTGGTGATTTGTTGCCACGCAGAGTGAAAAGATTTTAAGCGCCCCGCCAGGCTTACCTAGCGTCTCTGATGATAGCGCCGTTTCTCACGCCGATCTTCTCTCTACTCCCTCGAGGGACGCGCCCGTGGAAGTTTCGTCTCCCTCTGAGGAACCGGGTGATACCTGTTTAAAGGTCTTATTATGGTACGAGAGTAGGGTTGTGCCCCCCACTTCTTTCTTTTGCAAAACCTCTATTTGTCTGATACAGGCCTGAAAAGGTAGGAGCATTCTCCCTGGTTTCCAGATTTTTCCTTGTTTATTTTTCCCCCCCAAATCTGGCCGGAATAAAATTTTCCAGAATGAATGCTCTCGATCAAGGTCCTAAATGATTTGTTTAAGATTGGGAGAATATAAACCATCGAGACGAGCTGATTGCGTAAAATGATGTGAGAGGAGGCGGCCAGAGTCACCTAGGGGAGATTTTCTTCCCTAAGGCTTTGGAAGAGTTTCTGTTTCTCTATTATTAGTGAAATACCTTTTTCTAAGACGGACAGTGGTGCGCCGAGCTGTTTCTAGGAACCCATAAAGTGAGCCACGCGATGTGTGTGGGCGGCCGACATAATGGCTGCTACTTCCGGGTTGACGATCGGCAGCATCAGCCTGTCGCAATTGAGCGGTAGCCGGTAGCGAGGAAAAACAGGAGACCACACCCTGTTTAAGAATCGGGTGTCAGATAGCCGGAAGTGCTTTTGCATCTTTGACTAGGCGCAGGGCTGTTCTGGTTCGCCTCCTAGAATTCCTAGTATGTCATCCCCCAACTCAATGGAGACGAGATCGTCCTCGACGGCAGGCTGGGCGTCTCCTGCTGGGGGAGAGTCGGTGGGGTCGAGAGGAAGCGACGCGACGCCTCGCGGGCCGCCATAATCGCTTCTGCACACTGTCGGTTTTCTCTGTCGCCGATCTATGTACCGCCGCCCCCGAGATGAACGTTGTCTCGAGTGTTGACCTCGCAATGCTACAGCTTGGAGATCGAGTGCGAACTGTGGAATCACGCCCATATAATGTTGGCGATGCCATCTGCGCCGTCCTTCTTTAACTTCTGAATTTCTCGATGAAAATGCCGCGACGAAACTTCAGAATGACGACCTGCTGGTCATTATCCTATGCTACTTTGAAAATTAGCTAAGATAGTACACATTCTAAGTTAGCGTGTATAAGAAATTAATATAAATAAGGAGAATTTATTATACAAACCAGACCAGCTGTGGTGCGATGTGACTCACAGAAGCACAAAACCAACAATGACTCGAATGGCCAGGACATCAGGGAAGGGGAAATGCGCTTTAAACATTGTGACCGAAGTAGCACAGGACCGTACTACGTTGTTATTATCTCAGTGATATCTGAAGGAATGGATGCCGAAATATAATTGGAAATATTTGCTACATTATAGACAGGGGCTTGGAAATTGCGAGGCCCTGCAGCATAGAATTTTTACCATTGGGAAATCCCCACCTTAATGCGAATTCCTAACAAATTCAGTACGTATCTATTAGATCTACGTATTTTATTCTGTGTTCGTAGAAAAAGTATTTTTTGCAACTAGTGTGGAAAACAGCATTCGTGCCACAAACACAGTTCCACACCTCGTGGGTAAAGTGCTCTGTTTTCCGCACTAGTTCCATAATATACTATTTCTTGTACCTCCCTCAGCCTCTGATGGGTTATAGCAATTTTAATCGGATATACAGTTTTCATCTACATTGTACCTTGAATATGACTTAATAACACAAAACATTCAATAGCACTGCATAAATCGAAAGTGTTATTATCAGAATCGAACACGTGTTGTAATGAAAGACTCGTCAATATTAGAAGAGGATAAAATACGGAAAAAATATTTGTATGCATATCCATAACACCTTGTACAAGAAAATCTACAAATACATATATACAAATTATAAAATAACACGTACAATGTTCTTCAGCAATCTTTATTATCATTTTACTATAAATGTGGAAATAAATAATAAATAACTGTTTATTGAGTTAAAATTCTACAAACATATACATACATTTTGTTAAAATATACCATACATTTTTTTTTTTATATTATAATTCAAACCAATTTTAACAACATCATCGTCAATTGAACATCATTCTTAACACATGAGCTCCATTTCGGAAACTCTCCGAGTTGGAACATTTGTTTTAGACTTTTTAATTGAACTATATACTAAAATTACTAAAATTGATAGGAGTAGCGCTACTACAGCTAGCATAACACTGTTAAATATCGAAATATTATTATCGGATCGATCATAATTATTCGTTTGTAATTTGTTAACAAACTTAAAATGTTTAAAATTTTTGAAATTGAAAGTTTCAGCTTTTAATCCGTTTATGCTTTCACTTTCTATTGCTTTTTGAGTGTTTTGACTGAGATCTGAGTTGTCAACTTCAACTTCGTTTATGCAAGCAATTCCGTGGTAGTTCTCTACGCCGTGTGTAATTCCCCAAATAATTTTAATCCCATGCTTTTTAGCAACCATATCAAGTTGTAACAGTTCTTGACAGGTCCAAGGGTTATAATCAAGACATAAAATTTTTACGTTAGAAAAGTATTTTTCAAAATCTCTCACTTCCAACGAGGAAATTTGATTGTGGTCGAAATAGAGCTTGTCCAGATTTAAGACGGAATGGAACCTGTTAGGGGACAAAGTTGTTAATCGGTTTTCTGAAATATTTAATACTTTTAGATCGACTAAGCTGTCAAAGACACCAAACTGGAAGTTTTCTATTAAATTTCCTGACAAATCCAATTCAATGAGATTAGTCAAATCATGAAAGAGCATTAAATCAATATTTTCGATTTTATTTTTTCGGAGAACTAAAACTTGCATTGCAGTACAGTTATGAAAAATGGTATTACTGAAGCTAGATAACTGGTTGTATCCCACATTTAAAGTTACTACTGAAGTCGGTTGATTGAATGGTGAGGTTGGTAGAAAACCAATTTTATTGTGGCTCAAATTAATTATTCGAATTTTTCCGAAGGGTGTGTCAATTTTTTCTAGTTTATTGTTACTTAGGTCTAGACTGATGATATTAACATTTTGATAATTTTCAATAAGAACTATTTCGCTATTAGATAAATCAATCTGATTCATGTTGGGAAACAGGTCAAAGTCGAGATGTTTGATTTGAGTAAAAGACATATTAATAAATGTGAAATTGGAAATCTCAACTAAACCTCCAGTCAAAACCCTGTTAGGTTTAAATTTTAACTCACCAATAACCGTAAAAATTTTTAATGGATTTTGCGAGAAATCTACATAGGTTAAATTATCAAAAGGTTTGAAAAAAGCCTCATTTAATGTAGATAATTTGTTGTTTCTGAAATAAAGTTGTGTCAAGGACGTAAGACCTTCCAAAGCCATATTTTCTATGGTGTGAATATTGTTATTGGACAAATCCAGAATTTCCAGGTTGTACAATATGTTAAAAATGCCTTTTGAAATTTCAGTTAGTTTGTTATCATCTAGGTATAGATTGCGCAGATTAACTAAACCTGTAAAGGCTCCAGGAAAAATAGTTTCAATGCCTGCATGGCTTAATGACAACTTGACAATAGTTGAAAAATTATGCAATTCCAATGCATTTATAACAGGAATTGTTGAATTTGTAATCACCAGATATTGCTTGTAGGTTTCTTCGCGATAAGGATGTGAAAGTTGACCCAGTGTATAAATGTTCGAACAGACTATTGTCGAATTTACAATTTCTTCAGTTTCCCATACCGGTTGACCATTTCGGTATGATTTTCGCAAAGGTATCGGTCGTTTATTTTCTTCCTCATAACACGAGGTACATATTTTACACAATATAAGCAAAAGTGTAGTTTGAAAACACAACCGCATCTTCACCTACAACATTTAAATGATTTTTTTTCATTAAATTAAAAAATAACTTACTTAGATATAAAGAAATGTGTTGTAATACAGTGGTCACTTCGCTGGTAAACTAACCTAATGAATAAGCATAATGTGAGTATATTTATTTTTTACTATCGCAGTGATAACATTGGGCATGTATAAGCATGTTATCCGAAGGACAGCGCTAACTCGCAATTATTATCTAACAAAACTAATGCACTTGGTCCACTGTAGAGTGTTTACCAAAACAATATTTTTGAAATAATTGTTAACTCCCTACATTAAATTGACCAATTAAATTATTGTACAGCGTGTCCCATTTAATACTTTCCTGCGTAATTAGTAAAATTCAAGGATTAAGTAAGTGTTATTATTAAAATTGTTATTATAATCTATGGGGTGCATTCCACGCCAAATCGTACAACAACCATTTAGCTTTTGCATTCCCACTTTTTTTCGTAATTTTTTATGATGGTAGTATCGGTTGAGAAAGGCCTCCCTGATTTTTTTATTTTTTTTTGTCGAGCTTTTTTTGACATATGTACAGTTATGTTCATTAATGTGTTGTACAGCTAGTTTAGATGTATGTGCATCGCATTTAAAAAAAAATATAAAACATCACCATAATTAAAAAAATGACAAATTTACACTGCTTGTCGCATCAAGTAATTTCGAAATGCCGGCAATTAATTTAATTGAAAGAGCACATATTATTGCATTTATTTAGATGATGGATTATCCATCAGAGAAGTTGCAAACATTATGTAGACAAGTAGAAACACCATTTTAAAGGTCAAAAAACGATTAGAAATTGACGGAACTCTGGAATAGAAGAAGTCTACGGGTAGGCCAAAGTTTCTAATACTGAAGAGCAAGATAACGCTCTTTTATAACATGTGGAACAAAATCCATTTGATATTATGAGACATGCTGTCCAAGAAACTAACTTCAAGGTTCAAGAGTTACGGCATGTCGACGGATTAAGCACTCACATTTGAAGGATCATGTCGCAGCAAGAAAAATCTGTTACAACATAAACAAGCAAGAATAATATTTGCTTTAAACAATTTGTTACGTGAAAATTAAAATGAAGTGAAAAGATTTTTCAGTCAACAAACTTAAATACAAAATTTGACTGAATCGACCTTCAAAGGCAGGCAGAATTTTTTACAATTTTTCTTTAAGCGACGCATCCATCATTTTTCACTCTTTCTTAAATTTAATATTCTCCTTATATCTGTCCAAATGTGACATTGTAATGACAAAAACCATGCCCAAATTCGACAAATTGGAGCCCTCAAAGAAAGGTTGAATTTAAAAAAAAAAATTTCAAGTGGTGCATCTACCATTTTCCACACTATCTTCAATCTTCCTCTATAGACTTCCGAGTGTCTTTTCGGTGAGATTGTAATGATGAAAAAAATTTCAAAATTTCACAGAATACACCCTCAAAGGCAGGCTGCATGGTTTACAATTTTTTTTTAAGCGACGCATTCACCATTTTTTACCCTTTCTGAAATATTCTCCTATAGACTTCCGGGTGTGTATATCTGTTTAAATGTCACATTGTAATGACAAAAACGATGCCCAAATTCGACAAATTTCAGCCCTCAAAGAAAGACTAATTTTTTACAATTTTTGTAATCGACGCATACACCAATTTTCACCCTTTCTGAAATATTCTCCTATAAACATTCGAGTGTCTTTTTCTCTCCATTTGTGAAAGTGTAAAGATGAAAAAAATGCCCAAATTCGACAAATTTCAGCCCTCAAAGAAAGGCTAAATTTTTACAATTTTTTTAAGCGACGCATCCAACATTTTTCACCCTTTTTGAAATATTTTCCTATACACTTCCGGGTGTCTATATCTGTTCAAATGTGACATTGTAATGACGAAAACCATGCCCAAATTCGACAAATTTGAGCCCTCAAAGAGAGGCCGAATTTTTACAATTGTTTTTTCAAGTGGCGCATCTACCATTTTTCACCCTTTCTTTAATCTTCCTCTAAACACTTCCGAGTCTCTTTTTCTCTTCAATTGTGAGATTGTAATGATGAAAAAAATGCCCAACTTTCACAGAATACACCCTCAAAAGCAGGCTGAATTTTTTACAATTTTTTTAAACGACGCTTGTATCATTTTTCACCCTTTCTGAAATATTCTCCTATAGACTACCGGGTGTCTATATCTGTTCAGATGTGACATTGTAATGACGAAAACGATGCCCAAATTCGACAAATTTCAGCCCTCAAAGAAAGGCTAAATTTTTACAATTTTTTTTTTTCAAGTGGCGCATCCACCAATTTTCACTCTTTTTGAAATATTCTCCTATAGACTTCCCGGTGTCTATATCTGTTCAAATAAAACATTGTAATGACGAAAACGATGCCCAAATTCGACAAATTTGAGCCCTCAAAGAAAGGCCGAATTTTTACAATTTCTCTTCAAGTGGCGCATCTACCATTTTTCACCCTTTCATCAATCTTCCTCTATAGACTTCCGAATCTCTTTTTCTCTTTAATTGTGAGATTGTAATGATGAAAAAAATGCCCACATTTCACAGAATACACCTTCAAAAGCAGGCTGAACTTTTTACAATTTTTTTAAACGACGCATGTATCATTTTTCACCCTTTCTGAAATATTCTCCTATAGACTACCCGGTGTCTATATCTGTTCAAATAAGACATTGTAATGACGAAAACGATGCCCAAATTCGACAAATTTCAGCCCTCAAAGAATGGCTGAATTTTTACAATTATTTTTTCAAGTGGCGCATCCACCAATTTTCACTCTTTCTGAAATATTCTCCTATAGACTTCCCGGTGTCTATATCTGTTCAAATAAGACATTGTAATGACGAAAACGATGCCCAAATTCGACAAATTTCAGCCTTCAAAGAAATGCTGAATTTTTACAATTTTTTTTTTCAAGTGGCGCATCTAACATTTTCCCCCTTTCTTCAATCTTTCTCTATAGACTTTCGAGTGTGTTTTTCTCTTCAATTGTGAAATTGTAATGATGAAAAAAATGCCCAAATTTCACAGAATACACCCTCAAATTCAGGCTGAATTTTTTACTTTTTTTTTTTAAACGACGCATCCACCATTTTTTATCCATTCTAAAATATTCCCCTATAGACCTTAGGGTGTCTATATCTGTTGAAATGTGACATTGTAATGACGAAAACGATGCCCAAATTCGACAAATTTCAGCCCTCAAAGAAAGGCTGAATTTTTACATTTTTTTTTTCAAGTGGCGCATCTAGCATTTTTCACCCTTTCTTCAATCTTGCTCTATAGAGTTCC
Organism: Diaperis boleti; assembly: GCA_963583935.1. Lineage (NCBI taxonomy): Eukaryota > Metazoa > Arthropoda > Insecta > Coleoptera > Tenebrionidae > Diaperis > Diaperis boleti. The sequence goes on along the minus strand of OY757242.1, from coordinate 77,396,003 downwards.
AAGTGTCTTTTTCTGTTCAATTGTGAGATTATAATGATGAAAAAAATGCCCAAATTTCACAGAGGCAGGCTGAATTTTTTAAAATTTTTTTAAGCGACGCTTCCACTAATTTTCACCCTTTCTGAAATATTCTCCTATAGAGTTCCGAGTGTCTATATCTGTTCAAATGTGACATTGTAATGATGAAAACGATGCCCAAATTCGACAAATTTCAGCCCTCAAAGAAAGGCTGAATTTTTACAATTTTTTTTTTCAAGTTGCGCATTTACCATTTTTCAGCCTTTCTTCAATCTTCCTCTATAGACTTCCAAGTGTCTTTTTCACTTTAATTGTGAGGCTGAATTTTTTACATTTTTTTTAAACGACGCATCCACCATTTTTCATCCATTCTAAAATATTCCCCTATAGACCTTAGGGTGTCTATATCTGTTGAAATGTGACATTGTAATGACGAAAACGATGCCCAAATTCGACAAATTTCAGCCCTCAAAGAAAGACTGAATTTTTACAATTTTTTTTTTCAAGTGGCGCATCTAGCATTTTTCACCCTTTCTTCAATCTTCCTCTATAGAGTTCCAAGTGTCTTTTTCTGTTCAATTGTGAGATTATAATGATGAAAAAAATGCCCAAATTTCACAGAGGCAGGCTGAATTTTTTACAATTTTTTTAAGCGACGCTTCCACTAATTTTCACCCTTTCTGAAATATTCTCCTATAGAGTTCCGGGTGACTATATCTGTTCAAATGTGACACTATAAAGACGAAAATGATGCCCAAATTCGACAAATTTCAGCTCCCAAAGAAAAGCTGAATTTTTACAATTTTTTTTTCAAGTGGCGCATCTAGCATTTTTCACCCTTTCTTCAATCTTCCTCTATGGAGTTCCAAGTGTCTTTTTCTCTTCAATTGTGAGATTGTAATGATGAAAAAATTGCCCAAATTTCACAGAATACACCCTCACAGGCAGGCTGAATTTTTTACAATTTTTTTTAAGAGACGCATCCACCATTTTTCACCCTTTCTGAAATATTCTCCTATATAGACTTCCGAGTGTCTATATCTGTTCAAATGTGACATTGTAATGACGAAAACGATGCCCAAATTCGGCAAATTTCAGCCCTCAAAGAAAGGCTGAATTTTTACAACTTTTTTTTTTTCAAGTGGCGCATCTACCATTTTTCACCCTTTCTTCAATCTTCCTGTATAGAGTTCCAAGTGTCTTTTTCTGTTCAATTGTGAGATTATAATGATGAAAAAAATGCCCAAATTTCACAGAGGCAGGCTGAATTTTTTACAATTTTTTTAAGCGACGCTTCCACTAATTTTCACCCTTTCTGAAATATTCTCCTATAGAGTTCCGGGTGTCTATATCTGTTCAAATGTGACACTATAAAGACGAAAATGATGCCCAAATTCGACAAATTTCAGCCCTGAAAGAGAGGCCGAATTTTTACAATTTTTCTTCAAGTGGCGCATCTACCATTTTTCACCCTTTCATCAATCTTCCTTTATAGACTTCCGAGTGTCTTTTTCTCTTCAATTGTAAGATTATAATGATGAAAAAAATGCCCACATTTCACAGAATACACCCTCAAAAGCAGGCTGAATTTAAAAAAAAAATTTTAAACGACGCATGTATCATTTTTCACCCTTTCTGAAATATTCTTCTACAGACTACACTATAGACTATAGGTGTCTATATCTGTTCAGATGTGACATTGTAATGACGAAAACGATGCCCAAATTCGACAAATTTCAGCCCTCAAAGAAAGGCTGAATTTTTAATTTTTATTTTTTTTTCAAGTGGCGCATCTACTATTTTTCACCCTTTCTTCAATCTTCCTCTATACACTTCCGAATCTCTTTTTCTCTTCAATTGTGAGATTGTAATGATGAAAAAAATGCCCACATTTCACAGAATACACCTTCAAAAGCAGGCTGAACTTTTTACAATTTTTTCGTAAAATGTAATGACGAAAACGATGCCCAAATTCGACAAATCTCAGCCCTCAAAGAAAGGCTGAATTTTTACAATTTTTTTTTTCAAGTGGCGCATCTAGCATTTTTCACCCTTTCTTCAATCTTCCTCTATAGAGTTCCAAGTGTCTTTTTCTGTTCAATTGTGAGATTATAATGATGAAAAAAATGCCCATATTTCACAGAGGCAGGCTGAATTTTTTACAATTTTTTTAAGCGACGCTTCCACTAATTTTCACCCTTTTTGAAATATTCTCCTATAGAGTTCCGGGTGTCTATATCTGTTCAAATGTGACATTGTAATGACGAAAACGATGCCCAAATTTGACAAATTTCAGCCCTCAAAGAAAGGCTGAGTTTTTACAATTTTTTTTTTCAAGTTGCGCATTTACCATTTTTGAGTCTTTCTTCAATCTTCCTCTATAGACTTCCGAGTGTCTTTTTTTCTCTTTAATTGTGAGATTGTAATGATGAAAAAAATGCCCAAATTTCACAGAATACACCCTCAAAGGCAGGCTGAATTTTTTACAATTTCTTTTTAAGCAACGCATCCACCATTTATCACCCTTTCTAAAATATTCCCTTATAGACTTTCGGGTGTCTATATCTGTACAAATGTGACATAGTAATGACGAAAACGATGGCCAAATTCGACAAATTTCAGCCCTCAAAGAAAGGCTGAATTTTTACATTTTTTTTTTTCAAGTGTCGCATCTACCATTTTTTACCCTTTCTTCAATCTTCCTCTATAGACTTTCGAGTGTGTTTTTCTCTTCAATTGTGAAATTGTAATGATGAAAAAAATGCCCAAATTTCACAGAGGCAGGCTGAATTTTTTACATTTTTTTTTAAGCGACGCTTCCACTAATTTTCACCCTTTCTGAAATATTCTCCTATAGAGTTCCGGGTGTCTATATCTGTTCAAATGTGACACTATAAAGACGAAAATGATGCCCAAATTCGACAAATTTCAGCTCCCAAAGAAAAGCTGAATTTTTACAATTTTTTTTTCAAGTGGCGCATCTAGCATTTTTCACCCTTTCTTCAATCTTCCTCTATGGAGTTCCAAGTGTCTTTTTCTCTTCAATTGTGAGATTGTAATGATGAAAAAATTGCCCAAATTTCACAGAATACACCCTCACAGGCAGGCTGAATTTTTTACAATTTTTTTTAAGAGACGCATCCACCATTTTTCACCGTTTCTGAAATATTCTCCTATATAAACTTCCGAGTGTCTATATCTGTTCAAATGTGACATTGTAATGACGAAAACGATGCCCAAATTCGGCAAATTTCAGCCCTCAAAGAAAGGCTGAATTTTTACAACTTTTTTTTTTTTCAAGTGGCGCATCTACCATTTTTCACCCTTTCTTCAATCTTCCTGTATAGAGTTCCGAGTGTCTTTTTCTGTTCGATTGTGAGATTATAATGATGAAAAAAATGCCCAAATTTCACAGAGGCAGGCTGAATTTTTTACAATTTTTTTAAGCGACGCTTCCACTAATTTTCACCCTTTCTGAAATATTCTCCTATAGAGTTCCGGGTGTCTATATCTGTTCAAATGTGACACTATAAAGACGAAAATGGTGCCCAAATTCGACAAATTTCAGCCCTCAAAGAAAGGCTGAATTTTTACAATTTTTTTTTCAAGTGGCGCATCTACTATTTTTCACCCTTTCTTCAATCTTCCTCTATACGCTTCCGAATCTCTTTTTCACTTCAATTGTGAGATTGTAATGATGAAAAAAATGACCAACTTTCACAGAATACACCCTCAATGTCAGGCTGAACTTTTTACAATTTTTTTAAACGACGCATCCGCCATTTTTCACCCTTTCTGAAATATTCTCCTACAGACTTCCGGGTGTCTATATCTGTTCAAATGTGACATTGTAATGACGAAAACGATGCCCAAATTCGACAAATTTGAGCCCTCAAAGAAAGGCCGAATTTTTACAATTTTTCTTCAAGTGGCGCATCTACCATTTTTCACCCTTTCATCAATCTTCCTCTATAGACTTCCGAGTGTCTTTTTCTCTTCAATTGTGAGCCTGTAATGATGAAAAAAATGCCCAAATTTCACAGAATACACCCTGAAAGGCAGGCTGAATTTTTTACAATTTTTTTAAGCGACGCATCCACCATTTTTCACCCTTTCTGAAATATTCTTCTACAGACTACACTATAGACTATAGGTGTCTATATCTGTTCAGATGTGACATTGTAATGACGAAAACGATGCCCAAATTCGATAAATTTCAGCCCTCAAAGAAAGGCTGAATTTTTACAATTTTTTTTTTCAAGTGGCGCATCTACCATTTTTTACTCTTTCTTCAATCTTCCTCTATAGACTTCCGAGTCTCTTTTCCTCTTCAATTGTGAGCCTGTAATGATGAAAAAAATGCCCAAATTTCACAGAATACACCCTCAAAGGCAGGCTGAATTTTTTACAATTTTTTTTAAGCAACGCATCCACCATTTTTCACCCTTTCTGAAATATTCCCTTATAGACTTTCGGGTGTCTATATCTGTTCAAATGTGACATTGTAATGACGAAAACGATGCCCAAATTCGACAAATTTCAGCCCTCAAAGAAAGGCTGAATTTTTACAACTTTTTTCTTCAAGTGGCGCATCTACCATTTTTCACCCTTTCATCAATCTTCCTCTATAGACTTCCGAGTGTCTTTTTCTCTTCAATTGTGAGCCTGTAATGATGAAAAAAATGCCCAAATTTCACAGAATACACCCTGAAAGGCAGGCTGAATTTTTTACAATTTTTTTAAGCGACGCATCCACCATTTTTCACCCTTTCTGAAATATTCTTCTACAGACTACACTATAGACTATAGGTGTCTATATCTGTTCAGATGTGACATTGTAATGACGAAAACGATGCCCAAATTCGATAAATTTCAGCCCTCAAAGAAAGGCTGAATTTTTACAATTTTTTTTTCAAGTGGCGCATCTACCATTTTTTACTCTTTCTTCAATCTTCCTCTATAGACTTCCGAGTCTCCTTTCCTCTTCAATTGTGAGCCTGTAATGATGAAAAAAATGCCCAAATTTCACAGAATACACCCTCAAAGGCAGGCTGAATTTTTTACAATTTTTTTAAGCGACGCATCCACCATTTTTCACCCTTTCTGAAATATTCTCCTATATAGACTTCCGGGTGTCTATATCTGTTCAAATGTGACATTGTAATGACGAGAACGATGCCCAAATTTCACAGAATACACCCTCAAAGGCAGGCCGAATTTTTTACAATTTTTTTTTAAGCAACGCATCCACCATTTTTCACCCTTTCTGAAATATTCCCTTATAGACTTTCGGGTGTCTATATCTGTTCAAATGTGACATTGTAATGACGAAAACAATGCCCAAATTCGACAAATTTGAGCCCTCAAAGAAAGGCTGAATTTTTACAATTTTTTTTTTCAAGTGGCGCATCTACTATTTTTCACCCTGTCTTCAATCTTCCTCTATACACTTCCGAATCTCTTTTTCTCTTCAATTGTGAGATTGTAATGATGAAAAAAATGCCCAACTTTCACAGAATACACCCTCAATGTCAGGCTGAACTTTTTACAATTTTTTTAAACGACGCATCCACAATTTTTCACCCTTTCTGAAATATTCTCCTACAGACTTCCGGGTGTCTATATCTGTTCAAATGTGACATTGTAATGACGAAAACGATGCCCAAATTCGACAAATTTCAGCCCTCAAAGAAAGGCTGAATTTTTACAACTTTTTTCTTCAAGTGGCGCATCTACCATTTTTCACCCTTTCATCAATCTTCCTCTATAGACTTCCGAGTGTCTTTTTCTCTTCAATTGTGAGCCTGTAATGATGAAAAAAATGCCCAAATTTCACAGAATACACCCTGAAAGGCAGGCTGAATTTTTTACAATTTTTTTAAGCGACGCATCCACCATTTTTCACCCTTTCTGAAATATTCTTCTACAGACTACACTATAGACTATAGGTGTCTATATCTGTTCAGATGTGACATTGTAATGACGAAAACGATGCCCAAATTCGATAAATTTCAGCCCTCAAAGAAAGGCTGAATTTTTACAATTTTTTTTTCAAGTGGCGCATCTACCATTTTTTACTCTTTCTTCAATCTTCCTCTATAGACTTCCGAGTCTCTTTTCCTCTTCAATTGTGAGCCTGTAATGATGAAAAAAATGCCCAAATTTCACAGAATACATCCTCAAAGGCAGGCTGAATTTTTTACAATTTTTTTAAGCGACGCATCCACCATTTTTCACCCTTTCTGAAATATTCTCCTATATAGACTTCCGGGTGTCTATATCTGTTCAAATGTGACATTGTAATGACGAAAACGATGCCCAAATTTCACAGAATACACCCTCAAAGGCAGGCCGAATTTTTTACAATTTTTTTTTAAGCAACGCATCCACCATTTTTCACCCTTTCTGAAATATTCCCTTATAGACTTTCGGGTGTCTATATCTGTTCAAATGTGACATTGTAATGACGAAAACAATGCCCAAATTCGACAAATTTGAGCCCTCAAAGAAAGGCTGAATTTTTACAATTTTTTTTTTCAAGTGGCGCATCTACTATTTTTCACCCTGTCTTCAATCTTCCTCTATACACTTCCGAATCTCTTTTTCTCTTCAATTGTGAGATTGTAATGATGAAAAAAATGCCCAACTTTCACAGAATACACCCTCAATGTCAGGCTGAACTTTTTACAATTTTTTTAAACGACGCATCCACAATTTTTCACCCTTTCTGAAATATTCTCCTACAGACTTCCGGGTGTCTATATCTGTTCAAATGTGACATTGTAATGACGAAAACGATGCCCAAATTCGACAAGTTTCAGCCCTCAAAGAAAGGCTGAATTTTTACAATTTTTTTTTTCAAGTGGAGCTTCTACCATTTTTCACCCTTTCTTCAATCTTGCTCTATAGACTTCCGAGTGTCTTTTTCTCTTCAATTGTGAGATTGTAAAGATGAAAAAATGCCCAAATTTCACAGAATACACCCTCAAAGGCAGACTGAATTTTTTACAAGTTTTTTTAATCGACGCATCCACCATTTTTCACCCTTTTTGAAATTTTCTTCTATAGACTTCCGGGTGTCTATATTTGGATCATGGTAAGCAATAATGGTTTAAGCCACATCATTATAACTTTGAGATAATTGCTCTTACAGTTCGATTAATTAATTCAATTTCTTGCAGTTTGCGTTCGTGGCTTGACAATACATCGCCCAGATGTCACAGGTTTCCATTTATGGCTTAAATCATTTTTGCTAAATGCATAGAAGCTTAAAAACAACCCATAAAGTTGGTTAACATTTTTTTTTTCAATTGTGGGTTAACTCATTATTGCTTAACAGCATCCATTTGTTCAAATGTGACATTGCAATGACGAAAACGATGCTAAAATTGGACAAATTTCAGCCTTCAAAAAAAGGCTGAATTTTTACAATCCTTTTTTCAAGTGGCGCATCTACCATTTTTCACCTTTTCTTCAATCTTCCCCTATAGACTTCCGAGTGTCTTTTTCTCTTCAATTGTGAGATTGTAATGACGAAAACGATGCCCAAATTTCACAGAATACACCCTCAAAGGCAGGCCGAATTTTTTACAATTTTTTTTTAAGCAACGCATCCACCATTTTTCACCCTTTCTGAAATATTCCCTTATAGACTTTCGGGTGTCTATATCTGTTCAAATGTGACATTGTAATGACGAAAACAATGCCCAAATTCGACAAATTTGAGCCCTCAAAGAAAGGCTGAATTTTTACAATTTTTTTTTTCAAGTGGCGCATCTACTATTTTTCACCCTGTCTTCAATCTTCCTCTATACACTTCCGAATCTCTTTTTCTCTTCAATTGTGAGATTGTAATGATGAAAAAAATGCCCAACTTTCACAGAATACACCCTCAATGTCAGGCTGAACTTTTTACAATTTTTTTAAACGACGCATCCACAATTTTTCACCCTTTCTGAAATATTCTCCTACAGACTTCCGGGTGTCTATATCTGTTCAAATGTGACATTGTAATGACGAAAACGATGCCCAAATTCGACAAGTTTCAGCCCTCAAAGAAAGGCTGAATTTTTACAATTTTTTTTTCAAGTGGAGCTTCTACCATTTTTCACCCTTTCTTCAATCTTGCTCTATAGACTTCCGAGTGTCTTTTTCTCTTCAATTGTGAGATTGTAATGATGAAAAAATGCCCAAATTTCACAGAATACACCCTCAAAGGCAGACTGAATTTTTTACAACTTTTTTTAATCGACGCATCCACCATTTTTCACCCTTTTTGAAATTTTCTTCTATAGACTTCCGGGTGTCTATATTTGGATCATGGTAAGCAATAATGGTTTAAGCCACATCATTATAACTTTGAGATAATTGCTCTTACAGTTCGATTAATTAATTCAATTTCTTGCAGTTTGCGTTCGTGGCTTGACAATACATCGCCCAGATGTCACAGGTTTCCATTTATGGCTTAAATCATTTTTGCTAAATGCATAGAAGCTTAAAAACAACCCATAAAGTTGGTTAACATTTTTTTTTTTCAATTGTGGGTTAACTCATTATTGCTTAACAGCATCCATTTGTTCAAATGTGACATTGCAATGACGAAAACGATGCTAAAATTCGACAAATTTCAGCCTTCAAAGAAAGGCTGAATTTTTACAATCCTTTTTTCAAGTGGCGCATCTACCATTTTTCACCTTTTCTTCAATCTTCCCCTATAGACTTCCGAGTGTCTTTTTCTCTTCAATTGTGAGATTGTAATGATAAAAAAATGCCCAAATTTCACAGAATACACCCTCAAAGGCAGGCTGAATTTTTAATTTTTTTTTAAGCAACGCATCCACCATTTTTCACCCTTTCTGAAATATTCTCCTATAGACTTTCGGGTGTCTATATCTGTTCAAATATGACATTGTAATGACTAAAACGATGCTAAAATTCGACAAATTTCAGCCCTCAAAGAAAGGCAGAATTTTTACAATCCTTTTTTCAAGTGGCGCATCTGCCATTTTTCACCCTTTCTTCAATCTTCACCTATAGACTTCGGAGTGTCTTTTTCTCTTCAATTGTGAGATTGTAATGATGAAAAGAATGCCCAAATTTCACAGAATACACCCTCAAAGTCAGACAAATTAGACTTTCATGAGATCGAGTAGTTTGTTGCAGGTTCGTTTAAGAAATTCGGGTTGTGGTTTCCATGTTAGATACTGGTCGAATATGGGCCCTAGAAATATAATTTCTGTGACATAGTCGAGTCTAGCATTCCCTAGTCTTAACTGTGGTTTCTCTACTACTTGTTGTTTGGAAAACATCATGCATTTTGTTGAAAATTTGAGGCCAGTTGTTTGTGACCACTCCTCGATGTTCTGTAGAGCGATCTGCATCAAATTACTCATAGATGCAAGGTCTTTGCTTTTCGTAAATATAACTAAGTCGTCGGCGAAGAGGTGAGCTTTTACTGGTGGCTGAATTTTCTGGAGGATGTTGTTAACGGTCACCAAGAAGTGTCACGTTTAAGACTGAGCTCTGTGGTATGCCGTTTTGAAGAACTCTTGTAATGGACATGAAGTTATTGATACGATTCCCACCCTGAGGAAGTTTATCGGTGATGCAGTTTTAAAATCAATAGTATGAATCATATTTTCTATTATATCATTAGGTATGGAAGGGCAGACGTTTGAGATTATCACTCTCTTTGCTTGTGATATTAGTCATCGAATCTCCACGTCATTATTTTGAATCCTGATATGAGTATGTTCCGTTAGAAGTTTATCAACGATTTGTACTGAAGAAAGATATAAATAATATCGCCAAGTGCTACTATGTAATTTTAAGTCGTCTTATACATTCATAACTACCGCTTGCTCTTTTTTTGGGAGGACATTTTGATTTGCTTGAATATTATTATCTGTGATTTGATTTGGAAAGTGTGACATTTTAGCTCCTGTAGTCAGAAGCTGTGTGAAAACGAAGGGTTATTTCGGAAATTTATTGCCGTGATACGCGATGTTTTGCATTGTGTCTCGCGATAAGGTAAGTGCACTTCTTACCTGTGCGATAGCGCCAGGCGCCGAAAAAAGTTATCAGTGTTTTTAATTCCCGATGTCTGCTTGTCTAATAATTTTAATTATAGTATTTCTACATTTCTCTTATAAACTGCCCATACCAACGTGGGCTACAAACCGCGAGGTCAGTGCACTAAGAATAAGTGGACCACAATCCACCCAAGCAACCGTTCACGCGCTTAGGCGCCAATTTGGCGACAAGAACACAGTTGTTCCACAATTTACGTTTCGACTGCTCTTCCTCATAGATGCTTCAGATAGCTTCATGGCACTTGGCACATATGCGAGAATTGAATAGTTGCAATTCGACGCATTCGCTTTTAATGGAATATACAACGTGACCCAGAAATAAGTACATTAATTTGGAGGGGTGGTAGAACTCGTTTTTCGGTCAAGTATTTACTACAGGGGGTACTATTAGAAGCTGACGGGTGGGTAACTTCGGACCAAATACTTTCATCATACGGTATCATACGCCGGCACAGCTGAATTTTCGTGTCCCATGCCGCCAAAACGATGTAAAACAAACTCGCTGAAGTAACCTATAAATTTATTATACTGAGAGGAAAGACTTCATGGAATAAAAAGTATTTCTTATAGCTTTTGCTTCCTCCAATAGTATAAGCTCCATATACAGAATAAAATGCTACGAAGCATTTGCTTTTAGTCGCAGTATTCATACCACTCCAAATTTTTACACAATTTTAACTCAAAACTGGAGGGCTTAGAGAAAAAAAAGTATTGAGAAATTTTGTTGCTATTCACTCGCTCTATATGCTGTGAAAATTAATGTACTTATTTCTGGGGCAGCCCTGTATATTATATATCTTGCTATCTGTAAATATATCTTGCATAAATAAAAAAATGTTGTTTTAACAAAGCAAATATAGTTTATCAAATAAACATCATTTGTCTTATCAAGTTTTGTGTATTCTGTGATTCACTAGTTTTATCTAATCGTCCTTAGACTTAGAAATTTTTTATTCTTTACCGTATTTTTAAAATGTTCTACAAATCAGGTTGCAGTTAAAACGTGTCAGGAGAAATCAAATATACATTATTCTAGGCCCTTTCAAATCGTTATTTTTTAAATGTTGTAGTCCTTTTTACCTTTGATCCCAACTTAAACTTTTTAGTGATTTATAGTAACTCACAAGCTTACACATAAAATGCCTCCGAAACAAAGAAATATAGTTGCAGATTACAGGAACTAACATTAAATCTCCCTAATTTCATTAATATAAAAGCTAAAAAGAACCAAAATGGCTAAAGAAGATAAATATGGAAATTAAAGAGCAGAGTGCAAGCCAGAGTTATAGCCAAAACTATTAACAAAATGACTAGTCCCAATATATTTAGTATTTAGCGAATAAAAAGAAGTAGAAATATTGAAATAAAAATAAAAGAACGAGTAGAATGTTAGTAAGAAAATTTTTATTGTTACTACAATTACGAAAACAGATTTTCTATTTCCTATTAGCTGAGTTAATACAACATGTATGGTATATTTTAACAAAAAGTATATCTTTTTTTTACTTTATAGTGCAAACCAATTTTATAAACACAATTGTCCATTTAACATCACACTTAACACATCAGCTCCATTTCAGAAACCCCCAAATTTCTAACAATTGGTTTAGACTTTTTTATTGACTTGTATACTAAAATTGATAACAGTAGCGCTACTACAACTAACATAACACTGTTAAATATAGAAATGTTATCGGATCGATCAGAATTTGCTTGTAAAACTGTAAATTTTTCCGCTTTACTACCATTTTGTTTCTCAAAAACAGACTTAAAGTTACTGAAATATTTAAAAAAGTTGCTGCTTCTAAAATCGTCGTCAAAGTACTTAACAAACTTAGAATTTTGAAAATTTTTATTGAAAGTTTCGTCAATTTTTAATCCATTTATGCTTTCACTTATTGTTTGTTGAGTATTTTGACTGAGAACTGAGTTGTCAACTTCGACGTTTATGCAAGCAATTCCGTGGTAGTTCTCTACGCCGTGTGTACTTCCCCAAATTATTTTAATTCTACGCCATCTAGCAACTTGATCAAGTTTTAGCAGTACTTGACAGGTCCAAGGATTATAGTCGAGAGATAAAGTTTTGACGTTAGAAAAGTAGTTTACAAAATCTCCCACTTCGAAAGAGGAAATTTGATTGTGGTCGAAATACAGCTCCTGCAGATTTAGGACAGAATGGAACCTGTTATGGGGCAAAGTTGTTAATCGGTTCTCTGAAATATTTAATACTCTTAGATCGACTAAGCTGTCAAAGACACCAAACTGAAAGTTTTCTATTAAATTTCCTGACAAATCCAATTCATTGAGATTAGCTAAATCATGAAATAGCTGTGGATCAATATTTTTGATTTCATTTTTTCGGAGAATTAAAACTTGCATTGCAGTACAGTTATGAAAAACTGTATTACTAAAACTGGATAATTGGTTGTATCCCACATTTAAAGTTACCACTGAAGTCGGTTGATTGAATGGTGAGGTTGGTAAAAAACTAATTATATTGTAGCTCAAATTAATTATGCGGACACTTCCGAAGGGTGTATCAATTTTTTCGAGTTTATTGTTACTTAAGTCTAAGCTGATGATATTAACAGTTTGGTAATTTTCAATAAGAACTATTTTGTTATTAGATAAATCAATCTGATCACTGTTGGGAAATAGGTCAAAGTCGACATTTTTTATTTGAGTAAAAGACATATTAATAAATGTTTGTTTGCTGAAACCTCCACCTAAAACCCTGTTACGTTTTAGTTTTAACCCACCAAAAACCGTAATATTTTTTAATGGATTTTGTGAGAAATCTACATCGGTTAAATTATCCAAGGTTTTGAAAAAAGTCTCATTTAATGTAGATAATTTGTTGTTTCTGAAATCAAGATGTGTCAAGGACGTAAGACCTGACAGAGCCATATCTTCTATCCTGTGAATATTGTTACTGGACAAATCCAAAATATCCAGGTTGTGCAGGATGTTAAAAATCCCTTTTGAAATTTCAGTTAGTTTGTTATCATCGAGATATAATTCGCGGAGATTGACCAAACCTGTAAATGCTCCAGGAAGAATAGTTTCAATGCCGGCATGGCTTAATGACAACTTGACAATAGTTGTAAAATTATGCAATTCCAATGCATTTATAGTAGAAATTGTTGAATTTGTAATTACCAGATATTGGTCGTAGGTTTCTTCGCGATAAGGATGTGAAATTTGGCCCAATGTATGAATGTTTGAACAGAATATTGTCGAATTTGCAATAATTTCTTTAGGTTTCCATGGATATTTACCACTTCGGAATAATGGTCGAATAGGTATCGCTCGTTTATTTTTTTCTTCATAACACGAGGTACACATTTTGCACAATATAAGCAGAAGTGTAGTCTGAAAAGACAACTGCATTTTCACCTGCAAGATTTAAGTGATTAAATTTTTGTATTAAATTGTGGAAAAACTTACTTAGTTCTGAGGAAATGTGTTGTAATACAGTGGTCTCTTCACTAGTAAATTGATCTGATCAATGAGCATAATGTGAGAATATTTACTTATCAGTTATAAGATTGGGCGTGTATAAGCATCTTATCTAGAAAAGGATAGTTATATTTTATCGCCAAATCAATTATTCATTCATTAACCATTACCACAAAATATAATTTGTAAGCGGACGCTAAAGCTACCAACTTCTTTACAAGTTCCTTTACAGGACTTAATTCTTATAATCCGTGAGCGTGTCGTACGTTCACATTTAATATAACAAATAATAAATAGATTGCCATCTGTTTATCTTGTCATAATAAAATGTGATAAGTAATTTTTTAAATGTCGATAAAGGTTTGTATACACCACGGCAGTAAAGTGTCTTAGCGAACTCGGCCGTTATTCGCTTCGCTCGCTCCTTTCATAATCTTAACCCTGGTTGATGCTCAATTAACCGCAAACCATTAAGCATTAAGCACTAGCGATTAAGAAGATAAATAACACTGTTTCCATAAAACCTTCATAATTCTCGTAAGAAGTAACAATTAACCACTAAGGATTCAAGTTGGAAATTTTCAACTAACGGCGTTAGTGGATGTTGGTGCTTAGTTGAGTTTGCATGTAGGTATGCGTGAACTTTAGTTACCTTGTTTTTTCCCCACGTCAAAAGCTATCAAGCGTCAACGCCACCAGCTGTTTCACGTTTTTTTGACGTTGAGGGAAAAATAAATTACCAAAGTACGCGCATGCATTTTTGCAACCTCTAGAGCAAAATTGACAGCAGTATAAACGGGCCATTTGGCAGTTAATGCTTAGTGGTTACTTGAACATAAACTAGACTTTAGACCCGTTCAATAAAGAATTATTTTACCAATGGTAAAAACTGTAGGTAACCACCAGGTACATATTTTACAAAATATAAACAAAAGTGAAGTCTAAAAACACAACTGCATCTTCACCTACAATATTTAAATTATTAAATTTTTGTATTAAATTGTGGAAGAAACTTACTAACTTAGATAATATGTGGAAATGTGTTATAATACAGTGGTCTCTTCACTAGTGAATGAGCATAATGTGAGATATTTACAATCAGTTATATCATTGGGCGATATATGCATCTTATCTTATCGCCAACTCCCGCTAGATAGAGGCATATACATTACAATAAAGATTTGTGGAAGAAACACTAGATTTTACTGTACAAATGAAACAGCCGAAGACTTACGATAGACGTGTCTCGTGGAACAGATAAGGGAGGATGTCTGCCATTAGACAATGCAACAATGGGGGGGTGCAAGAAAGGATAAGTGCGCACGACGCTTGTGGCTTCTAGTACCGAACTATACGTTGGTCAAAGAAAATACAGCCAAGTGAAAAAGAAACGTAACTGACATTTCAGTGTCGTTGCGCATTATAAGAAAAAGCCAACGATGTCTTACTAATAGATACGTTGCAAAGCAAAATGATTGAAGCCAACATGACGTCAAATTTGGGTTTAATGTTGGAGATTAGTAGTCAGCCATGGTGGTGGGCGAAAGCTGAATACAATTGCTTTTTTAATGTGTAATATATGTATAGAAGAACCCCTGAAGAAGTTAACAAAATAAAATGGTCAACGAAACGTCGGGAATTTAACCAAGTTTCCATTACTTCTTGCCCTAACCCCTGAGAAAACAACTAAATAATTTAACAACAATAGGGTGAAAAGAATATAACAATTTCGAGAAAATGTTCGAGTTTCTGGAAATATTTTTCAAAATAGTTTTGTACTAATCTAAAAAAAATCTTCTAAAAAAAAATCGCAAGGTATGTATATTTTATGCCCAACCAACGCCTAGAGGACTTATTATTCCACGCAACTGAAAGGTATAATGTAACATTTTACTCACAAGTGATATAGTGTTAAAAGGGGTGAATTACTATGGTTACACAATGTAATTATTTTTTGAAACCTCATTTTGACAATTTCATTATTTTTTTTTATTTTATTTTTTTTTACAAGAAATTATACGTCGGGCAAAAAACTTACGTATCCTACACGTGACCGAAATGCGATTGTAACGTCGTGAGATGTGTATCACTCGTGCTATCGCACTCGTGATTCAAAGATCTCACTGGCTGACAATGAAGCATTTCTGTCACTTGTAAAGTAATCTAATATTCAATGCATTACAATATCAGATAAATAACTATGATTTAATTTTAATAACTTAGATTATTCAAAATTAATAGGCTGTGAATTTGCAAATTAATTGAAAGCAAATGATTCTTATAATTTTGTATTTTTTATTGTATAAAAGCCAAACCAAATTAAATAAAAATTATAACTATAATCATTCAGAATTATACATGGAATTATTTCATCAAAATATTTTTTTTCCATAATTATAAACAAAAGTGAAAGAAGTTGATTTATTTCTGTTCTTCTGGAATATTCAATATTATTCCGCAACCAACGACGTCTTAGTAAGACCTCGTTGTCCGTAACAAACGCAAAGTCTGACGTCACATTTGGGTTGAGATGTTGGCTTCACCCATCACTATGCATTGTAGTCCTTTCACCGTATCTATTAGTAAGACATCGTTGGAAAAAGGACGTGGTGTTCTTATACAAACGTACGCAACATCTTTACCAGTATGTGAGGAGAAATAAATCGAACGAGAAAGACTGTAACCTCACTTTCGGTAAATGAAAGATGACACAAGGATTGACACTTCTGTCAGTTCTCTCTGCTGTGAGTTGTCAAGTTTTCATCTTTTCGCCACCAGTGGCGCAACACAAAATTTAAGATTAAACGACTTACCTTGTAAGGAAGTTCAATCGTAATTATACGATTAGTCCGGTCCGAGATAGAACACCTGGTAGTAACGCATTTCCGTGCGTGTGTGTGCACTGTATGTTTAAAGAAGAAAAAAAAACACCGTGATTCAGCCCAGATCCACTTACTCCCATTACGGTTTTTAGGGAATAAGTATCGCGAATCTAGGGCCGGGATGACTGGGAGGGGTGTTCTATCTCGGACCGGACTAATCGTATAATTACGATTGAACTTCCTTACAAGGTAAGTCGTTTAATCTTAAATTATACTTCCAAGTCCGGTCCTCATAGAACACCTGGTAGTTGTTGAAAGAAAGCAGATGAGCGATGATCATACAAAAAAGACTTCTTTTTATGATTATAATTATGGTAATAATGAAAATGATTATAGTCGATTAACAAATTTCTTAAACATTAAAAGTAAAAAAGGGTAATACATAGTAACTAAGTTTGTTGGAGGCTCAAAACGCTTTTATCAAATACAGTATTATCAGCGAGGTCTGTTATAAAATTTAAAAAAGTATTGGATTTCTTTGGCGAACCTGCATTAGATCTAATAGTGTCTATACTAATTCCAGACCTATAGGATGCTGAAGAAGCTGCATGTCGAATACTGTATCCAGAAAAAAAATTAACATCGATGCCGCTTTTATTTAATACATGTTTTATCCACCTAGAAAGAGTTTGAGAAGTAGCAGCGCGAAAAGACTTCTTATGAGTGATAAATAAATTTTGGATTCTGCTAAAACAATTTTTATTTATTTTTATTTTTTTAATATAAAATTGTAAAGTTGATCCTACGCAAATATTTATTTTTTCCCAAAAAAAGGAACAATTAGTTTTGGTTGAATTGAGCTAGGGGATGAAGTTTTTAATATATCAAAAACAAGAATTTCTAATCTGTCATTGAAAACTAAAATATTATTTACTGTAATCTTACTTAAAGTTTGCAATCTATTAGCTGTACAAAGAAAAAGTAGGGTAATAGATTTTAATGTAGGTTGTGATAGGTCTTTGAGAGGGTGCCACAGAGATAAGAAATTTAATACCATCTGAGGATCCCAAGTTTGAGAATATTTTGGAAATACTGGTCTTTGTTTAACGATTCCCCTCATAAAACGATTTATAATATTTTCATCATAAGTATTTATTTTTATTTAGATTATAATTGATCTAACGAGTTGATAGTTCTATTACTAGCTCCAGAATTATAGTTCTGTTGTAAAAAATCCAAAACATATTTGATAGTAAGTCGGAAAACATCTAAATTACTTGTATTCCAAATGACCACAATTTTTTTTAAAGCTGTGTCATACTGTTTTATGGTGTTGGAACTAAGAGATTTCGTTATGGTGTTTATGGAAGAATCTTGGAAACCTCGGAGCTTATAAGTTTTCCTGATAAGACTCCTGCAACCAGGGTAAGGGACTTCCAGAGAGAATGGCTGCACCTAAAGGGACAGCAATAGATATTTATCAGGCGGAAGAATAACCAATTCTGATATTAAAAGTTTCATGAATGTGTGTCTTCTATTTTGGTACCACAACTATACCTTCACTCTACTCAACTAAAATTTTATTAAGTGTTATCGATATTAAAGAAAATGGGGGGAATGCATAGAGAATAGTTTTCCCAGTTAATTGTAAATGAATCCACTGCCTCTGAACCTGGATCCCTTTTCCAAGAAACATAATAAGCGCATTTGTTGTTCAGATTTGATGCGAATAAATCTATCTCCGGAATACCCAAGACATCAATTATTTTTATTTTTATGTTTTTGGAAGAGAGTATTCAGTTTCGATAGACTTAGACCTTGACTCGTAATCAGCTTTTTCATTACGTTGTGACTCAATATAGGATGCAAAAAATCCATTCTGCATTCCCAAATTTCGCGTGACAGATTTGATAACGTTGTATGTTTGATGCCTCCCATTTTGTTGATATAAGCAATAGCTGTTTTATTATCGATTCTCAAAAAGGATGTTGCAATATTGTTTACATTATGCAAAACATTTTAATATAGTTTTATATAAATACATATATAGTTTATATTTTTTAATATAGGCCAATAGTTCTAAATAGTTAGTGTGATACTGTATCTCTCGAGGGCTCCAGAACCCTCTTGAACTTTCTCCAGCACAATAAATTTCTAAAGCGAACAAAGGAGGTAGTTACGATTGTTTTGATGAATTTAAAGATTTCAACCACCACTGCAGATCTTTTCTAATACATAGTGGATATAATTTGAAGATGGCCGTTACAATCACCATTATACCGTTTAAGAGCTAAGTATTTCTGCCTTTCTAAAGTCTTGGTATACATCCAACCAGACTTCACAGTAGGGCAAATTGATATAAGGTTACCAAGAATTTTGGCTAATAAATAATCTAATTTTGCTATGTTGTAATTTTAGAAAATTATTAATTTTGTCTTGAATACGTTTACTTCTTTCCTCTGGGATGCATATAGTTAAGTCTGCATATAGTTAAGTCTATAGTATTAAAAACAAAGCCTAAATATTTGCATGACGTGCTGGGTTGCAAATTACTTTGTTCAAAGTAGATTAAGAAACCTACTGAGTAAAATAGTTTTACTGATTTTAAGATGTTATCCTTGCATTCTTGTTCCGAATTACCGAAAACAAGCAGATCATCCAGGTATATTAACGATAAAACTCCCATGGATCTTAATTTTTTCATAACCGGTTTCATAATTTTAGTAAATATATTTATAAGGTGCTGTGCACAAACCAAAAGGTAAGCAGGTAAACTCAAACATTTGATCCAGAAATAGAAAACGAAGATACCTTCGGTATTCTTTAGATATTGATATAGTAAAATAAGCATCTTTAAGGTCTAGTGATGCAATGAAACAACCACGAAAAATTAATGTTTTTACAGTTCGGTAGTCATCCATTTTAAAATGAGGTGGTGATATAAATTTATTTAGGTTCTTTAAGTTTAATATAAATCTATATGTGCCTTTAGGTTTTGGCACTACACAAACTGTGGGTTTGTCAGGCTACATTTACTTATGGCACCAATCTTTAAAAGATTAGGAAGGGCCTCTTTGGACAAAGCCACTTCTGCCCTCGCAAATGATTGTGGTATCGCCAAATAATTTTGGATAGGCGGCTCGTTAAAAGGAATCCAATAGCCTTTAATGCACTGTAGAATATTAAAATCGTGGGTTAATTTACACCACTCGTTCCAAAAATGTTGTAGTCTGCCAGTAAAACAATGTACCTTTAATGAGGACGGTGCTTGCTCCCCATCTTCCGTTCCTCTTGCTTCCGGAAGTTGGTTTGCCGTACGTATTCCTTCCTAAGGGAACTGGATTCTCGAGATGGATAAAGATTTTGTTTGAATTTCGTGTTGCGTAGAGGGCGCTCGGAGTTTAAAGAATGTTGGGCTGATGTTGACGGACATGATTTGGTAAAGGTCGTTTTTGCCTTGAGCTCATGACTTGTTTTCTTGACTGCCTGAGCAGATTTACATTTTTCTGCAAAGTCCGCACCGAAAAGAAGAGAATCAGTTACACAGTCCCTCGCAGTTTTTTGAACTGAGGAGTCCAATTTGGGATGAGCCCGGTATCTACGATGAATCGACAATAAGTGATGAACATTGCATAACATTTTTCCCGAGTCTGCTAACAACGCTCTAAGTTCTTCACTTTTCTGATTTGGTTCATCAAGTAATAAATTTAATGCTGAGTCTAGTGCAGCGAGACCGGTGCCTATTTCACTTTGGAATCTGGCCATAAAAGAGTCGACTCTTGTTTCGTTTTCATTAAACAAATTCAACAATTCCGGAGTTAATTTTGGAGTGCTCAAAACAGGACAATTTTCCGGTACAACCCATTTTTCCAATAATTTATCCCTTCCGGCTTTGTCTAAACCCACCGTCAGATAACTACTCCAACATGATACCAGATTCTCGTTAAGCGAAGGCCCCATTTTTTTTTGCAGTCCGGATCTGTTCCTAATAGCAAATTATAAAAGCCTGAATTGTTATCGAATTCGACATCCGAGCTGTCTCTAACCGATATGGCTATGTTTTGACTGGGAGGCGACACGCAAAATGATTCGTCAGCAGCGCTGTCACTGCTGCTGCCTGAACAAGAACAGAAAGATCTTACCAAAAATGTTCAGAAACCAGGAGTGAGCAAAAGATGCATAACATTATAAGCTCCTGTAATAAAAAAGAAAAGTTTTTCTACCACGCAGGGCATAAAGTGAAAAACTTTCTCTAGATTACATTTATCCATACGTCACGCAGGACTGTAACACCATCCCGGCCGACCCAATTTTAATTAGTCACTTTGTAATTTTTAAATAACTTCGCCTTGTAGAAAATAAGCTTGTCAACGATAGAAATCACCCAAGCGGCGAGTTTTGTTTACATAACGTTCCCAGACTCATAAATTAGCTTTCTTTGGAATGTTTAAGAGGGTCGTTTTCGGCGACTCGCCCCAAAATTAACACATATTGAGAAACTGTAGTCAGTCTTGCTTTTTTCTTCAATCGAACAAGTGTTCATTATCGAGGTTTGATTTAAGATTAATTCAAAAGTGATTGAGGTGAGGTTTTCACTGAGCAAATAATCCAGGTGCATTTGTAATCATTTCTGAGTCTAAGTTAAAGTGTTTTGAGTGATTTATTGCTGTGAAATTGCCAGACAACAGATTGGTGAGTCCGTTCTAATTTACATTTAACTGTTAATCAATTGCAAGTTGATATTATCATGAGAGTACTATAGTTATTTTGAAATATTGCTGAGATTGAAGTACTGGTTGATGCATTAATTGAATCATTGTTGAGTTATGATATTTGTACAAGAGACATTATTGATAATGAAGTACTGGTTGATTCATTAATTGAGTCATTGTTGAATTGTGATATTTGTACAAGAAACATTATTGATAATGAAGTACTGGTTGATTCATTAAATGAGTCATTGTTGTGTTATGAGTTTTGTACAACAACAATTATAGTTTTGAGATATTATTGAGATTGAGCCTTGACGTCAAGTTAATTAATCTGTAATTATTCTGCCGACCTCCCAATGTGAATCCAAGGACTACTGGGGGTGCTGGTGGGAGATCGTTGATCATTGCACTGGCCCATCAGCACTTTGGGGAGATTTATGATATCTCCAGGATGAATTCTAGAGTTCTCCATTTGTATTGATTTTTGTACTCGTTGAGTATGCTGGCAGTACGAGTCCGGATTAAGTTTAATCCATTGCACGGATACTACTGTCGGAGTTGAACCAGTTAGTCATGACTCAGGTAGGGTAAAGCCCAGACGGTCACGCGGACAAAGGCTCTATCAGGGGATACCCCGTGACGGTATTGCACATCCTTTTGATAGGCCTAAGACTAGTTAAGATGGAGCGGGGTGGTACATTTCAGATATCTACACCGTGGTGACTGAAGAGTAGCTGTTCTTACATCAGCAGCTCTACCATCTTGCCATCATCATCTCTACCATCTCATCATCATCATCTCTACCATCTTGCCAGCACTATCATCATCATCAGCATGTCACCACGTGCCATCGTTAGCAGGGGTATCGTTATGATGCTCAGGTACCGCCCATTGCACGACTCACTTCTAGTCGTTTCAGTAATAGTCTAGGCAGGAGCTCTGGGTTTCCCCGGTCAAAGAAGGACCGCGTTTGTACGTTTGGGGTCTCTCACAGCTCCATTGCACTGCTTGCTATTACTTGAGTGTCTAAGGTCTCCTAACTACCTAGGCAGAGCTCAATCGAAATGTTAATAATTGATAATATGTTTGATAATTGAGACAATTGATAATAATTGATATGATTAAGTATTCAGGTTCTAAAGCAGACCAGTATCATCAGTTGATCAGTAAATGACGAACTCAAAGTATTAATTCTAATCTGTTGATTTGAAAGACTCAGAAAAGGTTACAATTTAAGATTGACGAATCTAATTAGGATTAGTTGTTCATAAATCATTTTCCATTTAGAATTGCAACATGACCTTTCGATACTCGATACCTCTCTCGACCAACATAACTGGCCATCCAAGGAGTAATTTTGTAAAACAGGTAAAGCACTTAATATTAAAATTTTAATGTGTTAAAGACGTTAGGCCTTTTGTTCACACGATGTAATGACAAATTTTGATAAATGGGAATTAACACTCAGTATAATTGAATTAACACTCAGTATATTTTCAAATAGAAAAACAACGTGTTACAGGACTATGAAAATTGGATAATGTGATTTTGTCACGTCTTAACCACGCAGGGCATAATAAGAGTGACAATAACCCGGGCTTACTGGTGCTTGATGAGATGTTTAGGGACTCTTCTAATTTCGTTAATTTCTTTTTGAGTTTCTTCAATTTTCCTACGGATTTTCGTTTTAAATTGCCAGGCATCTTAGGAGCAATTTCACGAACACCCGCACACAAACGCACTGAAAACCGTAATAGGAGTAAGTGGATCTGGGCTGAATCACGGTGTTTTTTTTTCTTCTTTAAACATACGGTGCACACACACGCACGGAAATGCGTTACTACCAGGTGTTCTATGAGGAACGGACTTGGAAGTATAAAGGCATAAAAAAGGCAAATTACAGAAAATAGCATAAATACTCGTTTCATAATACCTTGAAGTACTCATTTTTTAAAATAACTACGTCACTCGTTTTTTAACCGACTTCAAAAAAGGAGGAGGTTATCAATTGTTTTTTTTTTTTAATGTTTGTTACCGCAGAACTCCGTCATTTATAAACCGATTTGTAAAATTCTTCTTTTATTTGAAAGAGTATACTTACAGGTTGGTCCTATTGTCACCATTTCAGAATCTGATGAGGGGATCTCATGGAAATCGAGAAAAATCCTCAAATTTTCGCTCCCTTTAATTAACCGACTTCATGTATGTTTACCGATTTCTTCGTCAATTATGGACCGATTTACAAAATTCTTCTTTTATTTGAAAGGGTATACTCTAAAGATGGTTACATTGTTAAAAAATCAGGATCTGATCAGGGAATCCCATGGAAATCGGGAAAAATCGTCAAATTTTCGCTCCCTTTTATTAACCGACTTCATGTATGTACACCGATTTCTTCGTCAATTGTGGACCAATTTACAAAATTCTTCTTTTATTTGAAAGAGTATACTCTAAAGGTGGTTACATTGTTAAAAAATCAGGATCTGATCAGGGAATCCCATGGAAATCGAGAAAAATCCTCAAATTTTCGCTCCCTCTTTAACAGACTTATCATGTATGTTCACCGATTTCTTCGTCAATTGTGGACCGATTTACAAAATTCTTCTTTTATTTGAAAGGGTATACTCTTGACGTGGTTCCATTGTCAAAAAATCATTATCTGATCAGGGAATCCCATGGAAATCGAGAAAAATCCCCATATTTTTTCTTCATTTTATGTATATAACTATGTTCATACCGATTTCTTCGTCAACTTTATTCAGGACCTCAATATTGGAGAAGCGTCTTTACTAGGTATCACTAACTTATCACTTAAAATTGTAAAAAAATTGCTTTAAAAAAAAAAGAGAACCGACTTCAAAAAGTGAAAAATAATTGAATACAGGTATTATTACATGTACTACCCAATGATCTGTCTGAAGTCGGTGCTAAGCGAAATACATGTATTAGTATTCAATTATTTTTCACTTTTTGAAGTTGGTTCTCTTTTTTTAAGCAAATTTTTGTAAACTTGAATTCGTGCTTTAACACTGGTCTTATAAAACTTGTTCTTTAATATTCTATTACGACATTCAAAAAAGGTCAAAATTATTGGTGATAGCAATTTATTGAATTTAAATGTAAACCCAAATTTTGTCGACAATCTTTTATATTAAATTTAATTACATCATTGATAACAGGAAATCATACTGTTGTTTATATCGAGCCATCAAGATAATTTGTAATCGAGTCATCCATTCTTTAAACGAGAAATTCTCAAACAGGTTTTGATTGTCAAAAATACGTGAAATTTTAAGGAAAATACATTTATTTCATTTAACTGTTTATTATCAACTTATTATCATTTATTTCATTCATTTTTTTGGTGATTCTCAGCCTTAATTCTTGTAAATTAGGAAGAGGCGTTCGGTAAATGGAATTTTTTAAATAAAGCCACAAAAAAAGTCTGCAGTTGTAAGATCTCGGAATCCAGATATTTTCTGTGTTCGACTAATAAGTCTGTTATCAAAGAACTCTCGTAACATAGCTATTGTGGTCCTTGCTGAATGTGCTGTAGCCCCATCTTGTTGAAAATAGCCAAGTACCAATGCGTCATCATGAAGTTCCAAAATCACTTGTTGATATGTAAGTGCAGTTAGGTTACCTGAAAGAGGATTCAAAAATTTTTTAGGTTTAAATAACTAATAATGAATGACTTACCTTCAAAAAATTGATAATTGCTGGCCACACACCAATTTTTTGTGGATGTAAGAGCCCTCTACATAAACATGAGGCTTTTCACCTTATATTTTGTGAATGTTTTCTCCAACAAATCATCGTAAAACGTGTTCAAAAACCATTGACAATATGCAGCCCTTAATGGAAAATCATCTTGATGCAGTTCTTGTACACATATCGATATGGATATAAAACTAAATCTTTTTTTAGTATTCCTTGACATGCCCATTTCGAAAATACGACTCAACAATAAACGCGTTGTGTTCTAATGAAAATGCCATTTTTAAGCAGTGAGCAAATAAAGTTCTTAAAAGAATTGATTTTATAAAGTAGAGAGACTATTTCACTAGACAAACATAACACAACAACCAACATCAACAACGCAAGCGGCAAGATACTGAGATTTGAGGTTAAGTTAATTCTTCAAATTCATTTGACATTTGATGGCAGTGGTTCAGGTTCCATCAAAGTGGGATTTCATTTATAGACAAGATCTGGAGATAAATTGAAATTAACAATAAAAAAATAGGTTGTGGAGGCTACATTTTTTCGCATCTGTTTAAAAATTTATTTCCTAAAACCTAAAAATTATTTTTTAAACTTTTTGAATGATGTAACTTTAGATGCCACAATTAAGCATATCAATCGCGAAAGACACACGAATTCGAATTCATGGATGACTCGATTACAAACTATCTTGATCGCTCGATATTTCATTCCTTTTTGTACGAAATAATTCATAAAGATTGTGTATTCCAATAGTTATTATTATTAGTTTATGATTCATTCATGACTCCTCGTCAAGTGCTGTATAACATACTGCACACACAAATTTAACAGATAACAAAGAAAAAAAAAGTAAAATAAATGCGTCAATCAAAAGTAGAAAGAATCATTCCAACATTCAGAAAATCGCGTTATTATTATGAACTTGTTTTTTTTTAAGAAATAAATTTCTACCTCTAAAGCAACCATCAATTGCTTGAAAAGTTAATGGCCCTTCAAACGACGGAAATAGTCCTAAAAATTATACGAATAGAATAGTAGCCACCTCTTATGATTAAAATAAAAATACATATTGTAACGTAGCCTGAGCCGGGCGGGTTCGAGGATTCTTCCGGTCGCTCGCCACGCGAATGTGACTGCGCGTTAGTTCATGTATACTGGACATGGCTTCCTGTAATTCGTCTACGTAGTTTCCCACGTCCTTCCGCTCTTGTCCCGGTGATCCGAAAGCCAGATCGCATGGTAGACGCATTTCCCGTCCAAACAGGATCTTCGCCGGTGTCTGGTGGGTCGTCTCGTGAATTGCCGCTCTGTACGCCAGCAAAAACAAAGGTAGACGCCGATCCCAGTCCCGCTGATGTTAATCGACCACCTTGGACAAGTGCTGCTCCATGGTCTTGTTGAAACGCTCGACCATTCCATCTGACTGAGGATGCAGGGGTGTCGTCCATGTCTTCCGTACACCCAATAGTTTGCAGACGCCCTGGAACACTCCAGATTCAATGTTCCGCCCTTGGTCCGAGTGCATTTTCAGTGGAAGTCCGTAGCGGCAAATCCAATTTTCTACCAACGCCCTGGCAACCGTCTTGATTGGGTAGGGCATAGGCTTCCGGCCACTTGCTAAAGTAGGCGATGACCACCATGATGTACTTGTTCCCCGTATCAGTGGTAGGAAACGGACCTGCTACGTCGAAGGCTATTCTCTCGAATGGTGCTCCAACGTTGTACTGCTTCATGGCTCCTCGACTACGCGTCTGTTGACCGTTGCTCGCCGCACAAGTGTCACATTTTCGACACCAGCTCTCGACATCGTTTTGAACGTTCACCCAATAGAAGCGTTCACGGACTTTCCCCATGGTCTTATTCACGCCCAGATGTGCGCCGGACACTCCACCGTGGATTTCTTGCAAGACCTCCTTTACGCGACACTTGGGCAAAACCAGTTGCATCGGCACCGATTTTCCGTCTGCACTCTCCCATGCTCGCTTCAGCAGGCCATTTTCCACCTTCAGTGAATCCCATTGGGCCCATAGTGCTTTTAGAGCAGGACTCTTGTCCGAGATGTCTTGCCATTGTGGTCTCTGATTTCCGTTCTCTTTGCTTTCTAAAATTGGACTAATCTCGCTATCTCCAAGTTGTTCTGCACTCATCTCCGCCGTTGTCCATCCATCTTGAGGTTGCAAAACCAATCTCTTCACGCCCTCGAATTCTTTGGATGCCTCTCTCCGACTGCAATGTTTGCAGTCATTCCGGCACGGCCTCCTAGAAAGTGCGTCCGCATTCTGGTGTGATCTGCCTGGTCGGTGTTCGATTTCAAAATCATACTGAAGCCTCTCCAACCATCTGGCTGTCTGTCCTTCTGGATCCTTAAGGCTTAACAGCCACCTCAACGCAGCATGATCCGTTCGGATTTTGAAGTGTTGACCGTACAGGTACTTGTGAAAATGTCCTACTGCATTTACGATTGCCAATAACTCCTTCCTCGTAACGCAGTAGTTTCTTTCCGGCTTAGAAAGCACCTTGCTATAGTATTCGATGACTTTCTCTTCGCCTTCCTGTACCTGCGAAAGGACTGCCCCGATACCGTTGTTACTGGCGTCTGTATCCAGAACATACCGCCCCTTTACTCTCGGGTAAGACAGAATAGGAGCCGTGCACAGCGAGATCTTCAAAGTTCTAAACGCTGCTTCGCTCTCGTTATTCCAGATAAATGGAGTTTTGTCTTCCGTGAGTCTGTGCAGAGGCTTGGCAATGTCAGCAAACCCTTTGACAAATCTGCGATAGTAGGTACAGAGGCCCAAGAAGCTTCTCAGCTGGTGCTTGTCCCTTGGTCGTGGCCACTCGCGGACGGCCGCGATCTTGTCTGGATCTGTTTGTACTCCGCTGGGCGAAACCACATGGCCCAAGAACTTCACTTCTGTCTGGAATAATCGGCATTTCTTGGGGTTGAGCTGAAGGTTGGCATTCCGCAGGCGGCTGAAGATCTCTTCCAAATTTTTCAAATGTTCTTCGAAGGTTCTTCCAACTACCATGACGTCATCGAGGTACACCAAGCAGGTTTTCCATGTCAGCCCTCGCAGAACCAGTTCCATCAACCTCTCGAAAGTGGCTGGAGCGTTTCAGAGTCCAAATGGCATGACGTTAAACTGGTAGAGACCGCTTCCAGTCGAGAACGCCGTCTTCTCTTTGTCATTGGGATGGATCTCAACTTGCCAGTAGCCGCTTTTCAAGTCCAGGGTTGAAAACCACTGCGATCCCGACAACATGCTTAGGGTGTCATCGATACGTGGCAACGGATAGCTGTCCTTCTTAGTTACATCGTTCAGCCGTCTGTAGTCAACGCAAAAGCGAGTGGAACCATCTTTCTTCGTTACCAATACAACTGGTGACGACCACGGGCTTGAGGAGTCTTCAATTATTCCGTCTGCTTTCATTTTGTCCACCATCTGAGCCACCTCTTGGTGTTTTGCGAACGGAAGTCTTCTTGGCGGTTGTCGGACCGGAGCAACATCTCTTGTGTTGATTCTGTGCTGCACCATGTTGGTTCTGCTGGTGCCTCGGTCTTCTGTAGCAAAGATGTCAGTCTCCTTGCGGATAAATGCCATGGCCTTCCCTAATTGATGGTTCGTAAGGTGTTTCCAGTCTTCTAGGAAGAGCTTCTCTACACTCGTTCGCTGAGCCTCTTTTCTGTTACACCCAACAGGTTGTTCTTCGCAACGGACGACCCGTAGTACAGGATGGTATAGTCCCATCGTCTGCCCTTTCTGTAGTGTAACACGACTTTCGCCTAAATTAGCTACACGGATAGGAATTCGTCCATTAACCTCAACGAGTGTTCTTGCTACCATGATCTGTGTTTTCTATGTCACGTCCGGGTTGGTGGTCACGTTGGTCTGGTCTTCCGATCGAGACGGTCGCTCCGGTGTCGACGGTCATAGAACAGCCAGCTCCGTTGATTCGACCCTCCAGCAACAGACTGTCGTTCCTTCTTCGTAGCTGCGACACGGAGATGACCCTAGGGGCTTTTGTGGGGCCAGCTAGCACACGCCCCAAAGCGCTAGCTGGACTTAGTTTCCCGACTGCCTTGAGCTTGAAGGGCCGGACTCCGGATTTCTATGGGTCTGCTCCGGCGATCTCCTTGAACGGCAGTCCCTCCTCAGAAGACCCACTCTCCCACAATTAAAGCATCTGGGTCTGCCTGTCATGCTTCCGTGCCGCATTTCCTCAAGCAACGTCTTTATTTCTCGCAGCAGGTCGTTTCCGTCTTTCGGGGCTTCCTCCATAGTTACTGCTCGCAGACGTTGAGCCGCCGGACGACAAGCGTTTTTAGCCGCCTCGAACTCCAGGGCGTGCACGAGAGCATCGGCGCATTTTTGATGTCTACCTAGTCTCAACATTTGCTGCAACTCACCGTCGCGGACCCCATCAATAAACGCGCTTGTTCCAAGTTGGTGGTGGAACTCGCTAGGGGCGCTTGGGTAGGCCAGATGTACGAGTCTCTCAACGTCCGCCGCAAACTCCTGCAGGCTTTCGCCATTCTTCTGAACTCGTGACTTCAGCTGTGACTGGTACACTTGGTTCAAGTGGAGGTCTCCATACCGCAGCTCGAGAGCGTTGACCACGGCGACGTAGTTCTTTTGTTCCCTCTCCGGGACGGTTTGCAGCAGCTGAAGAGCTTGTCCTCGCAAGGATAACACCAGTGCAGTGGCTTTCTCTTCTTCACCCCAGTTGTTCATTTCGGCCGCTGCCTCGAATTGCCTCCTGTACATAAACCATGAGGTCTGGCCATCAAAAGTCGGAGGTTTTAGCCTTTTTGATGACGGCTCTGACACGACTGACTGCCCGGTTGTCATCCTTTTCAGCTTTGTTTCCATTTCCTTGACTTTCTTTTCCAAATCTTCTTTTATCCCTTTTACGTCTTCTTTCATTTCCAGAACTTCTTCTTTTACAACTTCTTGAATTTCTAGAACTTTCCTTTCCACAACTTGAACCTTTTCTTCCACGTCTTTTTTAAAAGTGTTTTGCAAAATGTCCAGCTGATCGAAAATTCTCTTCTGTTCCTCTTGTCGTCGATTTTCTTGTTCTTCATTTTCTTCTTGTCGTCGCTTCTCTAGTTGTTCTAGAAGTGCCATTTGTTCTTTCCTTTCTTCTTGTCGTCTCTTTTCTTGCTCTTCTTTTTCTTCTTGTCGTCGCTTCTCTAGTTGTTCTAGAAGTGCCATTTGTTCTCTCCTTTCTTCCTGTCGTCTCTTTTCTTGTTCTTCTCTTTTTTCTTGTCGTCTCTTTTCTTGTTCTTCTTTTTCTTCTTGTCGTCTCTTTTCTAATTATTCCAGAAGAACGGCCATTTATTCTTGTAGAGCCTCCTTGGTTTTACTTCTCGTGACTCTTCCAGAAGGTTGCTTTGACTTGCGTCACGTACCGGTTGGTTCGATGTTTCTTCTTTTTTTTTACGTCCGCTTCTTTAAATCCCACTTCTGACACCAATGTAACGTAGCCTGAGCCGGGCGGGTTCGAGGATTTAAAGAAATGTTCTGGCGCACACCGTATTTACAAACTTTTATTAAAAAAAAGACTACTAAGACTAACTTTTCACAATGTACAGACTTTCACAATATCACGCGCTGATCACTTGTTCACGATGCTTCCAATAGACTGACTGCTCCGTTGTTTGATCCCTTCTTATACCGCTCGCTTCGTTCTCGATTTCTTCTATTCCCGGAATCATGAGATCATGTTTCCGACGCAATGGATTATTCTAGAATAATGAGATCAGTCTCTTGTACGAGCGTGGTATAGCATGAGATCACCGCCACAGAGTCTTCTAGACTTATGAGAGCATCCCATGTGAATAATTATTCCCAGACGTTCTCATGTAGACTATTCCAGATTAATTACGTTATCATACGTGGTGAGATCATCATGACATCATCCGCTTCCGGGCCGTCGCGCCGTCGTCTCAATATATTAAAATATCTATCATGCATGAAAAAACAATTACCTTCATCTTTGGTCTGAGATTCTTAGTGAGACAGAATGTGCTGATTTTCTTCTTGACTTCAGTTCAGTTTTGGCCTGAAATGGGTTTGTTTTACGACATTTTGGAGTACAGTTCCGAGCTATTCTTCTTTTCACCATTCTTAAAATGGCAACTACAGACCACCAGTTCCAAGTTCATCATCTCTCCTAGCAATTTTGTTTAATACCAAAACTGTGTAAGGACAATGCATTGAAAGATACCTCAGCAGTCGATTCAATTTTTGCCTGTCTTTTTAGTCGCGTCAATAAATACATAAAACAGGCAATCTTCGGAAGCCCTCAAAAACAGCTTAGATTTTAATGATTTTTTTTTGTGAATGTTTGTTTTTATATATTATTCAAAATCAGAAACTTTTTGAGGTGGGGAAATAATTATTTATATTGTTTAAACACTATTTATTATATTTATATAAAAAAATTAGTTTTTCAATACTTATTCTACAAATAATATACGAAAGTAAATTATAAAATTATTATGAATTGTGGATTATTTATTTCAGACATTTATAAATAAAATAATTAAAAATTGTTCATCAATACTTGTAGGAAGGAAAAATTTGAGAATTTTCCTCGATTTCCATGGGAGTCCCTGATCAGATCCTGACTTTTTGACAATGGAACCACCCCAAGAGTATACCCTTTCAAATAAAAGAAGAATTTTGAAAATCGGCCCACAATTGACGCAGAAATCGGTGAACATGTACATGATGAAGTCGGTTAATAAAAGGGAGCAAAAATTTGAGGATTTTTCTCGATTTCCATCGGATTCCCTGATCAGATCTTGACTTTTTGACAATGGAACTACCTCAAGAGTATACCCTTTCCAATAAAAGAAGAATTTTGTAAATCGGTCCACAATTGACGAAGAAATCGGTGAACCTACATGAAGTCGGTTAATAAAAGGGAGCGAAAATTTGAGGATTTTAAATAATATTAATAGTTATGTCTCCGCTCCAAAAGGTTTCTGATTATAAATAATATAAAAAAGCAAATATTAAAAAAAAACATCAAAATCGGAGCTGTTTCTGAGGACTTCCGAGAAAAAGACTTCATTGACGCGACGAGACTTTGGAAATCCAGAAAATAGTTCTTTCAGGTACTGTAATGCTCATAGTGGCTTACAATACTCTTACAAATAGTCAGGAGCCCAACACATGCCCATAAATAAATAAAATAAACTGTTGTTTAATTTCGAGTTTAGAGGATATGTCAAAATGGTGTGTTCAAATGTTGGCGCAAAAGTGACAAATCTATTATATTTTTTTTTTAATTTACCAGAAGAAATCAGATATTTTCACGCGCAGTCCAGAAATTAGAGCCTATAAGGATACCCAATCGGGAACTCATACTTAAGAAAGGCGCTAGTGACGAGAAGAAAAATAACAACTGAATTTCCGCATGTAATAGACATGTAATAAACGTAGTTCCCGTTGGTGTCAACCTGCTAGAGTTACAAAGTTTATATACAGGACTTAATTCTTATAATCCGTCAGCGTGTACTTACGTTCACATTTAATATAACAAATAATAAATAGATTGTTATCTGTTCACTTTGTCATAATAATCGTGATGAGTTATAATATCTCCATTTTTTAAATAAATTATTACGATTGGCGATAAAGGTTTGTATGCACCGAAAGTCAGTAAAGTGTCTTTATCGAACTCGCTCGCTCGCTGCATAATTAAAACATTACTTTACTGACTTGTAACATAAATAACTATTACTATTAGTTTTAACAAAGCAAAGAAAGTTTATCAAATGAACATACTTTGTGTAAAGTACCACAGTGATAATAAAATCATTTTGCAGTTGTGGGAACACGATATTTGGAGGAAGTTGTTATCCAGTTTAGGTTCAATGTCATTTAATAAAGCAGAATTATATTTGTTTTAATGAAGAAACGTTTTGTGTTTTCTGTGAGTCATTTTTTAAATGTTGTAGTCCCCTTTATCTTTTATCCCAACTTAGTCCTTTTTAGATTTTTTTGTGATTTGTAACTAATAACTCTAGTCTTGCACAAATTTACAGATAAAATGCATTCCAAACAAAGAAATACATTTCAGATAACAGGTAGTGACATTCTCACCTCTTAAACTAAAAGCACTTAAGCAAAATGGCTAAAGAAGATAAAAACGGAAGGGTACACAAAGTTGATTGCAGCCAAAACTTATTCAGACTAAAAGAAAAAGGGAGACAAAATAACTCGTCCCAGTTTATGTAAGAAAAGGAAAGAAGATGTTATTAAGAAGATTAAACCAGTGGAAGGTACATATAAGAAAATCTAGAAATACAGATACAAATTAACTGTTTATTCAATTAATACAACATTAGAGAGTTAAAATTCTACAAACTGTACATACATACATTTTGTTAACATATAGCATACATCTTTTTTTACCTTATAATGCAAAACCAATTTTACCAACAGCATCATTCTTAACACAGCTCCATTTCCGAAACTGTCAGAGTTGGAACAATTTGTTTGAATTTTCTTATTGAATTATTTACTAAAATTACTAAAATTGATAGCAGTATTAGCGCTACTACAACTAACATAACACTGTTAAATATAGAAACATTATCGGGTCGATCAGAATTTGCTTGTAAAGCTGTAAACTTTTCCGCTTTACTCCCATTTTGTTTCTCAAAAACAAACTTAAAGTTACTGAAATATTTAAAAAAGTTGCTGTTTCTAAAATCGTCGTCAAAGTACTTAACAAACTTGGAATTTTTAAAATTTTTATTGAAAGTTTCTTCAATTTTTAATCCATTTATGCTTTCACTTATTGCTTTTTGAGTGTTTTGACTGAGATCTGAGTTGGTAACTTCGACTTCGTTTACGCAAGCAATTCCGTGATAGTTCTCTACGCCGTGTGTAATTCCCCAAATTATTTTAATTTCATGCCTTTTAGCAACCGTGTCAAGCTGTAACAGTTCCTGACAAGTCCAAGGGTTATGGTCAAGAGATAAAGTGTTTACGTTAGAAAAGTATTTTTCAAAATCTCTCACTTCGAAAGAGGAAATTTGATTGTGGTCGAAATACAGCTCCTTCAGATTTAGGACAGAATGGAACCTGTTATGGGGCAAAGTTGTTAATCGGTTTTCTGAAATATTTAATACTCTTAGATCGACTAAACTGTCAAAGACACCAAACTGAAAGCTTTCTATTAAATTTCCTGACAAATCCAATTGATTGAGATTAGCTAAATCATGAAATAGCAGTGGATCAATATTTTTGATTTTATTTTTTCGGAGAATTAAAACTTGTATTGCAGTACAGTTATGAAAAACTGTATTACTAAAACTGGATAATTGGTTGTATCCCACATTTAAAGTTACCACTGAAGTCGGTTGATTGAAAGGTGAGATTGGTAAAAAACTAACTTTATTGTGGCTCAAATTAATTATTTGAATACTTCCGAAAGGTTTGTCAATTTTTTCGAGTTTATTGTTACTTAAGTCTAGACTGCTGATATTAACAGTTTGGTAATTTTCAATAAGAACTATTTCGTTATTAGATAAATCAATCTGATCACTGTTGGGAAATAGGTCAAAGTCGACATTTTTTATTTGAGTCAAAGACATATTAATAAATGTTTGTTTGCTGAAACCTCCACCTAAAACCCTATTACGTTTTAGTTTTAACCCACCAATAACCGTAATATTTTTTAATGGATTTTGTGAGAAATCTACATCGGTTAAATTATCCAAGGTTTTGAAAAAAGTCTCATTTAATGTAAATAATTTGTTGTGTCTGAAATAAAGTTGTGTTAAGGACGTGAGACCTGTCAGAGCCATATTTTCTATCTTCTGAATATTGTTATTGGACAAATCCAGAATATCCAAGTTGTGCAGTATGTTAAAAATCCCTTTTGAAATTTCAGTTAATTTGTTATCATTGAGATATAATTTGCGGAGATTGACCAAACCTGTAAATGCTCCAGGAAAAATAGTTTCAATGCCTGCATGGCTTAATGACAACTCGACAATAGTTGTAAAATTGTGCAATTCCAATGCATTTATAACCGGAATTGTTGAATTCGTAATTACCAGATATTGCTCGTAGGTTTCTTCGCGATAAGGATGTGAAATTTGGCCCAAGGTATAAATGTTTGAACAGAATATTGTCGAATTTAAAATTTCTTCACCTTCGTATAAATATCGACCATTTCGGTATACTTCTCGAAAAGGTATCGCTCGTGTATTTTTTTCTTCATAACACGAGGTACAGATTTTGCACAATATAAGCAAAAGTGTAGTCTGAAAACACAACCGCATCTTCGCCTACAACATTTAAATAACAATTTTCGTATTAAGTTATGAAAAAACTTACGTAGATAATTTATGAGGAAATGTAGTCTCTTCGCTCTTGAACTAACCTAGTGAATGAGCATAATGAGAGAATATTTTTACTATCGTAATCATAGCATTGGGCATGCATAAGCATCTTATCTGAAGGACAGCGCGAACTCATATTTGAGAATTATTATCTAACAAAACTAATGCACTTGGTCCATTGTAGAGTGCTTACCAAAACAATGTTTTTCAAATAATTGTTATTTAACTCCCTACATTAAATTGACCAATGAAATTATTATCCAGGTGTCCCATTTAATACATTCCTGTGTAATTAGTGAAAGTCAAAAAAATAATACAAAATTTTTATTATAATGGTATAACCACAACAAATAATTTCTAACATGTAATAGCATTGTTTAAGTATATTATAGTTGGACCATCTCCATATTAAAAAAACTTGTACTAAAATCTGAGCTTTGGGACAACTTATCCAGGTGGCCGGGACAACTTTTTGTTTAAGCTTCTCACCAGGAGAGTGCGCTGATTAACATTTACCAACAATCGGCTGCTGATGTTGTACGAGGCGGTTTCAATATGTTACGGATATCGTTGTTGGGAAGAAATTTAATTCGCCGTCCGACCGACTTCCAGGAAATCGTTATTCTTTTATTTAAGACCTTTTATTTACGCATCGAGGAGCTCTCAACTCATGTCTTCCACGATCTCAGGGTACTACAAACTATACGTGTAGATTTATTGTGCTCTATTATAATACATATTTGAAATTTTGAACAATGAACATGGGTTTATGGTTTAAGTTTGGTTTAAGCATTGTTTTTAAGATACCTACATGGTTATAAACGTCCGACATTTTACATTAACGGGCAATTTGATTTGGATAAATTTGAACTTTTTGAGTAATATAATAATAAATTATGAATTCATTCTTTTTATATGGATAGCAATTAAATGTTCGGTATTTTAATACCTTATGTAAAAAATACTAAACTACTACTATTTCATTTCGACACATTTACAAACATACCCCTAAGGGCACTAAATTCGGGCTACGCGGGCTGCAGTGTTTTGCGAGTGAAAAGATGCCAGTAGTAAAAAAAAAGAAATAAAATACCGACTAGGTATTTAGTGTTTTTTACCGACCATTTAATTTGTTTCGTTTTTATATGGCCTGGGAAAAATAATGAATTTAACGAAAATTAATGGAAAATAAATTGTTGATAAAATATGGACATGATCTGCTCGTAAAAATTCCAGCTCTACGCATTTCAGGAATAATGCACCTACCTAAGGGTGGATTTAAAACAAGAAAGAAAGAAAGAAAGAAATTTATTGGTGCTATCAGTTTTTAAACATACGTACAAATAATTTAAAAACTACATACATATAAATAAATTTAAAAATTGTTACACAGGTCATAAAATATATAAAATAATAGACAATTTATAAGTTCATAACACATTAAGAACGGGTCATGGATATATGTAGTGATCTATCGAAAATAAAGAAAATAAAGAAGTTCTCATAAAAAACCTGCCTTCCGACATGCACAGGTGCTATACAAAGCGAGTTTGCCGACTGCAACTCAGAGCCGGATTAAAAATTATTTGTTTAGTTACAGGTGGCATTATTATGGACTATAATTTGCTCGATTTAGCCAAAAACAATTTATTTTGATTATAATGACTTTATTGGTCTACACTTTTTGGTGTAGCAAAGACCCTTTAAAATAAATTGATTTCACCACGAGGAGGTACGAGCAATCCTTGTCAAAAGTAAATTTGCATTCTGCATCAATAATAAAATAAAAAAAGAAATGAAGTGCATAAATAAATGCAACAAACACGCCTTTAAAAGGCGTGACAAAAAAAGCAGTACGATCCTGTTTCATCAAAGTCGCGTGCCGACACACAAATTCTCGATCAGCAGGTTTTTTATGAGAACTTCTTTATTTTCTGTATTTTGGACAGATCACTATACCCCTGACCCGTACATTACTTTTGACAGGACCTAATCAGGTAACAAGCATAGTTCTTTGACCGAGATTGATGCTAAATACTCCTTCCAAACATAAAGCACCTAAGATGTTAAGAAAGATTGCATTAGTCTTGAATTTTAAAATATCCAAAGAAATAATTTTTTTGGTGCTATCAGTTTTTAAACATACATGCAAATAATTAAAAAAAAAACATCTTCAAATAAATAATGGAAATTGATTTTGTCGACAATCGTCTCGTCTAATTTTCTTAAAAGTTATGGTCAGTTCTGTTTTTTGAATAACGTATGGGCCAGTCCAACATCGCGGACCAATAGTATTTTTTATTGGGTAGGAATAAAATGGTTGATATTTCAATGGTTTATATAGAATAAAATATTTAAAATGTCCGATAAAATATTATAAACGCAAGATTGGAATACTTGATAATGACATAATTATACACCCGAAAATTTGAAAGTGCTTTTTCTATGATCCTGGAAAAGTTTTCCAGAAAATAAAATTCGTGACAATTACAAAGGAAAGTCTGAAAATTTGGACAAACTGTATATAAATCATAATACACTGTGTCCCTAGATGGGTGCCCATGAGGTGATTTTCTCTAGTAAGTTGATTGGAGAAGAATATTTTTGGTCTAGACAGGTTTTGCTTATCTTACAACTGTAGAAAACTAAAACAGTCAAACATTTTAATTAACCTGTTTTAAAATAAGCGGTTTTGTAAAATGATTGTAAAATGATTGCCCCATTTATTGTGTTTCCTACAGTACCACTTTCACATTTTTGTCGTAAATAATAAACTAGAAACAATTATAAATGTAGAAAGAATGATATAAAATCTCGGATTCTCGGAACCACGCGGCAAAGATCACCCTCTCTGTCCCCTCAGCGTCCCCCGCCCACAACCGCATCAGAATAACTTACCCGATTTTAAAATTTTGTTATCGCTTGGACATGAATAATTATAAAGAATATAAAAAATTATATTATTATATTATTCTGTAAGGGCTGATGATGGCAGAAGTGTTCTGCCGAAACATGTTCCATTTGTAATTTTACACTCATTAAAGTTTGTGGAGTTCGACTTAGATATATTTAAATTTTAATTTAAATTTACTCCAACTGGATTTAAGAACATTCTTCTGGTTTATGAATAATTACGTTTATTTAAAAATATTCGCAACTTCCTGTCGGTCAGTTGGGAAAACCTAAAAGGTCATAAACTCTTACCTGACTGGGCCCGCAGAATCCGGATCCAAAAGTAAATTCAACCACCGCCAAGAGTACATCCTAAATTTTAAATCCAAAAGTAATGATGTCAATGCCTTAAATTCAGCCAAATCAATTATCTTTTTTTTGTAACAAGCAAGCAAAACCGTATCCAGATACATACACATAATTATGTTAATTTGTATGCACTCTCAATCATAACTGGCAAAATTAACGACATATCTGTTTTTTATTATTATTTCGTTTGTTGTCCTTCCGGGATGGAAATAACTCAACTGAATTGAATAAAAAAATCTTGAAGATCTAGAGAAAAATCTGGAAAAACGCATTCCAGCCTAAATTAAAATAAAATTACATTTGTTTTTGCTTTTGTATTGTTTTGTGATCTGTCCAAAAACAAATTTATTGAAATTTGCACAGGGCAACGTCTGTCGGGTTAGCTAGTAAAACATAATTAGAATGAATACAGAGTTAACATAAAGTTCCGCACCAAATTCATAATTTAGTTATGTAATCTTTTGACATAAAAATGTTGTTGATGACGTCACCTGTTTTTGAACTATGACACCGTCATCAATTTTTTTAAATGGAAACTCCCAATTTTTTTTTGGTTTTAAATATACTTTTCAATTCTCTATTCAACAAGCGTAAAAAGATGCTACTTTGCATAATTTTTTTTTAAATACGTTTTACATCAAAAATAAAAAAAATATTTCTTCGAAAAAAATTGAAAAATAACAATAAATTTGGAAAGCAAACAACGAAAAATGAAAAACCATTTAATAAAGTTTAACGCAAGTGCTCAAATTGTCACCCGCCAACCATTTGACACATTCCCAGACGTTTTTTAGCGCTTGAACTTCACAATCACTTTTTACCTTACCTTTATTATATCAAACGTTAATCTTTTTTATCTTACGCGCTTAGTTTTTATATCGAACATTCGCCATACAAACTACATATTATATCGAAACTCATATGTCAAAAATGCAATAAAACTGGGATATTCGGGTTCGGGTAGCCGATTATATCATGCTTTTCTGTATTTCCATTCCAACTTAGCAAACTAAGATATCGAGCAAGATTCCTGAAATTCGTAAATTACTCAAAAGAACGCCTCAACAAATCTCAAAGAAATATTTTTTTTTGGGAGATTTATATCAGTGAAACATTCTAGGTTTAAAGTTCCCAACAATCCAAATTATATTGAGGGAAATATTTACGATACTAAAATCCATTCAAGGTATTTATAGACGCACGTATATATTTTTTTCGTCAACTTTATACATTTTGGTTAATGTGTATATTACAAATTGATTAGTGCTGGAAGAACCGCAATACCGAATTGATGTATAAATTTAAGTGTATGAACCATATTTTGGAAAGGGAGGTAACGGAATAGACGGTAAATAGAAGGTAAAAAGTTAATTAAATTGTCAGAATGATATTTCAAAATTCAACCCTTTTATCATTTTATTCAGTTGTGAGAGAAATGCCCCATTACACCTTTCTTTTGCCTGGCAAAAATAGTCATAGATGATAATCCCGGGACGCCCGGTAGATTTGAATAATCGAAATTGATGGTTATTGAAAGAATTTATAATTAAAGAGAAGCAATAAATAAATATGGAGTCAAATAAATAAAAACAGTTTTCCATAAAATTTACATGTAAAAATTTGTGCTTACGTATAAACAATGTAAATTATGTAAAATACGTAAAAAGCCTAAAAATTAGGTATCTGTTTACAAACAAATTTAAATTTCTGGTACTTATTTTGTACCTACAAGTGTGTACCTGCAATAAGACCATAATTTCATAAAATTTACCGAAAGAGTGTCATAAAATCTTTTAAAGGTACCTCCCCTATTTCCGGCCTTCTATTATTTCGCATGGTAATTCATGGGCCTGGTGTTTTCCAATGTTTAAATTGTAACAGAAATTTGTTTTCGTCCAAAAAAATAATTTTATTTATTATTCTTTCTTCAAATAATGTAATGTACCAATTTTACTGTCAGTGTCCGTATTAGAGAGGGTTTAATATGTCTTATGTAAAAAAAGTGTCCGCAATAAGAGGTTTCACTAGTAATTACACAATATTGAACTTATACCTACTTCAAAAAATGGTCAAATTGAATGCATTGCCGAAATTTTAAAGGCTCAAGTATAGACTTGTAGCAAACTTTTGAATAACCGTTTTCTGGCCTTCACTAAGCTGTTCAGATTTCCAAGTTTTTTTTTTTATAGATGACTCAATTTGCTTTATTTTCTTTTTTTTTCCCATTGTTTTTTGTATTTATGATCCACGTATACCACTAAATAAAGTTTATTTTAGCCAAAAAATTAGATAGTAGCTATAAGTATTTGTCTACTAGTAGTTATCTAATGTGCACTTGTGCAAGTCTGCAAGTATTGAGAATAATAAATTATTGTGAGAATAGTTGTTTTGGCTGAAACTTTGCCGGCATTCATTCGGAAAATATCGTGTCATCCTGTATTTGGTCAGACTCCTTTTTTTATAAGTACCTATAACCGAGTTTCATGCACTTGAAAATATGTGTTATTCACACATTTATATTCTATTTTTAAACATAGAAAATTAAAGTTTTTTTACAATTTAGTCTCACCGAATTGTAGAAGTGGATCTGTAGTTTCAAATAAAAAAAAATATTTAAAAAATGTTGAAAAATAACTCCTGTACAGCAAATCCAGTAAGCCACAAAATCGACATCATTTTCAACGTACGTTGTCAGAACGGTCTACATTTTATGAATGCTCCTGGTATGTAAATTTTGCCAACACTATTGTATTATAGAAAACTGTTTTATCGACACAAATTCTCACACAGCTTGAGCTACACGCCGCCTGAAACCAGCACTTCTTAACGCAATGAAATGAAATGGAGCTATAATGTTGTCCTTATTTATAGTGGAAACTATCTCCCCATAAAGGTGGCCCAACTATAATATACTTAAACAATGGTAATAGTCAATAATTCCCCTTTTTTTCCCTTAAAGGAACCCGTTGTCAATATGGTGTCAATCATTTTCATCAGGAAGATAATAAATATAAAATATAAAAAATACGATCAAATACAATTTGTACAAAATCTGTCAACACGTTTATGAACAACATAATGGGGTCGTCCCATCATTTTCAAAATCAGCTTTTCTAGAAACTAAAAAAAATGTAATACCTACCCCTATTTTTTTGTTTATTCTAAATCACCCGTTTTTCTGTGACGTTAACACGGGAAAAAAATCACCAGACAAAATTCAAAGTTACTAGATCCGGGCAGACTAATGAGAAAGCCACGAACAAATGAGAAGGCTCCCCCGAAATGACGTCAGAAGAGGCGGTAAATATACAGCCTTTGAAAATGCTAGCCGAAATTGTGATTTTTGATACGCTCTCTTATCTCACAAAACAACTTTATTAAACAAAAGAACACCCTTCATGTTTATAGTCTACGAGTTGGTATAGGCGAATTCCTCAAATTCAATTGAGTGGGACGACAAGTAACATTCGAATGCATTTCTTTACATGGTACGTTATAAGTGAAATAAGTAAATCCGTGAAAAGTCTAGGCATTACTAGCAGATGATTTAGTTTCGCTGGGGCAAGGAGAAAAGGGACCAGAACTCGGAAGAAGCCGGGATAACAGAAACCGTAGAAACCATTTCTCATTAAATTTAGTATGTACTTTGAAAATGTTCTTGTCAAAAGTGTCAAATTAATTTAACCTTTAACATACCAAGCGGGGTAACTAAGTGACCCCAGAAGTAAACTTTTATGGATATTTGTTTGAATTTTTTTTTCGGCGCTGATATTTTATGTAATCGTTCCTTACACCTTTTATTAAAATTACAAAAAAATAATTGAAATATAGGCCGGGAAGTGTAAGATGTCATCTTTGTGAACGAAAAGAGGGCCGCAAAAGTACCCTCAAGTGCTCAAAATGCGGACAGTATATTTGTGCAATACATCAACTGGTGGAAAAACTCAATGGAAGCATCGAAAAATGACGAATAAGCTCTCAGAAGAATAATATTGTTGTTTTTTTTTCTAAATGTAAGGATTTTGTACTTCTGTCTTTGACAACTTAACAAACGCTGTTTTCCATGTCAATGAGGCTTAAGTTAACCTTCTTATGCCTTTATCCAATCTTTTTGATACCATGGACCCGTTATTAGAGTGGTGCCACTAAGTGACCCCGCTTGGTGGTTTACGTTGATATAAGAGGCTTGGTATGTTAAAGGTTAATCTGTATTTTTTTATTATTGGATTTCTATAAATGCGATTGTACTAACATCGTTATACTCAACATGAGTTGCGCTTTCCATGGAATGGCTGCTTGGTCCTTTTTGCACGTTTCCATAATAACCGGCTAGCCAACTCTAACTTAGACGGTTGGTGGAAAGTTTTGTATGCACATCTGGAATAAAGACCGTTAATCCCTCAAATAACAATTCTTACATTCTCGGGATTAAAATTGGTCCTTATTCCCATGATACATAAATAACTTTTAAAGCATGCATGTTTTGGCAATATATAGACATGGGTACATTCTAAAAGTCCACAGATTTCGGGAAACCTATATTTTTCCATAACACTGTTGTTATGTCCATTTTCTCTTCCTCAGTTTCAGGGAATTTTATCGTCCAATATGTTCTAAAATGTGCTTGCAACTTCAATGGTACATTATCAATAGAACGAATGTCACTATGCCTCGTTAAACAAGTGTAATATACAACTTCTTCTACTTTGGAGCTCTTCGTTTTATGAAAATGTTAATTTTGATTTTCAAATATTCTAGGGATTTTAGATTTTTAGGTGGTACTGGTTGTGTTAGGGGTTATGTATTTTATCTGAAAAGATGACACTTGGCTTGACTTCCACAGTAGTTAAAAACGTAATACGTATCAAATAAAAAAAAAAACAAAAGCAGTTGCATAATAAGTCCCATTGTGCAAATACTTTTAGTCTCACCTTTACTTTTCCACTCGGCGCCCCCATTTTACAAAAGTTATCTTGCACCGAAGTTACATTCACATTATTGACATAAAGATAGGTGCATAATAGTGTGACGGACGCGGATTTTGGCAAAAAGGATGCGGGAGTTGTAGGAATGTATAATAGCACAGAAGGCGCAATTCTTAAAATATGAGAGAGGTTAATATGTTTTTTGGATTATTTTTTTAACTTACCTTAACTATTTTATTATCATATTGTTGACGTGTTTTACTTTTAATTCAATGACTTCAGCCATTTTTCCATATTATTGTATTTTATGAGAGTAATAATCGCAGTTAATTAACATTTTTAGATTGACATCGACATTGTAAATAAGGTAAATAGGTAACTGTAGATGCTTAGTATTTATAACACGAGATGGTGCGCCTTCGAGAGTGTCTTTAAATTGGTCATTGTTATATGTTAGAAACTTATTCAAAGACACTTAAGTGCGGTATCTTTTTTCAAAATATACGACCAATATTTATCAGTACCTGGCGACCGAGCTTCTCTCGGTGCTTATTTTTTGGAAAATTGTGTTTTTTTCCGAAAAAGTATTGAGATACGTCATAATATACGATACGTCTCATGACTCCGAAGTTTAGGCCACCCTTGAAGGGCCCCGAATAGGTTTGCCCGAGGGGGCCCCCGAAAAGGTAGCCCGAGGGGGGCCCCGAGAAGGGAGCCCGAGAGCCCCCCCGAGAAGGGAGCCCGAGGGGCCCCCGAGAAGGGAGCCCGAGGAGGCCCCCGAGAAGGGAGCCCGAGGGGGATGCCCGAAAAGGGAGCCCGAGGTGGCCCCCGAGGGGAACCCCGAAAAGGGAGCCCGAAGGGCCCCTCTGAAAGAGGCAAGCCCAAGGGGGGGTTCCTCAATACAGGCGGGCCTGAGGGGGGCCCCTCGAAACAGGGGAGCCCAAGGAGCGCCCCCTAAAATATGTGGGCCCGAGGAGGGGGGCTCGAAACAGGCGAGCCCGAGGGGGCCCCCGACAAGGGAGCCCGAGCGAGCCCTCGAAAAGGGAGCCCGAGCAAGCCCCCGAAAAGGGAGTCCGAGAGGGGGCCCATCGAAACAGGCGAGCTCGAGGAGCGGCCCCTCGCATCAGGCGGGCCCGAGGGGGCCTCATCGGTTATCAACATAATTATAGAAGTCGAAAGTTGAATTTGTTTAGTTCGAAAATAGGATTTATGTATGAGACAAATTTAATTAACTTGAGATCTTTAGAAAGGAGGGCCCATGGGGAGCCCGTTGAGACAGACAAGCCTCCTTGAGATATCCTTGGGACAGGGGGGCGTAGCCACCATCTGAACTGCCGTAATACCTCCTACTACGCTAGTCGCAGTCGTTTCATTCACACGCGTTCCCGCTCTCATTCCTCCCCATCACCAAGGTGTTTGAAATTGTCAGATGATTGTCAGTATGACAGCGGATAAAGGATCTTAAAAAACCCTATTTTTGTGTAAAAGTGCTGCGTTTCTACAA
This sequence comes from Diaperis boleti, assembly GCA_963583935.1. NCBI lineage: Eukaryota > Metazoa > Arthropoda > Insecta > Coleoptera > Tenebrionidae > Diaperis > Diaperis boleti. The sequence continues at coordinate 77,351,116 of OY757242.1, read as the reverse complement.
GAAATCCAACTACATAGGTAGACTTAAAAAGCAAAACTTTATCTGAATACAAAATTTCATCCAAATCGTTAGAGCCGTTTCCGAGATCCGCGAAATATATAAATAAATAAATAAATTTACAAGAATTGCTCGTTTAATATTTATCATAAAGGATCTTTTTTTCGGGTTTCTTAAACAAGAAAATGTTGGACTATTTTACCGCCTAAAGGCAGTAAGTAGGTGACAGCTTCAATGTATAAAAAATGGGTTACCATGGCGGTCTAAAATGTGGTAGAACGTAATTTACAGCTGTCAACGCTAAAAATATTATTTAAAACACTTATTTTAACATTAATTAAAAATCTACCACTACACAACTATATCACAGGAAAGTCGAAAACTAAATCAGTCCAAGTTGGAAATGCCTGAGAAGCAGCTCATTGCAGTTTAGAATTATTTATTAATCGTCAACTTGACCGTGGTAAATTTCATATTTCATAAATAATACTTCTATTAAATTGGGTTTTTCGTGCATGGCCAACTACGACTAATTTCTTTTTCGATCTCTTTGTACTACGATAAATAGATATTCACACTTCTACAACGCAAGAAACTTTAATTTTAAGATCATAATTTTTCATATTGAGTTTCTCAACACAATTCCATTTCTGGGAACAATTATTATTATTCATGATTTTCTTATTGAATTACATATATTACAATTGAAACAATTAGTGCTATAAACACCAACATAACACTTTGAAAATTAAGATATTATCAGATCGATTAGACAATGGGTCATCGTCATTCATTTGTAAGCCTTTTTTGCCATTACATATTGCTGTTTGTGTTTTGACTGACATTTGAGGTGCTTGAATTAAACTGAACTTTAGCTTTTAGTGTTAAAGATACAATACAAAATTTGATTGTGCTCAAAATGCAACTTGCTTAGATTTACAACATAATTGGAACTTATCATAGGACAACGAATCTTAAAAACAGTTTTAGATTGACTAAGCTGTTAAAAACTACAAAGTGAAATTTTTTTAACAAATTTCCTAACAAATCTAATTTATTAAGTTAAATCATGACCAATATTTTGAATTTATTTTCTCTGACTTAGAACCTGCAGTGCTGTACAGCTATAAAAAAATATTTTGATAATCTCATTAAGTATTAAACCAGAAGAATGTTCTTAAAGCCAGGTGGAGTAAATTTAAATTAAAATTTAAATATATCTAAGTCGAACTCCACATTAAGTATTGTTGTTGCATAGTATAGTCGAAATGTCGTTTCTTGTTATTTAGATTTAGGCTGACAACATTAGTAATATCGGAATTTTCAATGAGAACTATTTCATTATTAGGTAAATCTATCTCATCACAGCTTGGAAATGAGTCAAAGTCATATGAGAATTATCATAGTAGTGATAACATTTTGGGCGTACTTTTGTACTTATGCATGTTATCTGAAGGACAGTGTTAACTTCCGGTTCAGCATTATCTATTAAACTGGACATAGGGATTCCCATATTAAATGTTTTACCCGAGTAAAATGTCATTCTGTACATTTCTTGATGTCAAAGGAATGCCTACACAAAATGGTACAAATTTAAAACTAATTCAAGAAAAAGAACTTTGAGAGCTGCTAAACCAGTCGATGCAATACTGATAAATGGTTACGAATCTTATTACAATAATACAATATACAAAACACTAATATTTATTTTATAGTTACAATGCGTATTAAAATTTGAACAGATCTTAAGGTATACCACCCTACGACAATTAAACTAAACACATAAAAATACATGAAATTTTACATTTTCTATTAACGCACAAAATGAGTGTTAGGAAATTATTTATTCGGTTCAAAACTTTTTAATTTGAAATAAATGTATATTGAATATAATTCTATAAAAAGAGGGCATATTAACACTCTGTATATATCTACGTATGTATTTAAAATTTAACAAGGTTCCATTTCTAAAGCACCAGGCGTTAAAAGAGCTCCTTGAATTGGTTTTATCCTCATGAATAATGTAGACATCATATACACCAAGCACAAAAACAAAAGGAACATAATGCTTTGTACAACACAAAGAAACACAAAAAATGTTTCGGTCTTATCAGAAGCAGGTTGCAAAGATATAGATTTTTCAGTTTTGCTTTCATTTTCATTTTTAGAAATTTTAACTGCACCTTTCTGCGCACAAGCAATTTCGTGGTAATTTTTTACCCCATGTGAGTTTCCCCTAATGATTTGAATTTGTTTTTTTTTAGCCAGCATGTGTAGATCTAGCAGGTCCTGGCAAGTCCAAGAATTATAGTCAAGAGATAGAGTCTTAACACTGGGAAAATACCGTTCAAAATCTATCACTTCAAATGAAGAAATTTGATTGTGGGCGAAATAAAGCTCGTTTAAATTTAAGAGGGAATGAAATTTGTTATGGTACAGAAATTTCAACCGATTGTGGGAAATATTTAAAAGTTCCAACTCTACTAAAGAGTCGAATACCCCAAATTGGAAATCTTCTATCAAGTTACCTGACAGATCAAGATCAGTAAGCCGAATTAAGTCGTGAAATAAGACAGGCTCAATTTTCTTGATTCGATTTTTTTTAAGACTTAAAGATTTTAAGGCTGTACAATTCTGAAAAGCACTATTGTTGAGATTAGCCAGGAAGTTGTTTCCTAAATTCAGATCAGTAACTAATGACGGGTGTTTAAACAACGGACTATGTAGTGAACTAATTTTATTGTGGCCCAAATCTATTCTGGATACGTTTTGAAATGGTTCGTCAATTACTTGAATTTCGTTATGTTGAAGCTTGAGATTTTTTGTTTCAAGTATTTCACAGTTTTTAACAGAAACTATTTCGTTGTTAGATAAATCCATCTTCTCGCTCTTCGCGAAAACACTAAAGTCTACTTCAGTTATTTGGGAGAACGAAAAATCTATTATTGTTAGGTTATCTAAAGTATTAAAAATTTTGACATTCATCGTTGACAAATTGTTATTTTCAAAATACAGATTGGTTAAAGAGGACATCCCGACTAATGCGACATTTTCTATTTCATGAATGCGATTATTGGCTAGGTTAAGAACTTGTAGCCGATATAAAACATTGTAAACTCCATTTAAGACTTTAGTTAATCGGTTATTTTGAAGATTAGAAGATTTACACTAAAATTAAGTGTTTCTATGGTCCGAAATTGCTGCAACTCGTTAGAGTTAATTACAGAAATTGTTGAATTTGTAACTGCCAAAAATTGATGGTAAGATCCTTCTTGATAGTTGTAAGAAATGTCGCCAAGTGAAGAAATACTTGAACACGTTATTGTTATACTGATTGTAACATATTTGTAATCTATATAATCTCCCTCATCGACTGAGTAACAAGGATCAACTCTAACATATCTTTCCTTTTTTGCTTCCTCACATGATGCACATAAATCACACTCCATTTGGCAAAATTTTGGAGGAGAGTATTAAAACGCTTGAATTTCAAAGTTTATGTTAAACCATTTGGAGACAGCAGATATTATTGTGAAAAAAGATAAAACATTTTGTCTCAATAATACCTGTTATCTCCAAATAGTTTAATATAAACTCTGAAATACAAGCGTTTTAATAGTCTCCTCTAAAATTTTGTCAAATGGAGTTAGCAGGTTAACACATTTCATCGACAATATCTCAGTTTACAAAGAGATAAGAGAGTCCTATCGGCAATAAACATAATATCGGGTGTCCCAACTAAAATTTGTACCCCCCAACAATTCCAATTTCGAAAGACTCAGAAGAAAACGCTCGAACAGGTAAATTTTGTTATTAAGGGGCACCAAATTGTACCAAACTCTCAACTTTTAGATCTCACCCCTTTAGCCAGGGGAGCCAACCCCTTAAAAAATTTAAATGGCGTGGGGGGTCGTGTGATACATAATTTTAAAGCTTATTCAATTCTCTTTCCGGACCTACATTTATCAATTCCCTTCTACAAAGAAAAGCTTGAATTCGATATTTCCCAAATCTACATAAAATACTCAATTAAAATTTATACCCCCCAACAATTCCAATTTTGAAAAACTCAGAAAAAAACGCTCGAACAGGTCAATTTTGTTATTAAGGGGCACCAAATTGTAGCAAACTTTCAACTCTTAGATCTCACCCCTTTAGCCAGGGGAGCCACCCCCTTAAAAAATTTAAATGGCGTGGGGGGTCGTGTAATACATCATTTTAAAGCTTATTCAGTTCTCTATCCAAATCTACTTTTATCGATTTGTTTCTACAAAAAAAGCATGAATTTGTTATTTTCCAAATCAAGAGTATTCTATGTAGATTTGGAAAATAACAAATTCTTATGCTCTTTTTTGTAAAAACTAATCAATAATATAGATTTGAATAGAGAATTGAATAAGCTTTAAAATGTTGTACCACATCACCCCCATGCCATTTAAATTTTTTAAGGGGATGGCTCCCCTGGCTAAAGGGGCGAGATCTAAGACTTGAAAGTTTGGTACAATTTGCCCCCCCTTGATAACAAAATTGACCTGTTCGAGTGTTTTCTTCTAAGTGTTTCGAAATTAAAATGGTTGGGGGGTACAAATTTTAGTTGATTATTTTATGTAGATATGGAAAATATCAATTTCATGTTTTCTTTTGTGAAAAGAAATCGGTAAATGTGAGTCTGAATAGAGAATTAAATAAGCTTTAAAATGATGCATCACACAACCCCCCATGCTATTTAAATTTTTTAAGGGGGTGGCCCCCCTGGCTAAAGGGGTGAGATCTAAGACATGGAAGTTTGGTACAATTTTGCTCCTTTGGAGGCCTCCTTGTTTTAGTTACCGCAACATTTGTATCAGAAAATAATGAAATAAACTCGATTCCTACCATGGCAAGTTTCACTTTCAGTCGTGTGCCTTATAATCTATATACAGGGTGATTTTTTGAAAACGATCCACCCTAAATATCTAGAAAACAAAGACGTTATGAGCAAAATGCCGAAACCGGTCAATTTTGGTTGTGAGGGGGACACTTAATTAGTGTAGTTTTAGACCTGCAGGTGCACCCCCTTGGCCGGGGCAACAGCCCCCTCAAAAATCTTAAATGGAACGGAGGGTTAAAAAATTTATTTATTGAAAGGTCCGTTTAACCTCTTTGTGGCTATGTAGTAGTTTTTTATTTCTACGATTAGTTTTTGAGAAAACCGCTTGTTTTGTAGCACATCCCGCTATTGTTAGTAAAATCAACGCTTGGGAATGTCAATTATCAAAGAGATATTGAAATGTTTTGATGAAACTAATGTTTGAACCGCTGTTTAGATTTTAACGTCTAGTAATCAGTTAAACTTCAATTAATAAGTAAAGAAACACACCATCAATAATGAAAAAAAAAACCTTTTAAAAAAAATCTTTTAAAACATTTGAATTTTACAAGAGATGCTCGAAATGGGCACCGTTTTATCCCAGGCAGTAGTAGATCCGGTTTTCAAATTCAAATTCTAACTTTTTGAAATCTTTCTCGCGGAATTCGCCTGCATTCATCAACAATTCGTTGTCTGACTTCAAATGACCAGAGAAAGAAATCTAAACTTGTCAAGTCTGGTGATCTTGCTGGCCACTCAATTGCATCACGTCTGGCAATCCAATGGTTCGGCAATCGGTTGTTAAGCCAATTGCGAACGTTTAAGACATAATGTGGTGGAGCTCCATCTTGTTGAAATTTCGCTTATGAATATGTTTAGCAAATTTGTTTTGGGAGCCATAAAAAAAACTCTTTCAGCAACTGAGTTGACCATTTTTTCATCCGAGCGTATGCAGATTTACTTTAAAGCTGAATAATTGTCAATGTCAATGAATAAGAAACAGTTTTTATTTAAGAAAATACTTGATATTTCAGAAAAAGATTAACGTTTTTAACTTCCAAATTTTCTCACAAAAGTGACGTTTTCTTAAAAACTAATAGTAGAAATAAAAAACTACTACATAGCTAAAACGGGGTTAAATGAATCTTTCAAAAAATAAACTTTTGAACCCTCTGTTCCATTTAAGATTTTTGAGGAGGTTGCTGCCCCGGCCAAGGGGGTGCACCTGCAGGTCTAAAACTACACTAATTAAGTGTCCCCCTCACAACCAAAATTGACCGGTTTCGGCATTTTGCTCAGAACGTTTTTGTTTTGCAGATATTTAGGGTGGATCGTTTTCAAAAAATCACCCTGTATATACAGACCGTTTCAATCGAAACGAGCCACCCTCAATAACTTTTTAGGAAAAGACATTTAAGAAAGATCTAAAAACAGGTCAATTTTTATCTCGAGGGGGACATGTTTTGATGCAATAGTAAGCAGGCTTGGTGCAACCCCATACCCTTGACAGGAGCAACCTCGAATTTTTAAATAGGGAATAGGGGTCGAGCAACATGTCGTTTGAAAGGTCTTTTAATTGTCTTTTCAGCCACATAAGTATTTTTTATTTACATAGTCTATAAGTTAGTAATTAAAATAAAACAATTTTTTAACGGATTTCTTTTGTATTTAGACATGCTTGCAAATATTAACAATAAAAAGCTTGCAATCAACAATGTTAGACAATCTGTGTTTTTGTACAATTATTTGCGTATTTATTATGTTATCGGTTTTTGGCTAGAGCTAGAGAACGCGTTGGTCTTTCAACAGGATGAAGCACCACCTCATTATACTGCGTTAGTACGGCAGTTCCTGGACAATAACTTCCCCGACCACTGGATTGGTAGACAAGGTCCTGAAGAATGGCCAGTTAGATCGTCCGATTTGACTCCCCTGGATTTTTATTTGTGGGGACACCTCAAGTCCAAAATTTTTGCGACAAAACCAGCTTCTCCGGAAGATTTGCGACAAAAGATTATCCTGGAATCTCGACAAATAACACCGGAAACGTTGCGTAACCTAAAAAGCGTATTTCATAATCGTCTGTATGAGTGCATGGAAGTCGATGGAAATCATTTTGAACATTTCATATGAAATCAAATTTAGTGTTCAATGCTACAGTTGCTTTATCGCTCAGGAAATTAAACACGACTATTTTGTTTTCAGTTTATTTATTTACTTATTAAAATTTAAATATATTTAAGTCGAACTCCACAAACTTTAATAAATTACAATGGAAACATTTACTTATTGTTAAGGATTGGTATAAATGAGTATGGATGACGACAAATTTGATAACAGCATTATTCAGATCAATAATAAATTGTCTAATAATGTTTATTTCAAGCTTTATATCGTAAATTTCAGGCATTCCTAAATACAAAAAAATCCGTAAAAAAAAATTTTCATTTTTAATTACTAACTTATAGACTATACAAATAAAAAAATAATTATGTGGCCAAAAAGACAATTAAAAGACCTTTCAAACGACATGTTACTCGACCCCTATTCCCTATTTAAAAAATCGAGGTTGCTCCTGTCAGGCGTATGGGGTTGCACCAAGCCTGCTTACTATTGCATCAAAACATGTCCCCCTCGAGATAAAAATTGACCTGTTTTTAGATTTTTCTTAAATATCTTTTCCAAAAAAGTTATTGAGGGTGGCTCGTTTCGATTGAAACGGTCTGTATAAATGCGAAACTGATTTCTCACTGATCACCGCACAGCCCAGACCGTTGAGTCTTGAAATGTGAAATTTGGTAGGAACGTAGTTTTTAGGGCGTATAGGCGCACTAAGAAAGGATTTTTGAAAATTCCGTTTCTAAGGGGGTGAAAATGGGGTTAATTGGTGTCTCTAGACTCCAACTAAGTTGAAAACGAAAAATGGTAGAGAAGTGAAAATTCGTACCCGAACTCGCTTTTGAAAATAACTCGACCCCTTTTTGAGGATTTTCCAAAAAATTATTCACAGACGCCGAAAAAGGGGGGGAAAGGGGATAACGGTTTTTAAAAAAAATTTTATAACTCGACAACTCGGCATGCTGAAAACGTGAAAATTGGGATTTAGACTCAGCTTTGAAAATAACTAGACCCGTATTTGACGATTTTGCAAAAAAATATTTACCAACCCCGAAAAAGGAGCGTAAATGGGGAGGGTAGTTTTTCTGAGAATTTTCATAACAGGAAAACAAATAGTGTTACATACGTGAAAATTGGGAACTAAATTCTCCTTTAAATAAGACCGGACCCGTGTTTGACGATTTTGGAAAAAAAATTACCAACGGCTAGAAAAGGGGAGGGTAGATTTTGGGGTAATTTTTTTCAAAATACTTATAACTTGAAGGTCGAGAATGTTACAGGCATGAAAATTGGCACTCGGACTCTCATCTTAAAATAACTAGACCCGTGTTTGACGATTTTGCAAAAATTTAATTACAAACCCCGAAAAAGGGGCTTAAATGGGGAGGGTAGTTTTCCTGAAAATTCTCATAACAGGAAAACAAATAGTGTTACATACGTGAAAATTGGGAACTAGATTCTCCTATAAAAAGAGACCGGACCCGTGTTTGACGATTTTGGAAAAAGAATTACCAACGGCCAGAAAAGGAGAAGGTGGATTTGGGGGTTGATTTTTTTCAAAAGGCTTATAACTTGAAGGTCGAGAATGTTACAGGCATGAGAATTGGCACTCGGACTCTCAGCTTAAAATAACTAGACCCGTGTTTAACAAATTTCCAAAAAAAAAAAAATACCAACTGCGAAAAAAGGGGAGAGTGAATTTGGGAGTAATTTTTCTCAAAATTCCCATAACTTGAAGATCGACAAGGTTACAGGCATGAGAATTGGTACTTGGACTCTCCTTTAAAAATAACTAGAAAATATTTAGAAACCGCAAAAAGGGGCGTAAACGGGAAGGGTAGTTTTCTCCAGAATTATCCTAACTGCAAAACAAACAGTATAGCATTAAAATATGTAAAAATTTGGATGCAGATTCTCCTTTTAAAAAGACTGGGCCCGTGATCGACGGAAAAAAAAACTTTTTGTTATTTTTTTTTATTAAAAACTGCTTTAAGCTGTTGTACCAATTCCAAATATAAGCGCCAGTAAAGCCGACCCCAACTTACGCGGGCAAAGCCGCGGGTAATTGCTAGTATTTTTTATAAATGTTTCTTTGAAAGTTTTTGTTAAAAATGCTTGAAGAAAAAATAGTATATGTCACTCGGAGCAGAAAGCTTTTTTTTGTGCTTCGCCCAGATTGCAACCTTCTGTTTTCAGCACAAAATGTGCGCTTTCTACTCCATAATATAACGAGTGAGCAACAAAATTCGTGATCGCAGTTGGCTATACGTACATCGGTTCTTTTACTTTACTGTTTACATTAATCGTCAATTCACATTACTCGATGACTTTTTACACAATCGTATCGATCAAAATTTTGGATTCAGAGGCTCCTACGATCACGAATTTTGTTGCTCACTCGTTATTATTATTAAATTACGTTCAGACTACAATAGTTCGCTTCCTATGATAATTTCACTATTCACCATAAAATTAATGTGGAGTTTAAGATCGATCAACAACAATTAACATTAAATTAAAATTTAAATATATCTAAGTATATAATTATTATATATAATATATAATTAACATCAATTAACATTATTTTAAATTTCAAACATTCTTTAAGGGCTGATGATGGGGGTAGTTTTCTCCCGAAACATGTTCCAATTGTAATTCTACGTTTATTAAAGTTTGTGGAGTTCGACTTAAATATATTTAAATTTTAACAATTTATTATTTTAATTCTATTTAAGCGTAGACTTGGAAGACGATAGAGTCTGGCACAAATCTCGTAACGCATTCACCAGATTACTCTCACTTCAGAGCGCGTTTATAAATGTTTCACTACAAAAATATTCACTATTTTTACCGACTTCAAAAAAGGAGGAGGTTCTATGTTCGGCTGTATGTATGTTTTTTTTTTCCTTTTATGTATGTTCACTGATATCTCCGTTAATTTTGGACGGATTTTGAAAATTCTTCTTTTATTTGAAAGGGTATACTCCAGAGGTGGTCCCATTGTCACCAACTCCGGATCTGATAAAGGGCTCCCCTGAAAATCGAGGGAAATTCTAAAATTTTTCCTTTTATGTATGTTCACCGATTTCTTCGTCAATAATTGTGGATCGATTTCGAAAATTCTTCTTTTATTTGAAAGGGTATACTCCGGAGGTAGTCCCATTGTCAGCAAGTCCGGATCTGATGACGGAATCCCATGGAAATAGAGGAAAATTCTCAAATTTTTCCTTTTATGTATGTTCACCGATTTCTTCGTCAATTGTGGATCGATTTTAAAAATTCTTCTTTTATTTGAAAGGGTATACTTCGGAGGTAGTCCACTTCTCAGCAAGTCCGGACCTGATGAGGGGATCTCATGGGAATCGGGCGAAATCCTCACATTTTATAATTATTATGAACTCTCTCAAATGCAGTCGTTTAATAATTATGCAGGTCTTTGCGTCTGGGAGTCAGCATTGCCTTAGATTTTTCAGGTAGTAATATTAATTCATCATTGTTTCAGTATTTCTGGTTCTAATTTTTTATCGTTTGCGTCTTTCATCTTCATTTTCAACCAGCCGTGGTTTCCTCATTCGAGCAGAGTCCTTACTAGGTCTACCCATCCCAGGTTAAAATTGTAAAATAATTAGCTTTTTTTTAAAAAAAAAACGACTTCAAAAAGCGACAAATAAGTCAGCACATTGTATTATTACATGTGCTACCTACTGATCTGGTTGAAGTCGGTGCCAAGCCAAAAAAAAAAGGTAGTAGATAGATAGGCTGTCCGCTCCCGTCACATCGCAAGTCCCACCGCGCGCGCGCCAGAATGCGTGAGCGTGGGTGGGGGCTCGCGCTGAGCAAAACATCCCAAACGGGCAGACATGTGCGGGGCAGACGTCGTTGACGGCCTGATATTGAATTTTTGATGCGCTATAACGTTGTTGATATATTTGTATAATGACAATAGGTTACAAATTTGTTAACCTCTTTGACTTGGCACCGTAGGTAGCACATGTAATAATAAAGTCGGTTTCTTTTTTTAAAAAAGCTAATTATACAGTGTGGGAATTAAGTAAGGAATAAATTCAGTAACTCCGTTAGTATTCGTGCTAGAAATAAAACTTAAAAAGCATGTGGTAGGGCTAATGACGTCATCAATTTTTTTTAATGGCAATCTATATTTTTGATTTTACATTCGCATTGAGTTTCTTATTCTGTTTTCAACGTTGTTAGATACTTAATAGGTTAGATAAGGAAAAAAATGAATTAAAACGGCGCTAAAGTTCAAATTAGTAAAATTTCAAAAGATTAACAGAACTGTCTAATGTTATCGGAATTTAAGAAAAAAAAACACAGAGATACCAATACAATGTTGACAAGTTCTGAATTGGTACATAATAATTGTGTCTGAACTGTTTTTCTCTATTAAATAATAAATTAACTTCTAAATAATAATATCTGGTTGCAACAGCATGGTGCTCCAACACACTAAGCACGGTGCGGCGTTATTGGGACGAAGTGTTCCCAAGAAGATGGAAGAAGAGGTCCAATAGAATGGCAGGCTAGCTCCCCAGATCGAACCTCATTAGATTTTTTTCTATGGGGGCACATAAAAGCAAGGTGTATCAAAACCGAGCCAACAATTTGGATGATCTTGAAGGAAGAATTCGACATGAGTGCAGTTTAATAACTCCCTAAACCATTCAAAACGTATTGGCTGCTTTTTATGATCGTCTTGGATTTTGTCAGATGATGCAGGGTCATCAGTTTGAACATTTGGTGTAATGTTTTTAATTTATACCTCTCACATCAATAGTCTTTTTGTTAATTTTGTTAACTTGTTAGCCCTACTTTGAAATTTTGGGTTGTTTTCTTATATTTTCTCATTGATTGCATTTGGGAACTTTGTTTGTTTGGACTTCTATGGTGTGTTCCTTAAATTCTGATAAAATTAGGCAGCTCTGTTTTTTGAAATTTTACTAATTTGAAATTTTGTGCCGTTTTTATTATTTTTTTCCTTATGTAACTTATTCAGTATTTGATAACGTTGAAATCAGAATAAAAAATTGATGACGTCATAACTGTCAAAAAAAAGTGATGAAAAAAAAATTGTATACTTTCGTCGGATGCGCTATAATTAGCCCTACCACATGCTTTTTAAGTTTTATTTCTAGCGTAAATACTAACGGAGTTACTGAATTTATTCCTTACTTAATTTTCACACTGTATAAAATAAAAAAACAAATATTCTTCTTTTACTCTTTCTGTTCATTTCTCCTTTAGACCTCTTCCTCTTGTATTTTTATAATGGATGTTTTCAGAGATAGCATAGGCATTATAAGCTTTTTCGTTCTAAGCAAGAAAAAATAGCTTTTCCTACTGCGAATCTATAAAGTTGCGTTTACTGTCCTAGCAACACACTTGTAAACGAAAGTGGCAATTTTGAATGCGGTACCCAAATCATCAAATAGAAAAAAGCAACATATTTTTATTATTACGATCATTACGAGGTATTACGATTTAGCTTGATCTTAATCTTTCAAAATCTTTACTAAAGTATTGTTTTCTAATTAAATTTATTTGTCTGAAAACGTTTGCAGATAAAGACTTAGGTATATCAAACTGAAAATTAAGAATGAAACAAATATTACTGATATATTACAAGTATTAAAGGTACATTATTTAATTGTTCAGTCTTGGCCCTCGATTTACAAACTAACAATTTGTTAGGATATAGGAACTTGTTATACCTACATTATTAACAATTAAAACTGAATAAACAAGTCGAAACTAAAATTATACACAAAATTCATAATTCCTTGCAACAAACTCGAACAGTGGAATTTGACCGTTGGTTACAGAATCATATTTTAAAGAAAAAATCGTTAATAAAACAAAATAACTTCCTTTTCAGTTTCTTCTCGGATGGTTAAAGTTAATATTTTTGTCTTAAAACAATAACCAAAAAAATAAAAATACAAAAAATAAACAACAGAAGGCGCAACAATTTTACAAACACGGTCTCTCCATATGTTGCTTGACATAGATTAAGGCTGCGCGCAAAATTCAAAGTAGTTTTGAGAATAGCAAGTATGAGTTTTCACAAGTGGTCCTTATTAGAAACCGGTCCATATTGGGTGCAAGTACCTTGGTATTAATTTTAACCAAGCAAATAAAGATTATCAAATGAACATAATTTGTGTAAAGTACCACGGTGATAAGAAAGTCATTTTGTAGTTGTGGGAGATATTTGGAGGAAGTTGTTATCCAGTTTAAGTTCAATGTCATTATTTAATAAAGCAGAATTATATTTTGTTTTAATGAAGAAACGTTTTGTGTTTTCTGTGAGCCACTAGTTTTATCTAATCTTCCTTAGCCTTTGAAATGTTTATTCTTGTATTTTTAAAATGTTCTACTGCTCATCTTAGTATTTAAGTCTTAAACCTTAGTTTACGTTTAAAAAAATAACAAAATATAATAAAAAAATCATCAATTTACAGATTAAAAAAATAAAATATAAAATATAATAAATGTAAATAAAATAAAATATAATATTTGAGTTTTAGTCTCGTTCAATTAAAGAACAATTACTTTTAATTTAATAAAAAAAGGTTTAAGAGTTATATAGTAAATTTTTATGTTTAAAACTGTCACTGCTCAAAACTAAAATTCGTTCTTTTTTCTGGTTTTAATCCGATCGCATTCTACATTTACCCTGAAAATTTCATCAGAATCTGTCCAGCCGTCTTGGAGTTCATACATACATACCACACATCGATTTTTATATACAGCGTGGTGATAAAGTATGGTACAATATTTATAATTACGTTCTTTAATGTTTTTAAGAAAAACGCTCGGACAGGTCAATTTTATTTTTTAATTAGCCACCTTATGACCTCATCTATTTTTGCACAATTACGTCATCATTGTTTTTTTTTTTCAATGACAACCCCAAATTTTTTTGCTGTTTTTTATTAGATGGTCCAAATACTTAAATGTTGGTGTAAAGAAATTGGTACCTTAGATAACTATTTTTTGAGAAGAAAATGTGTCATTGTGCAAAAATAGATGACGTCATAAGATGGCTAATTAAAAAATAAAATTTACTTGTCTGACCGTTTTGTTTAAAAACATTAAATAACGCTATTATAAATTTCGTTCCTTACTTTATCACCACACTGTATATAGATGTAACTATTTTTTTATTTTCTAATTAGCATTACAAATGAAAATATTATTTAAAACACCTCTTTTAATATTAATTTGAAATCTACCACCACATAATTATAGTACAGGGTCAAAGTTGGTAATAATAATTCTACTAAACTAGGTTTTTCGTGTATGGCCAACTTTGACTAATTTTGCTTTCAATCTCTTTGTAACGCAGTAAACTTTAAATTTGAAGAACATAATAATTTTTAATATCGAGTTTTTGAATTCCATTTCTGAAACCCTCATTCTGGGAACAATAAATTATTGGTACTAATTAATTATTGACTAAGCTGAAACCCCAAACTGAAAGTTTTTTAATAAATCTCCTGACAAATCTAATTCAATAAGTTAAATCATGAATTACTAGCAATGGACCATTTTTTTTGAATTTATTTTCCTAAGAGTTAAGACCTGCAACACTGTACAGTTATGCTCCCAAATTTAAAACAACTATTTTTATAAAAAAAATGTTACCCCTTTTTTAAATTTTATTGTTTTTGTTGTTTAAATAAATCATAATTATTCGTTTATAATAATTCAAAAAACAGCCGACCACGCGGGGCCGTATTTTAAATATTAAATCCACAGTATTAATAATAAAGATGAAGTTCCGAGAGTCGGCATTTTTTTAAGGATCTTTAAGAATCTTTTTTCAAAATTTCTGTAATATTTCAAATTATTTGCAAAAATTAGACCCCATTTTTGGGAGTTTTAATTTTTAATAAATTGTTTATGTGCGGGTTTGAGACTGTTGCAGATTTTTCTAGAGGTGATTACGAATCCAATCACACGTATTTTGAGAATTAACACGTTTGTTAACAAGACTAAACAGTGAGTTTGGCCAATAGGTTATACTCCCTATTGATGAGAACTATTTCATTATTATGTAGATAAATCTATCTCATCACCGCTTGAAAATGAGTCAAAGTCATATGAGAATTATCATAATAGTGATAACATTTTGGGTGTACTTTTGTACTTATGCATGTTATCTGAAGGACAGTGTTCACTGCCGGTTCAGCATTGTCTATTAAACTGGACATAGGGATTCCCATATTAAATTTTTTACCCGAGTAATTTTCGCTTCTTAATTTGTCGATAAATTAAATTTTATAAAATGTCATTCTGATCTTTCTCATCTTTGATGTCAAAAGAATATTCTATGCAATACTGATAAATGGTTACGAATTTTATTACAAATAATATTACAAATACAATGTACAAACAACTATTTTTATATCATACAATGTGTATTATAAATTTATTACAATTTGAACAGAACTTGAGGTACTTTAGGACAATTAAACTAAACATACACATACAAATACATGAAATTGAATATTTTCTATTAACTTACAGCCTGATTTCATGTCTTTTAAACGTCGGTTGTTATGGAGACGTCTTATCTAAAGACATAAAATCGGGCTGTTACAAAATATTATTATACCTACCAAGTGTTAGGAAATTATTTATTTGGTTCAAGACTTCTTAATTTCAAATAAATGTATTGAATATAATTCTATATAAAAAGGCTATATTTTCCCTAACACTAGGTACGCATTTCAAATTTAGC
Organism: Diaperis boleti; assembly: GCA_963583935.1. Lineage (NCBI taxonomy): Eukaryota > Metazoa > Arthropoda > Insecta > Coleoptera > Tenebrionidae > Diaperis > Diaperis boleti. The sequence continues at coordinate 77,335,388 of OY757242.1, read as the reverse complement.
AAGGTTCCATTTCTAAAGCACCAGGCCTTAAAAGAGCTCCTTGAATTGGTTTTATCCTCATGAATAATGTAGACACCATATACACCAAACACAAAAACAAAAGCAACATCATGCTTAGTACAACACAAATAAATACAAAAAACTTCTCGGACTTATCAGAAGCAGGTTGCAAAGATATAAATTTTTCAGTTTTACTTTCATTTAAATTTTGTTTATTAAACTGAAACCTAAAATTGCTGAAATATTTAAAAAAATTATTTTTAGAAAAGTCACCTTCGAAGTACTTAACAAACTTCGAATTGTCAAAATTTTCGTTCAAAAAGTCTTTCAATTTGGAAGTTTTGATTCCAATATCGATGGCTGTTTGTATGTTTTCACTCACGTTTTGAAAATTCAAGTCATTTTTAGAAATTTCAACTGCGCCTTTCTGCGTACAAGCAATTCCGTGGTAATTTTCTACTCCATGTGAGGTTCCCCAAATGATTTTAATCTCTTGTTTTTTAGCCAACATGTGAAGATTTAGCAGTTCCTGACAAGTCCAAGAATTATAGTCAAGAGATAGAGTTCTAACTCTGGGAAAATACCGTTCAAAATCTATCACATTAAATGAAGAAATTTGATTGTGGTCAAAATAAAGCTCGTTTAAATTTAAGAGGGAATGAAATTTGTAATGGTACAGAAATTTCAACCGATTGTAGGAAATATTTAAACATTTCAAGTCTACTAAAGAGTCGAATACCCCAAATTGAAAATCTTCGATCAAGTTTCCTGACAGATCAAGAACAGTAAGCCTAACTAAGTCGTGAAATAGAAGAGGCTCAATTTTCTTGATTCCATTTTTTCTAAGGTTTAGGGTTTCTAAGGCTGTACAATTCTGAAAAGCACTATTATGGAAATTAGACAGCAAGTTGTTTCCTAAATTCAACTCAATAACTAATGACGGGTCTTTAAACAACGGATTATGTAGTGAACTAATTTTATTGTGGCCCAAATTTATTCTGGAAACGTTTTGAAACGGTTCGTCGATTATTTCAATTTCGTTAAATTGAAGGTAAAGATTATCTGTTTCAAGTATTTCACAGTTTTTAACAGAAACTATTTTGTTGTTAGATAAATCGATCGTCTCGCTGTTCGGGAAAACACTAAAGTCTACTTCGGTTATTTGAGAAAACGAAACATTAAAAATTCTTGTGGTAAGACTAGCAAACTCTTCTGAAACTTCAGTTAGAGCGGTGTTTGACAAAATAACAGTATCGATATTGGACAATTCAAACGACGAAATATTTTTCAACGGGTTTCCTGAAAAATCTATTTTGGTTAATCGATCCAAAGTATTAAAGATTCCGTTATTTATCGTTGACAAATTGTTATTTTCAAAATAGAGATTGGTTAAAGAGGACAGACCGACTAATGCGACATTTTCGATTTCATGAATGCGATTATTGGCTAAATTAAGAACTTGTAGCCGATATAAAACATTGTAAACTCCATTTAAGACTTTAGTTAATTGGTTATTTTGAAGATACAACTCACGTAAACTTAACAAACCCGTAAATGCTCCTGGGAAAATACTATTTATACTTAAATTACTTAAATAAAGTTTTTCTATGGTTCGAAATTGCTGCAACTCTTTAGTGTTAATCACTGAAATGTTTGCACGTGTAACTGCCAAAAATTGCGGGTAGGATCTTTCCTGATACCTATAAGAAATGTCGCTGAGTGAAGAAATACTTGAACACGTTATTGTTGCACTTCTTGTAACCATTTTATGGTCTATATATTCACGATATCCATTGTAGTATGAGTAATGAGGATCAACTGGAACATAATCTTCATCTTTTTCTTCGTCACATGATGCACATAAATTACATAGTCGAATAAGAGATAAAAGGAACAAGCATCTTCTTCTTGTTAACTACAACACTTGAATAAACATTTTCATAAATACTTTTGTAAAATTACCGTCATAACACTTATTGCCAATGTAGCAGTGGAACTGTTTCTTTAATACTGAATCCATACTAGATTTAGCCACAATATCTCTGTTCACAAAGAGATAAGAGAGTCCTATCGGCAACAAACATATAAGGAGTGTTCTACGAATCAGAACGCTCGTAAATTTCTTTCCTATTTTAATAACGACTTTCCCTCAAACAATATCACTCGGATTAATATTAAATGGATTATATTGTTACACCAATCCTTTAACGATACTACTAAGACGAGTATAATACACCACAGATACTAGTCGTGAATTGAACAAAAGAAAGAAACCCAAAGCCCATCTGACCAAGGTTACAACAAAAAGACAGATCAAACCAAAAATATTAGCAAAAACATTTAAAAAATTTATTAAACTACGTTAAGACTAATTCGCTCCCCGTGATAATTTCACTATTTGCCATAAAATTAATGTGAATTTTAAGTTATATCAACAACAATTATTTTATTTACGCGTAGAGATTACGCGCACTTGGAAGACGATCGAGTCTGACACAAATTTCGTAACGCCTTGATCGGTTTACGCTCAGTTCCGAGCGCGTGTATAGAAGTTTCACTTCAAAAATATTTACGAACACGATTATTATTTAGTACTTTACAAAATAAAAAAACAAATATTCTTCTTTTAGTCTTTCTGTTTATTTCTTTTTCTTTTTATTTATTGATGTTTCTACGTTTGTAAAAAGTTTCGTTTATTGTCCTAGCAACTCACTTGTAAACGAAAGTGAACGAAGAGATCATTGAAATTATACATTAGAGTAGGTGGATTATTTTTTATGCAATGGCCCAGCTTGCAAATTGACTGACAGTAAAATTTAAGGTTATGGTCTAAACATTCTTTTAAGTTTCTCATATTAAATTGTTTTAATTGAAAGAAAATAAAACACTAACAGAGAATGTAGGTTTATTGAGAATTACAGCAAATGTTTGAAGTGTTCTCCCCCAGCTTCAATGCAGCTGTTAACTCTCCGCTTCATATTTTCAAATGAATTTTTCAACATCTGAAAAGTTATAGTGTTGCAGTTTGCAGTTCTTCAAGATTATGCAGGTTATTTTTAAATAGGAGTTTTTGAGATACGGAAAAATGAAATAATCCAGAATTGTACACACTAACATCACAAAACCTTGCCTTATAAATATGTTGGGCTAATTTTTTATAATCTGCAGGCGAATTAGGGTAGGTGTTTCGAAAAACCTTTAACACAGCGTTCAATAGAATACTTACATTCACCATTCTGTTGACGTTTTTTTTAAAGTCACTTTGACACCTTTGACATTTAAATATTAAACCGAATTGTCAACAGTTAGTAGTGCCAACTTAATTTAAATTTCACAGCGGACTGTAATTTATAATTTAAAGGACCGCATGGTATACGTGACTAGAGATTATTTTAGGGATGAGGAGAATTAATTGTAGTCTAATTTGTAACAATTTTGAAAGAGGTGCCTAAATTATCCAATGGAAAACAGCAACACATTTTATACTAGTTTTATTAGTCAAATAGAATATGGGAAACTCATTTTTACAGTAAGGAGTCGAAACTTGCCTATCTACCTCTTCGAGCGTGACTTCTTCTTCTGGTGCTGTTTGGTTCTTCTTCATCTCTATTTCTGTTATCCGCTTTTCCTTTCCCCCTCCAGCAGCCTCAGGAAGTATTCCTCCCACTATAGCTCCACACCCCCATTCTTATAGCTTTTATCTCCCGCTCTTCTCTCTCCTTCTTCTTCTCTCCATGTCTCCATATCTTTTTTTCTCTTTTAGAAAGCCGCTTGTGTTTGCTTTCGTCTTTTTCTTTTCTTTTAACTCCTTTATTCGTTGTTCATATTTTTTATCCCACTATTCACTTTTCTTTCTTGCTCCTTTCCTCAACCTCTTAATGTTGTTTCTATTTTTGTCGCCGCTTTTTCTAATATTTCTTTCAATTCTTTCTCCATCTTCACTACTTCTTGTTTTACTGCTCTTGCCTTTTTTAGTCTTCTGATGTACTACTCTACTCCTTGATCACCACCTTCTTCTGCCAATCCTCTATTCTTTCTTCTCCTCTGAATTCTTCTGCTTCTTCGTTTACTATTCCGTAGTCTATTAGAGTTTCTCCTCTCCCGCCTATATAGGTCCATTCTCTTTCTTCGTCCCCTTGTTTATTTCTATTCAACATCTTTCACCCTTTTTCCTCTATCCATTCTATCAGCTTCTTCCCCTCCGTATTTTTTACCTTGTTTTTGGATTTTCTTTTTCTATGCCCTCTCTCTTCTTACCATCCCCCCAAAACTATACATTCTTTTTGTTTTCTTAATGTTTCTTTTGTCTTGCTCATTGTTGTCTTGCTCCCTTTGCATTATACTGTCACTATTTTCGACAACTTATTGCTTATATATGTACGTTTCTCACCATGTTATCCTTACATTTCTTCCTTCTTTTGATTTTTCTCCCTTATTCCTACTTTCCCCGTTATTATTCTCACTGCCGCTCTTCTTTTCTTCTGTGCTCTTCTCGCCCCTGATGCTCCCACTATAATTCTCTCTATCGTTTCATTCCATCTCTATTAAACGCTTACGTTCCTCCTTGTTCTTCTTTTCCCGTCTTTTTATCGTTTTTCCTTCCCTCACGTCTCCACTCCGTCACTCCTTCTTTTTCATTTTGTAAAACCTCTAGTCTCTCTCTCTGTCTCTCTCGTTTCATTTCATTTTTATGGAACCTTGTCTGTTGTTAAGTTCCAGTATCACACTTCCACTTAGTTTTTCTTTTTGCCTCATGACTTTTCCTATCCCACCAATCATCCATTTCTATTTTTATTTTATTTTTTTGTTTATTTCTTCACTCATGTGGCAACCTCGATCGAAAATACAAGTGGCTGAGGCATAGCTGGTGTTTTTTCATTGTAAACAAAAATTAGGTTAGGTACTCCAAAATAGTAATAACACGCAATAACAAATGTCATCCAAGTTATTACCAAAAAATATTTTCATATAGAACGCATTCCAAGAAAATTTTTAGAAAGATAAAATGGAGGTTCACCTGTAATTTTTTTTTTTTTTTTTAATGTTTTACTTCCTGAAATTATAGATGCTCGCGTTTGTAGAAATATGCCTATACGTGAGCCATCTGTATTGAAACAATAAATAAAGGGCAGATTATATGCAAGCGCAAATATTTTATTTTTTGCATATTTTCTGCAGGCTGTCAGCGAAAATTCTCCACTTGAATTCGCCTGAGTAACAAAAATTTTAGCAAAAAAATTGTTATCTGTAGGGGGACTACTTTGAGGTACATTTCAAACTAACTAAAGTACCTCCTCCCACCCTTAAATTCTAATAGGGAAAGTGGGGCATGCGACATATCATTGAAAAGATTTTTTGATTCTCTCCATATTGAGTGCTGTATTTTTCGCTTCTTGCGGGATAGAAAATATTTTTCCTTGAAGATATATTCGGAATATTAATTTTGCTCAAATTAACCGGATAAATGGCATTTTTGTAGACACAAACACTTCCAATGATAATGCCATTTTTATTTCACATGTAGTTTTTGAGTCAGGGGAAAATAATTGAAGACAATATGTGTAAGTGGAGTAAATTAAAGTGGACAATTTTCGTTGAGACAGGTTCTATAGGTATACTCAAGTATGTGGACGAATTACATTGATTAGAGTTAATTAACACTAATTAGTGATTGCACATTTGGCACGCATGCATATTTCATCAAAAGTTGCATATTATTGCAGATTTAAGTCATATTTTATAATTTTTTTCTTATATTGTTTTGTATTTCTGGAAAAACATACCGACCTTACAAAATTATTTGCTTCAGTCACAGATCTGCTCCATCTGCTTTTCCAAATGTAGAAATTTCCAAATCTTACTATCTTATATTCATTGCCAATGGGACGCGGGTGGTTCCTAGTAAATCATCGTAAATAATAATATCGTAAAAATAAGATAAATAAAATTAGAGTACTTTATTGTCTCATTTGGTTTTAAAAATAAATTTTATCAATCATTGCCTGCTGGTACTGTCGCAACAGCGTGTCTGATAGAGTTGCTGTCTTCTGAATATTATACTTATTTTACTTATGTTGTCAGACGCTGCATCCTACTTGATAAAAGCATGAAGGGCAGAACAATAATTATATAAAAAAATCAATAATTATTATATTTTGAATGTACAATAAGATCTGATTTTGGTGAAAACTCTATCGCCGACTGGATTTATGATGTCACCTTATCCCATCCCTATCAAAGGATGTCATTGTTGTTACGATGCCTCAAGGACGTTTTTTCAAACACGTTTTCGGACGCCGTTTGTCGTCGGATTTTAGATCTAAAAAAAGTGTTGGTTTTTATTGAAACAGCTCTAATAAACGTATACCTTAGATTTTCGAATTCCTCAAACCATCACCAAAAGAAAAAGAAAAAAATGTTAATTCTTTTTATAAATTGAAAAAGCGAAAACTAGCTCCCTGTAATTTGTACTTCTTAACACAAACCCGCCGTCGGATCTTCAAAAAATTCTATAACTTCGTTTAAAAACTGGAAAAACTTTTGGCCTGTTTGGCCCGCCACCTATTGATTTTGAATCATATCAAAGTGTTGTAGGATTTGCCCTTAATGTAAGGTTTTTTATTTTAACAAACATAATGCAACAGGTGGTGGACAAATAATAGTTGCTGATCTCTATTTCTACTCTAACAATCCTAGATTTTGGCCATTTTTTCTCAGAAAATCCTCTATCACCTCCTTGGCGTGATGTTTACTTTTGCTTTCCCCACCCCATCCAATTATCACAATATTGTTTTTCCTCCTTCTCGTTTCCTCATACCCCACTTTCCCCTACAGTTGGGTCTCTCTCATTCTCTCTCAACCTATTTCTCTCTCTTTCATCTCTTCTCTATCTCCTTAAGGCTAAAGGTGACGAAATTTTATTACCAAGTGTGCGACACAGAGAAAATATGTCTAAAATAATCCCGCTTTCTTTCAGAAACGGTTCAACCGATTTGAAATCTTCAAATGGGGTTGTACTCAAGGTCTTATGCTGATTCACGCTATAGTGCTAAAATTTTTAATTTCTTTTTTTTTAATTTTTGAAATTTATTTGGTAATTTTTAAGAATTCCAAAAATTTCAGGTAATCATTTTAATTTCCTGCAAATGTCAAGCATTAATCCGTTTTCAAAATTCCAATATCGTAAAGAGCGCCGGCGGGAAAAGGTTTTGAAAATTTCCCTTTGTTCTTTGCCGACGCGACGTACTGCCGCAACTGCTGTATTGGTGAAAGGAGTAAAACTAACTGGGAGCATACTGACGTATTGTTATCATTGTTATTCCGCCACTTATGTTACAACAAACAATCCAAGAAGTAAAAGAAAAACACATTATCGGAAAGTTTATTATAGTAGTCCAAGCAAATTAGACTTTTTAGAAGAAATAATTTATATTATAAAGTTTTGAAATTTTGGTTATGAACTCCTAGCAGGGACCCAAATAAAAATTCGAAGAGTTCCCACCCCTCAAGCTTTTGCCTAAGAAACCGCCCCCGAGCGTCACGTCATGAAGCCATTCTGCATTTTTCTCGTAAACGGTAACTCCGACGAGAAAATGTTATAGGGTTATGTTCTCGATTAAATTCTGCATAAAATTGGTCTCATGAAGTTTTTGCAGATCTCCCACCCAACGCTCATAAATGACATTGGAAAATGAGTATAGTTTTCAGCGCGAAGACAACCTCCGATTTTTGCGGCGATTATCTCGAAAACCATTAGTGGGACCAAAAATGTATAGAAACAAAATTTAAGAGCAGTGTTTTCTGTACAATGCCCATATTGAATAAAATATTTGCAATACATTTTTATTTATTTTATCTATTTTATTTATTGGTTTATTTTATTTTATTTATGAGCGTTGGCTGGAAGATAGGGAAAAACTTCATAAGACCAATTTTATGCAGAATTCACTGCGGAACATAAGTCCTATTACATTTTCTCGTCGGAGTGACCGTTTACGAGAAAAATGCAGAAAAGCTTCATAGGGTCACGCTCGCGGGCGCTTTTTGAGCAAAAGGGGATGAAGCTCCCCCTAGGGGTCCCTGTTGGAAGTTCATAACCAAAACTTTATAAATTAGTTCTTCTATTCGGCGTTTTTTCGTCTAATTTGCTTGGACTGTATCAAAAAACGGCTCGGCCGCTTTGGCTGATTTCTTTTTTGTTGTACATATTCATAATTATCAGCACAAGGTTTGTATGAAAGAAAATTTTTGGAAAATCCACCGAAAAATTGGAAAATTCGGGAAAAACTTAAAGTGCTATTTCCATGGGATTTTGATATAAACCCAAGATTCGAATTATGGATATGCGTAAATCTTTTTGTAATGGGCGGTAATATTTAGACCTCGGGTCCTATTTGGCTTGACAATTTAACTTGTAATGGAATAAAGTTTCTCGAAAAATTGCCACTAAAATAATTGTCCTATTGGTTATTTATTTTGAAATTGAAACATCTCATTGGTTGACAAAAACACAAGTTAAATTGTCAATAGTAATAGCACGAGAGGTCAAAATATTGCCTACAATAATTTTTGCGATTCTGATACGAGTTTCTGTTGCGACGAAAATAATGACGAGTACTTGCACGAGCCATTACTTTTGTCAAGCAACAGAAACGAGTCAATCTGAAGAGCAAAAATTGGCAGCAATATTTAGACCTCGAGTCCTATTTGGCTTGACAATTTAACTTGTAAATTGTAATGCCAAATATTTAAAAAAACACTGGAATAAAGCTTGTCGAAAAATTGCCACTAAAATAATAATTGTCCTATTGGTTGTTTATTTTGAAATTCAAACATCTCATTGGTTGAAAAAAAAAACAAGTAAAATTGTCAGGAAAATAAAATTCGAAACAATTACAATGGAATGTCCAAATATTCGGACTAACTGCAAAAATTATCATTTTTTTATAGTCTCGATCATAACTGAGGATAGGAACGGCATATTTGGTTGATTCTTTTTTGTTCTGCTCGTTATGTTCTCGAGATGGAAATAACTTAATTGAATGTTTGAATTGAAAAGAAATCGGGAAGTCCTGGAGAAAAATCCGGAAAAACGCATCAGCCTAAATTAAAAAAAAATCATTTTTGTTCTTACTTTTGTGTTCAAAAAATCATCAGATCATTCTGTCCAAAAAAATTATTGAAATTTGGGCAGGACAACGTCTGTCGGGTCAACTTGTAAAATAACTATTATACAGTTCGCACCAACAGTAAGGATGTATTGTATGTATTGCTTATGAAATTCGTAATTCAGAAATGTGGTCGTTATGAACTTGGACCTACAGTTTCTGAGATACCGATTTTTAAACTTCGGCTTTACCAACTCCGATAAGATTTTGCCCGTTGATCCGTAGATCCAGACTTAATAATTTCTGAGTTAAGAACTTCATAACTGCTACAAATATGAGAAAAAAAATGGCGGATTTTTATTAAAAAATAATGTCAATGACGTCATTGAAGCAAAGAGTGTGGGTAACACAAAAAATGACGAAAATTGCTTCAGCTTTATTGAATTTATTCCTTATTTTTGGTGCACACTGTATATAGGTAATAAGAATAAAAATTATAATACAGACTGTCCCTACTAAAATTTATACCCCCCAACAATGGGGTCGTCCCACAATTTTCAAAACCAGCTTTTCTAGAAACTAGACGAAAAAATATTATACCCCTATTTTTTTGTTTATTCGAAATCACGCCTTTACTAAGTAGAAAAAAATCCGAAACATTTGCCTTATTTGAAACGCGCGCCTTTTTGTGACGTCAACACGGGACAAAATTCACCAGACATAATTCAAGTTACTAGATGTGCCGACTAATGAGAAGCGCACGAACCAATGAGAATTCTCCCCCGAAATGACGTCACAAGAGGCGGTAAATGTACAGCGTTTGAAACTGCTGGCCGAAATTGCGATTTTTGATACGCTCTGTTATCTTACAAAATAACTTTATGAAACATCAGAACACGTTTTGGGGCTATATGTTACATAGTCTATGGGATGCTATAGTTGAATTCGTCAAATTCAATTGAGGGGGACGACCCCATTCCAATTTCAAAAAACTTTAGAAAGAATTTATTACATTTATTATTTACATTTATTCCGATTAAACCTTCTTAATTATCAAAATGTGCTGTTCACAAATTAACAATTAACAGTATATTTTATGTAGATTTGGAAACTAAAAAAATTCATCCTTTTTTTGTAGAAACAAATAAATAAAAGTAGGTTTGAATGGAGAATTCAATAAGCTTTAAAATGATGTATCACACGACCCCCCATGCCATTTAAATTTTTTAAATTGCTGGTTCCCCTAAAAGGGTGAGATATAAGACTTGAAAATTTGGTACAATTTGGTCCCCTTGAATATTATGATACAAGCGCTACGACTTTCCGAATACGGCTATGATCCGAGCGGCAGTGAGTGCTGGAACCGGTTCTGCAGTTCAAGCCTTCACCTGTCTTAGGTTCTTGGCGGGGCAGTAAACAACAAAGGAAATTTTTCAAAATCGTTTTCCGCCGGCACCGTTTGTGATATTAAAATTCTGAAAACACAATTTTTTTTGATATTTACAGGACATAAAAATGTATACCCCAGATTTAAGAAAAAATGCAAATTTAAGCAAAAAAACAAAAAAGCTTTTTGAAAATGTTTCACTATAGCGTGAAGTACACATATTTACTTGGTCCAATGATGTTTTTATTTTTAGAATTGAACAATTAGTTTTACTTTAAATGCGGGAATTCTTTCAGCGCCATCTCGCGTGCCGTATACACACTATTTTATCGTCACCTTTAGCCTTAAATTCTTGCCTTTGCCTTGCAATCTCTTAATTTCTTGGCACTCTCTTCGTATTTCCTTCATTTCCTCCTTTAGTGCCCTGTTTATTTTTTTCAACTTGTCCATGATGCTCTCCATTTCACTGTCAATTTTTTTATCGGTTTCTAGCAATATTGGTGTTATTTTACTCAGTTTAAATATGTTCTCTTGTTTCTCTTTTTGTCTTCCTATTCCACCCTGCCCTGTTTTTTTTCTATGAATGCAGCTAAACTTCCTTGGCTAAATGACCGATTTCTACTTTCCTTGTTCACAGGCTTGCTCTAATCCCCCGTAGATGTCTGCACCACGTGTTGCTGCATCAGTCGGTAATACAGTAAGTATTTTGTAACCTATACGATATTTTTTCGTTAGTTATCCGTTTCCACCTCGTCCGCACCTATCAACATCTTTAATTCCAAAAGTTCAGATAAGTAAGGAGAAGTTAATCCATCCCGGAAATAACATAGTTTCGGGATGACATTGATTAATCTACCCGCCACAGAATACAAAACTCATCTAACTTAAGAAGGAGCTTAAATCGGGGATATATCCAAGCACTCGGATTTTAATGCTTACTGATTGAATTTAAAAACCTTTCAATCAATTATTGAGGGCAGGAAATGGCCACGTGCTTTTCTGGAAAAAATCTAGATCATGTATTCTTAACGCTAGCAATCCCGACAGAGCTAATTACTCTCGAGGCAATAAAATATGAATTTCTGGTATGGTGAAATTTACTGAAAAAATAACGATATACGTTTTTTTTAATACTGACAAATGCGCAGGTAAATTGATATCTCAAACGGCAAATAAATAAATCTAATTCATTATTGGAAAAATATAAATGGGCACAACAAGCAATTAATCCTGCTCTGTCCAGTTATATTGATGGCTTCCAATTAGGTATCGTTAAAGTTCCAAGTAATGAGCCTGTCATTGCAAGAGACCTGGGAATGCTGCAAAGGATAATAATTGAGAAAAATGCTTTTCTTTCCAATATTTTACGTCGTAATACCTAGAATATTGTTCATCAGAAAAAACTACATAATTATATTGGAATGTGCACAGGAAAGCTAAAAAATCGTTTATAACTTACTGACCACAAATTAGTATAATTGCCCAAAACGGTATTGTGCACTGAAGCTATCTAGACGACCAGCGAAGTCGTAAGCTTTGTTTCTATGCTTTGAGCCAGTTTGCCAAGGTAATTCAATCACTGAGTGATTTTTCGCTCGTGTCTGCAAGCAGGGGCGGCTTTTATTTGTACTATTTTATTTATTGATTTAAACTGAAAAAAGTTCATATGTTGTTATTATTATCATTATTATTATTCATTATGTGTTATCACTAGTTGGATGAATATAATAAATAAAATAACACTATCACGAATGAAAGACACAATGAAAAAAAAAACACTAACGAACTGAAAAGAATAAAACAATGTATCCACTCGTTCGGCACGCTTACAAATTAATTTATTTCGTTCCTGTATCATATGCAGAAGCACCTGCATCGATAAAGACAGACAGGTTTTTTTGCGACGAAAACCAGCTTAGAGAAAAAGATACAAAAGAAAATTTTCTTACTTTAGAAAGAACGCTAACACCCTGATTCGGTACTAGACAAGAAATAGCGATAAAACATATTCAAAAACTCAATAAATTCTGTTGAATCTTCAGTTGCTGATCTTTGAAAAGACTAAATAGAAGCACGAAAAAGAAACTGGTGAACGGAAAGTTAAAAATGAAGACAAATATAATGACTGGAAATAGAAATGGCTATTTACACTCGAATGCAGCAAATTCAACTTTACAGTGCGACAACTTTGGTCGACGCACGAGCCCGTAGCGCGAGTGTCTTATCAGTTGTAAGATAATTTAAAGCATTTTGTATGATTTTTTTGGCCGACAAGCTTTAGGTAATAATTTTATAAAATAAATAAATAATCTCCTCTAGAAGTCGCTTGGATCACCCCATTAGACCACTAGTGTGACTTTGAACTCATGATGCACGAGGAATTTCACATCACGGTCAACACCGAGAGCCGTCTCGTTGGTTCTCGCGGTGGCGGGTTAAGGTCCAGGGTAGCACGGGCTAGCCAGCATGGACCGGAAGGCTGAACAGCTGTGGGACTAAGGAACAGTCGGGTTCACCTTTCTCGGAAACCAATAATTGAAACCGGGATACTTCATTACGATGGCAGGCGGAGGGTAGATACAGGGAGGGTACACAATGGAAAGCCATTCTAGCGGTGACTGAGGGCGATCATAGCGGCTCCGGGATGGTTTCATTCGCAGCGCGCTATTTGTCTGATTACCGGAGTGAAAGAATTACTCCGCTGCGACACCGGAAAGTATATTTTTCGCGATGTTAACCTCGCTGACGATACTTGAAATTCGTTACAGTGAACATAATAATTAAATAAATACCACACTATCGAGATAATACTGACGCGTTTTAATAGAGGTATTGGATTGGCGAATGTGGAGCATTGTTGGCATACGTAATTAGATCACGGAATGCACCGAGAAGTTGTTAGGTTGCTCCTGTAACGAGGACTGTGGTACTTATATAATAATTGAGAGTTTCTCGAAACTCCGACAGATTGTCAATAATTAGCGCTCAAATGTACGGATTTAACTAAACTAATACTGTAATAGCCTAATTGAAACCGGAATTAGAAACTTTAGATTAATTCTAGGTGGTGTGGAAATGCATCAATTAAAAATTAAGCAAACATTCAAACGGTTTCTCTACAAATTGCAACGTGGTTGCTAAAGTAAGAGAGCCTTTGAAATAATAAATAAAGCGAATCTGTTTTAGCGGTTGAAAGTTTTATTTAATATTTAATTAGTAGAATGTAACCAAATGTTAATTAATTTTATCAGCATTAAATGTAGAGATAAATAAAGCAGTTCCGTTTTAGGTTTACATTTATCTTAAAGTTACTGCAAACATAACGTGGGTAATATAGAATTATTAAAACGTTGTACTTCAATCCTATATTTGCCAAAAAACATACAGGTGTCTATAATCTTCTAAGACTGAATGATCATCTAATATACTTCACAGATTTGTACGACGGTTGAATTCAGTAAGACCATAAATAGCAGCTTCACAGGAGCTGTACTACGTTTTTATATATAGTTTTTATATCTTATACTCGTCTTTTTTAAACTATATTTTTTGCCACTTTTAAATAATCTTTTTATGAACTTTTAAACAGTTTAATCAAAATTTACTAAATTATTTACTATTATTTATTTTGCTTTCCGGCACTAAACGACGGCTTTTTTAAGCCCCGAGTGCCGGAAAGCGCCCAACCTACACAGAGGAACGAGTGGAATTCAACGTTTTATAGTTCGACACCACCCCGCGCAAGTCTTTAAATTGCTTAAAATCGATAAAAATAGTGTGACGTTTATCATTTTTATTACTTACGGATGTTTACACAAGCGAAAATTTGAAAATTCTGACAGTGACAAACTATGAAATTTATAAATATTGTTTAGGAAAAAAAAATTGAAACATTTACAAAATATTAAAGAAAAAATAAATATTATTCACCTTTTTTAGAAACTGATAACGGTTTTATGTACAACATTTTTCTTGTTCTATTTTTACGTTGCAATTTGTGTTAAAACAATTGTTTTATCTACATATATTTTTTCAAAACCATATTTAAAATGTATTATTTCGGATCATCATTTCTTCAAAAAATTGCTTAATATTTGATTAGTAAAATTTAAATTAGCTGTTTTATATGGGTATAAATTAAACTAGCACCAAAATATTTATTTGTGACCAAACCGAAAATACTAAAATAACTAATGTGTCCCCATAACCTTCAGGGAGCATGTTTCTTTAAGGGGCCGAGCGTGTAGCGCGAGGCGCCAATTTCAATGATCCACGGAAAAACAAATAGGGCAAATTGAGTGACCGTTCAGGGCTCATCACATTTAGTGGTGACCATAAATAAATTATCAGATGTTCGTATTGAAATAGTTATTCTGGAAACAAACTAGATTATCTTGTGGCTGAAAAAAGAATAAGGAATAGGAGAAAATTATGCGGAACATTTTAGTTCATAATAAAATGTACTGACCTCTTTGTAATAAGAACCTTCTGCAAATCACAAGAAGCAACTGAAATTTGGCCCTCTCTTTTCGATTCTTCCATTCGATTGTCCACTTTGTCCACAATTTTGAAGAAATTTCATCGCACAAAACATAGGAAGTGTTTACGTCTATCTCATTAATTTTATCCAACATCATTTATTCCTCTTTCATTGACAACACTCCGGAGAGGGTCATTGACATTCATCGAAAAATCCTTCCCACAGAAATCGTGGCAGATATAACTAAAGAGGATGGATGGTGTATCGTGAGTACGTGCGTATCTACGATCCATAGACGAAAACAGAGTGGAACCGGCTCAACGCGAAAATCCGAAGAGACAGCAATCTTTTCTGCGAGAAAAAATGGTTCGAGGTGTGCTCAGAACTCGACTACCGCGACACATAAAAATTCTGGAAACGATTCAAAATTTTGACCGGTTAAAAATCCGTTAAAAGTCGGAAACGCCTTCAGAGAAAAGGCGACCGCTTCCGCAGAGCACTTTTCTGAAAGCAGATCCGGTTCCTGACTCCACAACATCAAGCCGAACCACAACAAGATCCAGGTGGGGGGAACCAACTTCTCGAACCCATCACCGTATCGGAAGTCAGAGCCAAGATCCTGCATCTGAAAAGCAAGAAGGCCCCCGGATTGAACGAGATCAACAACACAACCTTGAAGAATTTGCCGAATGACGCTATGGAGGCCATCTGCACAATTTTCAACAGCTGCCTTGCCTGCTCGTATTTCCCCACTGTGTGGAGAACAGGCGTCGCCGTGGCAATTCCCAAACCCGGCAAACCTCCAGAAAACCACAACTCCTATCGCCCCATAACACTCTTAAGCTCATTAGGTAAACGGTTGGAAAGAATTATCACCGAAACGGAGTTTGGCTTTCGAGCCAATCGAACCATCCTCGACTCCATGGTGGCCCTCGACGCCGACAACGCTTGGTTCCTAAACTCTGGCCAGTGTATTCTCGGTGTCTTTTTAGACATCGAGAAGGCATTTGATAGGGTTTGGCACGCCGGGCTCATTCAAAAGCTGAAGACGCTGCGTTTCCCCGACAATTTCGTTGCCCTCGTCGACTCGTTCCTCACGAATTGGACCGTCCGAGTGAGGGTCGGGAAGGAGCATTAACATTAGAGCTGGAGTCCCCCAAGGATCGCTCCTTTCGCCTTTCTCTTCTTGATCTACTGCCACGACATCCCGGCGGTGGTCAACGACACGACCAAAACCCTTCAATTCGCCGATGACACAGACCTCTGGACGGGACATCAAAGAGTTGAAGAAGCGGCCAGGGCGGTCCAGCAGATCTTCTCAATTTCTCTGAACTTAACATTTCTACCAAATTTCAACAGTTTTCTCCAACTTACGCGATTCTACAAAATCGTACTGTCAGGGGACCCACGATCAGGCGTGGATCCAGAAACGGCGCCTCCCGGACCCAAAAACACCTGCACCAGAGAACGGGAGCAACAATCGTAATCCTGTTCTTCATCTTTTCTTATTTATCTCTAGTCGACGTGCAACAGGACGACGATCTTAGTACTGGTTTTCTGCGGTTTCCCAGTGCTGTACAGTTCTGTACACAAATGTGATCACGTTTAAGGCGGCAGCCGTGTGTGGGCACACAAACAAACCGACCAATCCCAGATTCTGGACTCCTCCGCTGAAGAGGCAGAAGCCTATAACAGCGGGCAGTTAAATCATGTAATTCTAACAACATCTTGAATTATATAGAGTCAATCCAATACCACCTTGTGTAAACTGTAATCTGTCGGCAATAAACCTTCTTGTCTGTCTGTCTGACATGGAAAATTATAAACAGATTTTCTTCAAGTGGCGCATCCACCATTTTCACCCTTTCTTCAGTTTTCTACTGTGGTCTTCAGGGAGTCATTATCTGTTCAAATGTGACATTGTAATAATAAAAACAGCTCCGAAATAAGACAAACTATACCCTCAAATGCCTACTGAATTTTTTACAGATTTTCTTTAAGTGGCGCATCCACCATTTTTTACCTTTTCTTCAGTTTTCTATTGTGAGCATCAAGGAGTCATTATCCGTTCACGTGTGACATTGTAATGATGAAAACAGCTCCGAAATTAGAC
This sequence comes from Diaperis boleti, assembly GCA_963583935.1. Lineage (NCBI taxonomy): Eukaryota > Metazoa > Arthropoda > Insecta > Coleoptera > Tenebrionidae > Diaperis > Diaperis boleti. The sequence continues at coordinate 77,318,301 of OY757242.1, read as the reverse complement.
AAACTACACCCTCAAAGGCCGACAGAATTTTTTACAGATTTTCTTAAAATGCCGCATCCATCATTTTTCACCTTTTCTTCAATTTTCTCCCGTGGTCTTGAGGGAGTCATTATCTGTTCAGATGTAACATTGTAATGATGGAAACAGCTCCGAAATTAGATAAAATACACCCTCAAAGGCCCACTGAATTTTTTACAGATTTTCTTTAGGTGGCACATCCACCATTTTTCACCTTTTTTTCAGTTTTCTATTGTGGGTTTCAGGGAGTCATTGTCTGTTCAAATGTGACATTGTAATAATGAAAACAGCTCCGAAATAAGACAAACTACACCCTCAAAGGCGGACAGAATTTTTTACAGATTTTCTTAAAATGCCGCATCCATCATTTTTTATCGTTTTGTAAATTTTCTCTTGTGGGCTTCAAGGAGTCATTATAAGTTCAGATGTGACATTGTAATGATGAAGACAGCTCCGAAATAAGACAAACTACACCCTCAAAGGCCGACAGAATATTTTACAGATTTTCTTAAAATGGCGCATCCACCATTTTTCACCTTTTCTTCAATTTTCTCCCGTGGTCTTGAGGGAGTCATTATCTGTTCAGATGTAACATTGTAATGATGGAAACAGCTCCGAAATTAGATAAAATACACCCTCAAAGGCCCACTGAATTTTTTACAGATTTTCTTTAGGTGGCACATCCACCATTTTTCACCTTTTTTTCAGTTTTCTATTGTGGGCTTCAGGGAGTCATTATCCGTTCATGTGTGACATTGTAATGATGAAAACAGCTCCGAAATTAGACAAACTACACCCTCAAAGGCCGACAGAATTTTTTACAGATTTTCTTAAAATTCATCATTTTTCACCTTTTCTTCACTTTTCTCCTGTGGGCTTCAGGGAGTCATTATCCGTTCATGTGTGACATTGTAATGATGAAAACAGCTAATAAATTAGACATACTACACCCTCAAAGGCCCACTGATTTTTTTACAGATTTTCTTTAAGTGGCGCATTCACCATTTTTCATCTTTTTTTCAGTTTTCTATTGTGGGCTTCAGGGAGTCATTATCTGTTCAAATGTGACATTGTAATGATGAAAACAGCCCCGAAATAAGACAAACTACACCCTCAAAGGCCGGATTGAATTTTTTACAGATTTTCTTCAAGTGGCAGATCCACCATTTTTCACTCTTTCTTCAATTTTCTCCTGTGGGCTTCAGGGAGCCATTATCTGTTCATAGGTGACATTGTAATGATGAAAACAGCTCTGAAATTAGACAAACTACACCCTCAAAAGCCCACTGAATTTTTACAGATTCTCTTTAAGTGGCGCATCCACAATTTTTCACCCTTTCTTCAATTTTCTCCTGTGGGCTTCAGGGAGTCATTATCCGTTCATGTGTGACATTTTAATGATGAAAACAGCTCCGAAATTAAACAAACTACACCCTCAAAGACCAACTGAATTTTTTACAGATTTTCTTCAAGTGGCGCATTCACCATTTTTCACACTTTCTTTAATTTTCTCCTGTGGGCTTCAGGCCGTCATTATCCGTTCAGATGTGACATTGTAATCATGAAAACAGCTCCGAAATAAGACAAACTACACCCTCAAAGGCCGGATTGAATCTCTTACAGATTTTCTTCAAGTGGCAGATCCACCATTTTTCACTCTTTCTTCAATTTTCTCCTGTGGGCTTCAGGGAGTCATTATCTGTTCAGATGTGACATTGTAATGATGAAAACAGCTCTGAAATTAGACAAACTACACCCTCAAAAGCCCACTGAATTTTTACAGATTCTCTTTAAGTGGCGCATCCACTATTTTTCACCCTTTCTTCAGTTTTCTCCTGTCGGCTTCAGGAAGTCATTATCTGTTCAAATGTGATATTGTAATGATGAAAACAGCTCCGAAATTAGACAAACTACACCCTCAAAGGCCGATTGAATTTTTTTCAGATTTTCTTCAAGTGGCGGATCCACCATTTTTCACCCTTCTTTCAATTTTCTCCTGTGGGTTTCAGGGAGTCATTATCTATTCAGATGTGATATTGTAATGATGGAAACAGCTCCGAAATTAGACAAACTACACCCTCAAATGCCTACTGAATTTTTTACAGATTTTCTTTATGTAGCGCATCCACCATTTTCACCTTTTCTTCAGATTTCTATTGTGGGCTTCAGGGAGTCATTATCCGTTCAAATGTGACATTGTAATGATAAAAAGCAGCTCTGAAATTAGACAAACTGCACCCTTAAAAGCCCACTGAATTTTTTACAGATTTTCTTTAAGTGGCGCATCCACCATTTTTCACATTTTCTTTAGTTTTCTATTGTGGGCTTCAGGGAGTCATTATCTGTTCAGATGTGATATTGTAATGATGGAAACAGCTCCGAAATTAGACAAACTATACCCTCAAATGCCTACTGAATTTTTTACAGATTTTCTTTAAGTGGCGCATCCACCATTTTTTACCTTTTCTTCAGTTTTCTATTGTGAGCATCAAGGAGTCATTATCCGTTCACGTGTGACATTGTAATGATGAAAACAGCTTCGAAATTAGACAAAGGCCGACAGAATTTTTTACAGATTTTCTTAAAATGCCGCATCCATCATTTTTCACCTTTTCTTCACTTTTCTCCTGTGGGCTTCAGGGAGTCATTATCCGTTCATGTGTGACATTGTAATGATGAAAACAGCTCCGAAATTAGACAAACTACACCCTCAAAGGCCCACTGATTTTTTTACAGATTTTCTTTAAGTGGCGCATTCACCATTTTTCATCTTTTTTTCAGTTTTCTATTGTGGGCTTCAGGGAGTCATTATCTGTTCAAATGTGACATTGTAATGATGAAAACAGCTCCGAAATAAGACAAACCACACCCTCAAAGGCCTACTGAATTTTTTACAGATTTTCTTTAAGTGGCGCATCCACCATTTTTCACCCTTTTTTCAATTTTCTCCTGTGGGCTTCAGGGAGTCATTATCCGTTCAGATATGACATTGTAATGTTGAAAACAGCTCCGAAATTAGACAAACTACACCCTCAAAGGCCAACAGAATTTTTTTCAGATTTTCCTCAAGTGACGCATCCATCATTTTTTACCTTTTCTTCAATTTTCTCCTGTGGGCTTCAGGGAGTCATTATCTGTTCAAATGTGACATTGTAATAATGAAAGCAGCTCTGAAATAAGACAAGCTACACCCTCAAAGGCCGATTGAATTTTTTTCAGATTTTCTTCAAGTGGCGCATCCACCATTTTTCACCCTTTCTTCGATTTTCTCCTGTGGGTTTCAGGAAGTCATTATCTGTTCATGTGTGACATTGTAATGTTGAAAACAGCTCCGAAATTACACAAACTACACCCTCAAAGGCCAACAGAATTTTTTTCAGATTTTCCTCAAGTGGCGCATCCACCATTTTTAACCTTTTCTTCAATTTTCTTCTGTGGGCTTCAGTTAGTCATTATCTGTTCACATGTGACATTGTAATAATGAAAGCAGCTTTGAAATAAGACAAACTACACCCTCAAAGGCCGATTGAATTTTTTTCAGATTTTCTTCAAGTGGCGGATCCACCATTTTTCACCCTTTCTTCAATTTTCTCCTGTGGGCTTCAGGGAGTCATTATCTATTCGGATGTGATATTGTAATGATGGAAACAGCTCCGAAATTAGACAAACTACACCCTCAAATGCCTACTGAATTTTTTACAGATTTTCTTTAAGTAGCGCATCCACCATTTTTTACCTTTTCTTCAGATTTCTATTGTGGGTGTCAGGGAGTCATTATCCGTTCAAATGTGACATTGTAATGATAAAAAACAGCTCCGAAATTAGACAAACTACACCATCAAAGACCCACTGAATTTTTTACAGATTTTCTTTAAGTGGCGCATCCACCATTTTTCACCCTTTTTTAAATTTTCTCCTGTGGGCTTCAGGAAGTCATTATCCGTTCAGATGCGACATTGTAATGTTGAAAACAGCTCCGAAATTAGACAAACTACACCTTCAAAGGTCAACAGAATTTTTTTCAGATTTTCCTCAAGTGACGCATCCACCATTTTTTACCTTTTCTTCAATTTTCTCCTGTGGGCTTCAGGGAGTCATTATCTGTTCAAATGTGACATTGTAATAATGAAAGCAGCTCCGAAATAAGACAAACTACACCTTCAATGGTCGATTGAATTTTTTTCAGATTTTCTTTAAGTGGCGCATCCACCATTTTTCACCATTTCTTCAAAATTCTCCTGTGGGCTTCAGGGAGTCATTATCCGTTCATGTGTGACATTGTAATGATGAAAACAGCTCCGAAATTAGACAATCTACACCCTCAAAAGCCCACTGATTTTTTTACAGATTTTCTTTAATTGCCGCATCCACAATTTTTCACCTTTTTTTCAGTTTTCATTTGTGGGCTTCAGGGAGTCATTATCTGTTCAAATGTGACAATGTAATGATGAAAACAGCTCCGAAATAAGACAAACTACACCCTCAAAGGGCGATTGAATTTTTTACAGATTTTCTTCAAGTGGCGGATCCACCATTTTTCACCTTTTCTTCGATTTTCTCCTGTGGGCTTCAGGGAGTGATTATCCGTTCATGTGTGACATTGTAATGTTGAAAATATCTCCGAAATTAAACAAACTACACCCTCAAAGGCCAACAGAATTTTTTTCAGATTTTCCTCAAGTGGCGCATCCACCATTTTTTACCTTTGCTTCAATTTTCTCCTGTGGGCTTCAGGGAGTCATTATCTGTTTAATTGTGACATTGTAATAATGAAAGCAGTTCTGAAATAAGACAAACTACACCCTCAAAGGCCGATTGAATTTTTTTCAGATTTTCTTCAAGTGACGCATCCACCATTTTTCACCATTTCTTCAATATTCTCCTGTGGGCTTCAGGGAGTCATTATCCGTTCATGTGTGACATTGTAATGATGAAAACAGCTCCGAAATTAGGCAAACTACACCCTCAAAGGCCTACGGAATTTTTTACAGATTTTCTTTAAGTGGCGCATCCACCATTTTTCACCCTTTTTTCAATTTTCTCCTGTGGGCTTCAGGGAGTCATTATCCGTTCAGATATGACATTGTAATGTTGAAAACAGCTCCGAAATTAGACAAACTACACCCTCAAAGGCCAACAGAATTTTTTTCAGATTTTCCTCAAGTGACGCATCCATCATTTTTTACCTTTTCTTCAATTTTCTCCTGTGGGCTTCAAGGAGTCATTATCTGTTCAAATGTGACATTGTAATAATGAAAGCAGCTCTGAAATAAGACAAGCTACACCCTCAAAGGCCGATTGAATTTTTTTCAGATTTTCTTCAAGTGGCGCATCCACCATTTTTCACCCTTTCTTCGATTTTCTCCTGTGGGTTTCAGGAAGTCATTATCTGTTCATGTGTGACATTGTAATGTTGAAAACAGCTCCGAAATTACACAAACTACACCCTCAAAGGCCAACAGAATTTTTTTCAGATTTTCCTCAAGTGGCGCATCCACCATTTTTAACCTTTTCTTCAATTTTCTTCTATGGGCTTCAGTTAGTCATTATCTGTTCAAATGTGACATTGTAATAATGAAAGCAGCTTTGAAATAAGACAAACTACACCCTCAAAGGCCGATTGAATTTTTTTCAGATTTTCTTCAAGTGGCGGATCCACCATTTTTCACCCTTTCTTCAATCTTCTCCTGTGGGCTTCAGGGAGTCATTATCTATTCGGATGTGATATTGTAATGATGGAAACAGCTCCGAAATTAGACAAACTACACCCTCAAATGCCTACTGAATTTTTTACAGATTTTCTTTAAGTAGCGCATCCACCATTTTTTACCTTTTCTTCAGATTTCTATTGTGGGTGTCAGGGAGTCATTATCCGTTCAAATGTGACATTGTAATGATAAAAAACAGCTCCGAAATTAGACAAACTACACCATCAAAGACCCACTGAATTTTTTACAGATTTTCTTTAAGTGGCGCATCCACCATTTTTCACCCTTTTTTAAATTTTCTCCTGTGGGCTTCAGGAAGTCATTATCCGTTCAGATGCGACATTGTAATGTTGAAAACAGCTCCGAAATTAGACAAACTACACCTTCAAAGGTCAACAGAATTTTTTTCAGATTTTCCTCAAGTGACGCATCCACCATTTTTTACCTTTTCTTCAATTTTCTCCTGTGGGCTTCAGGGAGTCATTATCTGTTCAAATGTGACATTGTAATAATGAAAGCAGCTCCGAAATAAGACAAACTACACCTTCAAGGGTCGATTGAATTTTTCTCAGATTTTCTTCAAGTGGCGCATCCACCATTTTTCACCATTTCTTCAAAATTCTCCTGTGGGCTTCAGGGAGTCATTATCCGTTCATGTGTGACATTGTAATGATGAAAACAGCTCCGAAATTAGACAATCTACACCCTCAAAAGCCCACTGATTTTTTTACAGATTTTCTTTAATTGCCGCATCCACAATTTTTCACCTTTTTTTCAGTTTTCATTTGTGGGCTTCAGGGAGTCATTATCTGTTCAAATGTGACAATGTAATGATGAAAACAGCTCCGAAATAAGACAAACTACACCCTCAAAGGGCGATTGAATTTTTTACAGATTTTCTTCAAGTGGCGGATCCACCATTTTTCACCTTTTCTTCGATTTTCTCCTGTGGGCTTCAGGGAGTGATTATCCGTTCATGTGTGACATTGTAATGTTGAAAATATCTCCGAAATTAAACAAACTACACCCTCAAAGGCCAACAGAATTTTTTTCAGATTTTCCTCAAGTGGCGCATCCACCATTTTTTTACCTTTGCTTCAATTTTCTCCTGTGGGCTTCAGGGAGTCATTATCTGTTTAATTGTGACATTGTAATAATGAAAGCAGTTCTGAAATAAGACAAACTACACCCTCAAAGGCCGATTGAATTTTTTTCAGATTTTCTTCAAGTGACGCATCCACCATTTTTCACCATTTCTTCAATATTCTCCTGTGGGCTTCAGGGAGTCATTATCCGTTCATGTGTGACATTGTAATGATGAAAACAGCTCCGAAATTAGACAAACTACACCCTCAAAGGCCTACGGAATTTTTTACAGATTTTCTTTAAGTGGCGCATCCACCATTTTTCACCCTTTTTTCAATTTTCTCCTGTGGGCTTCAGGGAGTCATTATCCGTTCAGATATGACATTGTAATGTTGAAAACAGCTCCGAAATTAGACAAACTACACCCTCAAAGGCCAACAGAATTTTTTTCAGATTTTCCTCAAGTGACGCATCCATCATTTTTTACCTTTTCTTCAATTTTCTCCTGTGGGCTTCAGGGAGTCATTATCTGTTCAAATGTGACATTGTAATAATGAAAGCAGCTCTGAAATAAGACAAGCTACACCCTCAAAGGCCGATTGAATTTTTTTCAGATTTTCTTCAAGTGGCGCATCCACCATTTTTCACCCTTTCTTCGATTTTCTCCTGTGGGTTTCAGGAAGTCATTATCTGTTCATGTGTGACATTGTAATGTTGAAAACAGCTCCGAAATTACACAAACTACACCCTCAAAGGCCAACAGAATTTTTTTCAGATTTTCCTCAAGTGGCGCATCCACCATTTTTAACCTTTTCTTCAATTTTCTTCTGTGGGCTTCAGTTAGTCATTATCTGTTCAAATGTGACATTGTAATAATGAAAGCAGCTTTGAAATAAGACAAACTACACCCTCAAAGGCCGATTGAATTTTTTTCAGATTTTCTTCAAGTGGCGGATCCACCATTTTTCACCCTTTCTTCAATTTTCTCCTGTGGGCTTCAGGGAGTCATTATCTATTCGGATGTGATATTGTAATGATGGAAACAGCTCCGAAATTAGACAAACTACACCCTCAAATGCCTACTGAATTTTTTACAGATTTTCTTTAAGTAGCGCATCCACCATTTTTTACCTTTTCTTCAGATTTCTATTGTGGGTGTCAGGGAGTCATTATCCGTTCAAATGTGACATTGTAATGATAAAAAACAGCTCCGAAATTAGACAAACTACACCATCAAAGACCCACTGAATTTTTTACAGATTTTCTTTAAGTGGCGCATCCACCATTTTTCACCCTTTTTTAAATTTTCTCCTGTGGGCTTCAGGAAGTCATTATCCGTTCAGATGCGACATTGTAATGTTGAAAACAGCTCCGAAATTAGACAAAATACACCTTCAAAGGTCAACAGAATTTTTTTCAGATTTTCCTCAAGTGGCGCATCCACCATTTTTTACCTTTTCTTCAATTTTCTCCTGTGGGCTTCAGGGAGTCATTATCTGTTCAAATGTGACATTGTAATAATGAAAGCAGCTCCGAAATAAGACAAACTACACCTTCAAGGGTCGATTGAATTTTTTTCAGATTTTCTTCAAGTGGCGCATCCACCATTTTTCACCATTTCTTCAATATTCTCCTGTGGGCTTCAGGGAGTCATTATCCGTTCATGTGTGACATTGTAATGATGAAAACAGCTCCGAAATTAGACAATCTACACCCTCAAAAGCCCACTGATTTTTTTACAGATTTTCTTTAATTGCCGCATCCACAATTTTTCACCTTTTTTTCAGTTTTCATTTGTGGGCTTCAGGGAGTCATTATCTGTTCAAATGTGACAATGTAATGATGAAAACAGCTCCGAAATAAGACAAACTACACCCTCAAAGGGCGATTGAATTTTTTACAGATTTTCTTCAAGTGGCGGATCCACCATTTTTCACCTTTTCTTCGATTTTCTCCTGTGGGCTTCAGGGGGTGATTATCCGTTCATGTGTGACATTGTAATGTTGAAAATATCTCCGAAATTAAACAAACTACACCCTCAAAGGCCAACAGAATTTTTTTCAGATTTTCCTCAAGTGGCGCATCCACCATTTTTTACCTTTGCTTCAATTTTCTCCTGTGGGCTTCAGGGAGTCATTATCTGTTTAATTGTGACATTGTAATAATGAAAGCAGTTCTGAAATAAGACAAACTACACCCTCAAAGGCCGATTGAATTTTTTTCAGATTTTCTTCAAGTGACGCATCCACCATTTTTCACCATTTCTTCAATATTCTCCTGTGGGCTTCAGGGAGTCATTATCCGTTCATGTGTGACATTGTAATGATGAAAACAGCTCCGAAATTAGACAAACTACACCCTCAAAGGCCTACGGAATTTTTTACAGATTTTCTTTAAGTGGCGGATCACTATAGCAACACTATTGCTATAGTACACAACCACAGCTGCTACAGAAAAACTGGTGGTGTGATTTAATGCAAAATGCAGCTAATAATATGATGTAGAAACAAAAAATCAAATTGTTTACAGTATGAAATAATATGCATTATGTGATACGTCCGGTAACTTTTATAGCACTTTCTCGTACTGTAAAATGACGTAAATTACTCTCTTGTATTCGTTTTGTGAAATACAACATAATTATGGCAGAAAGTGCATGGTATTTAAGTATGGAAATACATAAAAATATTTGACAACTGTCAAAGCTAACCTAAAAATTTGATGTTAATTCGTGAACGAACACATTGTAACACTCGGCATTCACCTCGTGCTGCAAAAATTCGCCCCCGCCCCTCGCGTTGACAGCGCACTTGTATCGAAATATTGGTAACAAAATCTTTAAATCCCCAAAAATCGAGTTACGACGTTACTGGATTCAAGCGCCGAATTGAATTGCACAAGAAATATGAAGCACATAAGCTTTATAAAAAATTACATTATCATCCAACAAAATAAAATCAGCCATTTGTTATTTTTATGTTTATGTCAAGTTAATTTATAATGTATTTTTATCAGTGGCATAAAATGTACACTGTATAGCTAACGGCTATTGCGGCCAGACAGAGAAAAAGCACTTAAAAATATTAAATGCCAGAATTTACATTAAAACATAAATCCTCTACAATCTGTTTATTTCGACTAATTAAAAATGGAATTTATTAATATTAAAATTGACTGCTAACAAAAGCATGAAATTTTAATTATTAAACGTTGCAGTGGAATTCCCAAATCTTATTCATGACCAACGAGAAAATTTTTATTTACGAACTTATCACATTATGAATCATTATTGGTTCCTACCTTCTTCCGCACCAGTATTTTTTTGAGATTACGCCCCCACAAATTTCATCGGAAAACATCGGTCCATGAATCAGCACAAATTTAATCAAACACCATCTGATGTACTAAAAAAAGGAAGCAAACGACAATTTGATAGATTCGCTGATTATGTTTTCGTTGATCGCATTTTATTTTTCAGCTTTCTGTTTCGGTATAACAAGCAGAGCGTGTAAGATTAGTAGTTCGAAATGTCAGCGTAGAAGCTGTTACAAAAGAGATTATAGGTAAGGACAGAACGGGTATCTCTTGTTTCCTCTTACGTGTGATTGATGTGTCCGTAGATAAATATCTCAAGATCGCAGGAAATTAACTCAAGTTTTGGCACTTTTAGCGGTATTAGAGAAGGAGAGGAATAACTGAAATGTGTAAAATATAATCCATTTTGAAAATAAGTGGGTCTATTGTGCCGCATAAAGCGGAAATTACTTTTATACGGTTCATTTCAGGTTTTATATCGCTTTTCTCATTACAATTTTTATTACTTTATTACCCTTCGGCACGACTTCGCATTTGTGCTTTTTTAGTTACAGTCTAACTGGCTGTGTTCGGAGTTATTTATTGGCTGGAAATGATCGGTTTGTAAGTGCCTTCTTCTAGGTTCAGAATCAAGAAAAAGCTCTTCCTACAATGTGTTATTTTTAACATGATTTTAAAATTTCTGCAAACTTTGATTTGTATTGATTTAATTTCCCCACAGTTTCTTGTCTGCGCTTCTACCTCTGGAATCCGAATGGAATCTATATCAAACAGGTCTGTGACATCATTTTATTCAACCTTTGTAAGCTCCCTGTAACGACCTGAATTCTTGGTGATTAGTCAAAGTCGGGAAATGCCTAAGCTTAATGTGTTTTATAGCAAAGCTTTAGAAGCTTGGAAGTTAAGGGTGTAGGTGCACACCTCCATTTATCATTATGTTTCAGCACTTAAGCTGGGAATGTAATTGTAACACTTACAAAGCAAACATCCTGTTTACAAACGTTAAACCAGCAGCTTTTTATTACAGATTGCCATAAAAACGTTTCGGTTATAAACACTTGCAAAGTTGTAGTGAAACCAACAATATCCTCGCCGGATAAGAAATGTTTCTGGTTGTCAACATTTAATGGCGACCGGTAGAAATGAGCAATGGTTCCCTTCCGGTTCCGGGACGACAAGCGACCGGACTTTGAAGTTTTTATACAAAGACAAATTTCAACCACGGAGAATAGACGGGGGAGATGGAGGGTTAACGCACTACGAAACTACTGCGAAACTGTAAATTTATACTGGGCGTCTAAGGAGTAGGGAATACAAATTTTCTGCAATCGATATAGAAGGTGGGCATTTGCGCTTGCATTTGACAACGCAAAAGTAAACTTTTCTAAAGAATATCACTTTATCGCTCACGCGCGACCAAGTGTACGAAACGCTCGCGATCCAATTAATCAAATATTCACTGGTCTGTTCCATTCCATAACAACATGTAAACAAACTTTTCTTTGAGCACAGACATTTTTGTGAACGCAAGTTGCTAAAAAGGTTACGTTGAATCTACTGCCCGAAAAGTGAAGAAGGTTAAAAGATACACTGAAAACGTAATGATGGCTTACTTTAGTGAGAAAGCAAAAACCCTGAAGTCTTCAACCCTTTGGTCAACATACTCGATGCTCAGATCTGTGTTATCTGTAAAGAATGATATTGTAACGAACGTGGACCCGAGATGACTCATAGCTGTAGCGGTGTCATCAATTACTGGAATGTACTGGATTTATACTACAACGTACTCGAGTGTGACATCATCTTTTGGAATATCTGGTACAGATCGAGGGGGCGATTATCTCATCAATGGAACATCTGGAAGCGTCTAGAAAGATTTAGGCGCCGGATATTTATTGGGGGCGTTCCAGCGAAAATAAGTCAGTTTAGTCGTATCATCGAGCCCGCGATCGAGCCTAGTCAGTCGAATCAGTCGCATCGAAGTCGAAGATCAGTGGGTCGAGTCGGACAGTTGCTTTTCTCTATCCGGAGTGCCGTGCGATGTGTAAATAAATAATACGAGGTGCCGGTGAAGTAGTAAATTGTAAATAGTGCAAATAATGTAAATATTGTATATAAGAAGTCAAAAACAAAACAATTGTCTATATCACTTTTGGTGGTAGATAACTACTTTTAATCAGTTTTCCATAAAACACCAAAAACAATTTTATTATAATTACCGACGCACGTTTCGCCAACAATGTTGGCATCATCAGGGTCACTCATCACCCTGATGATGCCAACATTGTTGGCTCCTGCTGAAAATAACATCTGCGTCAAGGAGGAGGAAAAGCGGAAAAAGTATCAAGACCTACTCTTTGAACTTAGGAGGCTGTACTCAAGTTACTCAGTGAAGCTCGTCGTTTTGGTAATTGGGTGCATCGGCGGCACCAAGGACTCGCTCGTCTCCAATCTGAAAATCATTCCTGCCTGTCGTAAACCGGCAGAGACCCTTGCGGATGGAATGCAGAAAGCGGTCATCTTGGGGTCGTTGCGTCTGCTTAGGGCTCATGATTTATGATTTACTTGACCTCATGGTTTTGAGGAGTGGCTATGATCTACGAACAGGACCTGACCAGCAAGGAACCTTGTGAAGGTCTGAATCACGGGGAGCTCCTTCTGTTCAATAGGAAAAAATTAATGTTTGATATAATAATAATATGTATTGTTAATAGAATTAAATGTTTTGTAAAATTTTTTATTATTGCGGAAGTTGTGCGACTCTAGAAAAAATCTTGTGTGTAATTCGAACGCAAAATTCATTGCCGATTTCGAGTCTCTCTCGATCGGCAATATTTATCATTTTGCGCTCTCAACACACATAATAGCTATTTTGCTGCAAGATTGGAATCCCAATCGGAAAAGGAATTACGAATGAAATACGAATTATGACTGCAAACAATTAATTATGAATTTATACATATAACTTATATGTTTTGTGTAGGACAGCACTACACACCCACTGTAAAAAAACTTAATAACAATCCTCTTCCCTACTAAAATTTACATTTTCGTGTATAATTAAAAAATAAAATTGCATTTTTTAAAACTTTATTAAATTACTTTCTGAACTTGTCAAGAACATTTTCAACTTTGCACTTTATATTGAAAAATGTTGATTAAAGGGAGCATCGGTGTGCACCTGTCACTTTTGTTTCCGCATAAAATATAATATGATTGCAGGGGATGAAATATCATGTGCTTGTTTTCAACTTGAATTAAAAGACTAAGTGGAGTGCTTTTTTTATAAAACCGAGACCGTAAACGAGGATTGTAAAGCATAAAACCTGTATGTATCTGTATTAATTTTTAAGTAGTTCTAAGTAACTTCAGTGCCGTCGGGAAATGCGATATTCCTTTTCATGTCGAACTCTTCCCTTGCATCCATTTCCCAGATAGTGCACGATTCAATGGATTAATACACTGTGTAATTTGAGAAGTCTCTGTAACCTGTTTATTTCTACTTGTTAACAACTTGTGAGTCGTGTTTGGTTTTCCTTAATGCAGAAATGTCACAAGTCACGGATACTACAGGACAGGTATTTCTGGAGCAGGTAGAATCACGGACAAAAAAAAGAATCAAAGGTTACACACCAATGGATAAAACCAGAAATAGGGTTTTCCAAGAAAAAAAAGTCCATCGAACCAAAACTGGTGATGCCTGAGAAAAGATGGGGATAAAAGTTGGGGGGACAGGTAGACGAAGAAAAACCTGGAAGGGCCACGAAATAGAAAGTAAGTAAGACTAGGGTCATTTGGGGAGAGATACCTCTTTCTTTTACATGAAAAAAAAGTTTATTCGCAAAAGTCAATACAATATGATACCATAAAGTCATTGGAAAAAACAAAACAAGCACCTAATACATTCTTTACAAAAAGAATTAAGCTGTCACGGGAAACCAATAAATAAATATGGAGTAAAATGAATAAAAACAGTTTCGTTAATAAAATAAATATATATTTTTCTTCAACAAATGGCCATTTCTCTGCCATGGCAGCCAAAGTCGGACCCGTGGCCTGATTCGAAAATTCGTAAGACGGAGGGAGGGTAGACCGGCTCATGACGCATCTGCATTGCTTCAAACAAAAATGGGAAAAGCTTTGATGATTTGCCAATGATTTTGAGTGGAGATTTCAACATAAATTTCGCAGACGATAAAAAATAACAATTAAATGAATTTTTAAATAATGAATTTGGTTTAACGATGTCAAATGATCGCAATCTTAGCACAACGAAATACAAAACTACTATTGATGTGGTGTTTATTAGACATTTAAATAGATTCGAATCAAAATTGTTCGTTTCTTACTTCAGCTACCATAAACCTATTGTATCAGTTTTAGAGATTGGCGATGATGATGCTGGTAATGATGACAGTGAAAGAGTCGTTGAAATTATGGACGAAAGTTGATTCTTTTGAGAGATAAACTTTTTAATGTAAAATAATGGTAATAGTTCTGAAGTGTTAAATTTTTTATGCAATATAAATTGTCAGGTTTGTGTACGACAGCGCAATAAATGTATATCATTTACCACATAAATCATACTTTTATACTGATAAAAATGATAGTACTTTTATACTGATAAATAAAGCAATTTGTGCGAAATTATTCCCTAACCATTCCAAAATATTAAAAAATGCACAACGTTAATGTTCAAGTTTTCACTTTTGCCGGCACTCCCGGAGTGCAACCCGTTGTTTTTTTTGTAAATGTGCATAATAGTAATTTACGTATAGAGGGCCTAAAGAAAGAGTTTACGCCAGAGGACGATTTTGACCTGTTGCTGTTTTATGTATCGAAGATTTCTGTTTTATGTATTTATTGACGCGACTAGTACCTATATTTACAAAGCATCAAAATTGCGCTACATTGCAATGTTAATTCATGACCCTAAAGCAAAAAATATCAATGGTGTGATCGGAAGTAAGTAAAAACGTGGAAATGTAAGAACAAGCCGAAGTAAAAAACATCAATCCAATAACTTCCGATAGCATCAGAAGGCATGAAATTCAGGAAATTGATAATCGATCTTTGCTCAACATTTCAAGTTTTCTGCATTATCGTTTGCAGCAGGATTTCAATTTTAGCACGTAGGAAATACACAAGGAACTGCAGAAATCAAGACGTTATATTCGGGGTTTTAAAATCAATTAAGCAAATAATATAAATAAAGGTATTATAAAAATTGTAGAATGAACACCCAAACTGTATTTAATATTAAATTTGTTAATTTACCTGAAAAATATACTGAAAAAGGATGAAAATGGGGTTGTCGCAAATCCACCGCAACAGCTTCGACCTGAACAATAAATTGATGAGTGCTGCGCACCACCTAAAAGAGAAAGTTTTACCCTCTGGTCAAATAAATTGCTTTGCTTCCATTAGACTTCAAAGTGTTTTGTGTTGAAAATTGTTTTCAATTTATATATGTCTGATTCACAATCACCTTGTATGTTTTATTTCTGTATGAACTTAACTAATTAAGTCGCGATAAAATTTGCAATATCAGTGGTTCTTTACACAACTCAAATTACGGCATGTGGGTGGTGCAATAAGATTATTCCACTAGTGGAGTAATGAGGTTCATTATTCAACTCAAATTGCGTCATATGAGTGGTATAATGACTTCATTTCTTCACCAGTTGAAGATAATAGTAGATTATAATTTATTATTACAAGTGACAGAAATGCTTCATTGTTTGCGAGTGATGAGTGATACACATCTCACAAGCTTACGTAAGCTTATGTAAGATACGTTAAGATTCTTGTAAAACGTTAAAAATTAAAAAAATAATGAAATTGTCAAAATGACGTTTCAAAAATCATTAATGTCTTACCATCGTGTAAGTAATAGTAATTATAGTAATCGTAGTGATTCATAGTTATTAACCATAGTAATTTTAACATTATTATAACTTGTGAGTAAAATGCTCCGTTATATTTACCTTCCATGTGCGTGGCATAATAAGTCATCTAGACGTTGGTCGGGCATAAGAGTTATTTAATAAACAAGTATGTTAATGAAGGGGATAAATACCGCAATTGCATACAAAACTTGTTTGGTATTCCCTTTTCCTTTAAATCCTTTCCGCCCTACGTTCAAAAACATGTACCAAACCTATCAACCAAAGGACCACCTGGACCGGGAGACCAGGAAAATAAAAACCTGTTGAGTTTGGAACTATGTATTGAACTATTTACAAAATTAATTAATCGCTATTATACGCGGAATGATGGTGAGCGATCCGGGCTAAAACAATTATTACTATCAGGATCCTAGAGGACAAAAGGAAATGCCAACTTACGAAGGCCGAGTGGTGACAAGTAGGTACTGTAGACCCTTGGAGGAGGTGTCGATTTCCCGTTCTCACTGCACCAGATCTGTCGAAGTCCCTTTTCTCGGGGTTGTGTGTTTTCTTGCGATCTGTCTATGTTGGCGGTTGACTCGCTTCTCTCTGTCTCGACCCTCCCCACGGTCCACGCGACCCCCGCTGGGGCACGTGACTATACCCCACCCACTTCGCTGTTGGCAGGGAAAAACTCGGACACAATGCAACAAGGGGCGGAAGGGATTTAAAGGAAAAGGGAATACCAAACATACCGCCCACCAAAATCGGGTACATTCACGATTTTAAAGAAACAACAAAATTAACGGAAAATTCGAAAATAAGCAAAAAAAAACAAACTAAACTAATGCAGCTACTTACTGCCGTGGCAGTGGGCACAATTTGACTAAAGGGCGCTTGAATAGACCCCCCTGGTTTTGACGGTTGCCACTCTAACAATGCCGTCCGAACCAGGGTGTACCTCAACGATCCTTCCCAATACCCATTTTAGGGGAGGAGTAAGGTCGTCCTTAATAACAACCAACGTCCCAACATTGTCAGGACTAAAAGACTGGAAATGAGTCCATTTGCTACGTTGTAGGAGGCTATGTAAATACTCCTCGTCCCATCTCTTCCAGAAGTTTCGGTTTAACCTGTGAATTAATTGCCAGCGGGACAATCGTGACAATTGTAAATGCGACAAGTCCGGATCAGGTGGGGCCGTCAGCGGTTCCATAGTAAGGAAATGACCCAGTGTCAGCGCGGTCAGATCATTGGGATCGGTACTGATGCTACACAGCGGACGCGAATTAAGCAAAGCTTCAATCTGGACAACTAAGGTGTTAAACTCTTCATACGTCAAAATTTGATCGCCGATAACCCGGGCAAGATGGGTCTTGACGGACTTAATACCGCTCTCCCACAGCCCACCAAAGTGTGGAGCCGAGGGAGGATTAAAGTGAAACTGACCTGACCTGACGCATGTCTTCGTTCAATTCCCGTTGCGCACCGACAAAATTCGTGCCGTAATCACTGAACAAACTTGAGCATCAACCCCGGCGGGCGATGAATCTACGCAAGGCAGCAATGAAACAAGCCGTCGACAAATCAGAAGCAACTTCCAAATGGAGCGCTTTGGTGACGAAACAGACGAACAAGCAAAGATACGCCTTTTGAGTCTTGGCACCACGTCTCCTAGCAAGTGTTATTGTGAAGGGGCCACCGTAATCTACGCCTACTACGCTAAAGGCTTTTACTTGGGACACCCGAGGTGCTGGCAAATTTCCCATAGGGGGAATCACGGGGGTTGGATTCACTCTGAAACAACGATTACACCGGCTAAGGACGCGGCGAACAGCTCTACGAAACGAGAGAATCCAAAAGTTCTGTTGAATCAAGTGTATGGTGGTGGCAATTCCAGAATGTAAGTGTTTTCGGTGGGTCTGCTCGATCAACAATTCGGTGAAACGATGATCTCGGGGAAGGAGAGCTGGGTGCTTAGAACCGTAAGGTAAGTCGGAATTTTTGAGACGACCTCCAACTCTCAAAATATTGTGTTGATCAAGAAACGGTGACAACTTTTGCATCGGTGTAGAACATCGTTTTCCAGCACGAATATATTTCGTGAGCGAAGACTTCCGATTGGACATTCTTTACCAGGAACATTAAAGCATGATTCAATTCTATATCAATCAATGGACCCACAGGACGCTCGACGCGCCGTAGAAAACGAAAACAATAAGCAAGGCAACCCTGAATTTTACGAAGGGAGGAAAGTCGAGCCAACAAGTGCTCAATCAAAGGCACGGATGTCTGAGCGACCAAAACAATTTTTCGCTCCTCCGAATCAACAACAGAAGTAGGCGGCAAGGTTGGGGGATTTGCGGGCCACGATTTTGGATCATCGGACAACCAATGGGGCCCCGCCCACCAAAGCGGATGTGACAAAATGTCACTGGGGAACAAACCTCTCGAAGCAGGGTCGGCCGGATTATCGCCGGAACGAACATGTCTCCAACAATTTGGAGGGACGCGATCATGAATATAGGCTACGCGATTGGCCACAAATGCCTTCCAGCGGTGCGGGAACGAACGAATCCAGGACAGCGCAACAAACGAGTCTGTCCAGGCATGTACACTTTCAAAATTTACGACGGAGGCGAAGACTCTGAGTACGAAGGCTAACTAAAACTAACTTTGCAAGCAAAACGGCCGCACACAATTCCAAGCGAGGAATAGAAAGAGTTTTAAGCGGCGCAACTTTAGATTTAGACGTCAAGAAACTAACCGCGGGAGAACCATTAGAAATATAACGAACATACAACACACAGGCATAACCGACCTGGGACGCATCACAGAACGCATGCAACTGGCATTCTAGGGCTGGCGTGTGAAAGAGTGAGCGAGGTATTTTCAAAGAAGACAAGCAACTCCATTCAGAGTTTAGACGTTGCCATTGTTGGCAAATGTCGTTGGAAGGAGTGTCATCCCAACCCAGACCAAGTGTCCACAAACGCTGGATAAAATGTTTTATGAGAAAAGACACGGGACCGATGAAACCCAGAGGATCATAGATGCGCGCGACTTCTGACGACATAGCCCGTTTGGTGCACACCCCATCGAAAGTTTTGACAATGAACGAAAAGGAGTCTGAAAGAGGTTGCCATTCAAGGCCCAAAATCTTGGTAGTAGACTCTGTCATGGAGTCGAAGGTTGACGGACTGGTTTGACAGTGCGACTCAGGGATGTCCTCCAACACGGACGAGCAATTGCTGGTCCACTTTCTAAGTTCAAAGCAGCCAGAATGAAACAAATTAATGAGTTGTGTTTTCAACTCGATAGCGGCCTCTACCGAATCACTCGCACAAACCAGGTCATCAACATACAAATCGCTCTCCACAGCTCTTGCAGCTAGGGGATAAAGATCGCCAACCTCCTGAGCAAGGTGCAATAGAGTACGAATCGTCAGAAACGGAGCGGATGAGACCCCATTGGTGATGGTGTTCAATTGATAAGTCTGAATGGGTTCTGAAGGGGAAAATCTAAAACGAATGAGCTGATATTTGTGATGCTCTGGGGCCATCAAGATTTGCCTATACATCTGACGAACATCGCACGTGAAGACCACGGGTTTGGACCGAAAACGAAGCAAAATCGAGCCGATGTAATTTTGCAATTTGGGGCCCACTAGAAGAACGTCATTCAATGATAAATCGTTCAAGTCCTTTGCAGACGCATCAAATACCACACGAATTTTCGATTGATCACCCTCGGTCTTCATCACGCAATGATGTGGAATGAAGTATGAACCAGGAGATTCCGAAACTAATAACGACATGTGATTCGACAAAAGATAATCTCTCATGAAGTCAAGATACAAACTACAAAGTTCAGGTTGAGTGGTGAGACGACGTTCGATAGCTAGCCACCTACGATCGGCGCGAGCTTTCGAATTTTCAAATGTGGGTTCGATCGCCTTAAAAGGCAACGCGACGCCGAAACGACCCGAAGGTTCCCGAAACACACTACGACAAAACGATTCCTCAGCTTGTTTATCCTCTGGAGAATAGAAAGATTCTGTAGGGATTTCCTCAATTTCCCAAAAGGTTCTCAAAATATTTTCCAAGGGTGACCCAATAGTCAGGAAAAATGACTGTACACCGGTAGTGGTCGAAGTGGCAGTCTTGCCCAATAACATCCAACCGAACGCAGTGTTGACCGCAATGGGTCGCTTATCGTCTCCAGGAATAAGACCATTTTTGAGGATAGCACCGTAGAGATCCGCGCCTATAAGAATATCTACTGGACCGGGGATATTCCATCGAGGATCAGCCAATTCAAAATTTTTGAACATGTCAAAAGAAGGGTCAACTAAAGACACGGTTGGTAAATTTGAACAAATATTCGACAATACGATCGCATCTAGAACGAAAGTAGGCTCCGACGCTCCAATTGGTCGGATTGTGCAAGTGGTAGAACCATGTGGTCCCTTAACGTCCATATGACCAAGACCGGATATGGAAACTGAAGATCCCGACCGTCGCAAACCGAGACGTTTACGACAGCGTTCGGTAAGGAAGCTAGCCTGGGAACCTGAATCACATAAACAACGAACAACTTGAAAATTGCCCCATTTGTCTTGAACTTCAAGGGAAATTGTGGCCAACAACACGGTACTATTAGTCTGAGAACCCGTCAAGGCAAAACTAGTCTCTTTCGTAAATGAGGACGTGACGACGTGCACCGTTTGATCGCTTGTCGCAGTCGAACCAGGAGAAGAAGGGGCCTAACCCGTTTGCTTCTTTGGAGAATGCAACAACGAATGATGTTTCGCCGAACAATGGCGACAAGTGTTTTTAGAAGGACAAGAAGCGACAGAATGTGCAGATTGAAGACAGTTGAAACAAAGCTGCATCTGCTTAACAGCACTCAAACGATTATACGGAGTCAAATTTGAAAATGAAACGCATTTGAAAATATTGTGCAAGTTCTGACAATATGGACACTCTTGCGACGATCCTTTCTTTTGATGTTGTGCTTGTACATTCACTACCAAGCTTTTTGGATGCGAGGATCTTAAAGAACGATCAGAACTATTAGATTTGGCAGCCGGAAACGAAGCTGAGCCACTAGGTACTACAATAGTCTCCAGCGCTGCACATTGTTTCAACACGAATTCCTTTAAATCACAAAATTTCGGAATGTCAGGCGCATCCGATTGCAATTCAAACCGTTTGCGGGTTGCCAAATCCAATTTTTCCAACAATAAATCAAATAGAATAAAATCCCCAGATGCTACATCAAATTTAAAATTTTCTAATATTGACAAGTTTTCCGAAAAAACGTCCATCAAACGTCTCAACTCTTTTGAGTTCTCTTGCTGAAGAGCAGGATAAGACTTCAAAGCTCTCCAATGATTTGTCGCAATTATACGCTTGTTCGTATACCTCCCCACCAAAGTGTCATACGCTAATTTGTAATTAGCTGCCGTTAAAGGTATGGATTTGATTAGAGTTAACGGCTCGTCAACCAGTGACAACACCAAATACTGGAATTTTTCTATGTCTGACAATTGTGATTGGTTGTGCACTAAACTATTATACAGGTCGATAAAAGTTTGCCACATTCGATGGTCTCCGTTAAAATTAATCAGTTGTAATTTTGGCAATCGCACGTTCGCTTTAGGCGCAACTACCGAATTCGAGTTATTGTTATCCGCCTCTACCACTGTACTGGGGAATAACTCCTCCGTTTTTGCTAATATTTCGAAATATACGGCGTCAATGGACTTCCTCAACTCGTCCTCCGGGGCTAATTCCGCTGGCGCCGTGGCTAAAAGGACCGCGAGATGGGCGTTATTAAATTCCTCATACAACGAATTGACAGATCTTGACTGAATTTTGAACAATTTAGTCAACGTAGGATCATTTTCGGCTGTCCCAGCCAATTGTCCAATTTCACGCAAACGTGCCATTGCGAGTTCACGTGCTAATATAATTTCCTTTTTAGGAGCCATCTCGAAAAAAAGAAGTTCAATAATTTAACAAGATATTTAGGGGCCTGAAATGGTTCAATCAGGACCTGATCGCTAAATTTCAATTTCTAAACAATCCGCGAAACGATTCACGCTTCCGACAAAAATGATAAAACGCCGTTAGAAAAAGGCTAATAAGAACTATGCATGAACCGTCTTATCGCGCCCTCGAAAAACCCGGTCCGACACGTGCGAACAGCTAACAATAAATAATATACGAAACTTCTGGAAGCGAGCGGGGGATGAGTACTTATATATTCCAACAATTTATCAACAAATACTTGAATATTTCCCACTATTAATAGCGCAACGGGCTCGTAATGAAACAACAATAATTATTACAACTGTGCGCTACCACAACAGTAAGTACCTGCACCAGGCACCGGCTAAACAACAATACAATCTAAATTCCAAACTCAACAACAAAAGGACAAATATATCCACAGAGCGACTCAAAATTCGGCTCGAAGTACCAAAAACATGTACCAAACCTATCAACCGAAGGACCACCTGGACCGGGAGGCCAGGAAAATAAAAACCTATTGAGTTTGGAACTATGTATTGAACTATTTACAAAATTAATTAATCGCTATTATACGCGGAATGATGGTGAGCGATCCGGGCTAAAACAATTATTACTATCAGGATTCTAGAGGACAAAAGGAAATGCCAACTTACGAATGCCGAGTGGTGACAAGTAGGTACTGTAGACCCTTGGAGGAGGTGTCGATTTCCCGTCCTCACTGCACCAGATCTGTCGAAGTCCTTTTTCTCGGGGTTGTGTGTTTTCTTGCGATCTGTCTATGTTGGCGGTTGACTCGCTTCTCTCTGTCTCGACCCTCCCCACGGTCCACGCGACCCCCGCTGGGGCACGTGACTATACCCCACCCACTTCGCTGTTGGCAGGGAAAAACTCGGACACAATGCGACAAGGGGCGGAAGGGATTTAAAGGAAAAGGGAATACCAAACAAAACTGATACACGTAAATGGGTGCGTGGTCAGAGGCGCCCATTCAGAATCGTCGGGATGCCGATCATGCATTAATGCATTAATGTAAAATCGCGCATTAATGAGGTACAGCATTAACGATCGATTTGTTAGATTGGCTCTTGATAAATCGGTGGACGAAAAATAGTATATTGATGTATCGGAAGTACAAATTGAAACATAAAAAATAAATGCCCCGTGATAATTTATTCTGTGATCTATTTTCACAAAATAAAAATTTATTAAACATTTCTTTTATGTAGCCCGTAAGTGTTTAATCAATTCTTCGGGCCCCAATAATGGAGAATTTGGAACGGATAGCTCTTGTATCTTGAAAATCTTGCAAACTTTTAATGAAGCTAATTTTGAACCCACATTAAATCGCAGCGAAGTTTTAATGTGATTTCATTATTAATATTTACAGAAGCTGCAAAAAGTGAATAAATCGACGTTTCTTGATTAGAAAATTTGTCAATAGCACGTAATCATAAGCAGCAAAAATTGGTACCTGAATGAAATCAGTATTTACATTATTGCTCCCGCAGGGAAAAATATTTATCACAGTACCACTAAAATTAGAAGCTATATTTTTTAGAAAATTATTTATTACTTCAAAGCGCAAATAAATTACATTTCAGACGGATGGTATTAATTCTTCTCTTTTGCGAGTCTGCAAACAGTAGACAGCGCGGGATAAATGATTCTATTAGTAAAAAATATTTCGTAAATGCATGTGGTTAAAATCCTCGTTTTTCTTTGTCTCTCTTGCGTAAATTACAAGTGTGAGGGCTTTTTACAGAAGCAGTAGATACTTATTTCTCAGGTAAAAAATATGTGGGAGATCCATTACATAATCGGAAAAATGAAAATTGGGAGGAAGTTAGAAAACAAATACAAAACGAGACAAGGAATCAGAATAACAAAAACAATAAGTGGACTAAACATTATCAGTTATACAAGTGATAGTGAAATTATCTGGAACGTGTATTGTTGTAATTATTATCAACGCCATGCATTCGTGACGCAATAACCTTATTAACTGGTCGTGGATAAATGATTTGCAGCCAATAAACTACATTTTTCGTTTGGGTTGAAAATAGTAAAACGTGTCTCCTGTGAACACGTGAACATAATATGTAAATTGAATGTGTCAGACAAAATTATTTACACTCGGATGGCGAATACCTTTTTATCGCAAATTTCATTTTGTCTCTTTAATTTCCACTTCAATAAGCCGATCATTTTCTGGACATTCTGTCTGTATTTATTAATTTTCTGTTTACCTCTAGTTGAAAAATGGAGGTTTTCCTGCAAATTTCATGAATCGATTTTTTTTTTATAAAAAAGAAGGAAAACAAAGTTAGTGGAGCTGAAATCCTTTCACAGTCCCCCTGGCTTCCTATTTACGTCGACACTCTACGATGATTTATCTGGAACCACTTTTTGAACAGTCGCCATATTATTGGCAATACTGTGTTTGGTCTTTGATTGGTGATTGCCTGGTGTAACGTTCCAGGGTTTGTTCACTTTTCCCACATGTAAACAATACTCGTCCGGATAGCGATCGATTTGTCTTTTCTTTCTTATGAGAAAGGTATTCTCTTGGCGCAATAAGTGTGCAGAAATAGGACGCAACTTGGCAAACTTATTAGATTTTCCGAATAACTCACTCCAGCCAGTGCCGTGTCAAACATCAGGCCCTTGGGCGTGTGGGGAAGGTCTTGGTTACAAAGATTTTTGAAGTATTTTTATCCATTAATGTAAACTATCGAGACTTCTTTCACTAGACTAATAATCATAATATTTCCACTTTTCTTATTAATAGTCTTATTAATAGTGCTAAAGCAGGTCAAGTAACGCCCTGGTCCGACACTGACTCCTTAATGTAAGCAAAGGTTGCTTACACTGATATAACAAGCCATTTCGTTCAACCAGTTGTGGACAGGATATGTTTGCTATATCTGTGAGATTAATAGCACTGACATATTTTGTAAATCTTGTCCGCTCATGCATCTCCGCAAATATAAATCAGGAATTCATCTTCAAGAAATTTCGACGAGTGATTTATATCTTAACGAGAGATTGGATTTCGTACACGGAATGTGCCAAAGAGGGCGAAGATGAATGTAAGAATTGCAGGGTTATTAATGTCGGGACAGCACTAATAGAGAAAGAAAAAGACGGTTACCTGGAGAAAGGAGGCGATCGATCTTGTCTTCTGTTTCATCGGGTTTATCGGCTTGTCATAAAAGTGGAAGAATGTATTTTGTGTTGATATTTTCCTGTACCTCGAATATATTATTAAGAAGCTGTTTAAGTTAAAGCATTGAATATCAATACTCTTAACACAATTCTCAACTATACGGGATTTTGCGATCCCCGTCACGTGACTGTTAGGTGGTTTGTGGATGTCCGTAAGATGGGGTGTCAAGCGAAAAATGAAATGAAACAATTTCTCATCGAAATGCTGCCAGCTATTTTGGTAATAAATGGCGCGGCACCTGGAACGAAAATGAAATCGGATTTCGTCTGGGCTATAGAACGCAATTGATATTTTGGGTGGACAAATTCCAAGATCGGTGTGGTGTATTTTTAAGCAATAAATAATTTAAAAGATTATACAATCGAAGCATGATTTCACAAAACAGTGAATTGGGACGTGGAGTTACAATAGTATATTGAAACACAAGTTTTGTAAAACTTATATTGATTATATTATTAATATATATTATTTTGATTGACTCTCGACA
Source organism: Diaperis boleti (assembly GCA_963583935.1). NCBI lineage: Eukaryota > Metazoa > Arthropoda > Insecta > Coleoptera > Tenebrionidae > Diaperis > Diaperis boleti. The sequence goes on along the minus strand of OY757242.1, from coordinate 77,292,535 downwards.
TTTTGTCATAAAGCTCGGACTAATCTCACTACTATAGTATCTGGGGCATTTCGATTATTTCTTGTGTTACAATATCTATATAATAAAAATGGAATGCTGTTCGTTGGTAGGCGCATTACCTGAGAACGACTGAACGGATTTTTCTACTTTTTTTTTTGTTTTTTAATATTTGTAGTCCAAATAATGTTCTTACGGAAAGAAAAATTGGAAAAGTTGCCCGAAAAATTGGAAAAGTCGGGAAAACTGAAAGTGCTTTTTCTATGAGATTGTTCTAGGAACTCAAGACCTTAACTCACGATGCAAACGATGGATATGGATATTCGAGACAATTACAAAGGAAAGTTGGAAAATTCGGAGAAACTGCAAAAATCATAATGTTTTTTTGTTTTGTTCGTTATGTTCCCGGGATAACTCAATTGAATGTTTTCAATCGAAAAAAATCGGGAAAAACGCATTCCACCCTAAATAAAAATTAAATTACATCTGTCCAAAATAAATTTATTGAGTTTTAGACAGGACAACGTCAGTCGGGTCAGCTAGGTAGTTTGGTGTACGTCCGAACCGTAGCACTAAGTTCAGCTAGGCGAATTTTGGTCGTAAATCAGACAGAGTGACCAGAGCATTTCGTTTATATTATAAACCGTTTTTTGCTGAAACGTTCTTGCTGTCGACGAAAGATAAAGAAATCGTGGGGAAATCAATTAATGAATGAACAAAAGATTACAAAGAATTTTATTGACCCACAAGAAAAAACATATTTTTACACAAAAAACTACTGGAAAACGGCTACAAAACAAAAACAAAAAATACTACATTAAATAAACAAAAATAATGCTTAATAGAAGATAGATAGCCTTCATGTTCTGTGAAATTCCAAAAATGTTTTTTATAAGTATTTTCAACAATAATACCTAATTAAATAATGGGAAGATGATAAAATCCAGTTGCACACATTTGGCTAGAAATTCTGCATTGGAGAAATACTAAACACCCCAGGTACCCTATCACGGCAAACCCGCATCTTAGTATCAAACCGAGGTCAGTTCAGAATCAAACTACACCATCAGCGTTAGGTCCAGCAAGACAGAGGTGCCCTCTAGTTTCAAAGAGCGCGATGGTTAAAACGTCAAAATCTGTGGCGCCAACTGGATTGAAACCGCCTTGGAAAGTTCAAAAATTAAACACGGATCGAGTATTCTGTTAAAGTGTTGATATTCAAAGGTTAAACTAAATAATAACTAGTACTTGTAATTCACGAACAGTGAAGAACAGCAAAGGTTACGGAAGTAAGCTTTAACAGTCATTAAATTAAAAAAAATTAAAAAATAAAGAGGAATAAGATAATACAAACTTGATTGAATATTGTCTATGATTTTCACAAAACGGCCGCTCAAAACTACTGCCGAAATTTCGGTCACGAGAGTAAGGATTGTCGGAAAAAGCAAAAGGACCACGCAGCTACTCAAACAGCTCCGACCGTTAGAATTGTGGTACCCGCGCCCGCAGATCCGGCCCCGGGTTGTGGCTGCCAAAGACCAGGAGAAAGACAGAAAAAATTGCTCAAATTGTAACGAGGCCAATGGTATCTTGCTGACAACCGGCAACCCGGTTCAAGAAATCACTGTGTAGGCAACTCCCATAGACGGAAGCCGAGGATCCATTAGGACCACATTTGCTCCATGCTAGATACCACGCATAACCCTCGATCTGGAACGACGCCCCTACAATCTAGCATGAATTCCTCACCAGCGAAACGCCGAGCCCCAGCGACTTAAGCCATCTTTCAGGAAATGCGACTCGAATCAGCGGTTGAACCATTTGTCGATGACGAAAGATGCTACGGACCTCCGCCACCGCGGACGGCGTATGACGCTTCCGCCGTGCACAACGCCCACGAGTCTGTGTAGCAAGCAGCAAGAGGCTCTGAATACGTGTGAAACGACGCCAAAGATGCACTCCTGAAGTACGATCAAGAGACCAACGCAATATTTGACACCCCACCGGTAAAAACTTACATTGCTTCGCTTTCGTCTCCGCCCGGTCGAGGAAGCATCGTTCCAAGAATCAACTAGATGAACACGCTGACCTGTTCGCCGAGAACGGACCGCCAACCACATTTGCTGAACACCAAATTTTATATCTCAAAAAACCAAGACACTGCGAAAGGAGGTCAACGCCATGTTGGACAACGGTATCATCAAGGATGTGAGAGGGCTTGAGCATCTCCCGTGGTTATAGTGCCGAAACACAACAGTGTCACCAGTCTTTGCGTCGACTACCGGAAAGTAAACGCAATCACCACGTCAGACATCGACGATCTCCTCAACTCCGTCGGGCCCATCGGATGTATCAGCACGTTGTATCTGCAGGCAGGCAGGCACGTTGAATTGAAGTTCACCCTGGAGATAGCGATAAAACCGCGTTTGTATGCCCTTTTGGCTTATAGCGTTTCCTACGGATGCCCTTCGAAAGGCAACGCTCCCGCGTCCTTCCAGTTACTGATGGGTAGACTCAAGACCGGTTTATCTGCTCCTGGCATACCTAGTTGAAGTGACTGTCATCTCATCGGATGCGAGGATACACGTGGAGGACCTCCGCGCTGTAATGAACTTCGCAAATTTGTTACGTACCAAAAATTTATTTGATACCAAATCTAGCTCGATGGGTCTAGTTTTATTACTATATCTTTATTACTTTTTTTTCTTTACTTAAATGGATGCCACCAGTTTTTACCGCAGAAGAGGATGGTTAGGTACGAAATTATTAAACCTTAGTTAAAAAACTGGAAAACTTTAATAAAAAACTTGAATTTAAATAATAACACATTTGTCAATTAACAATTGAAATAAATTAAATGAAATAGTCAGTCAAGAGGATAATTCATCAGCAAAGTTCAGTTACAAAAAAAAACAAATAAGAATTTCCACATAAAACTAATATCTGAAATTAAACAGATTTATAGCTATAATTCGCCGCATAAAAATAGTGTAAACAATTTATGTATCAGTCAACGACGATTTGACGTTACACTCTGAAGTTGATACTAAGTTATATACTGTACAATTATTATTACTTTAAATTACTGCGGTGGTCAATTACCACCAAAAAAAAAAAAAAACAAGAAATAACGAGATAAGAAGAAAACACAAGATATCTTATCTGGGCTTGGTTTGGCGTGATGGGATGTCTTCCAGAGGGAGACGACGACGATTCTCCAGCCCCTGGCACAATTAAATCCTCCTCAGTTGTCCACTTTGAAACTTTGAAACGAATACCACCCTCGATAACGTAGCCCCAATCCAGATCTGAGGGACGTGGATGACTCCGACGAGACAACGAGACGTGGTACGGTTTTGATCCCCGTAGGTCGAAAATGATTTCGTAGATTTAGGATTGTTTCCAACGCGACGAAAATCACTCACTTCGATAAAACGGATGACTTAATCCCTTGCGGATAATTTAATAGTATATTATAATACGAGTTTTATAAGAAGCATTGTGTAGCACGCACGGGCTTATTAAAAGAGTAAGTGCAACAAAATGCCTTTTAAACGAGTTATCATACAGTATTTTTTCTACTTTGTCACTACTATCCTCTCTGGTAGCATCACACCCTTCGGCAAGCGCCATCAGTGCACTTGTTTGTCTTGTTTCTGTTACCAGCTTGACCACCACCCACCACCAGGCAGAATGACTACCCAACAAGATCGCGTGCCCCAAAAGCACGTGAAACCACCTCCCAAACAAGTGCCAAAAATAGTAATGCCAATTCCCATCCGGTTGATCAGCCACTTGGACTTGACAGCAAAGTATTATAGGTTAGGATTGCTCCGGGACAGATGGAATTGTTAAGTTTGCCAATATTAAAAAAATAAATTATACTATTTTTAGTAGAATTATTATAACACCCAGTGAACACGTTGACGTAAAAATGATGTCAGAATGACATCATGCTAAGTCTCAATTTACGTAAGATATAAGTCACATCTGAGTTATAGAAGAGTAATTATTTCACACTTTTTTACGTTAGGCTCTGACGTAATAAATATGACATAAATATGACGTGTATTTGATATCATCCTGACCTTATTGATATCAAGGTGACATAATAATGATGTAATCATGACGTCAAAGTGTTTTCGTCAATGTTACGTGAATATGACTTAGTAATTACGTCATTTTTACATCAAAGAAATATCAGTAAAATGATGGATTTGTATAATCAAAATGACATTAATATGATGTCTATGTGATATCATCGTAACTCACCAGTCAGTATGACATAATAATGATGGAATGATGACATCAAGTTGGTTACGTAAATGTTACCTGAATATGACTTAATAATGACGTCATTTTTACATCAAACAAATATCATTAATATGATGGATTTGTAATAGAGCTGACATTAATATTTAATTGATTAAATTATTTTGTATCAACCATCAAAAGTTTTCGTTCTAATATTCGGAATTGATTATTTCAATTATAATTAACAATTTACTTCGCCCCTTTACCCATTATTTGGACTGTTGGAAGGGGTTCCCGAGCTTTCACGAGGGGGCACAAGTGCAAGCAGCGGGCAGTTACTAAAAACAAATTGAAAGAAATCTGACCGCACACAATAAACCGACTTGGGAACAATCATGTTCCTCCTGGTTCTTCCCGTCTTCTGGCGTGAGAAAATACCCTTTTATCTCAAGCCGAAGGCGAAGCGTTAGTGAAGTATAACCCGTGGCGCTATCCAGCGAGTGTCGGCGGCACTTCAACAAATCGTTGGTATTCTATCCTAGTCTTTTCGTGGATTGTTTTTGTTTTTGGATTAAAGAGATTTTGTGCTGAAACAAGGTTGCTAAAGTGCAACACAAGGATTCGTTAACTTTTTTACCTTGTTTTAGACGAATTTAACTTATAGATTGGTAATTTGTCGTTCGTTTGGTTGGAAAATTGCAATTTAATTATATTTTATTATAATAAGAAGTTAATTATTGAGTGAACATAAAACTGTGACTTATGTAATACATATTCATACATAATAAAAAAAATGTAGTGATCTGTAGTTTAGACATCCGTATGATGTTTTTGTTATGTCAATTTTATGTAAAAGAAAAACGTATAGCTTATGTAACACTATGACAGATTTGTGATGTCAGTTTCACGTAAGAAAAGGACTTTTGACTGATGTAACACTATGACAGATTTGTTATGTCAGCTTTACGTAAGCAAAAGATTTATAACTTATATAACACTATTACAAATTTGTGATGTCAATTTTATGTAAGAAAAAGACTTATAACTTATGTAACACTATGACAGATTTGTGATGTCAGTTTTACGTAAGCAAAAGACTTATAACTTATATAACACTATGACAGGTTTGTGATGTCAGTTTTACGTAAGCAAAGGACTTATATCTTATATAACACTATGACACATTTGTGATGTCAGTTTTACCTAAGCAAAAGACTTATAATTTATATAACACTATGACAGATTTGTGATGTCAGTTTCACGTAAGAAAAGGACTTTTGACTTATATAACACTATGACAGATTTGTTATGTCAGCTTTACATAAAATAATGCCTGTTATTTTACGTCACGATATGATATAAATATTACATATGATATATGTTACATGTAAGTCATTCAATATAAGAAAAATTTTATGTCAATATGATGTCACAGTAATATAAAACAACATGACATCACACTGAGATCATGAAAAGAATCAGTTTTATATCAAATTGACGTAAAATTGTATTACACACATCTGATCTACGTGTGATGTAATTTTTAGGTCATGTGTTCACTGGGCACTGTTTTTGTCTATTATAACACGCAAAAGCGTATCGTAATAGCCTTAGTACGAACGCAAAGTAGAAAAATTTAATTATATCTGCCACCACATTTCATCACCCACCGAACAATAATGTCCCTTTTGACGGAAAACGCCGGCCGGAAGAAGGCCTCTCAAACCTGCGCAAGCGTCGCGGTGACGATAGACGTACCGCTGCTTGACAGTACTGACAGGTATGAGGTTATGTAGATGTAAACAAAAGATGTTTTACAATATTTTCCGACGGAACACAAATAAAGTATTAAAATTCAACCAGGTAACACCAACACAGCGAAGAATGAAGAAGAAAGACGATAGCATTCAGAGTAACATTCCGTAATTACGGTATACAGTAGAAATTAGACCGAGCGAGAATAATGTAAAATGTACGAAGAAAACAGCGGCTTAAACTCAAGAGCGTGGTACGCCGAATAGCATCTCCCTTTGGTGGTAAAATGCTCTAGGATGCCCCAACCCAGCAATCCCATCACAGCGAGGTGATTCATAGGCAAAACAATAATTAATCAAACAACCGAAAAATAAAAAAAAAATACGTAAGGTTAATGAAAAGATAAAATTATCTTCACAAATTTCAGCGCCAAATGTACCTTCGGATGCACCGAAGTTATGTATCTGAGGCACCGCGTTTCGGTGTTAGAAAATCAGAAACAACTACAATTCTTTCTACAAACCTGCTCTTGGTTTAGCCGGAGCACTGCCAAGCTGAGACCCGTCTGGATATCGCCGGTGGTCAGCTTCCGTTCGGAAAGTCGGTCGCCGTTCCCAGCCAACCGAGGAGCTAGCAGGACTCCTGCGGTGCAGCGGAACTGGCTGGTACTTCCGGCGGTGTGTTCTTCTCCTAGAAGCCTTTGAAAATCTATTGGCTTTTTAATTTTTTATAAGATGGAAAAATTATTAACACACTATGCAAACAAATTAAGATTGTACGTAAAATGGACAGACAATACTTGAGATATGCAATGAATTCCTTAAGACTAAACAAATTTTAAACCTTGAAAATCAGTTCAAGATGCAAAGAACATAAATCTGTGCGATCAGTGTTTTTCATTAATTTGTTAGTGGCACTGGTAACGGACACACCTTTTTTATTGCATGTTTACTCTACACGACGCACTGTCTTCACTGAGACCACGCGAATAGGACCGTTACCGCCAGGATTGTCGTCCTTGAGGATGACGAGAGATCCGAAGCATGGTTGATTTGGATGAGTGTTAGTCCACTTGTGGCGCTGCTAATATTGGTGAAGCATTTCACGTGTCCATCTTTTCAAAAAGCTTTGCGTCCTCTGTTCGATTAACTGATATTTACAGAGCCTTTTGTTTGAGATCAGACTGAGATCTGGTTCTGTTGGGGAATTTAAAGCTTCCCCGATGAGGAAATGTTCCGGAGCGAATGGATCAAGAATCGGTATATCCTGTATAACTCTCCATAATTCAGTAATGTCGCTTAATTACGCGTTTAAGGTGATATTTGGCTGATTTATCTGCGGACTCTAGTAAACTTTCCACATGTGGAGAGCGGGGCGGTATAAAATGCCATGTAATTCTAGCATTACTTATGGAATTCACCGTGTCATTAAATTTTTACTATTCAAATAATATTTTTAATTGTAACAAAATTTGTTCCGTTAACGGAAAAGATGTGTGTTGGGCACTGTCTGGCACTGACGATTCAACACCACCTTGCATACGTTCTTTTAATTATTCAATTAGTTCTGTTTTATTTTCCGCTTTTCCGATAAAGCTTTTGCAACGTGATCTAATGTTAGACCGCTTAATTTTTAATACTTTTAATTGAGCTTTTTTGTATGTGATATTATTTATAATAATTATACTAAGTGTGAATGTGCACCCCAAAATACATTTTATTCGATATGATCCTCACAATTAATTCAAAACGATATATTTCTGAAAAATATAGACAATGTTTCAGATTTTCTGAAACACCCTGTAGAACATTCTCTATTAAATTCTTTCTAAGAGCTAAAATTCTAATAAAGATCTTTCCTCACGTTCCATCCTTTATTAAATTGATTTCCGTGGTTAATAAGTTTAGTATTTTATCCACGTTTTCTTAATTCTGTTCGACGTTTACTACTTTTGCTTTCGAACAAGTTGGTTTACAACTTTTGCTTTCAGCTCGAGTTGTAGACTTGCTTAATCCACGTGTGGACCATGCCGCTTAAATAAATCTTCAAGAAGTGCTAACACTGGGACAATTAAAATTCGCTCATAGCTGGTTATGGTCGCAAAAATTGTTGTGTTATTCCAGCTAAAAACGAATTTGACTGAAATTCATTGAATGAGTTTACATTGCATTTTTGACAAAGTGAATATGACACTGATTTCTATAATTGTTTACAGGAGTTACGTATATTGAATACAAATTTAATGTTCTATACCATTCGTCAATCGGTCATTAGTAGTACATTTGATCCGACTGAACAAACATTACCACCTGCGTTATTCCATTGGACACAAAAATACAGATCACCAAGCCTCGTTATTTACCCATTTCGGTTGGTAAATTACTATCTTGCTTTGAAGTGCATCGTTACCATGTTTCAGGAGATATCGAACCACATATGAACTGCCTAAATTATATTGGTTAGAATGTTGTGGATAGAGCCCGGTGGCAATTTAGAGCTTTACCCATTTTAGTGAGCTTTTAAAACGCCCCACAATTTAATACAATTTAACTCTTTTTATTACGGGAGTTGGTCTAATAGAAACGCTTACCTAATTTAGTTGGCCAGATTGCATTTGTGTGAATACAGAACGGCATGGCATTACACTAGAAAATCTCAGAACGAGTTCAATCCCATAACCGTTTCCCCATATTGTTGGACGTTGGATTAGCAGTGAAACAGAATGCAGGAACGGATGTTGAAACAATGGCAGATAAAGAATATGAACGAGTATTACTTTCATGCATTTTAAAATTAAGTATTTGGTGAGGAAACAAAAAATTATAATTAAAGGGTGTAACAATACCAATTGTATTAGAATTAAGCTGAAATTCGAGTTTTGAAACACCTCATTTTTTTGTAAATACATCATTACCTACTATTGATCTCTTGAAGTCTGCCTACCATTCGCAGAAGAGGTTTTTTGCGCCGTCTTGAAGTGTTTATGAATAAAAGATTTTACTCGTTTTTACTCTAACGCACTAGTCTTGTCAAGCCGAGAAGAACGAATAAAATGTTTCAAAGTTTTTTTATTTTTAAACCTTAAACTGAATACAAGTTTCTTGATTTTAAAGCCTAAATCCAAAAATAAAAAAATATATCGTAACTCAATCCTAGTCTTTCTCATAAAATTCTTGTGTATTCTTTAAATTATACCATAAAGTTAATGTGTAACGTAATTAATAAGATTTAATCCCACCCCATGGTAAAAATTGTATGAATTAGTGGTTCACAAGAAATACAAATCACATCGAACAAAAATTAAATTAAATTCAATCTATAACACCGGCCAACACCAATTTTGCATATTTATATCTGATTTCTACTCCTTTCACATTACTAATTAAGCTTTGGAAGCTCTGAAAACGAAATTATTGATTTCGAAAATTCTCCTATTTTCTAAATTTTATTGCATGTGAACACAAAACAAACGGTTGTTGTCAATTTGAATGACTTTTTTTCTCAAAAAACATTTTAACACAAACAACTATTTGAAAAAATAATATACAGGGTGATTCACGAAGTATAATAGTTATTTAAACTCGTGACAGTCCCTATAATATGAGGAGACCTAGAAAAATATAACAGAAAATCTAACTAAAAAAACTCAAGATATATGGTTTTAAAATTAACGCGCAAACCGATTGAGAACCGCTAGCATGATTGAAGAACCATTAGTATAAATAAACTCTTATCTCTTGGCCTAAACAACAAAAGTACTTTTTTGCTGGAACGAGTGCCAATTAATTATGTACTTTCAGTTTTACTTTGGCTGTTGAGGATGCACACTAAATATTTTAAAATGCCTTTATTTTCAAATAGTCACGATATAACTATGTCTATTATCATATTATGTGAAACCCGTGGGAACTCTCTGAGTGTGTAATTTATTATCTGACGTTCGGAACATAAGACAACAAATGCACGAAGTTTACACGATAGGTGAATCGGAATAAGTGATTGGAATAAGTAATTTTTGGGCGTGGGGCCACATGAAACATCTTGTCTATGCCATTAACACCAAAAGATAGTAGACTATGCATCTGCGAAATGCCCAGGGCTGTCGTCATTTCGAACAATTTTTATAAATGCTACGTTGGCCTAGGTGAGTCTTTATGTTTTTCAATTGAAAGCAAAAGTGGTTTTTATCAGTCGGAAAGGGTTCATCAGTAAAGAACGAGATCTTTACAATAGTAAGTTTTTTGTCCAAAACAAATCCAGCGACTATAAAAATGTTTTAAGTGCTTCGCTGGTTGCCATTAAGTTTTCAACTTTTAATTTGAGGTTTAAATATCTACTATACTTCGTGAATCACCCTGTATATTTTGTTCCCAAACCTTTCTAAAAACTTTTTAAATATATTCATATTTATTATGTTTTACTAATTCCTCTCCAAACTTTACAATTACTCTTGTATTCAAGATCCCCATAATTATGTAAATTTGCTGTTGGTTACATAGGTGCGTAACTTTTTTCTGCTCTGTTCTGAGCGCCATTATTTTGTTCTTATTTGTGTTTCATTTATTATGTTTTTATATTTTTTTTAGTCGTTGAAAAAAATTGTCTATCGATATCTATATACATATATTTTATATAAAAATTAATCGCCGTTCCTATGTCACGCTAAAACTCAAAAACGGCTTTACCGATTTGAATTTTTTTTGTTCTGTTTTGATCGACATAATCCGGGGATGGTTTAAAACTATTTTTCACATGGACTTGGGGGCCCACGGGGGCCCCTTGGGCTAGACCGATTTTTCGGCTCGACCAATTCTTATAATTTTTTTTGTATATTTGATAGGTATGAGAATAAGTGGTAAGCTATTTTTTGCATGGACATGGAGGCCCATTGGGGCCCCTTGAACTAGACCGATTTTTCGGCTCGACCGATTCTTATGATTTTTTTTGTATATTTGGTAGGTTTGAGAATAGGTGGTAAACTATTTTTCACATAGACATTTGGGCGCAGAGGGCCCCCTTGGGCTGGACCGATATTTTGGGTCGACCGATTCTTATGAATTTTTTTTTTTGTATATTTGATAGGTATGGGAATAGATCGTAAAGTATTTTTCACATGGACATGGGGGCCCAGGGGGCCCCCTTGGGCTGGACCGATTTTTCGGGTCGACTGATTTTTATGATTTTTTTTTGGATATCTGGCAGGTGTGAGAATAGGTGGCAAACTATTTTTTACATAGACATGGGGGCCCAGGGGGGTCCTTGTGCTGGACCAATTTTTGGGCTCGACCGATTTTTATGAAGTATTTTTTTTATATTTGATAGGTATGGGAATAGGTCGTAAAGTATTTTTTACATGGACATAGGGGCCCAGAAGGTTCTCTTGGGCTTGACCGATTTTTAAGATCTTTGATTTGTTGGATTTGCCTCCGCCCCAAATAGCAGAATAACTATTAAAACAGGGACATGGAGGCTCAGGGGGCTCCCTTGGTTTTATAATAATAATATAATAATAATTTGTTTTATTTGCCTACGCCCCGAATAGCAGAATTATTATTAAAACTCGGAAAAATTACAGGGGGCGGGGAGCTAAGTACAGGGCAACGACAATAACAAATAACGCCCCGGCCACCAAAATTTGTCGTACCGGGCTTTAAAAATGAAAACCGATTTTTAAGTTGGTTCTCCAGTGCCATGTACATTTCTGCCGGTCGAAGTATAAAAATTTTCAAAAATAAAAAAGTTACATTCAACGGCGAGCAGAAATGTACATTGTTGCCCGCCGTTGAATTTAACTTTTTTATTTTTGAAGATTTTTCGTTGAAATTTTGTGGACGTGTGGATAAAATATAGAAAAACGTACTTCGACCGGCAGAAATGTACATGGCACTGGAGAACCATCTTAAGGAGTAAACTCCAAAGTTTCACTTCTGTTGCGCGTTGACTCCACACACATTTTTTTATGATATCTCGAGAATGCATTTACTGACTGTTTTCGAGGGCGAATAACTATTAGAACATCAGAAAAATTAAAGAAAAAAATGTTCTCATACATTTTGTATGGAATCCGTATATAACGCCATTTTTGATACATGACAGAAACAAAAATGAACATGGCATTGTATGCTGGTTCCGGTAATTCCAGTAGATGGCGTTGTGTGCATTATCCTTTTATAAAAAAAAAATTAATTCAGCTAATAAGTTGCCACAACATTTATTGAGTCTGAGGCGGTACAAAGTCCGCCGGGTCAGCTAGTCTATAATAAATAAAAGTTGTTAAGTTGTAGCATTGTTTTTTAGTTAATAGGAGCTATATTCTCTACACATGAATACACATTTAATATAAGAATAAGTTACCAGCAATTCGTTTATTGATAGTTTACGGCTCCTGACGTTCTCATTATAAAGTTAGAGTTGAGTTTCTAACTTATTAAATTGCCCATCAATAACAAGTTCGATCCAAACATAATTTAATTGCTTGAGTTTTGTTACAAAATTTTTATAAATTAAAGAAAACATCTTCCAACAAAATCATAATTATTTATCCTCATGGGAATACACCTCACATTAATCAAGTGGTGTAGGTGTTATGTTTACAAATATACCACAAAAGAAATTTTAGTGTAACAATCGCATCCTCCAGAAAAAGAATGCGTTACTATGCAAAGTTTTCATTAAAGTTACATACAATTAAAAAGTTAATTTATATTCTATTTTCCACAAAACTTAACAAATCGTGGATGAGATCAGTCAGCAAGTTTCGAAAAAAGAAACATTTGTTCATTTGTTGAACAACATTGTTCGACTCACCTTAATTTGGATTAAATATCAGATTTAGAACATAGTCATAAGAATGAATACCTATCAAGTAGCTACTGCTAGTTTTTGCTACTGTGCTTTTTTCTCCAGTGAAAAGCCAAAATCGTTTACGATCCTTCAATTTGGCGGTCTCTTTTTTGAATATTCGTTCAAATCTAACCGATTAGAAATGTTATAATTCGCGCTCAATTGTTTTGTATAAAAAACTGTACGAAAAGTGTCAGCACTGAAATCCAAGTGTAAATCTAACATTTGTTGAAAAATTGTTGTTATTATATTTTTTTATCGCACGTAATACAACAACGAGGATTAAGTTAGAGAGTTTATTATTACATACGAACCTACTTCAATAGTATGCATATTATGGTAGGTTAGTACATGGTTCGATTTAAACAGTTTTTATTTCGATTCGTTTATCGAATAAAGTTTTTGTGCCTTCCTGACAATCAATGAACGTGGGTCCATAGGCGGGTATTGGTTTTAGGGGTCAAACTATTCTTAATTTTAACTCCGTAAGGAAGCGAAAAAAAAATTATAGATAGAAAAATGACACTACTTGTGGTTAAATTTTCTGGTAGGACTTCCATAACTCCCTGTATAATATACATAATATAGTTAGTACAAATATTATATTTGACTTTTTTTATTTCTTTTGGTACTATGCATTTAAATAATCTTATTTTTATTAAGGGCTGTCACAAGCAATCAACATCACACGTGGGCTAGAGCAGATAACAACTTTGTATTTAAGCCGATATTACAAACGCCTACTAAAATACAGACTCCACGTTTACTCAGCATAAAATCCAAATAAGTATTTTCACTACAGATTTATAAGTTCAGAATATTTGCCAAGCTTTAGGAATGTATGTAACAGTGACAGTAACAGTCATGAATAGATGTAGTTTTTACTGCGTAAAATTTTATGTGTTTTGTTACCAGTAATTCCCGATACGAAGTCAGATTTTACGATTTAAAAAGATAATAACAACACACTACAAATGTATTGATTGCTACTATTGTTTTATTTCCAAATACCGATACATATTTACGTTTATGCCAGGATTATCGTACATCCTGCACAGGAACAAAAACTACACACGACAAAAAAAATCGTCTGGATTCTGCTTATATTTTTTTATTTATAATAACTAGTGATCGCCCGTCACTCGAAATTCGAGTGGGCGAAACTCGTTCTTTTTTTTTAAACACATCCACAGATCTACCAATGTGTTCGTGTATTAATGTATTGATTAGTAACAATGAAAACTAGTCTATACATTTTTAACAATTTTGTAGTTCTGAGAGTGATTTAATGAGATTTGACAGTTTTCACGATCGCTATAAGAAAGTGACATAAGAAGAAGTGCCAGTTAAGCCTAAAAATGGTAAAGGGTTAGTTGTCCGAAGTACCTAATAGTGCAAACTCGGCTCATAAACTGGCATATTTTTTTGTAATTTTTTAAATCTAAAGAGGCTTTTAAATGGCGTCGAAAAAAAAATTACTAAATGTCAATCATAGTTTAATTCTTTTTGCCACAAATGTAGGGAATGGGGTATAATACAGTTTTTTTGCAAAAGTGGCCAAATAGTGCACATATATATTATACAGTGGGTAGTTTTTGTTTAAAAAATTTTCAAAGCTCACCCGTAAGCCCCGCCTCCTCTTCATCATCTGGGTCAGTGACGTCACCGCCACAGACGATTTGGCAGCGCCGCATATGATGAACAGTAACGTGATCATTTACTTTTTTTGCCGGAGCGGGACGTCTTCTATGGAATTAAAATTTTTAACCTCAAGGGGGTAAATTTTGAAAATTCAGAAAAAAACTCAAATCATCATAATATTATGTTAAATCTCTGTAAAATCCGTCTGTACCCTCGGATTCCCCCTAAATCAAGCCTAATTCTCTGCCACTATTTAGTAGAAATCGACCTCCTGAATCCAACGGTGTAACCCTCACCCCGATCGGTGATATGGCGTGTTAAAATTTTGGCACTTGGGAAAAATTCGTGAACACCCAAAAACATTTTCGCTCATATCTCGTAAACTATAGGTCACTGACCTGACTTGGTAGTACCAACGTGTTTGTCTTGAAATTCTTTTTAATTTGAGTGGGTAATATGTGTAGAAGTGGTTTGAAGATGTTAGGAGCGGTAGACCGAAATAGGACGTTTCTGAGGGAGCTAATCGAAAGAAGAACTTATTTGCTAAAGTGAGAGGCTACGTCGCGATAAGTCGAAGAGTTTAGGAGTAGGAGAGTATTAAAAAAACTATTAAAAATTTTAACTTCAAGGGGGTAAATTTTGAAAATAAAAAAAAACACTTTGTCCGAAAGCGGGACATTTTTGCCCTTGCTGGGGACAGCGGGACAGACAGCCTGAAAGGGGGACTGTCGCGCCCAAAGCGGGACGTATGGTCAGGTTCAGAACACTGCGTTCTGATTAGGGGAGAGGGGGGCAAAGCAATATGTGCGATTTTAATTAAAATGAGCCAACTGTTGCTCTGTTCCAACTGTTCCATTTTCCAGATGTAATCGGTAACTAAGCACACTGTAATATTATCTATAAATTTCCATGAGTGAACTATGCATGATGTGGTTTTTATAATTTATTAATGTGTTATTTGACGTCATATCCTTGTAAAAGATTGAGATAAGTTTGATAGCTTTTATGTCATATTAAGGATTAGTATTTCGATTAGTACTGAGGTTATGGCTGTCTATTCTTGCTAACCAAGTTTTATATTGGTTCTGTTCAGCAGTTTTAAATTGTTTTACACTTATTTCATTGATAACGGAAAAATTATTAAAATGAAATTTTGCTATTGGGGCAAAGTGAAACATAAAATTTATGATAAAATATAGAGGGCATGATGACACTTTAGTATGTATTTCCAGAGGTTGAAGATGAAAACTTAATTTTTATGTCAGAAATCCTTGGTGTTCTTATCAAATTTACTGTTCTTTGTTATTGAAAAATTAATAAATGTTAATAAAATAGGTACTGACTTTTTCCCTACACAGATACGGCTATGAAAATATTCTTGTGATTATCGTAAAATGAACGTTTTTGAGGTTGTTGTATGTTTTTGTATATTAGGCCAACGTTTCGGTCATTACATTTGACTTTTATAAAGGCGTCTATAAATTATGACCCACTACTTGTTTTCCTGATTTTGGTATGTAGTATTATAGCCCATTTATTAAAGTTAGGGAGCTGAAATGTGTGAAAATTCTTTTGTGAAGCCTAAAAAGTATAATATTTTCATCTTTCTATTCGAAATTAAGGTAATTATGGAGCCCATAATAAAAACTTAAAATTCTTGATGCCCATTCTGTTCACTTTGTTCCTATATTTCTTGCACATGTCCTCTGTGTTAGACTTGTATTGCATTGCTCTACTATGTTGGACCAGCAACCATTCATAATCCTGAAAGGTTTACGACAATCATGACCATAAATAGAAATATTGTACAATACTGTACAACAGACTATTCAATGAACCAAATTCAATGATTAAAATAAACATTTTCAAAAGCTAGCTCGCAAATTTGCGCTACACATGATTTCATTTCTATATGTAATAAGTTTTTGTTATTTGAAGTTTTTTCTAAAAGCAGTGTTTCAGGAGTTAATTTATAGGTAACTAGCTGGTACCCGGAGCGCGTTGCTACGCCCAAAAAAAGTGAAACGCATCTCGTCCGATTTAACCGGTGCAACGAACAGGTAAACCACGGTGGGTAAACACTGAACCGATCCGGGTGGCATTGCGCGCTTGTTACACACTTCTCTTGACGAATATTATTTGATTCTTGGTCAAAATTTCATATCGATCCGCTGACCGGTGTAGGAACATAGAAAAAGCCAAACGTACAAAAAATAATAGCACATTTTTTTTACTCTACAGTATTTTGGAATATGTATTTTATTTAATTTTTTTCCTTATTATTCTAGAGCAACAATATTTTTGGTTTTCCCATTTGGCGAATACATAAATAAGTTTTTCGGTGCTCCCTCTCTGTTGCAAGCAACATAATATAATAATTGACCATGTGAGAAACATGGACTTCCCAAATTGAGCCCAGCAACACTCAGTGACTGTTTTTGGGCTTTTTTGATGGTAATTGCGGAAGCAAGGCGTAATGGAAATTGAAGCCGTTTGAAACCGAAAGGCAAATCGAACCATTGGTATGCATAGGATGAGCATTATATTTGGATGGTCTTTTCAATGGACGCTATGTTGTTCAAGTATTTCAGCAGCTTTTGATCTGAAATCTCTTAACCGCATTTCCTCCACATGACTTTCACGTTGGTCGGGTGTCTCAACTGTCCTCTTGGCTTTCATTTGCCTCAATTTTTTGGTTGATTTTCCAAGAGATAGTTTCTCATTTTTAAGTATTTTCTAAAATAGTCAACAAACGTAAGACATTCAAAAACAAGCGCGAGTGGCTGCGCCCCAAAAATGAAGTAAAACTATTTCTTTTAGTGAACAGCAAATTAGCGTTATAAAATTATTTGGTTAGCGTTACTTGCCGATTCCACGTAATTTTGGCATTTCTCCCTCGATTTACTCCCCATTGCAAATATTATTTGTGGTCAAAATTTCACAACAATCTGTTCACCGGTTTAGGCGCCCATAACATAGGAACAAACAAACAAACAAACATTTATTTTTATATATTAGATAACTAGTAGCATTTAGATTTGGGTAATTATTAGGTACACGTTAATGTCGTCTCCTCGTCATTGTATTCTATCAAATAGAGTTGCAAAAAATTTGGATCGCCAGATTCGGGAAGAAGTGAACCAGGTAAATGATAATACTTGAACTTGCACTTTAAATGTTGGTATCTAGTTAGCCTCAGATACAACTGTTGTTGCCCCAAATGATATCATTTGAAAAGCATTGTAATTTCTAACTGATGAAAGAAATTTGATTTAATATCTGTGCCGATGAGAAGGCCTCTGAGTGGTTCTGATGGATCCCTCATAGGTTTCAGCTTTACTTTGCCATTATTGCAGAACATGCCCGGGCCTTCTGTTTTCCATCGAAATTATTTATAATAACAACAAATTTTAGACATAGACCCAATAATCAATAGCGTTATCAATTGATCCTATCCAAGAAGAATTTAAAGTTGGGCCTACATCGAAAGCAATCCTGGACACATCCACAATAAATTTTAGCACTTCTTCCTCGACTTCGCCATACTGTTCCTCCCTGATTTTGACGAAAACTGATGAGTGACATTTTACGTCTAAAACTGTCACTGTGACATTTTTATCTGACAGTTTTCAATATCGCTGGGTTTGAAGTTTAAATATTTTTTTACCAAAAAGGGGTGACACATTGCGAATATTAGTTGCGGTCAAAATTTCATGAGGATCTGTTCACCGGTTTAGGCGCGCATAACATACGAACAAACAAATATTGATTTTTATATATTAGATTTCCATTTTGCTGTTTACGCGTTATTCACAACGGAAAGTGTGTGCAAAAGATTTGGAGAAACATCTGATGCAGAAATCAATGTGGAAAAGAAAAAACGTGCCGGAAAATACACGGAAGTCACGAGAGTCGGTACGGGGTCAGTTTTCCCAGTTTTTGGAAGAAAAGGGCAACTCTTTGACATCATTACCACGCCTGATCAGTTAAATATGATTCTGAAGAGTTGGGCTGTCAATATGAGGAAGATGGGTCGGAACATAAGGAAGGTGTGGTTAAGGCTAATCCGGACAACGTTTTAGTGTGTTTCTGAAACGACAGATGGCGCGGAATTTACTTTTCTATCTTCTCAAAAACTATAAGGGCTACATGACTTTTGAAAATTGAAACATTAACGAAAAACATGTAGAATTTGCGCTAACAATCTATATTTTGCTAAAACAAATTAATAAAAAAAAAATTTTCTTTTTCAGATTTTTAGCAATATTTAAAAAAAAGTGGGAGCCAAGAACTGTAGTCTGTATTATCTTAATCCCAGTACAGCTTTCAGATTTTTGTTAATATTTATAGCATTGACAGAAACAGAAAAAATAATTTTTCGCTTTGATACCTGCCGCCGCGCGCCGGCTCGGTCGGACAGATGAGGACAGATGGTCGAGAGTGCGATACACTTCGACGAACTATTGAATTTCTTTAGATAATAACAGTAGAGTCCACAGCTCCCTCAAAGTCGTCTAGAAATGATTTTCGTTTGCACTTCGAGGTTAAAAACTGAAACTAATTTTATAGTTCGACACTGTCAAAATTTTCAAATTTTTGCTTGTGTAAACACTCTCCTGTCAGGCAATAAGAAAATGTCAGATAAACGTCACACTATTTTTATGGATTTTAAGCAATTTAAAGACTTTCCGGGGTTGTGTCGAACTATAAAACGTTGTATTAGACTAGTTCTGTGTAAATATGGGTGCTTTCGGGCACTCGGGCTTAAAAAAGCACTCGTTTCACTCGTGCTTTATTAAGCCCTAGTGCTCGAAATCAGCCAATTTACACAGGAACTCGTATAATAAATAACTATTAAATGATCTCTCATCATTACATATATCGAAATCCAGAAGGCGTCAAAAATCGTCCTGTATGGGGTGGCTGTAGAGGGTAAAATGTAAAAAACACCCCAAATTTTTTTTTGCACAATTTGAATCTTCATAATAGATAGTTTGCACTCATCGCAGCTCAGGTATATAAGGCAGAGAAAACTATATATTTTCATATATTTTGTATGACCGAAAAGCACGGGATTAAATGGACAACCTGAACCTTTGCCGGAGCCTAATGAAATAGACCTTAATGTTTAGACAAATTAACGCTTTACACTGTCATAGCTAATTTATTCACACTCTCATCAAAAAGTAGGCATGAATAACGTTTTAGGGTGGAATCTTAGCCTTCTAATGCGGGAATTATTTTTTATTTTACTTTATTCCAAAATTTTATATCGATTTTTTCGTGAGCACGTGCATAGGGTTTAACAAGGTTGATTATCGCTTGTGTTCTCGCTTAAAGGAGGTTCATTACGGGCGAGAGTCGCCTATTGCTTCATTGTATGTATGTTAAAAATCTACTGCTGCTTTTATATTACCATAATATCAACGTATAATCGGTAATGTAAACAGTAAATATGTATATACATTATACAGGGTGTTAGGGAATGCTTCCTCACATTCGACACAATCAAAATGGTTATTAACAATTCTGGATAAAATGTATAGTTTTATGAGAAACAGGTAAAAGGAAAAAGTAGAATTCAGATTTCTAGAACCGCTGACATATTCTTTTGTTTTGTTCTGGGTTATCAAAATTTCTGAAGCCGTTACAGTTAACATTTAGGCAATGTAATAGTAAAGACAGAGACGTAAATTCTAATCTTAACAATTTTTTTTGTCATATTGAATGAAATTCAACAGGGCCTTGGCATAAAAGTGGTTACAACAGTTTCACGAGTTCCAAAAATATCGTTGTTTACAAGAACAAAATTGGAAAAATGTTTTTGTTTGATCGAAAAATTCAGTCGTACGACCGCCTTTCGCGTTCGGCAGGCAAATTTGACATTAATTCATGTTTGTTCTACCAAAAAAGGTCACATAAAAAGAAACTAAGTCCAATGATGACCACCAACACAGCAAAAACTTTAAAATGTTGCTCGAAAAAATCCAATTTATTTTTCAGGATTCGGTGAGGTCAATAATAATTGTCTGACTCTGTTTCCCAGGCAATCACCCCTTTTCTCAAACAACTACCGTGCGATCATTTATTTATTTGCTTTTTTATTATGCAATTGCCCAGCCTGCACATTGACTGACAGTAAAATTTGAGGTTACCGTAAACATTGTGACGTTTATGTTTCTCATGAAAATAAAAGATAAAGAAAATAAAAAATAAAAGTCACTTTGACATTCGAAAAATGAAATTGTCAACAATTAGTACTCCCAACCTAATTTAAATTTCACAGCCTACTCTAATTTATAATTTAAATGATCGCACGGTACTTTTAAAATCTTACTCCTGTCGGTCTAACATCTGTTTGCACCGTGTCCAAGCGACCGTTTCTCTAATTATATGATTTACAACTCTTTAGAAAACTTACCTACTAAAAATACAAAGCTACACAAAATAAACAAAACCTAAACTACATCTATTTTAATTGTAACAAACACAGAAATTGTCAGATTAGGCGAGTTTCTGTTTGACATGAGGCGGAGTAGGGTGAAGAAGACTGCTGCATAGCGCAGCGGCACGCATGAAAGGAAAATCTATTTTTCTGTTTTGATAGACAAACCGTTAACATAAAATAATGCGAAAACATGCAAAAAATTTTAAAAAAATTGCTCTTGAGTCGTTGGCTAACAGATTTTTGATTTTATTTTTTATAGTTGATTTTTTGTTCCTCAATTGTTTAAAAACAAATGTTATAAAAAAAGTAAATTGTTAGCGCAAATTGTACACAAATTGTATATTAAAAAAATGTTTAAAAAATACAAATTCCTCTTTTCATTTCAAAATAAACAGGAAATTTCTTTTCCGATATATTTATCTCTCTTGCACACTTGGTCATCCTGATTAGCCTTAAGCATACGTGGAACAGTACTGCGAAAATGGTGCAAGAAATGTATTTCAATGAGTGGAATATAGAGATTAACACATTTGGTGAAGCTGTAGTCAAAACATCAAGAGAGACCAGAGATGCTACTAGAAGAAAATTACAGGCGCTTCCAGAAAAAAAGAACCAGCAGCGCAGCAGCTCTGTCCGAAAAAGTATCGAAGATAACCTCGAAAGACTTCAAAAGAAATTTTTCTAGATTGCCTCTTATGAATTAGCTTGGCGAGGTGGAGAAAGGGCACAATGTCAAACTTACTTCTTCAAGGAAGAAATTAACAATGAGGGTGTTCGTACAGGACGTGTAGAATATAATTCAATTTTTTTTATTATACCTGCATCAGAATCGCCGTTTAAAGCACGCCGGAGCGTGCGAATACAGGCGATTAAAGCACGCCGAGCTTTAAAGGTTGTCAAGGAAACATAAGTATCATTATAACTTCATCAAATTTGAAAAATTTTCATATTCCTTCAGATATGGGTCTTTTGACTTCGATGGTAGTATTTTGGATTCCGCTTGTTCGGCCAATGCTTCTATATCGGGTGAAATCTTGTTTTAACTCACACGAATAAATGCAATAACAGACGTGGACGCGAGAAAAACGTAAACAATAATTGTCGTAACTAATGGCCATATTATTACGCCATTTCGATTTATCACGACAAAAAATATTTCTAAGTTTTTAGTGCTTAATTTGTTTCCAGTATTGCTGGTATAATAAAAAATAGCGTAAAGTATTCGCGAATAACTGGTCTTTAAAACACTTGCTCTATTTCGAGCACTCCCGGGTACGCCGTCGTGCGTGTTTTAAAGACCTTGTTATCCACTCATACTTTAATATACTATTCTAAAACTGCTCAAGGCGGTGCAAAACGTTTAACTAAAAGTAAATATCCAATGAAAAAGGTAAGTCCATAGTTCCTTGTTTTTAATTGATTCATCATCCTTTAATTGAGTCACCATCACAATTACCTGGAATTTTGTTGAAGATTAACTTGTGAAGAATTTCATATGAAACGACACAACACTGAAATTGAAATAATTAAAAACATTAATTGGCTAAACAGTAGGTCAAAGACTTAAATTATTTCGTTTATCTCACTATATCCCTACATCCCTATATTCCCAGACATTTCTAAAATATTGCTTCCCAAAGCCTCTTATTTTCTACTTCTGGAAATAGTGAAATATTCTTTGTTAGAAATATCCTTTAAACCCACAGAGACCCGACACCGAGAACATATGTGAAGTGCATTTGAATTTGACACGTATTTGTTTTAAAAGAGATCAACGAAAGGCGTTCTGTGCAATAAATTTCCCCTGCATCCCTAAACGACACTTTTTGTTTAAAACTTTCTTATACTTCTGCCGGACCTTCAATAAATCATGAATAAGGGCCAGGTGGCACAAAATTGAATTTACCGGAATATTTGCGGAATCCAGACAAACAAGTAAATAGAATACAGCTGCAAAACAGGGAAATTACGTTTGGCGTTTATGCACCAGGGGGTTGAGAGTGGAGTTGCTGAGTCTTATTTTTAAATTGTTTTCTTTGATCCTGAGTTAATGTGGATAAACAGGAATGAGGCCGTTCACAAACAAAATGAGAAGGCAGATCGGGACAACAGCACGAATGAGACTTGTTTGCATTGTCTTTATTCCGGTGAAAACTATTGTGCTGGGAGTTTGTCGTGACGTACAGTTATTGAACCAGAAACGTGAAAGATTTCATAATTCAGTTATATACGTCGTGCTGAAAAATTGAACAAACAGTTTGAAGGTTGATTATTACGGGTCAAGTTTTTTACTTGTTCGATGTAATTTACAAGATTGATTAGAACTTCCGTCACCTACAGTTTCCCCGTTTGATAACACGCCAGTACATAATATTACACCAAATGTTCTGGAAAGCTTTGTAAAACGTGGTAATATAGTGAAAGAGTAATCTTTAGGAGATTACCATTTAGTTCTTAAAAACTAAGTTTACTGATAACAATTCTGTAAGCTACAAAACCTTATCATTTAACAATTTTTACGTTCCCGCGGATGAACGGATTTAGTATAAAGCTTTTGCAAACTTTTATTTTATAACAACTATAAGCGTTTAACAAACATCTGTCTTAACCTAACGTGTTGATGTTGACACTTTGGCAACAAAGTCATTCCGACAGTGTCATAATTATACACTTGTCAACCGATTCTCTTCAAATTAACACCTGGAGTTCTCTTTCTGGAGTTAGACGTCTCACAACTCTATTATGCAAGCCATAATTTTTCTTCGAATCTAGATTGTCGTCGGCATTGGTCAGTTTTCTCTGAGGAGCGAGTTCTGGGACAGCCTGTAAATTGATGTTTTTGTAACAAAGGGCAAGTGTGCTTTTCAACATCTCAAAAAAATAATTATAAGTATAGAGGGATTCATGACAGCCATCTTTCCAATAACTTCTTCGAATTCTCAAGCCGCATAGGCTGCTTAGCATAAATTTTTCTAACTAATGTATAGAAGACATGTTAATTGTACACTAATGGGAACAATTTTAGGCTAACCACCCAATGCGGCTTGAGAATTTTTAGTTTTCGTTATGCCAAAAAAATTTTAACAAAAACATGAACTTTGCTTAATATTTCGCTCCATCTTGCAGCACCGGGGCTTTATTGTTTATTAATTTTTACGTCTATTTGTATCTAATAGTACTGATTTCTTTCAACTTACTGTATAAAAAATCAAATATTACATTTATTACAAGGTACAGGAGATTTTAGTGTTCACAGTAGCAGCTAGAAAACAGCTTAAGGAACAGGTCGGAGTGCTTAAATCGCATAAAAGTGATCAAGCCCGTAACTAAAACAAGATCACTTTGAACTTTAAAGAACTTATGTAATTAGGTCCTTGAAATTAATGGCGGAGCCATTCATTCGTACGAATTATATGAATAATCAAGCCTCCTAGTGCAGACTCAGCATCTAAAGTTTATATAAGTGCGTGTTACGCCTTCAGCGGACACTCTATGTTCCACCAGTATCATTCATACTTGTAACTGCTTGTTAGTTTCTAATAAACTTTTTTAAAAACACAAGCCTCGATTTCCAAAAGTTAACTGGCGCAGTCGGTAGGATAAGCCCAACGTTCTTTTAAAATCCAAAGTGGTGAACTCGGAAAGTGCTTGAGGACTTTCGCAAATTAGTGAACCCAAGAAAATCCGGAGACCTTCGCCGAAGTGATTGTGGACCAGGACGAACCCTTGGACCTCCACGCAGAAGAACGGTGTATTTCAACACTTCAACGGCCCCTGAACCTAATAGTAACTGGAATCGACAAGGATGCAAGCAAACTGGTGAGTCATAGATGTCACAAAGTAACGAATTAAACTCGAACAGAAACGCGGAAATCCAAATTAATCACGATCGTGATCGTTCGAGATCTCCAATACGGAATAATAATAATTCTACACTTAATAACGATATGGCTATCAAATTAGAATATTTACAAATATTACCGGAATTTACCGGAAAGCAGTCAATATTAAGCGAATTCATTGAAACTAGCGAACAGCTAATAGCAAAATTTTATAACAATACCGGTGTGAACGATTTCGGGAACATGTTATTATTGAAATCTATTAAAGCTAAAATAAAAGGTGAGGCACTCGAACGTATATCGTCATATCAAATTGCGACCTGGAGTGACCTAAAAAACGCTCTCTTAGCTACCTACGCAGATAAGCGAGACTTGCATTCTCTTACGATAGAGATGTGTAATATGCGGCAAGGAAATCTAAAACCTTTGGAATTTTTCACAAGAGTTCAAGATAATTTAAATTTGCAAGTAAGTTACATCACCACACATGCAACAAACGCTGCAGAAAAAAGTATCTTAATCGAAAATTCTAAACTACTAGCTTTACGCGTATTTTTAAAACATCTTAACAATCCACTAGGGGATTATTTAGCCACTAGGCAACCCGACTCTTTGAACTCTGCCTTGTGGATACTCACTAATGATTTTAATATCAATGACAAAGAAAAAGTCATGACATCAAAAAATCTAATAAAACGCCCAAATATCCCATTTTCAAATTATCCGCCCAGACCAACTAAGGCGTTTCAACATAATAGCAACTATCGAAATTTTGGAGTCAACCCGAGCGCAAATCGAGTTAACCAAAATCAAACCAGTGTCTTTAAATCACGTCCGAACAATTATACGAATAGTAGACCTGAACCCATGAGCGTAGTCACGAAAAACGCTCCTGTACCTTATAATAGAACCGGACCTAATACAAATAATTTCCGTAACAGTCAACGACCACATTGGATATCGGAAGAACTGCACAATAACGAACACGTTGATGACGAAACTAATAATTCGGAAGAAATTGATGATATTTATTTAGAACCTCATGAAAACATTGGCGAAGACAATTTTTTAGATCAAAATGCCTCGGAACCGGAGAATTATTAAATATTGACGACAACCCATCACAACTACCCTTTATAATATTACCTTTTAAAAATTTTAATTTACGATGTTTAATAGATACCGGATCGACAAAATCTTTCATAAACCCTGACACAGCAAAAAAATATTTTTCTAAATTCGTAGAGTTCGACCCTTTTATAAAAAAATCCAAAAATTTTTAGATCCGACGAGAAAATTATCAAATTCCATCTTTTTGGATTCCTTTTTGGTCTCTTGGGAATCGATAGCCTCAAACAGCTACAAGTTAATATTAATTTAAATTCTCAGACACTTGAACTACCAAATACAAAAATTACTATGAATTTTAGAAGGCTGTCCGATTACAGTAACGCTATTATTTGTGCCCCAAATTCAGTTCAAGTAATTAAAATCAAAATTTCTAATGTAAAAAATGGCTCTTTTACCAAAACAAAATATTTCAAAATTAGAAATTCCTGAAAGTCTGGTTAATGTCAAGACCAATATTGCATTTACATCAATAAAAAACCCAACCAATCGTTTTGCAGAAGTAAACTTTTCACACCCATTCAAACTAATTCCTAGAGAAACATTTGACACTGTAGAAATGAACAATATTAGATCTTCTTCATGTAGACTTGATATTTCAGAATTTAGACTCGATCACTGCAACAAAGAAGAAATCACAACGATAACAAAATTACTGAAATCTTATGCAGATATTTTTCATTCCGATTCTAGAAATTTAACTTTCACTAATGCTGTAAAACACCAAATTAAATTGAAAGACAAAACTCCCATCCATACCAGAACTTATAGATACCCTTACGTCCATAAACCCGAAGTTCAGAAACAAATTAGAAAATTGCTCGAACAAGGAATCATAAGACCTTCTGATTCCCCATTTTCGGCACCCATATGGATCGTGGGAAAGAAAAAGGACGCGTCAGGTGAGCGCAAGTGGCGACTGGTGGTCGATTACCGAAAATTAAATGAACAAACCATAGACGATCGTTATCCTCTTCCAAACATTAACGACATATTAGACAAACTAGGACGTAGCCAGTATTTCACCACCCTCGATTTGGCTTCTGGTTTTCACCAAATCGAAGTAGACCCAAAAGATACTCATAAGACTGCTTTCACGGTAGAAAACGGTCATTATGAATTCTTGAGAATGCCATTTGGTCTGAAAAACGCGCCCTCCACGTTTCAGCGTGTGATGGATAACGTTTTAGAAGGTATGATAGGCGATTGTTGCGTTGTATATTTAGACGATATCATTATCTTTTCAACATCCTTAGAAGAACATATTCAAAAATTAACAGCTGTATTCGAAAGACTAAGGAAATTCAATTTGAAAATTCAAATGGATAGGAGTGAATTTTTAAGGAAGGAAGTAAATTATTTAGGACATGTTATCACTCCATCTGGAATTAAACCTAATCCCGACAAAATTAAAGCTATATTAGATTTTTCAATTCCAAAAACTCCGAAAGAGCTAAAAGGATTTTTAGGACTGATCGGTTACTACAGAAAATTTATTAAAAACTTCGCAAAAATTACAAACCGTTAGATTGAAAAAAGACCGTAAAATAAACCCCGATGATCCCGATTATAGAAATTGTTTTGAACTTTGTAAAAATTTGCTAACGAACGATCCTATTCTTCGATATCCTGATTTCGAAAAACCTTTTGTTCTAACGACAGATGCAAGTAATTATGCGATAGGAGCTATTCTATCACAAGGACCAATTGGTTCGGATCTACCAATAGCATATGCATCGCGAACTCTGAATGATCACGAAATTAATTATTCGACAATCGAAAAGGAGCTCTTAGCCATTGTATGGGCTACGAAATATTTTCGTCCCTATTTGTATGGACGACAATTCAAAATTTTTACAGATCATCAACCGTTAAAATCGCTTTTTTCCCTTAAGGAACCAAACTCAAAATTAATTCGCTGGCGCCTAAAATTGGAAGAATTCGATTACGAAATTTGCTACAAAAAAGGAAAATTAAATTGCAATGCCGATGCTTTGTCAAGACCTCCAAATTTTAATATGGCAACAACACCCGAAAATTCTGACTCTGATACACCTTTGGTACGGTACATAAACGCGTTTAACAAAACATTGTCAAAAAATGAAAATCTTGAAAGCTCAGATGACGCAAATTCTATTAGTGTAGAACCGCCCGAAGATATCGACCAAAATCTTGACGACAATATTACGGTCCACACAAATATAGAAAACCCGATTTGTACTATTCCTATTTCAGAAGACCCTTTAAACTTTTCCAAAAATCAAATAAAATTTCTTCTAGTAAAAAATTCACCAGCAGACCCAATTACAGTTCAATTATTCGAAAATACAAAACAACGATTTCTTGTACAAATTTCAAAAAGCAATTTGGAAAAAGATGTTGTAAACTTTGTGAAAACTTATATAGTCCCACGTGTAAATTACGGATGTTATTTTGAAAATGAAGACTCTTACAAACAAATCAGTTCTGTAATACAACGTAATTTCGATGAAACCATAACATTCAAAAGACATTTGAAAGTCCTGGAAGATATTGAAGCGGCTGACGAACAACTAGAAATTATAAAAAACTATCATATTGGCAAAAGAGCAACATCAAAAAGGACGTTCGCCTCGTACTCTCGAAGTGAACACACGTCTCGATCGTGCTCGTGCGAACAAATTCTCCAAGTGCGTTTTTCCGGTTCCCAGGTGGTGCCACACCTGCGGAACAGTGAATCCACCCACAGTGCCAAAGAGCACTGCACTTCCCCTGTGATTGTTGGACGCTTTAAAGTGCCAGCGAAAATGGATGTGCAATCACCACCATCACCCATGCTCAGTCCCGAAGAGCAAGAACTCCTCAACATCCAAATCGAAGGGATGGCCCGAGGACTCGAGGGCAGAATGGACAAACGCTTCGACCAGATGGCAGAAGCGTACATCGTCCTGGCAGCCAGAATGACGAAGATGGAAGAGGCGTTGACAAAGGCACTGTCAGTGATCGCCATGACGTCAACGTCATCGTCGACTTCAAGCGACGTCCAGCCCGCCAAGAGGGCAAAGAGAGCCGCCGACAGCCCCATCCAACCCGACGAAGTGGCCACGGCCAACAGGTTTGAGGTTCTCTCAAACCTGCAGGCCACAGAAGAGGACGTGGAGCCACCACCGCCCCAGCCCACTAGAAGTGACCACCAAAAAGTCACCCCCGCTGTGGTGGACCTCACACGGCCAGCTACAGAGGGTGCCCCAACTTCCCCAAGCCGAAGAAAGGAAGCCTCGAAAAGACGGGCCAAAACCAACGGGCAGCCGCTCCCAGGAGTATTCCACCCCCAACAACCGCCCCCGGCACCGCCACGTGGGCCCAAGTCGTTGGAGGAGCAAAGACGACCAATACCGAGGCCAAAGAAAAGGCTGAGTTCACCAGCCACAGGAATAACATCCTGACATCGATCCTCGCTGCAAAAGACAAGAGCGATCTGGCGAAAGCCTTGATCGCTCTTGCCAGTCAAATAATGCACTAATTTACTTTATTTTTAGATGGATAGAAGCTCCCTCATCCCACATTCCCTGCAGATTGCCTTCTGGAACGTTAATGGGCTTCAAGCAGCTCGTAACGAGCTCGAAGAATTCATCACCTCCCATGGAGTGGACGTCGCACTTCTGTGCGAAACCAAACTCCAGGCGGGAACCAGAGATCCCAAAATTCAGGGCTTCACACTTCATCGAAACGATCGACCTGGAGGTCGAGGAGGAGGCACAGCGATTTACGTAAGAAACGTAATTAAACACTGTGTTGCAGCCGTTTCAGATCTTCAACACATGGAAACCACTGGGGTAACAGTAACTACAGCGAATGGGCCACTCCGCCTGTTTGCATGTTACAACCGCCCCCAGCCGACCTTCAGACTTCTCGAAGACGATCTGCGGGAACTGATGGATGGTGACATTCCAACCATCGCAGCAGGCGACTTCAATGCCAAGCACCTGGATTGGCGCAGCCGATCGACGAACGCCAATGGGCGGACTCTCGACGCCTTCCTTACAGGAAACGCCGAGATGGTAGTTATGGCCCCGGACGAGCCGACCTACCATAACTACCAAACAGGAGTCCCCGACACTCTTGACATCGCCATCGTCAAGAACGTTGCCCACCAGATTGAGCTCTCGGTGGCCGCAGAACTCAGCTCGGATCACAGCTTTGATGCACATCGGGACGGAAGCCAACGACCCAGTTAAGAGGCACACCAGGAGGGTGAATTGGACAGAATTCGCCGCCCACTGTGAAGTCAACTTCGGAGATTTTCCACAAACCTTGGATGCCGAAGGATTCGACGCCGCAATCGAAGTCTTCGAGAACAAGATCAACAACGCGCTGACGGAAGCGAGCGAAGAACTCACGCAGATGCCATCCCAACGGCGCACGATTCCATATCGAATCGTGAATCTGATTCGTGAGAAAAACCGAGCGAGAAGAAGAGCTCGGCGCAGCGGCCTTGCTGCAGACAGAACTGCAGCAAACAGACTTCAATGGGAAGTCAGACTAGCACTCCGAGAGTTCAGAGACGAACGTTGGACAGAGAAGCTAAAGTCACTATCCACAGAGGATAACTCCATCTGGAAGATGGCCAGGGCCCTTCGCAACGACCGCAAACCCCTCCCCCCGATCCACGGAAGCAACGGCGTCGTCTTCACGGACGAAGACAAAGCCGAAACTTTCGCTGACAGTCTGGAACTGCAATGCAGAGTCAATCTCCAGAACGCTGACTTCGACCATCTTGAAGAAGTGGAAGAACAAATCCGGGAAATCATCGATGAAGTCCCTGAAGCAGAGATCCCTCCCACAAATCCAATCGAAATCCGACACATCCTCCAACATCTGAAGCCGAAGAAAGCCCCAGGACAGGACAACATCAGCAACAGGACGCTGAAAGAACTGCCAGACGGCGCCGTCGACGCCCTGGTTTGTATTTGCAATGCAATTCTCAAACACAGATACTTTCCAGATAGATGGAAACGCGCGACGGTGATTTTCATTCCGAAGCCCGGGAAGGATCCAAAATTCCCACAGAACCACAGGCCAATCAGCCTGCTCACAGCAGCGGGGAAAGTGGCGGAAAGAGTCATACAGAAGAGACTCACCCACTGCATCAAGATGACCAACACCCTCCCAGACGAACAATTTGGATTCCGTCCGAAACACTCCACCACCGACCAACTCCTCCGAGTCGTAGAATACGCCGCCACCGGGATCGAGCGAAAACAAGTGACCGGTGCTGTCTTTCTCGACGTAGCCAAGGCCTTCGAGACAGTCTGGCACGATGGACTTGTTTTCAAGCTCCACTCGTGCGGCGTGCCTTTGGAAATGGTTCAACTAATTAATTCCTTTTTGCGAAACAGGTCCTTCTGTGCCCGCATCGGAAATGCCCTGTCCCGTCCACACGCCATAGAAGCGGGCGTCCCCCAGGGATCTGTCCTCTCTCCAACCCTGTACGCGGCCTTCACCGCGGACATCCCAAAGACCGCAAACACCACGCTCGCCATCTACGCAGACGACACAGCAATCCTCACCAGATCAAGACAGCCTTGGCTGGCGACCCGCTACCTGCAGGAAGCCATCGACAAGCTCGAAGACTGGTGTCAGAAATGGATGATCGACGTCAACCCCGAGAAGAGCACAGCCCTCCTCGTGACGCGCCGACTCGTCCAACCAGAGGGAGAAATCGAGATGTTCGACCGGGTCATCCCCTGGGCCAACCAGGCAAAATACCTAGGTGTCATCATCGACAAAAAGCTCAACTTTCGCCAACACCTCGAATACTCGCTGAGTAAGGGGAAAATGGCAGTAGGCAAACTCTCCTCGCTGGTCTGCAGGCGCAGTAAGATGTCGGTAAAGAACAAATTGTTAATTTACAGCACAATCGTTCGTCCGACTCTAACATATGCTTCGGCGGCTTGGGCACACGCCCCCTCGAAGACAAACATGAGTAAGTTGCAGGTCCTCCAGAACAAATTCCTCCGCCAAGCTTTCGACGCTCCATGGTTCGTCAGAAACGAACAACTCCACCGAAAGGCCGGGCTCCCGCTGCTGAAGGAGTTCCTCCACGAGATCGCCGTTCGGACCATCAAAAAGGCCGAAGAACACCCAAATCCACTGGTCAGACAGGCTGTCGACTACGACGAGAGTGGACCATCGAGAAGAAAGCGGCCCAGAATGGCGCTGCTAGAAGGGTGACAGCTTCACTGACCCTTCCATTCGCGACACCCTTCAGGTACTAACCTCTCTTACAGGAACCAGGATTAGGTAAAACCCCTTTTTTCTTTCATTTATGTGTTTTTTCTATTCGATGTCCCAAAAAAGGAATCCGGCGTTCTCGTTATGTCGGCACCCATTGTCTTCATTCGAGACGCCAGTCCGAAAACAGCAAAACTGTCAAACGAGTTCTGGGCGCTGACTGGGGAAGTCACCCTACCGGTGGCGTCAACAGTTGGCAAACGGGGCCTATCACTTCTGCCGCCAGTAACATCATTGCTGGCCGGCGAAAAAGATAGAGGTTAAGGGGTCACATGACCTAAAACCTCAGACAAACAGCGCAATGCAATGCAATATTGGCAAAAGTAACCATAGAGGTATCACAGAAACGCTCCAGAAATTGTGTTCTAAATATTATTGGCCTTAAATGCAGAAAACCATACAACATTTTATTAATAATTGTGATATTTGTAAGCTTGTTAAATATGATCGGAAACCATTGAAACTAAAATTCAACCTAACTCCAACGCCTAATACCCCATTCGAAATTGTCCACATGGATGTATTGAAATATAACAGTATTAAAATCTTAACAATTATTGACGCATTTAGCAAATATGGTCAAGCATACATATTGGAAAACATGCAAGCCATCGAAATCACTAAAAAATTACTACTTTTCTTTAGCCATCATTCTGTACCGAAAATGATCGTAGCTGATAACGGATCAGAATTTGATAATGGAGTAATTGACGATTTCATGAAACTTCACAAAATTGATATTCATTTTTGCAGTCCTCATCACCCAGCCAGTAATGGTTTAATTGAACGTTTCCATTCCACTTTGTTAGAACACATAAATTTAATAAATAATAGGGAAGAATTTACTAGAGATTCAATTCAGACAAAGATACTATATGCAATAATAGCCTACAATACTTCAATACATAGTACCACCAAGCTCACGCCATACAATATTTTACATCTAAGTAATGAACAGGAAATTTGTGATATCGATTTGGAAAAGCATATTTTAAATAATTATGTGCAGTCCCATAAAGAAAAACTCAAAATTCTATTTAAACAAATTAATCAACGTCTATCCCAAAATAAAGAAAAAGTTATAACAAAGCATAATGAAAATAGAGAAGAAGTCCCTTTGGAGTTACCGGAACAAGTTTTTGTGAAAAGTAATTTCCGATCTAAAAAACGAAACCGTTTTAAGAAAGAAAAAGTTTTGGCCGTTAACGTTAAAAGGAAGACAATCAGACCTAGTATAGACAAATCAAAAACCGGTCGAAAATTTCACAAACTCCATATGGAAAACATAAAACGTCCCACTAAGACAGAAACGTCTCCTATTTCATGTACGTCACCATCCAATGGATAGCCATAGGTGCTATTGCCTCGGTTATCGGAGAGAGGAACATCACCAACAACCCTGGAATCTTACCCGTCCATCTTGGTCCCGCGCGATTACAGAAATCATCGCATCATCTTATTCATTACTTCAATATATCAGGTCTTCTAGACGAATACGATAGAATAAAAATCCATTCGGAATCGATAAAAAACATTACATTTAGAGAAACGTCAACTCAAATGGAAATTCAAAATTACATGAAAATCATTGATTACAATATAGAATTAATTGACGAAAAATTATATCTTTTCCAAAAGCATAATCGTGTAAAGTGAGGTTTAATTAATTTTCTAGGCAGTGCAATTAAATCAATAACGGGTAATATGGACGCTGAAGATAGTAAAAAAATTAACAGTATAATCAATGCAGTTAGACAAATCCAAAATAATATCGCGCACCAAATTAATAATCAATATTCCATCAATAAAGAAATAATCAGTAAATTTGAAACAACCGTCAAAGAAATCGAACATAATGAAAGATCTCTATATTCAAGGTTAGAGGGCTTTGAAAATAAAATCCGTATTACACTCGATCAAGTCAGTAGCTTGTTTGCAAAAGACATGCTAAATCAGCTGGTTCATTAACTTAATGTGATTCTTAAGGGTCTGTTTAAATGTACGCTGCTTGCAGTCTTGCAGAGGTGTCATTTTTCTTATTTTGCGACAAAATTAGAGCAATAATTTGTTTATTTTTTGTAATTTTGTGAAGAAAAGTGCTTATAGATGAACGCAACACCGAGCTATAGTTATAAAAAACATTTTAAATGCCCAAAAATTGGTTGGTAATGAAGGTATTTATTACGTATTAGGATATACTTTTAAATACAAATTAATGACTTCTTCATGAAACTTGTGGTGTTCCGTGGTTGCTTAATGTGTCTGCTTTAATATTTTCATGCACAATATGATATAGCCTTATTGGGGTGGCTGGAAAATGAGAAAAACGAGGGGGTTGCACTCTAAATGTTGGTTGCCTATATTACGGAAATTTTACAGTCACAATCACTAGCTCCGCCTAACTCATGATGGCATGTCCACTGGACCACCCTGGACTAAATGCCATTGGCGTAGTAAAACACAGATGTGGGAACGCGCTGTTTGTTCCTATAACTGTATTGTCAGTATTTTGGCGTTTATGTATAGTGTAAGAACCTACTGAGGATTTTGACACGTTAGCTGACACAGCATGTGTGTCTCACAAAATTAGCCATTCTTGCGCCCTGACACTGGGTTTCTGTCTCACATTAGTCGGGTCTAATATTATTAGAGAGATATTGCACATGCTAATAACGTCAGGCAGTATTAAGGACAACGTTACTTTGACATCTGCGCATGCGCAGTTGTGAAACACTATAAGGGAAACCTTAATAAAGATAGTGCTGTTCCTTATTTGTGTAAGCTTTAAGTAGAACCTTATTTCTACCTTATTTAAGACTTGGGACATGACAAGTATTCAATCGTAAATATTTATGTCAACCAATAAGTGACACGTTTATGTAAGTTGTAAATCTAAAAATGGAAGATATTTTAGAAGCTGCTATTTTGGGGGGTGCAAACAAGGAAATCATCGAACATATTATTTTACAACATATTTTGATTGATAGAGATGATGTTAATCCGGCTAACAATAATTTTAATTTAAATGAACTTTCGGACGATGATATCAAACTAAATTTTCGATTCCAAAGGAACCACCTCGAACGGTTGGCAGAAATCTTAGGGTTGCCAAATGAAATAATAACGGATACCCGTAACAGAGTTACTGGATTGACGGCCTTATGCATCCTTTTAAAACGACTCTCTTACCCAAATCGTCTCACAGACATTTCTAACTTTCTGTTTTTTGGACTGTCTCCCCAATCCTTGTCACAAATTATTAACAAAACCATAGAGTTCATTCTGGAAAATCATGGAACACTTTTAAATGACCTAAATGCTTTGCAGTGGCTAAATAGAGAAAAGTTGCAATATTATGCTCAAGCTATTGCAAACAAAGGGGGAGCTATACCAAATTGCTGGGGTTTCATAGATGGGACGGCTAGACCAATTTGTCGACCCACAGTGAATCAACAGGAGTATTATTCTGGACATAAAAGGTTTCATTGCCTCAAGTACCAGTCTGTGCTCTGCCCGGACGGCATAATTGCTAGCCTTAAAGGAGCATTTACTGGAAGAAGACATGATGCTGGAATTTTTAGGGAGTCTCGGCTCTATGGCGAATTGGAACAAAAGGTAGTGATTAATGAAAATGAGCAGTATGTACTTTATGGAGATCAAGCTTATGGGATCATGGAATTATTGCTGTCTCCATACCCGGGAAGACATGAAAATTTAACACCAGAACAATATCAATTCAATATGGCAATGAAAGTATTGCGAGTATCAGTAGAATGGGGCTTTCAGAAAATAGTATCAGAATTTGCCTTTGTAGACTTTAAAAAAAATCAGAAAATTTTATTGCAAGATGTGGAATCTATGTTCAAAGTTGCTGTAATACTCACCAATTGCCATACCTGCTTATATGGTTCCCAGACGGCTACATATTATAATATAAGACCACCTACATTAGAAGAATATTTTGGTGTCTAAAGCAAAAAATTTGTTCTGTATTTTCCAAATTTATTTATTAATTACATATCGCTTAAATAAAAATTGTCTGGAACAAGTTCAATTTTTAACAAAAAATTATAAATTTAATAATTATTTCATTAGTAATGAATCTATAATCTTTTGCTGATTTTCCATTACATTGTTTAATATTTTCCTTTCACAAAGTTCCATCTGCAATCTTTCCTTTTCTAGCTCCAACCTTTGAGTCCTCACCTTCGTGTCAATTTCAAATTTTTCTTTTTCTAATATTAATTTTCTCTCTTCATTCTGTAACCTTTTTTCCTCAATAACTATTTTTCTTTCCTCTAATTCTAATTCTTTCGTTCTTATCAAATTTTCTTTTTCACTTTTCTCAGTTAAGTAACCAAATGCATCTCTTCTTAAAGTGCGGCTTTTATTAATCCTTCTTCTAACTGATCCTAAAGGATTTTTATTTGATGAACCTTGCGGCACACTTTTCACAAGTGCTTTTTCTTTTTTAGTTGAAATAGATGTTGAAGCTATTGGTTCAGGTTCAGCTATTGCTGTGCTTTCTTGCGACATAGAATAATCTTTGTCTGATAAAATTTCATGATTTTCAATCAACATTGCATTGCCATCTGGAACAGCTTCAGCAGGATTGCACCAATTGGCAGGATTCTGTTGACTCTGATTTGATTCTTCGATGTCTTCATTCGCATATATACTAGAGAACCTATCTCTAGCTGTTCGCCCTAAGTCGCTTATCTTTTTTTCCTTACACGTAGTACGCTTTTTTTTGGGACCAGCATATTCGTTTGCTAGAGTACTTATTTCCAGCAACAATGCGTCCCTTTGGGAATAAGGTTCTTCTTCACCTGATCTACAAAACGACAAAATACCAATATTGTTAGATTGAAATGAACCACTTTTTCCCAAAGTTGTTACTTAATTTTAAGAATTTCCTCCTTTCTCACAAACACTTCTAATAACAACTGTAAATGCTGCTTCAAAGTTCTAATTTGGAACTGCTTACCCACCGTTCGCTCCACATTCATTTGAATCACCTCCCACCGTTCCGGATTTGCTAAGGGATTTTGGGCAACAACCTCCCTTAGCATAGACACGTCGTCGTCGTAAGTAAATCTAAGCCGACGGTGTTTCTGCTTCTCAATTTCTAATTGCATTTTGATTTCAAAGTATGTCACTTAAATAACGTGAGGTTTATGATTGACACTTGATTTGGCATTGCAATATCTCTCTCAAAATACCTTATTACTGCAAATACTAATTAAATTACTAATTAAATAAAGTCAACTTAAATACTGCGTGACAGTAAAAGCGTATGACTGCAATAACTCTCTATTGTTTGTGACATACGCTGTAGCTCCCGGCGGCTATATCTAATGCGTTATTCTGACTTGCGTGAAATTTAGAAGCCGGACCAAAATGTCCCCCCGTAAAAAAAACTATTTTTTACAAGTAAATAAAAATCAATTGCCGCATGTATGAAAGAGCATCACTTGAGAACGGTTCGATCGATTTGGCAGTTTGTTTTTGTTGTGTTCGTTATTGTCAGGACAAGGTTTGTATGAAAGAAAATTTTTGGAAAATTACCGGATAATTGGAAAATTGGGGATAAACTGAAAGTGCTTTTTTCTATCTGATTTTCGTATGAACTCAAGAGCAAAACTCACGTTTCGAACGATATATGCGTAATTCGTTTTTTGTTTTGTTCGTTATGGTCCTGAAAAAGTTTTCAGAAAAATTACAAAGAAAAGTCGGAAAATTCGGAAAAACTACAAAAATTATAATACTTGTACGCACTCTCGATCATAACTGATGATAGGAACGACATACAATGCAGACATAAAATTTTTAACGATCAAATTTTAGGATATCAAAAAATGTTATTGTAAACTGTCCTTTACTGTTATTATGACATTTATAAATGAAATTGAAAAATTGAAACAATTTGAAGTAAATGTCTATCAAGTTTATAATAATAATAATAATAATTTATTGATACAGTGTCATCTACCTATAGAAGTCGTTCAAAATATTCTCTGCGCCATAGTAAATATTTGGTTGATTTTTTTTGTTTTGTTCGTTATGCTCCAGGGATGGAAACAATTCAAATGAATGTTTTCAATTTGAAAAACAAATCGGGAAGATATGGAGAAAAATCTGGAAAAAAAGCTCATCACATGACAACCGATGGACCGATATCGGCATTTTTTTTTAAATATTTGTAATAATCCAAATAAGGTTTTTAAGAAAAGAAAATTTGGAAAAGTTGCTCGGAAAATTGGAACATTCGGGGAAAACTGAAAGTGCTATTTCGATGGGACTATAACTCACGTTTCGAACGATGGATACACGTAATTTTTTTTTTGTTTCGTTTGTTATGTTCCTGGAAAAGTTTTCAAATTCGAGATAATTACAAAGGAATGTCGGAAAATTTGGAAAAACTGTTTTTTTTATAAATTAATAATAATAATTTTTATTCAAAATCGTGTGTAATAAGCGAATTACTATGGTAATTCGAGGGTGTAATGTTGATCATTACACACTAGTGAGAGAACAACTCGGACTCACGGAATAGTCCAAATCAACCAAATGCAAAACTATAACAACCATTGCATAGCTCTCGGCTTTTAATTAGAAATGGATAAAAAACACAAAGGATATAATTATTTGGAATGATTTTGGATAAAATGTAATATTACACTCGTGTGAAGTACTATATTAGGCCCTTAAGAAAAAACTTTTTCTTGCGTGTCTAATATCGTCGCCTAAGATGCAACACTGCATATCAACCATTTTCGAAAATCAGGTTTGTAATTATTCTTCTTCGAACTCAAGACGCATAGGCTGCTTAGCATAGATTGTTCTAACTAATGTATAGAAAACATGTTAATTATACACTAATGAGGACAATTTTATGCTAACCACCCTATGCGGCTTGAGAATTCGAAGAAGAATAAGGACAAACCAGATTTTCGAAAATGGTTGATAGGCGGTGTTTTTTTTTAGGCGACGATATAGTACATTCCACCCTCGTATATAATAAATAACTAAATATTACATATATGCCGTCTCGATCATAACTGACGATAGGAACGACATATTTGGTTGATTCTTTTTTTGTTTAGTTCGTTATGTTCCCGTTATGGAAATAACTCAATTGAATGTTTTCAATAAAAAAAATCGTTATGTTCTGGAGGAAATTCTGGAAGAACGCATCACAGCTTAAATTAAAATAAGATTACATTTAAAATTAAAATTTAAATATATCTATGTCGAACTCCACAAACTTTAATAACTGTAAGATTACTAATGGTACATGTTTCGGCAGAATACTTCTGCCATCATCAGCCCTTAAAGAATATAAAAAATTAGATAATTTTTTATATTCTTTAAGGGCTGATGATGGCAGAAGTATTCTGCCGAAACATGTACCATTAGTAATCTTACAGTTATTAAAGTTTGTGGAGTTCGACATAGATATATTTAAATTTTAATTTAAATTTACTCCACTTGGATTTAAGAACATTCTTCTTGTTTAAGATTACATTTGTTTTTATTTTTGTATTGTTTCGCGATATGTCCAAAAAAATTATTTAAATTTGAACAGGACAACGTCTGTCGGGTCAGCTAGTCGAATATAAATGAGACTGATAATTCAGAACACAACTTTATTTGAAACCAAAAGAAGAATATTTTATTCCAAATGTCTGTTGCCAGAAATTATAAATCTCCGAAATACTAGAGGAAGAAAAATCAGAAATCCTGAAAGAGCGGTTGATGATTTAGTTTAATATTTTATTTATAATGTACCTATTTAATTATCGTACAAGATTGTTTGACCATGTCGCTTATCCATTAACTGTTCAAATAAAAACAATAGCTACGAAGTGTTGAAATCCTTTTTTTATCTTAGACCTTTGTTTTAAAAGGCTTTTTGATGTCCTCATTACATTTCGCTTGTTCTTTGTAAATTGAATTTTTTGATACCTACCTAGGTAGATACATATCATAACCCAATATTGTAAAAATGCTTAAAAACACGTACCTGGGTAATATTATCTAACCAAAAAATTTAACAATGATTTTTTACGTTTGTAAAATAGATATCCTTGAACAACTTTAGCATAGGTAGGT
Source organism: Diaperis boleti (assembly GCA_963583935.1). Classification (NCBI taxonomy): domain Eukaryota; kingdom Metazoa; phylum Arthropoda; class Insecta; order Coleoptera; family Tenebrionidae; genus Diaperis; species Diaperis boleti. The sequence goes on along the minus strand of OY757242.1, from coordinate 77,252,239 downwards.
AGGTAGGTAGGTAAAACGGTCTTCGATAAAATAAAAACCTTGTTGGCATAACGTTGGACTACGCCACTGATACACCCGGATTTAGCTATGCGAGAACTCGGGGTGAAAATGATATTTTGAATGATCGTTGGCAGTGGGGGTCGCGTCTCGACCGTCCCACTGCACTTCTTTCCCCTCACTGCGACCGGAGATTCTTGCTCCGATGATTGTTAAAAAGACCCTTAACATAGCTCAAGATATCGAAAATTCGATTACATTCTGTAGACTTGAAATCGTTCACCCAAGTATTGTAACTAACGAAGAGTTATTAAAAGAATTATCAAAATTAGAAGTCATTTATCATAATAGACTGCCCTTCCCGATAAAATTCGAAAATATTCAAATGTATAAAAAACTATTAGAACAAAATGCGTCGTGAATTATTTTGAAATAGTGTACTTCTTATCTTTTCCCTTGTTCGAAAATACAAAATTTGAATTTTACTTTGTTCCTATTCCAAATTGGCGGTATCGAACGATTATTCCATCAACAAAGTATGTTTTGAAATCCGAGTCTGATTTGTTGCCACTTGGTGACGTTTGTGACAAAATCCACGAGGAGTACTTTTGCTCCGGAGATCTAAGGACCTATTCTAATATTTCGTGCGAACGGGACATTCTACTCAAGAACGTTTTCAATAGATGCCTAATAATAGAAGTACAGGTAGACCAATCTTTGGAGTTCATTGCTGAAATCAACCAGTATTTGGGGATTTTTCCAAAACCAGTTGTTTCCAAAACCAAATGCCAAGAAACATGGATCAACACCCAGTTAAAAGGAATTTTTCTATTCGAAGATCGGGAGAATTGCGAAATTTACATAGACAATCAACTATTGACGTTCAACGACAGCACCCAAGGCCAAGCACTCTTAATAGAAGACGTCTCACCATCTACAACCCAAGAAGATACTTTCGTCCCGAAGCTGAAGCTTACCCATCTACAGGTTACCAAACTTGCCCATAACTTGTTGGAACCCGATTCCGGTGACACGTGGCATGTTTCCGGCACGATTGTCCTCTACGTAATCATTGTAGCGACCGTAGTGTACCTGGTGATTAGGAAGCTTCTGAGAAACACACCAAGGACTGAGGAATCAAGAAATCAGCAGATTCCCATGACGACCTCTACTCTCCCTGGCAGTGCGAGATTTTGAACTCTATCTTCACCGGAGTCTCAGGTCTCAGGAGGGAGGAATTATATGAATACTCAAGCCTCCTAGTGCAGACTCAGCATTAAAGTGCGTGTTACGCCTTCAGCGGACACTCTATGTTCCACCAGTATCATTCATACTTGTAACTGCTTGTTAGTTTCTAATAAAGTTTTTTAAAAACACAAGCCTCGATTTCCAAAAGTTAACTTACGTTAATTACTTTGCATGCCATTTACTGTAATTTATTGTTTTGATACATCGAGAACGTAACTTCATGGTAGAAACGTAAAAAAGAGTGTAAATTTTTAAATGGAACACCACACTTCTGTCAATGAGACAGAACTGGGAGAGGAAATCATTATAAAGCAGTAGCACAAATCAACACTTGGAAAGGAAACAGCGGCTGGGGAAACAGCGTTTGATTATTATAGTTGTATAGATGCTAATTTAAGTGCAAATTCAAATCTCACAATTTCATTTCCAGAATTAGAAGGTCGTTCGGTGTATGCAGACGAATTGCAGCATGTGGCAATACTTTTCACAAATCTCTATAATTTTACATTTTTATACCTGCATGTAAATTAATGCTGCACACGGTGCTGGGCTATTTAATTCACTTGTGATGTTCAGGGGTTGTGAAAGTGATTATATGGAAATATATTCATCAATCTGGCATGTTGAGATCAATTGATCTCAGGACATAATAGGGAGCAGAGGTCTGCTTGCTGCAAACTCCTTCATGCCCATTCAACAAGCTATTATATTAGATTCCTACCAATAAAGCTATTATTTTGATGTATTGTTGGTTTTCCCAACACACCATTATACGTATTTTCTTAATTTTAAACATCATCTAGCATTTACATGTTCGATTTGTTATGGATGTGTGGAAATTAATAGTCTTCGGTAAGTAAAAGTCAAACAAAAACTTCAGAGGTCTAAAGAAGATTTACAAAATTTCTTTGTAACGGCCACATTATGACATTGACCCTAAGCTTTAAGCAATTTTCAATATCTCACTTACAACAAAACAACTATAAAAAATACTAACATGAAGGCAGAAATTAAAAAGCACTTTGACATTAAGAAGACAGACAATAAAAATGGTCTATAAGCCTCGGGAAAAATTATTATTAGGAATATTGGACGTAGGTACATAAGAATCCCGTCTTCAAAACAGATACCAGGTAAAGTATACAATTTTTGTTATTGTACTTTGAACTAAAAATATCTCAAACTAAAAAATATACAGAGTGATTCACAAAGTATACTAGTTATTTAAACCTGTGACAGTCCCTAATATGAAGAGACTTAGAAAAATATAAAAAAAGAAGAAAATGATTTTAAAATTTACGATAAAAAACCTCTAGCATGATTGAAGAACCATTAGTAAATAAACTCTTATCTCTTGGCCTAAACAATTTTTTTTTTTTGCTGGAACGAGTGCTGTGAACGGCTGCCAATTAATTACTTTCAGTTTTATTTTGACTGTTGACGGTGCACACTAAATATTTTAAAATGCCTTTATTTTTAAATATTGACCGATATGATTATGTCTATTACTATCATACATATTATGTGAAATCCGTGGGAACCCTCTGAGTGTGTAATTTATTAGCGGACGTTCGGAACATAAGACAACAAATGCACAAAATTTACACGACAGGTGGATCGGAATAAGTAAGTTTTTCGTTCATGCCATTAACACCGAAAGATTGTGGGGTATGCATCTGCGAAATGCTGTCATCATTTCAAACAATTTTTATAAATGGTACGTTGGCCGAGGTGAGTCTCTATGTTTTTCAATTGAAAGCAGAAGTGGTTTTTGTCAGTCGGAACAGGTTCATCAGTAATAGTTTGTAACGTAAGTAGTAAGTTTTTTGCCCAAAATAAATCCAGCAACTATCAAAACTTTTTTTAATACCGCCAAAACTACGTTTAGGGGCCATATAATTTGAGGTTTATATACTACTATACTTCTTGAATCACCCTGTATACTTTTAGGTGCTGTGTCTGCTGGAGCTGACGAAATAATACTACTTGATAAGCCCTCCACTTCATCTAGGCACCTTTCAATCCCTGCAGCTGCAGCATGCATTTCTATTCCTGCAAAGAAAATAAAAATATCGAACGATTTACTGAAACTGATGAAACAAAAAAAATATCAACTGTTGAACTGCAACGATTAGTGTTATTACAGCAGCTAAAATTATGTCGTATGCAACAGGAAGAAATTCTGAGCAGACAACCACAAACTGATGACATGTTATTAAACAGTGTTGTTGTGGAGAAAGACAAGTTGTTTTACGATTTATAGTCAGAATAAATTTTGAGTTGAAAATACCTCTGTGAATTTATTCTTATTTCTAATTATCATAATTTATTTTTTAATTTTTTTGAAGTAAAACTTCTTTACGGACACTTAACTTGGGGAGAAAGCTGGTGAATGCGTGACGAGAGCGTTACGAAAAGTGTGATCGGGCGAAGCGAACGATTTTACAATAATTAATTCATACAAATTTTTTTGCCTTAACGGGATTCGAACCAGCGTCTTATAGGTTGTGGATCCGCACTTCTCTCAATACACCTATTTGCCTATGTCAGTTTTGTATGCAATTGCGCAATTACTTATCTTAATCGCTACACATGATTACCGACTTTTCGCTGACGACAAACTGAAACATGCATTATCCAATACTGCAGACGGTATTAATTCAGGATTCTCTAGCTCCGTTTATAAACTTACATAAATTAAGAGCACTTTCATAATGGCGAACTGAAGTTTTACTTCAGTCGTGTGGTTTAAAGCACACTCGTATTTTTTATTTATCCAACATCACTGAAGTCTACAGTAAGATGTACCATATTAAATTTTTCAACCGCTAACCCCAGCATCAGAATATTTTTGCAAAAGCACAGTTTTTGTTAACAAGATTTCACATTATTTACAAACGAGAATATTGTAACGTAGCCTAAACCGGCCGGGCTTGAGTATTTAAAAAAAATTCTGGTGCTCACCGTAGCTACTAACTTTTATTAAAAAGACTAACTTTTCACTGTGTACAAACTTTCACGATACCACGCTGACCACTTGTTCACGATGCTACCAGTAGACTGACTTGCTCTGCCGTTTGATCCCTTCTTATACCCCTCCTGGCGTTCTCGATTCCTTCTATTCCGGGAATCATGAGATCATGCTTTCGGCGCATGGATTATTCCCGAAGAATGAGATCATTCTCTTGTACGAGCGTGGTATAGTATGAGATCACCGCCACAGAATTTTCTAGGCTCATGAGAGCATCCTATGTGAACAATTATTCCCAGACGTTCTCATGTGGACTATTCCAGATTAATTACGTTACCATACGTGGTGACATCATCATGACATCATTCGCTTCCGGTGCCGTCGCGCCGTCATCTCAATATCTATTAATTGGCCGTATGATGATTGAAAAGCATTTGAGTTGTTAATTCTCTTGTTTGCTGTTCTAATAATTGACGAATTATATATGTAAAGAAACTATATTTCTTTAGTACTGTATAGATGGCGCTAGCGGTAGTGGCGGCCAACTCTGTCAAGAGGCCATTTTATGTTTTGTTGTGGAAAGGAATTAATAGTAGACTTTTAATGTCGTTTCTTTGTTTTACAGGTAGTATTTATGTGATGTAAGTACAAAAATAAAACGTTGTTTTACAGAGCAACAAAATTGTTATTAGTCAATTCCTTATATATATTTGGTGTCAGATTGTTGTTATTTTGTATGTGAATTTCACCATCAGCTTCTTGATTTGAGTGATGAAAATCTTGATGATTTAAACGTTTAGCGAAATTATTTAGATTTATTTTAGTTTTTTTAGTTAATTTTTTTTAAAATTCTGCTATAGTGCACAGAGTCTGGCTGTTTACACTTGTAAAAATTTCTTCTGCGTTACAAGTTGTCTGTACGTTAAGATTATCATTTACTGAGACACAAATTTCTTCCAATGTTGAACTGATATAAAATCTTGAATATTGGCTGCGAGATGGTGCAACCTCGTGCAGAATAGAAGCACTAAAATGTCTAGGTCGGATTTGGTTTGTGATATTACAGTGTCCTTTAGTTTTTGGAGATAAACGAACAGCCCATGTTATTCCGAACGTTCAAACTGAATATTGATGGCCTGGATGACCATATCTCTTTACAATAAAATACCCCTAATAAAGGGGTCCACTCGTGGTCCACTCACAGTTCTCTGACAGAGGGTTCTCTTGCGGCATGTACATTGCTGCCCGGCGTTGAATATAACTTTTTTGTTCTTGTAGGTTATCGCCTGAAATTTTGAGAGTGCGCTAATAAAAGAAAAATTGCGGGAAAGTGTATTGCCTTGAGTGCACGGAGAACGGGTACAGTTAATTAAAACTTCTCGTCGGGTCAAGATTATGGAACACGCAATTTATTAAGTCCGCGGAAATCAAAATTGTCTTGATTTTTGGCGTGTGCCATTAAAACCGCGCGGGGATGGTTTACTGTGTGTGGAGACAAGTGGTAGCGAAATTTATTGAGTTATATTATAGATCATTTCATTCATCATCGTTTTCTACCAATCGTAGGACTGTATTTTTTGGATTATAGTGATAATTCGATAATGCTTTATGTCACATATAGTGTCACTTTTTTTTTTAATTTTATTATGTCAAATTTCAACATGAATCGTTTTGGGGAACATTCTTTGATGTTTAATCAAATTTATTCATGAAATATTCTTACCAAATTTCTTTCGTGCTTCTGAAATAATCTGTAATACCCCAGTTGATTAAAACGCACTTCTCGTGTCATTTTTTGAAGCACTCATGTAATTACAGGTGTAAAAAACAAAGTTTCTTTTTGAATAGCACAAATCCGCGTCACTGTCATACAGTAAATGTCTTTTCTGGTTAATACTACTTCTATTATTTTTTAGGCGATGATTACGAAAGTGATTTTAGACGTAAATTTTTTGTACATATCTGTCAAACTCCACTGTGTTGGGACTGATCTGTCAAACTCTACTTTTTGGGACTGATTTGTCAGAATTTGACAGATGTGTACAAAGAAGTAAAACTTTACAGCTCCAAAAAAAAAAGGCCATACAAACACATTTTTGGTAATCATCCCCTAAAAAAAATGACCAAATTTTTGAATTCTTTTGTGATCATCGCCTAAAAAACGTCGTGTGCACCTCGGCCAAAAGTCCCAGCTAAAATAGTGACGTGATATTCACGTCTCTTCTTAGTCAGTCATTACGTCATATGACCTCATGATTTGACGTGATAGTTACGTAAAAATGACGACAATATGACACAACCCAACGACGTCATTGAATGACGTTTTTATGACGTGATCACTGGCCCTAATATTCACGTCTAATAGACGTCATTATTGTCGTCAAGTAGACCTTGTACCCGACGTTTATTTTCATGACAATAGAAGCAGAACAAAAAACAAGAAAATAGTTTAAAAAAAATTATTGAAAAATTAAAAGAGACATAAACGATTGTAAAAAAAATACTAACACTATCTTTTTTAATTTTAATTTAATTTTTGTCCTAATACCAATAACTTTCTTGTGATTGCACTTTTCAAGGAAAGATATGGTATATATCTATACAATAGTAACATACTTTTAATTTTAAATAATTTAAAGCAATAACAAGTGTTATGTGGTATGCAATAATGGAAATGAAGGAGTAAGGAAATTTATTATAAGAATATAATATTCTAATTATACGTGATTTATAAAATACATTGCCTCCATAAAATTACTTTCCTCCTTAATACATAGTGTGATGGTAAAGCTTTTAAGCAAATCGCTCAGAGAGGTCAATTTTTTTTGTATGCCACCTGCTATGCAATTTTCAAAAAACATTTTTAGTTTATTGCCAAAGAATTTCATTTCTATAAATTTTTTCAATGAATTTTGTTCGCCCAAATATACAACGAAAAAACATTTTTTCGACAAATTGCTAATTGTCCCTGAATCGGAAAATTTACATAAGGTAACTGTACCCTATATGGCCTAGAACTAAATATGGCCTATATCACCTGATTCGGTAAATACGCAAAAAATCACAGAGATGGTGGCATAAGTATACTTGGGACGTTAAAATAAGTTGATTGTGGTATTCCCAGACTGTCAAAAATTGTTTCAAATTCAGTCAAAAAATAATAACGGTTGCGCGTAGTTGTGGACAACAGATGTAACTATTTTCGAACAAGTAAGTTTCAATTTTAAATAAATTGTTACAGTTGCTCACAAAATTTGACGTTACATCAATAGAAAGTGTGTTTTGTTCTCTTTTCAATGATATATGCTAATTATTCATTAACAATAAATTTAAATCATTCGGAAGTAAAATGTGCCATGCCGTAATGCGAACCAATATGGCCTAGGCAGAACATTATCTGAAAAAAAAAGTAAACCGATGTTGAAGCACCGATGTCGAAATGTTCACAGACAGTTATTGCAAAGGGAAAATCCAAAAAAATTGGAAACAACGACGAATCATGGTTTTGCCATGTTTGCAAAGAAGACGCAGTAATAAGGGACATGCGTATGTGCCTATAAATTTTATGTGCACGAAGAATGTGTGGGTCTCACCAAGGAGGATACCGAACTTTTTATTTGTCCAGACTTGAAAATTGATAGATTTCTTAAAATAAAATTGTTTAATCTGGCCAGAAATATCATCTAAATTTTATAGGCCATAATGGGTATATATGGTAGTCAATATGGCCTGAATAGACCTTTTGGCTTTTTTTTTGCGACTTCCCTATTTATTCAAATTGATTGAAAGTTGCGTCTTATGTTCCTTATTAGTTACTATTTAGCTCCCAGTCGTCGTTGATGAGTTACTTGCATTTACAAAAAATACAAAAAAAAATTGCTTAGGTAGGCCATATAGGGTACAGTTACCTTAATCAGTTTACAATATAATTTAGATATTAATTTTAATTTACTTGTATATAATATGTTAATCATGTTTATTGATATTTGCTTAGTCTCATCGTTTATACAGATACAAGCAACTTTTTGTGATAAACACTGCAAACTATTTTTATAACTGGTCTTGGTTGGTCCATATTTTGGGAGTTTCGGAATTTTGGTATTCCTGAAGCTGGAAAACATTATAAAAAAACCTGCTGTGTTTGTGTAGCTCAATTTTATCATTTTATGATGGGTTTTATAGAGAGCGTATAGAAGATCCTACCTGACTTCAGGTCGATGGCTCACTGTAAAATACGACATCTTCCGTCCTAAAGCTATAGCAAATTATAAAGTTTCTACCCAATTATACAGCTTTCTGTATATTTTAAGTTTAATTCAGGAATAATTTTCCCGACAAACATTATTTAATTTTATTCACGAACAACAATGCTAATGCATGCAAGTTTAAAATTTAATTCTTGCTACAGGGTAACGTCTATTTGAAATTTACCATTTGTGTGTTGTTTTTCAGAAAAAAATCCAAAGCCATTCATTTATGCTCCTAAAAATGAAGCAACTTTGTAATTTTTTTCATTTTTGTCCACACACATACGTTCTTTCCCTTGAAAGTGATGTAACACGCGATATCACGAGCTAAATCATTTGCATACATTTTTAAGTGTGTGGAGCAGGACACTCTTTTTGACGCGTCTGCTAACCGCCACATCCCAACACGCCACGATTTTTGAAACGAAAGAACGTGTGTGTATGGCCGGCTATTAACATTTTATTACTGTATAACCTTGACCACAACCTATAAGGCAACAGTTCATGTTTATAGGCCAATGTTAGTTTCGGACCAGATTTTTCTGCTTTTGTGGGTATGTTCCAATGACAATAACATAATACCTGATGTAAGTCTTCATAACTAGATAGGTTGGGAGTCTACTTAATTTTCCTTTAATACACTCTTTATTCACCTGATGGTGAGTTAAAATACATACCACTACCATTCCAAAAATTATTTTTTCCTTTTTTTATTTTAATGGGAACGAATAAATAAGTATAACAACTGCCAGTAACTGAATATCATCATTTTTATTGTAAAATAAATTATACAAAATATTATATACAAGACAAAAAAAGCGATGTTTAGTTTAGTTTCAGTTGTCTCTTATAAATTGCATTCTTAAGAAACCATCGTGTATGGACGAACTCAACAACTTTTCCTAGTATGTATAAATAAAAGTAACTGTCACCAGCAACTATCTAAACTCGAACCTCCAAACTTCCACCTAGGGACTCTTTCACTCCTAATAGCATTTCTCAGAAACCCTCACCATAGTTTCCTTGACAGTCCACATACCGACACAGATTCCGACTGCTCAACCGTTTACTTCTTAGATAAGCTCGCAGTTTGAAATTAACTGTGGATCTTCAACGTTTTTAGAAATACGGTATTTTATTCAACAAAAAGAAAACAGGAGCACTGATAAAACACAGATCGATTTCTGTTTTTTGTACAACCTCGGAGGGCAAAGCGATATGTCGTTTGAATATAAAGTGCCTGCTACACTTCGATGTAACGGGTTGCAAATGCACGTTGTGTGATGCGATTTCTCATGCATCTCGCGACACTTTAGGGATGCAATTAAAAATGCATGACGAGATGTTCATAAGGGATTGTTTGGGACAATGAGGGGTACGAAACTAATAGTCTGGTTAGTACACCCCCATGTCAGGTTTTTTTTTTAATTTTAAACTCCTATTGTTTAAAAAATTGTTATAAACAAATGCATTGTTTATATAATTTTCTATTTTTTTTAAATCTAATACGTAATGGAAATAATGATTTAAAAAAAATGGTTTCTTAAAAAAATTGTATTGGTAAAAAACGCTTTTGTTAATAAAGAATTGTTTTTGTTGCTAAATATTAAAATTAAGCAAAATTAAGAAACCGTTTTTTTTAATCATTATTTATATTGTTCTTCTGTTATGGAAGATATTAATTTTTTTGTTTTTCTTGGTTGATTTAAAAAAAAATTATAAACAAATCAATTTTTCGGTAATATTTTTTTCTTAATTCTTTGAAAAATACTGAAAACAACCATGTACATATCATTTATGTATGTTATGAAAAAAAATTTAAGCAAAAAAGTTCCAGGATTTTAATTTAACAATTTATTATCAGGTTTTGTATGTTAACCTTTAAGAACAATTACCGTAATAATTAACAAATTAATAATAGAAAAACTGAGGTAAATTTTTTTATTGATATGTCCAGATAATACCAATGTATTTACTGTTTTTTTTTTGTTCAGATGTCAGATGATTCGGTCGGCGCGGACGGAAACTGAGCCGCGCGTTTTCGCCGCTAAATTAAAATTATAAATATTGCTGGGACAATTCCGGGAGGTAGGATTTTTTTGGGAAATTTCCTGCTGCTTAAGGATCTTTTTTGAAATTTCGGATATGTCAAATAGTTTTTGAAATATTTGCAGAAACCGTAACCACCTTTTATTTATTTTCTTAATTGTTTACAACTTTCGTAATTTTTATTTGCGGATATTGATTTTCGACTAAAAAATTCTTGGGGCAATTACGAATCGAATGACATCTCAATCATACGAATTTCGGAAAAAGCGACTTGTGAACCAGACTATAAACGTAGCGTGGTGTATGATCAATACGGCGAAGGGCTGGCTAATATATTTAATGTTTACACTAAAGGAACTTATCTGGGCCAGTAATTTAATAGATTAACTAAATTGCCGAATAGAACACAGAGTCAGTGCTATAAGTGGCAAATATATCAGTCACGCGGTAAGCACTGATTCGTCTTATCAAAATATTTGTGTGGGAATAGGTAACAAAGGGGGATGACATCACTTAGGGTAACCAACACAATTCTGGAACAATATAGATCTCGACTCTTGACATGTGCCCTATACAACAATAATGACAGTGTTAATTAAGTGTTAACTCAAAAATACAACCCAAAGTTATTCACTAATTTCTCAACTTACATACTACTAAAGAGTGACGCTTTCAGCCCATTTTTCCCATCGATTTAATTCATCTAGATATAATTTTTATATAGCTCTCACAAATTGTTCACTGAGACGAGCCGCTACTGACGGCCCTGATTTATTCACATGGGATTGCTTGTTTAGTTGCAGTTGCAGTGAATTGTTTCATAGTGGAGGCAAAACCCCTATTAATATCTTGACGTGCTGCATAATTCATGTCAGATTGTGCACTGTACATGTGTGGTTCTTAAAGTGGATGGATTTAAGGCCACTGAAAGAAAATTATGGAAAACAAAACAACAGAAAACAATAAGTTAGTTTGCTCAGAAGGCGCATCCACCTTTTTTAAAATTGAATTTCATGTACATATTGTAGTGTAGGATTTGTATTTATTATCTTATGAGTAATGACATGTAAAAGCCAAGGCGAAGCCGCCGATTGTTGTCTGCCAAAAATGTTAATAGTCGATACATTCCGAGCAATTTTAATACCTTTTTTCGGCTCTGATTCAAATTTATTTTATCGAATACCGATAATGTAAGTCAGTGATGTAGTGCTAACACCAATAGGTGACGATTATATTTGTTTGTTTTACCCTTGAGAACTTAATAATATTATTAAGTTCCTAGGAAAATAATAACTTACAAAAGTACAATATTAAGTTGCGTTGTCAAGCATAAAACATAAACAAATATAATCGTCGATCTGCACGTATTGTTGTTAGGACACATCACCGGCTTACATTATCGGGGGCCTGAACAATAAGTTACATTGCATATTTTCAGTATACTTTATAGTCTAAGATCTCGAGTAAGGCCGACCTTCACCCATCTGTTTACCGAATCAAAATTATTTTTTATAATCTACTAGCTGACCCGTCCCGGCTTCGCACGGTGATTTTATTTTATTAAAGGCCGGTTTCACCAACATCGATTAACTTTAACTGATAAATAACTGCATAGATACGTTTGTTAAAACTATAGCAACAATTGTTCCTAACAGATGATTAAGTTTAACGAAGGTTGGTGAAATCGACCCTTAGTATTTTATTTATTACTTACTTAATAATTTTGAAAAAAAGGTTTCTTAGTGAGCGCCCACGTGGTAAAATAAATAAGTAGTAAAGTTTAGTGGATTCAAAGATTAACCACCCCATCACGTTACTCCCCTTAGAAATGGAATTTTGAAAAACCGTTTCTTAGTGAGCGCCTACGTGGTAAAAGAAGTAAGTGTGCAAAATTTTATTGCAATCTATTTAGTAGATTTAGGGATTACCTCCCCCGCCCCGTTATCCCCCTTAAAAATGGGATTTTAAAAAACCGTTTCTTAGTGAGCGCTTACGTGCTAAAATAAGTAAGTGTGCAAAATTTCATTCTAATCGGTTCAGTGGATCTAGAGATTAACTCCCCCGCCCCGTTACCCCCTTTTGGAATGGAATTTTGAAAAACCGTTTCTTAGTGAGCGCCTACGTGGTAAAATGAGTAAGTGTTCTAAATTTCATTCCAATTGGTTCAGTGGATCTAGAGATTAACTCCCCCGCCCCGTTACCCCCTTTAGGGATGGAATTTTGAAAAACCGTTTCTTAGTGAGCGCCTACGTGGTAAAATAAGTAAGTGTGCAAAATTTCATTCCAATCGGTTCTGTGGATCTAGAGATTAAATCCCCCGCCCCGTTACCCCCCTTTGGAATGTAATTTTGAAAAACCGTTTCTTAGTGAGCGCCTATGTGGTAAAATAAGTAAGTGTGCAAAATGTCATTTCAATCGGTTCAGTGGATCTAGAGATTAAATCCCCCGCCCCGTTACCCCCCTTTGGAATGTAATTTTGAAAAACCGTTTCTTAGTGAGCGCCTATGTGGTAAAATAAGTAAGTGTGCAAAATGTCATTTCAATCGGTTCAGTGGATCTAGAGATTAACTCCCCCGCCCCGTTACCCCCTTTAGGGATGGAATTTTGAAAAACCGTTTCTTAGTGGGCGCTTACGTGGTCAAATAAATATGAGTGAAAAATTTCATTCCAATCGGTTCAGTGGATCTAGAGATTAACTCCCCCGCCCCGTTACCATCCTTAGGGAGGCAATTTTGAAAAACCGTTTCTTAGTGGGCGCTTACGTGGTCAAATAAATATGAGTGAAAAATTTCATTCCAATCGGTTCAGTGGATCTAGAGATTAACTCCCCCGCCCCGTTACCATACTTAGGGATGAAATTTTGAAAAACCGTTTCTTAGTGAGCGCCTACGTGGTAAAATAAGTAAGTGTGCAAAATGTCATTTCAATCGGTTCTGTGGATCTAGAGATTAAATCCCCCGCCCCGTTACCCCCCTTTGGAATGTAATTTTGAAAAACCGTTTCTTAGTGAGCGCCTATGTGGTAAAATAAGTAAGTGTGCAAAATGTCATTTCAATCGGTTCAGTGGATCTAGAGATTAAATCCCCCGCCCCGTTACTCCCCTTTGGAATGTAATTTTGAAAAACCGTTTCATAGTGAGCGCCTATGTGGTAAAATAAGTAAGTGTGCAAAATGTCATTTCAATCGGTTCAGTGGATCTAGAGATTAACTCCCCCGCCCCGTTACCCCCTTTAGGGATGGAATTTTGAAAAACCGTTTCTTAGTGGGCGCTTACGTGGTCAAATAAATATGAGTGAAAAATTTCATTCCAATCGGTTCAGTGGATCTAGAGATTATCTCCCCCGCCCCGTTAACCCCCTTAAGGATGAAATTTTGAAAAACCGTTTCTTAGTGAGCGCCTACGTGGTAAAATAAGTAAGTGTGCAAAATGTCATTTCAATCGGTTCAGTGGATCTAGAGATTAAATCCCCCGCCCCGTTACCCCCCTTTGGAATGTAATTTTGAAAAACCGTTTCTTAGTGAGCGCCTATGTGGTAAAATAAGTAAGTGTGCAAAATGTCATTTCAATCGGTTCAGTGGATCTAGAGATTAACTCCCCCGCCCCGTTACCCCCTTTAGGGATGGAATTTTGAAAAACCGTTTCTTAGTGGGCGCTTACGTGGTCAAATAAATATGAGTGAAAAATTTCATTCCAATCGGTTCAGTGGATCTAGAGATTAACTCCCCCGCCCCGTTACCATCCTTAGGGATGAAATTTTGAAAAACCGTTTCTTAGTGAGCGCCTACGTGGTAAAATAAGTAAGTGTGCAAAATGTCATTTCAATCGGTTCAGTGGATCTAGAGATTAAATCCCCCGCCCCGTTACCCCCCTTTGGAATGTAATTTTGAAAAACCGTTTCTTAGTGAGCGCCTATGTGGTAAAATAAGTAAGTGTGCAAAATATCATTTCAATCGGTTCTGTGGATCTAGAGATTAAATCCCCCGCCCCGTTACCCCCTTTAGGGATGGAATTTTGAAAAACCGTTTCTTAGTGGGCGCTTACGTGGTCAAATAAATATGAGTGAAAAATTTCATTCCAATCGGTTCAGTGGATCTAGAGATTAACTCCCCCGCCCCGTTACCATCCTTAGGGATGGAATTTTGAAAAACCGTTTCTTAGTGGGCGCTTACGTGGTCAAATAAATATGAGTGAAAAATTTCATTCCAATCGGTTCAGTGGATCTAGAGATTAACTCCCCCGCCCCGTTACAATCCTTAGGGATGGAATTTTGAAAAACCGTTTCTTAGTGGGCGCTTACGTGGTCAAATAAATATGAGTGAAAAATTTCATTCCAATCGGTTCAGTGGATCTAGAGATTAACTCCCCCGCCCCGTTACCATACTTAGGGATGAAATTTTGAAAAACCGTTTCTTAGTGAGCGCCTACGTGGTAAAATAAGTAAGTGTGCAAAATGTCATTTCAATCGGTTCTGTGGATCTAGAGATTAAATCCCCCGCCCCGTTACCCCCCTTTGGAATGTAATTTTGGAAAACCGTTTCTTAGTGAGCGCCTATGTGGTAAAATAAGTAAGTGTGCAAAATGTCATTTCAATCGGTTCAGTGGATCTAGAGATTAACTCCCCCGCCCCGTTACCCCCTTTAGGGATGGAATTTTGAAAAACCGTTTCTTAGTGGGCGCTTACGTGGTCAAATAAATATGAGTGAAAAATTTCATTCCAATCGGTTCGGTGGATCTAGAGATTAACTCCCCCGCCCCGTTACCCCCCTTAGGGATGAAATTTTGAAAAACCGTTTCTTAGTGAGCGTCTACGTGGTAAAATAAGTAAGTGTGCAAAATGTCATTTCAATCGGTTCAGTGGATCTAGGGATTAACTCCCCCGCCCCGTTACCCCCCTTAAGGATGGAATTTTAAAAAACCGTTTCTTAGTGAGCGCTTACCTGGTAAAATAAGTAAGTGTGCAAAATTTCATTCCAATCGGTTCAGTGCACTTAGAGATTAACTCCCCCGCCCCGTTACCCCCCTTAGGTATGGAATTTTGAAAAACCGGTTCTTAGGTGGTGAAATAAGTAAGCGTGCAAAATTTCATTGAAGTGGGTTCAGTGGATACAGAGATTAACGGGGTGGGGGGCCCGTTACCCCCCTTTGGAATGAAATTTTTTAAAACTGTTTCTTAGCGAGCGTCTACGTGGTAAAATAAGTAAGCGTGCAAAGTTTCATTGCAATCCCTTCGATGGATCCGGAGATTTCGTGATGAGTCAGTGAGTGGTATTTGGATTATATATATAGATAAACTAAGAAATCGCGCATGGGTGTACTAACGACATTCTGGTTTTATAGTCTTCACTATTTCCACTACAATTTAAAAACTAAATTTTTTGCCACCCCAATATGCACAGTTGACCTATATTTTTACATTTTACTGTACTAATTACATTAATTATTAATTAAGGATAGTCTTGACAGGATATCGTTAGTTAACCCATGCGCGATTTATTTGTTTATATACAGGGTGATTCCTAATCGTCGCATGGGAATAGAAGCGCAGGGTTCCTTGTAAATTAATAGTTTTTTTTTCTCACAGCGCTTTGACTTTTGCAATTTATTTTTAAGACCAGCTTTTTGTCAATAAATAACTATAACAACCTACACAGCAATAGCAGCGATGCCAGATTGGAAGGCATTATTACATTTACAAAATGTATTACAAATTTAAAAACGAATTTAAATCGCAGTGTAAAAAAAAAACTTGGACGCGTTGTTATTAATTTTTCTAAACGTTTTGAATTACGTGAGAATACAGAACAGAATTCTCTTAATTTACGTCAAAAAAATGTTTTTCTCTTAAACAAAAAAAATCATATCTCCGTAATAGAATTGAATATTTGATTTTGGTTTTAAATTTCGTATTCTTTCCAGTGTCCATGCGCCATTTAGAAAACACCCTGTAAATTATCTTTCATAAAAAATTACTTTCATTCGGTAAACAGATGAGTGAAGGTCGACCTGGGTGATTACCTTGGTCTAAAATATTTTCCTAAGAATTTTAGTTTAGCAAGAGCAAATTTCTTCTTTAATGTTACGAATATTTACTGTTAGGAAAATAAAAATCCAAAGTTAACAAATCATACAGCGGAACTATTTACAGGCTTGCGGCACTAATGTTCTTCATCTCCATACAATACACGCCACCAGGCCCTGGCAGACTCTTCGTGAAGACGTCGGCTATCATCTTGGTCGAAGAAACGTGTGACACAATCAGAGATCCTCCTCTGATAGCATAAAGTGGTACCTGATGTCAATGTGTTTGCTTCTGGCGTGGAAAGATGGGCTCTCGCCAATTTCAGGGAACCCATGTTGTCGTCTGAGATGGTAGTCCGAACTAATTGGTCAAGTCTCAACTCCTTCGAAAAGGAACTTCAGACAATCCCATAATATACTACTTATCATAAAACTCCGAGCACCAAGAAAAAGTTATTTTTACAAGAATGTCACAGTTTTATTGAAGCTAAATAACGTCAGATTATAATTTATTTTTATTAATAATGGGTAGATCTTCCTTGGAGCCGCACACACTCAGCAGCCCATCCATGTCTTCTTGGTGCAGACGATCCCAGGCAAATTGAAGTTCTGTCTTAATCCCCAAGGGTCCGCGGTGGTTGAGGCAAATTATGGGACATTCGCCCCATTGTATCCCACACATGTTTAATTGGCGAGAGGTCTGGCGAACCTAGTGGCCAAGGCAGTATAGTGTTGGCAGCTTCTTCTAAACATTCCGAAGAGACATGTCTGATATGTGGTAGAACGTTGTCCTGTTGAAACATGGCGTTGAGAATACCTCGAACGAAAGGAATTACAACGGGCTCTAGGAGGAGGAGAGAGAGAGGGGACGCTGCGTTTGTAACGGTCATTCTTTGTTTGGAGAAATAAAAGATGGCGGCGCCTGGGTTTTCTTTGTTTGTAGTCGAAGTGATCCAAATTTCATTTAAAACGATATGTTGAAATATTTGCAGCGGCCGTCGCGTCTGCCAGTTGGGAAAAACCAAAGGGTCGTAAAACCTTTACCTGTCTGGCACCGCTCACGATCGCAAACCAGTCGAAACCAAACTTTCATTCAAACCAGTCGAAAACGAACTCTCATTCAAACAAGTCACAATTAAAGTCGATACAAAACTTTCATTCAAACGAGTCGAAAACGAACTCTCATTCAAATCAGTAACAGCCGTAAGAGTATATTTCAATGTAAAAAGATTCGGTTTATTCAAGTTCAGTAGAAACTCAATCCGGGAGAAGAAACGTTCAAGAACTATCTGCAACTATTCGAAATATACAAATGCATAAGTTCGCGAGTGTTTCAATCGAAATCTAAAACATGGTCCTTCGAGCAACACACAAATTCTAAAACCAAATCGACCAGACCTTCAAACCTCTCTGACTCAAAATCTACCCCCCAATTCATTACACGATAGTGGCAATGTTTTATAGTTTGAATCCTTTTCTTAAATTTTCTTAATAATATTAAAAGATTTATAGACTGGTTTTCAAATCACTTCAAAAGCTAACTTTTCTTAATTTGTATATCCAATGCAATGTATTTTATCAGTTAAAGTTTTGGTAAACCGAAACGGCTGAACGTGACATGAAATTCTAAATATCTTTAGTATCTGTGTATTAATCAGTGTGTGTAGTAGTTTGATTTTCATTTGATGGAAACACGACACCGTGGGGTACAGACCCTACTCGCTAAGTGGGTTGCGTGCTCCCTTATGCAGGGCGGCAACTAAGGGTGAGAGCGAGGAAGGTGCAGTGGTGCACTTTGAAAATGTGTGTTTTTGTTTGGTTTTGGGTTGTTTTTCAAGATTTGATGTGCATGACGGGTTCCACACTAACCCCCGCGTGAAGCGGGCACGCGCATCTTGCCAGGGCGGTGAGAGAATGTGAAGCGAGATGGGAAATTTCTTGTACTTTAATTGCTCATCCGAATACCAGTATTGCTCAACTCAAATACCAAATTTATTGATAATCTGGAAAGGCGTTCATACTGTAACTTATCTGTGTACCTGTGTTTGAATTCATCATAAAATTTAAAGGGGTTGATTTATCGTAGACCCGAAGGTTGTTAATGCGTATGAGACGTTGTAAAAACTTCACTTTTCTATACTTGTAATTTTGGGAACACTGTCGCCAGGTACAATTGTTCAAATTAATGTAATAAATAAATTATTCAAATATTGTATTCACTTAAATTAATTGTTATTTTATGAATTAACCAAATTATTGTCATTAAATCAGCCACAATTGTTAAACGATCAGAATTGTTACTAGATGAAATGTTCAAAAATTCAATTATTAATCAAAAGTTCGACCATAAATTTGTGTTGTTACTCTACGCTCTGCCTCCAACGCTGCGCACCTGCATTTAAAGAACCTGGTTCTGTGTCTGGTAGGTTTGGTTTGAATTTCCCGCCACTGATGTCTTGTCAAAAAGAAAACACAACATCTGTCTTTGTCTCTAGACGATCACGATTCACTGGTCAACCTTTTTCAATTTCGCGGTTTGTTTCAAATTTGACGTTTGCAGCGCTCGATAAGATAAGCGGATAAAAAAAGCGTAAAAAAGTGAAAAATAAATAGAATGAAAAAAAGTGATAGTGGGAGCGAGAGAGAAGAAGATTACAAAAGAAAAAGAGAAGAAGGACGAGAGTAGGAAGAGAGGACTAACCCCTTTAGGAAAAGTAAGAAGTTAGAAAGATCACCGGTTAAAAAGGCAATGGATGAGGAAATGAAAGAGATGCTGAAAAAAAATATGGTGGACGTAGGGGACATAAAGGAAGAGAATCGGAAGATGAGCCGGGAACTGGAACAGTTGAAAATTATGATGCGTGAAAAGGAAGAAAAATGGGAAAGAGAAAAGATGGAACTAAAAGAAAAAAATTAAAAAATTGAAGGCAAAAATGGAAGAGCAGGAAAAAAGAGTGAGAAAAAAGAATATTGTATGTAGTAACGGGATTGGACGAAGATGAATGCGAGAGCGAGAAGAAACTGAAAAGTGGATGAAGGTGGAATTAGAGGTAGAAGTGACTGTAGAGAGATATATAAAATAAATGGAGAAAAATTGTGGCGGAACTTGGGAGCTGGGGGGAAAAGAGGAAAGTTATAGAAAATAAAAGAAAACTAAGAAAAAAAAAGGAAAGAGAGTATACATAGATGATGATCTGACAAAGAAGGAAAGAGATATACAGAAGGAATTAAGAGCGATAGCCAAAGAAGAGCGACAAAAAGGACAGCGGGTGAAAGTGGGTTATAAAAAGATATGGATAGAGGGAAATGGGCTTAGGTGGGACGAAGAAAAGGGGGAGTTAGATACAGAAAATTTTTGAATAAGAGCACAAGAAAAAGACGACAGGGCAGAAAACGGAAAATGAATACGGAGAGCAATAAAGGAGAAAAGGAGCAAATAACAATAGTATCCTGGAACGTAGCGGGAATAAGAAACAAGAGAATGAATTTTGGGAGTATTTGAGAGAATTTGACGTAGTGGGAATGGTAGAAACGTGGGTGGAAGAAAAGGGGTGGGAAAAATTGGAAAAGAGAATGCCGAAAGAGTTTAAGTGGAAGTGTCAATATGCAGAGAGGGAAAGCAAGAAAGAGAGAGCTAAAGGTGGGATAATAATGGGGGTGAAAGAGGGACTGGAAGGAGAAAATGGAACTGAAGCAAAAGAAGAAAGAGGGATTATGAAAAGAACGGTGAAAAGTAAACAGAAAAAATGGAGAATTGTAACAGTGCACAGCAGAAGTATGAAGGAAACGAAGAGAATAATAGAAGAGCGAGTAAAAGAGCAAGAAGAAGGAACTTTGGTGATTGGGGGGGATTTTAATGCAAGAATTCGGAGAAAAGGAAGACGGATAGAAGAGGAACAAGAAACAATAGAAGGAAGATCAACTAAAGATGAAATAGAAAACGCAGAAGGGAGAGTACTGATTAGCTTAGTAGAAGAAAGAGGGTGGGACATACTTAATGGGAACTGCACAGCAGATGAGAAAGGGGAGTACACGTATATTGGATCAAGAGGGGAGACAGTTATTGATTATGTTATGGTAAATGAAGAAGCATGGGATGAAATAGAGAAATTCAAGCTGGGAGAAAGAATGGAGTCGGACCATATGCCTTTAGAAGTGAAGACAAAAGGAAGAGAGAAATATAGAGGAAGTGTGAATGAGTTTAGAAGAAAAATTGTGAAGAATATTTGGACGGAAGAAGGAAAAGAAAATTATAGAGCTTGACTTAAGGAGGCAAAATACGAAAAAACAGAAATAAACGAAAAGGTGAAGGAACTGAGCGATAACATAAGAAACGCAACAGAAAAAAAGAGATAGAGATAAGAGAGAAGATGGGGCTGTGGAAGAACGAGTGGTGGGATAAAGAATGCAGGAAAAGGAAGCAGGAAGCAAGAAGAAAACTAAGAAATTGGAAAAAAGAAAAAGCTACCAAAGTAGAGTACAAGAGAGCACGCAAGAGGTACAATTTAGTATTTAGTAAAGAAAAAAGCAATAGAAACGGATGGAAGAAGAGTTAAAGATGAAGGGTATAAAAACGGAAGAAGAGGTATGGAGATATATAAATAAGGAAAGAAAGAAAAATAGAGAGAGAGTGAGTGGTGGAATTACTATGGAGGAATGGAGAGAGTACTTCAGTGAGCTGCTGGGGGGTGATGAAAACAGACAAGAAAAGGAAAAAAGACAAAAAAAAGTGGAAGAAATAGAAGAGATAACAAGAGAAGAACTAGAGCGACAACTAAGAAAACTGAAAAGAAAAAAGACATTGGGGAGAGATGGTATACAGAATGAAGCGTAGATATATAGAACGGAAAGGGAAGTTGACAGGTTGTTAGAGATAATGAATGGAATGTGGAAGGGAGAGGGATTCCCTCAAGAGTGGAAGGAGGGGATAATATGCCCCATATATAAGAAAGGAGAAAAGGATACAGTCAGTAATTATAGGGGAAAAAGTGTGATCTTTAGCATATGCGGATGATTTGGTCGTGCTAGCGAGAGAGGAGAAAGGTATGAAAGAAATGATAGGAAACATGGAGAAATATATGAGAAGGAAAAAGTTGACGGTGAATGTAGAGAAATCCAAGATGATGGTGTTCAGAAAAGGGGGTGGTAGAAGAAAAGTAAATGAGTGGAGATGGGAGAAAGAGAAAATTGAAGAAGTGAAAGAATTTAAGTATTTAGGTTATGTGATGAATGTAAGAAACACAGCAACAACACATGTGAGAGAGTTAGTGAAAACAGCAAATACGATAATAGAAGCTGTATGGGGAATAAGAGAGAGAAAATTTGAACATGATTTTAGAAGGAGAGTAATGATGTTTGATAGTTTGGTGAAAAGGGGTAGAGAGAGAGAGAGACACCGGGGTATACAGTGATGGAGGAAACAAAGAGAAATGGAATAAGAATAGAAGCAGGAAAATGAGCAATAAGATTTGAGGAGAGAGTGGTAGAGAGAGGAGAGTGCAGAATTTTGCAAGAGTGTTTGTAAGAAAAAAGGAAAGAAATAGGAAAGGGTATACAGGCGCGGAAATAGAAAGAATGCGAGAGAGAGGCAGAGTAATGACAGATGAATTAGTGCAGAGAGACAGAGATGTGCAAGTGCAGGAAAGAAGAACGAGACTTAGGGAGTCAAGGTACAATAGGAAGTATGAAAAAATAATAACGGAAGAAATGCCAAAGTACCTAGGAAGAGAGAGTAGAAAAGAGAGAGTGATAATAGCAAGATTTAGATGTGGAAATGAGGAGAGAGAGAATAAATATTGGAGTGAGGATAATAATAGAGTATGCAGGATGCGTGGAGAAAAAAAAGGAGACGATAGAGCATTTGTTGAAGGAATGCGTAGTATTAAGAGGGCGAGATGAGAGTAGAGAAGAAATTTTAAATGAGGACGGAAGAGGGATCGAATGGATGAGGATGGTTGAGTGGAGAAGAGGGACAACAAGTGGGAAGGGATAAAAGGTGCTAGTTATTGTGTTGAATTATTGATTGATTTAGTTTTATTTATTATATTATATTTTATTTTATTTGAGTTATGGGAAATGTATCGGATACTTTATAAACCTGTAAAGATAATAAATATACATACTACTACTACTACTACTACTACTAATGAGTCACAACGTGATATACATTCTTCTGCTCACATTTTGTCGGCATTTTACCAATTTGCCTGAGTTACGAAAATTTTGTTGCTAGCTCGCGTTTTGCCGGCTTTTTATAAAATCCTTAGTCATATTGCATTATGAATACGACACATAATTAATAAAACCATTATACGAAAATAACATTTTCATAGCCCCTATAGCCGATTTTGTGGTTACCGATTGATAAGTAAAGGTGAAACCGTTACGAAATTTAATTAAAACATTTTTGCTTAAATATATATTCTAGATCGGAAGCTTTAATGGAAGCCGCTTTGTGGAATTTGCTGCTTGTCTTTGTCTCTTTGTAATACAACATAATAAGATATTATTGACAGGGAAATTTAGTAAGTTGGTGCACATATTGCTTAATATTGACAGAGCACGTCAATTAACGAGATTCAGTGAGACAGACTTCAAACTTTTAGATTGAAAATACAGATTACAGCGCTTACAATAATTAATTAAAGCTTCTTTAAATCGATCAAGTACGACAAGATGCTAAATTTAATAATATAATTAGATCGTATTAACTCTCAATATATTTTTTTATATTTTATAATATTACAGACAGCTTAACTTATTACTTCATAATCTCATAAATTCATTCAAAAAGATTATAAGGATTCTAAAATACTTTTAATGGGAATCTAGTAATCTAGTTAAGCGTTGCTGCCATCTAACGGGTACTTGCCTAAACCACGATGCAACAGGTGGCCATTTTCGACTCAAACAATTTTGTTCTATTACAGAAAACATAGAAATCTATAAAACCACTAGAAGCACTTTTAAATGATTTATGCCCCATCTATTCAGCGAAGTCTAAAATTAAAACCAGGTCTCTGCTACGCTCTCTACAGATTTCACTGTTTCAAGAAAGGGAACTGAAAATAATTAAACAGTTATTGAATCTTCGGTCGATATGGACATTAATTTAAATACTTTATAATCATTGCTAAATTTGTAACAAATGTACAACTATTCAGTAAAAAAAGAATATAAAAACACAAAGTACTAACATTTCTAATTAAAACCAGAATTTTAACAGCAAAGTGACCTGAGATATCATTATCAACAACTAATAGAGAAACTTTTTAAATTTTTATTAATTTTATTGCACAATTGAGGAAAGAAGCCGTTTAATTGTCTCCTAATGGAAAACCAGTTTTAAACGTTCCAATATCTGATTTCTCACCGAAACAACTATGAGGCTTAATGTTAAAAACAGGTTACTTCCGTCAAATGTTAAAATACGTATAAATTACAAAACCAGGTTGTATATTCTACGCCATTCTCGACGCAGTTATGTTTGCGTTTTGATGCTAATGGTGTACATCAATATAGAAGTGATTGTTTTGATTCAAATGCAAGAGCTAATTATTATTTGTAAAATAATAATAAAGTAGGTAATATTTACATTATTAATAAACTGAAAACAAACACAATGCATACTAATAAAGTTTCTTAATCTAAACTGACCGCAAAATGTCAAGATGAACTGGAACTGACTCCTAAATAACACAAATAAGAACTTTGAGAGTCCAAAACCAAAAAAGTCAATAAAATATTCACAGGAATATATTGCTCTAGTACTTTAATAAGTAACTTGGAATGTATACAGATCAAACAATCTGCACTATTAAATTTTTGTTTGATTTTTTAAATTCTAATCTAATTAGTGCCAAACAATTTCTATTTCAACTCAAAAATCCAATGACAGACTTACTGCAAAATTCCAATTTAAAATAATTATTGACACACTTTTGAAGCTAGAAGGAAATATAATCCTCAAGACTGTCAGAAATAGTTTTTTGCATTGATACCTAAAAAATAAAGAAATTGATGGCGCTAAGGAAGGTGTGGACTGGGGATAACTTTTGATCATGTTCTGAAAACTATAGCAAATAACTTTCTTTGAAGTTCGAAAGAAGAATTTTGGCACACCCACAGGGAATTATATATTCACGACCCAATATTTAATAAAACTGTCAAAGAGGCTAGTTCAAAAGAAAAGTATAGCCGAAATTACGTAACTTTATTGTGTAAAGGTTTGTCAAAATATCTGTGGTTTTATATTTAGGTTGCTACTTAAATTTAAGGATAAAGCTTAAGGGAGCGTGGGAAGATTCTGTGGATCCCTCCGAAAATACACCAATTTATAAAGATATTTCTGAATGGACAGCCGAGGTCGCTGAAAATTGGAACGGATTTGAAAAGGAAGAGCAGGCGTTACGAAGCGAGCTATAAGCTCCGAAACTAACCATCAATAAATAATGGGGTATAATACTACATACGAAAATCAGGAAAACATCTAATACGTTATGCAATGTTGCTTGGAAAGATTTCCCTAAAATGCCGCCAAATTAGGGGTTTGAAAAATTTTGCACAATGTGAGAACACTCATTCCGTAGGCCAATAGTGCCGCAGCAACCGTCGTCGCTTTCGAACACATCCCTGATGAGTAGGGGAGAGTGGGGCAAAGCGGACTTACTGTAACTGAGAAAAGAAAAAATATAGCATTCAACATTTTATCACATTAATCACTACTCCCATTATTATTATCTAGAATATTTACAAAGCCGCATCTGTTTAGGGAAAAAATCAGTACCTATTTTATTAGCTTGGTGACAAAATTTCACTCTGCCGCAAAGTGAAAATACAAACCCAAACAAGTCGCCTATACAATTCTGATACAAAAATAAATGATAATCAAAATGTTAAGAAGGGATAATATTAATTAGGATGTAATAAACAAAAGTTTAGTCAAATAATTTTTTTCCATAACAAAGCTTTGTTCCTCAACCTCCGGAAATACAAAAATGTCATCATGCCGTCTCTATCAATTTCCTAATAAATTTTATGTTTCACTTTGCCCCAATGGCAAAATTCCACTTTGCTCCATTATCAATGAAAAGAGTGTAAAAGAATTTAAAATCGCAGTATGTTTTATAAAAAATAATGATCGAAAAAACAATCCTTAACGTGTGTCGGTGACGTCACCGATACAGACCATGAAGTGGAGGCGGGGCTTACGGGGAAACTCAAAATATCCTTTCGCACATGCAGTCGGTATTATACCCCATTACTGTAATAGTTGTACTTATACAGAGTATTTTTTTTTATTAGAAATGTCTTTTTTCAGGTCTGCATACATCGTGCGGACAGAGCGCTCTTCTGTATGATTTATTTTTTACTTTAAAAACGAAAGCTAAATGACATAACTCTACTATAGCGTTTCATACTAAAATTCAAACTAATTTTTTTCGATATGAATTTCAAGCTCCAAACAATAGTCAACTTCTAAAATACACATTTTTTCTTTATTTTAAATCCGTACTTTAACAGTTTTCCGTAAAAAAAAAATTGAGAAAATAAAAGATGAAATTTCAATACCCAACCGATAATAATTTTTTGACCAAAAAATCGAGTTGCTTATAAAAGATATTAATTAAAATGTCATTACCTTGCCAGAATTTTCCTTTATTAGTGGTATAAAAATAGATTTTATAGCTTAACATTTACTTCTAATTTCTAATGTAACAAAAGACGAAATAAAACAAAAAGGATTACATATATAAAAATAATTAAAGCTCATGGTAAAATATACAGGGTGAAATCGAAATACATGTATTAAAAAAATCTGCTAATACCTTGGGGTAAATACAGTACAACCCCCTTGTTTAGCGTGTTCAACTTGGCCCCTGTATCGAGATATGTATAATTATTTAAAGTTTTGCTATAAAATCGAGGTACGCCACTGGAAATGAACGGTGCAATGAAATCAAGGAGTTTTTGCGGCTTTTCTTTGAATTGGTAAATAGTAGACAAAAAAATACACAATCGTTTTTGAAACCATCGACCATCCATGCGTTATTAGTGGTGGTGAAAATGGCAGATGCACAAGTACCCAATTCGTTTCCCTAAAAAACACCCACGAGACCACGGGACCCCGTCAATATCGAGGTCGCAATTGCAGCGATCGTGTCCTGCACATGCAAACATGCGTGGCAGAGCTCAAACACGAGGGGCGTAATTTTGAACATCTATTGTAATGTAAGGTATGAACAAAGTCGTGTTTGTATAATTTGGAAAATATAAAATTATCAGCAATAATAATAAGATATCAAATTTTGGTTCAGTAACCAGTAAGAATAGATACATACATAAATAATAAATGTTTGACGTAATCAAAGTAGGTAACCCTATTTAAATTAAAAGCAAAGTAAGAAATATGTAAGAGGATTTGTATTTTCCATACTCGTATGAAAGACTTTAATATCAATGAGATTTCCGGCTTAGTGTTAGTTCGGATATGCCGAAAATAAGGGGATTCTTTAACGAATTTAACTGTGCAGATAAATACACTCAGGAATGCTCAGATATAAAAAGACCAAATGACTAATATAAAATTTTGATGTGAGTGTTTTTATGTTGATATAAATATGGGAAGATGGGAAAATGAAGAGTGACATATGCAAATATCATCATAAATTTGTGGATTTGGAGGGATATACTACCAAAATGACTCCGAGCCATAACAGCCCCAATAAAATTACCGCTTGTAGTGCGAACATAACAGGAATCTTTATATTGCAATAAAAGATATGAAAACCGCTTGATAAACTATCAAATCATGAGGCAGTGCGTTTGAATGTGTCATGCACAGCTTGTAATCAAAAACTTCAATTTTATGAAATGAAAAATTATTCTTAATAATTCTGCAATTGAAGACTTAAGTGTTAATAATATGTAGGCGCCATTACAAAATTGTTCAAGTCGGAACTAGACGAAGTCAAGTGAATTAATGTATGGTCGTATTATTGCAGATTTGTCTTTCTCGTCTGCAAAAAATTCCTCTTTGCAGCTTCTCCGCTTTCACCGAAAATAAAAATGCGTCCCACTGTTCTGTGGGTAAGTATTTTTTTATTAAAGCAAGAATTCTGTTTAAAATTTTTGAAGACTTTCTCGACCCAACATAAGTTTCACAGTGGAAATATTTCATATAAGGTTGTAAACAAAGAAGTTATTTATTCTGAAATGCTTTCTGCATTATTTTAAAAGCGACATCATTCCGGTAAGAAAATAACTTACTCGATTGTCTAAAATGTGTGTCGTTTTTAAGACATCAATTCAGGGGTCTGCCCCAACCGCGATAAGTGCACATTCCAATAAAGATTCAATTTCAGATTGCACTATATCATACATCCTCAAAATAGCTTTAATATCCAGTAATCGCGATTCGATTCTAATAAATGTGTTACAGTCGCCTATAAAGGAGAGGAATGGTAAAATGGTAAAAAAGCTATCATATGTTATAAAAATTGCAACGGTTTTTTAAGGAGTACTTAGTGTTTTTCGATAAAACTGTAAAGAGTTCTATTTGAAGGATAAGAAAATTTAGGATTTATCTTTTATTTTCTTCTTAAGAAACTCTTTTTTGCTATTCCGAGTCGAATGAGCAATTGCAACCCCTCCATGAAACCATAGTACACGGATACCTAGCGTAAAACGCGAGACGCGAGAGCTACCGATTTGGCGATACCCGCAGAACAAGCACTTCCTTCACGGACGAAATCGCTCTGAAAGGTTGTTACGTACCAAAAATTGGTTTGGTACCGCCCCAAATCTAGCTCCATGGAGATGGGCTGAGTATAGTTTATTACTTTTTTTTCTACTTAAATGGACGCCACCAGTTTTTACCGCAGAAGAGGATGGTTACGAAATTAAACTTTAGTTGAAAAACTGGAAAACTTTAATAAAAACTTGAATTTAAATCAAAATAAATTATTAATTATAAATTAAACAAATTAAATGGAATAGTCAGTCAAGTTTCATTCATCAGCAAAATTCAGTTACACAAAACAATTAAAGGAAATAAGAAGTTACTCATAAAACTAATATTTTAAATTAATATACCGAATTGAATTAAAGGCGTCGAGTTATAGCTATAAGTCTAGGTAAGTATAGTGTAACCCACTTGGGTGTCCGACAACGACAATTCGACGATTTAATTAGTTTTATGTTACACGATAGAGACGATAGAGTCGAACTAAGTTGTGACTTTAACTTATGAATTTAAATGATTATTATTTTAATTAATTGCTTGGTCAATGACCACAAAAAAACGACATAAGAAACGAGAACAAGAAATGACGAGAAAAAAAGTCTTATCAGGCCCTGGAACACTGGTTTGGGGTGTGTGAGGACTTTCAGAAGGAGACGACGACGATCTAGCTCCTGGAACCAACGAATCTTCAATCGAATTGTTCACGCTGGAACTTCCAAGGAATACCGAGGGCGTAGTTCCACTTAGGTTGTGAAGGTCCTAGGGTTCACCCCGAGCCAGCACCCTAATGAAAAAGATTGCCTTTTAAGTACCCCGTTTAACGAACAGAAAGGCCCTTACCTAGAATGAGGGACCTGGACGACTTCCAAAGAGAACGAAATGTGATTATTTTCAACGGGACGAGAATCACAGTCTTCGATGAAACGGATGAGCTAATCCCTTGCGGATAATTCAAATTTAATTGCACGAACACCACGTTTCATCAATCACCGAACAAATAATATCTCTTTTGACAGAAAACGCTGGCCGGAAGAAGGCCTCTAACAAAACATGCGCACAAGCGACGCGGTGACGATTGACGTACCGCTGCTTGACAGGTGTGAGGTTATGTAGATGTAAACAAGAGAAGTTCTTCATTATTTCCCGACGAGACACAAAGAAATTTGAAGTTTAGGTATTACGGCAGCGGGAAAAGTGTTGCATAGTTCGAGCGAGAATAGAGTAAAACGTACGAAGAAAACAGCGGCTTAAACTCAAGAGTGTGGTACGCCGAATACCATCTCCTTTTTTTGGTAAAATGCTCTAGGATGCCCAAAACAGCAACCCCTTCGCAGCGAAGTGATCTAAGATCCAACCGAAAAAAGTAACGAAATATATAAGGTTAATGAAAAGATAAAATTATCTTCACAAGGTCTCTCACTACTACTTGAAGGAGTCGCGTACACCTGGTCCGGTGTTAACAGAATCGCGACAGCCATTCGGGAAGACTTCGAGCCCACGCCTCCAGCATATCAGATCTATACCTAAGGTCTTTAGTTTCTCAGTTGCTATGGATGCCTCAGTTGCAACCAAAAACCTTCAGCAGCAGAGCTGCCAAACCTAAACTTCCTGAAAGCATAGTCTCTCATCATTTCTGTCTCCGGCAAAAAGGTGTTATAGTGGTGTTAAGACGCGTCTGGTCAGTCATATACTCATGAAACATAATCAAACAAGGTTTCGAATTTTCAGAGGAGTACCTACCTACCTACCCCTGACGGTAAAACCGAACGCACAATTGTCAACGTCACGTCGGCACCGGTCGTCCTGAAGAAACGAACGATTGAAAGGACGGTCATATCCTTGCCGTACGCTGAAAATACACGCATTCTCCTGGGAATCAACTTCCACAAACTGTAGGTCTGGTCGTAGACTATAGGACAAAAGACACGAAGTCTACGGGATCGACCGAGACCCTACCAGTCACTGGAATACCACGTCAACCCGGTCGGATCGGACTCACCGAGAATTATGGACCATGTATCCCACCCGCTTAGGAAATAGGAATTGCCCGACACGGGGCCCTATTCTTGAACATGTGAGTGCGTGAGTGAGTGAGTTCTGATGTCACGTAGTCGAGTGTTTAATTTAAAGTAAGCGCTCGTCTCAATCCGCTCGAATCTGGAGTAATTGTGAAATGCGCTTACTTTAAGTTAAATACTCGACTACTCGACGTGACGTCGCAACTCACTCACTCACGCACTCACATGTTCAAGAATAGGGCCCACGGTCTCCCGAAGCAAATACATGCAATTTGATGCGTCCATGGCCATTCGAAACAACTATGAAATAGACAAAGAAATCCCGCACTCAGCTACGGCCCTGCCGACGGAGGTATAAACTTTACAAACCACCAGAAAGGACTGGTTAATAAGATTCAATTAGACCCCTTTGGCCGAGCATCGCATTGACCCGAAACGCAGCTCTCTATCGCCTGTCGGCTTCATAGATATAGCCCCGCCAGAACCAATTTACTCCGTCGTGTAAACGAGTTACTTCAACAAAATATCGTTGAAAACTGCAAATGCCCCTGCATTGCCCCAACGGTCCTAATTGCAAACCCAATGAACAGCTCAGACTTTGGGTCGATTACCGCAAACTTAACGCCGCGCCGTAACTAACCCAGACGTCTACCCTTTACCAAGACAATGAATCTCCGGTCTGGTTACTACCAAATATGTGTCCAAGGCTGACAAGACTACCCTTTGGCCTGAAGAATGCGCCCACCGCATTTCAACGACTGATGGACTGGTTTCAATTAGGGATCAACCGTTGTCTCCAATACCGCTGGTCATTACGGCGCGGACCAAACAATCTGCAAAATCTTCCAAAGAGTCTACTGGGTAGGTTTGAGACGAGCCGTGCAAACCTATGTGTAGATCTGTGCCGCTTGCCAGAAATATAAAGCCAGCAACTTGAAACCCGCAAGCCTTTTTGAGACGCTCATCATGTCCTAGCGATTCGAGGTTATATCCGTGGACCTGTTCGGATTTCTCTCCCCTGGCAAACAAGGCGAAACCTGTCTGACTGAAGAATGTGCCTGTCTGACAATGGTATCCAATTCATGCATAGGCTATGTTTCGACTTTGGCATGGAACAGAAATTCACATTAGTCTACTACCCCGCCGCCAACATGGTAGAAGGAAAAAACGCGACATAAAAACGCAGTTAACCATTCTTGTTAGAAACAGTCTGACCTCTGACTCGAGAAACTAGCTGCTATTTGCTTTGCGATGATCTTTGCTCCGTACGTCCGAAGGAATAAAAACGCCAGCGTCAACCTGTTCCTACTATCCTGGAGACTGAGTTAAGGACTCATCCCATC
Organism: Diaperis boleti; assembly: GCA_963583935.1. Lineage (NCBI taxonomy): Eukaryota > Metazoa > Arthropoda > Insecta > Coleoptera > Tenebrionidae > Diaperis > Diaperis boleti. The sequence goes on along the minus strand of OY757242.1, from coordinate 77,220,604 downwards.
AGTAGCTCCGCCAGGGGACGTACTTCCAAGTTTCCCCCAAAACGTGATGGCCAAAGTACTGTGATAACCCCCTTTACATTAGCGCCACATTTTGAATTTGAACATGAAATGAAATGCCAATGATGTCACCAAACGTCAAATTTGAAACAAACCGCGAACTTTAAAACGTCGGCCAATGATCGTCAGACAATGAAAGAAAAAGCAGAACCCTACGTTGTGTTATTTTTTTGACAAGACAAGCAATGGCGGGACATTCGAACTTACCCAAAAGAAACAAAACCCCAGATTCTTTGGATACATGGCTAGAGCTAATCAGGAGTGGAGCGTAAATTGATAACACAAAAATTATGGTTTCAAATGTTTATTAAGTTTTAGTCGTTTTGTGCTTTTGAGTTTTGTGATCTTGTACTGTGGTTAACAATAAATTTCTAGTGACTTGGTATCAAGTTGGTAACAATACAAATTTGATGATTTTAACAATAATGATTCGAGTAATGAATTACAACTGCCAATTTACAATGATTTTAAGAATTATCAATTTAGTTCTTCAGAAAATAGTAAACAATAATACAATTCAACAATTCTGATGTACATGATGAGTGAGGTTAAGTCAGCTAATTCTATTCCAAAATGAGCTTTTGCAGTTTACAGAAATTTACAACAGACAGATACAATGAAATACATATCTACGCCCAAAGCGGGCCTCTTCGCACTTGAGAGGGAAAAACAAGAATATTGAAACAGTTACCTAAGTTGAGTACATCTGAGTCGGAGTTATGGAAAACATGTAGATCAGGTGTGAAGACTAAAGCGAAGTGAACAAGGTAACTGTCTGTCAGTGAGGCAAGATTGTAGAGAGTTTACTATCATGGGGGCAAAACTTGCACATCCAACGGACCAGGAGAAATGAGTTTATTACGGAATTGTCCTAGACATACTTAGTTTTGTTTGTCTTTCTTTAAGGCTTGTCCAAGTACAAGTTAGCGGCACTTCCCTCGGGAACTATTCTTTTGGTTGTTAAGTATTTTAAATATTTGTGAAGCAAGCAATTTTTTTAGTAGCCCGAAAACAGTGCTGCAACTTTGACTTCGTAGGCTCAAGGAGTTAGTAGCAACTCCTTTTTTTCTGGGTCTCTATAACCCAAGAGACAACGACTTCGTCTCCCACCTCCCAGGTATAGGTATCGCCGAAAGTAGGGCCACATAACTCCTCCTAACAGCAGCCTGCAACGCGGACCACGAACTGAACACTATTTGGTCGATCTGTTGTCTGAAAAACATGTACAAACAAACAATGTCATAAATAAAATATACAGTAAAGCAACGTGTTTTTTGGAAGCCATTTTGAAACGGGCACAATGCGATGACATCAGCGGGCGCAACAAAAAACTACCAACATGCACAAACAAACTACACTAAAAATCGATTTTTAGCTTCCACGGTGTCGAATAATCGCAAGATGTCAGTTACAAGCGAACGACGAGAAATCGCAAGGGGGCGCAAAACAGCGATAAGGCACCTTTCAGAACCCCGACCTTCGGCGTGGCGCTTTGCCGTTTGTGCCTTGGTCTTCAGTTCTTACTGAGCGTTGGTTAATTCAAGTCAACAGAGACAAAATAGCTTTTCAACAACCGCAAGTTGCTGTCGGCCTCATAACGAAAGACAAGTAGTATTAAAGGATTTATCTGAGTGGCAATCTAGCTATGTTAAGTTAGGGAATCACTTTGTTTCAAATTGAACGCGCCTCTGGTTCGGGCTCGGTAACTAGACGTCAATAACACATTTGAACTTTCTGAAATTGACAACAATAACTAAAAACAAATTACAACAACGACTTTAGCAAGTTACTCGCTGCGCCTGTGACTCATAAGTTTGGTAATTTATGCTACTGTAGAGAACAGAGGGCTGAATGTAACTGATACGAAATTTCTGGGTTCACGGATTACTTCCAGTAGCAATAGTGAACATTATTTTAAACAAAAGCTAGCATTCTTTACAAGACATGTAGGTGCAAAGGAGGAACGACTCCATTTTCATCATGGCCGGTTTTATGACGTCCGCAGACAAAATGGCGGAATAACGGTAAACTATGGACTGTCCTTTATCTAGGAGATTCTACTATGCACGTGGAACAGTCACCGGCCAATTTTAGACCTTTCACAAGTCAAAACCTTGCCGAGACGTCTAACGGTTCTGCATTGTGAGAGTTGAGAATAGCGCTGCGATCGTTACCATCGCCGCGGCACCATCAAACGTCGTCCCCGCTCGGCCTACTTGCGCAGAGGTATGCTTAATGATACTGATATAAGGAAAAAGTGCAACACATCCAAACAATTTAAATGATCTTCGAATTCGTTTTCAAGAAGCTTGGGATGAGATACTACAACCGGCCATAGACCATCTCATTGAAGTCATGCCCAACAGAGTAAACGAATGCATAAGAAATCCTATACATTGAGAAACCCTCAAAATAGACCCGTAATACACAGAGGAATCTTGACTTGCCTACCCTGCAAGGCGCTCGTTTGTCAACGACCCTGAAGTTGAGAGTGCTCTGTAGCTGGGTGGGTAGCGTTCTGTAGTAGCTATCTTTCGATTAAGGAAGACCGGCGGCCATTAGAACTTGAACGTTAGAATTAACAGGTCGTTTTTAATAAATTTAATAAATTAAAAACCGCGTGTGTCCTGCTGCCAGAAGGAAGAGCAGGTAACCTTTTTATCCTATATATTTTTCTGTCCGACTCATCGTACGGAGATGCCATGTAATTTTCTTAGCGATTATTCCCCGTGTATACTAGAAATTTCAGTTTTACCGTTAATCGGCCATTTTCCAACGTCATAAACCGCCGCCATGATAGATGTTAGTCGTCCGCCTTTGTTCCTACATTTCTTTTTAAAATTCTAGCCTTTTTTTTTCAATAATATCCACTATTGCAATATGGATCATTTCGTGTAAATCATAAACATAAATTCCCAAAAGTCCCAGGCACCGCAAATAACTTGTTCTAGTCGTTTGTGTAAATTTGTTTTTAGATATTGTTTGTCAAATTCAGAAAATTAGAAGGTGTTTTTGATTTCTAGTTAACAGTGCCCGAACCACAGGCGCGTGCAATTTTAAACAAAGTGATTCTCTAACTTAACATAACTAGATTGCAACTCAGATAAATCGTTAAATAAGTACCCGTTTTTCTTTATAAGGACGACAGCAGCTTGTTGTAACTTTAAAAGCTAATTTGTCTCTGTTAACTATTAACCACCAAGATCTTAATACAATAAAAGGGGGAAAAACGGCACAGCGCCATACCCAATGTTGTAGTTATTGTTTGGGTATTTTTTTATGCTATGTTGCGCCCGTCCGCGATTTCAAATTTCTGTATCTAGTGTTTGCTTTGTGCATGTTGTAGTCAAAGTTTAGTTGCGCCTCGTTTGGTTTGCGCCCTAGATATCGTTGCGTCGCGCTCATTTTAAAAGGCGTCCGAAAGGCGCCCGTTTCTGTATATTTTATTTTATGTTTGTTCATACATGTATGGAATCAACAGATAGACCAAATAGCATGCATGTTGTTGGTGAGGAGTTATGCCGCCCTACTCTGGCAAACATGTACCGGGGAGGTGGGATCAAAGTCGTTTCGACTTTGGGTCGTCTCTTGGTCTGCAGCGGTACCCAGAAATGGAGTCACTGCTAACTTCTGAGCCAAAAATAGGTTGGAGTTTGCAGCGTTGTTTACGAGCTACTTATTGCTTGCTTCACAAGTACTGAGTCCCCGAGATCAGTTTTGTTAACTTGGACTTGGTTCGGACAAGCCTTAAAGAAAAACTGGAAACTAAACAGGACTAGGACAATAATTCTACACCAGTAAAATAAACTGTCAGTAACCAAGTCATTTCTTCTGGCCCATTTGGATGTGTAAACTTTTTCCACGGTAGTGAACTCTCTACAATCTTGCCCCACTTAAAGACATTTGTCTTGTTAACTTCGCTTTAGTCTTTTAATCTCCGACTCAGATGTACCCCAAGTTAAATAATTTCACGCGTTACAATATTCTTGCTTTCCCTCTCAGGTGCGAATATGCACGCTTTGGACGTAGATATTTCACTGTATCCATTTGTTGTATCCATTGTTGGTAAAGTTGTCAAATTAAATTGTCACCAAACACCAACACGAAGTCACTAAAAACTTGTTACGTTAGTACGAAATCACAAAAACTCAAATCCACAAAACGATTAAAACTAATAAATATTTAAAACCATAATTTTTGTGTTATCAATTTACGCTCCACTCCTGATTAGCTCTCGCCATGTATCTAAAGAACCTAGGGTTTGTTTTTGTTTGGGTAAGTTTGAATGTCCCGCCACTACTTGTCTTGTCAAAAAAATAACACAACGTAGGGTTCTGCTTTTTTTTCATTGTCTGACGATCACTGGCCAACCTTTTTAAAGTTCGCGGTTTGTTTTAATTTTTCAAATTTGACGTTTGTTGACGTTTGTTGACGTCATTGACAGTTCATCTCATGTGCAAATTCAAAAAGTGGCGGTAATGTAAGGGTGGGTTATCACAACACTATTAAATATTTAGGTTTTTTTTTAGGAAATTTTAATCGTTTCAATGGTTCCTTGTAATACAACTTTTGTATAAATTTCATTAAAATCGAAGCACAAATTGTAAGTGTTGCATTTTTTCCTCAAATTTGTATATATGTCGCAGCCAACTAGCTTAATTAGCCATTAAATTAACAGCCTAGACTTTTTACTAAACTAGCGGTCAGAATGATAGTCAGCCATTCAATCAAAGAGCGAGACAACTGACTTGAATCGATAACGTTTAACTACTTGCCTAGTCCAAACTTAAAATATGAAATACTCTCCACATTTCGAGTTTCTCGTACAGGGAGACATGACCTTCTTGGGGTCGAGCGCGAAGCGCGAGTCATGAATTTCGATGATCCACGGAAAAAACAAATTTTAACAGACGGCAATTTCCGTGGATTAAATTAAATTAAATTCTGTTATGAAATTGTCACTTGTCAAATTCATCTGTCACTAGTGTCACTTAGGCCTCTAATGTCAGATCTTTTATATTTTCTGCACCCTATTGTCTGACTGGCCTAAGCATCCGCCAGTCAGTTTATTAAATGTTTTTATTTTGTTAGTATTAGACGCTACGGCTGACTATCATTTAGGCCGCTAGTTGAACGGCGCCGTTTAGTAAAAAGACTAGACTGTTAATTTAATGATGCAGAATGAATTTTAAGACAGGAATTTCACCTGTGAAATTTTACAGCGAAACTTTTTAAATAAAAGTTGTACACAATAAGAAGTAGTACCTAAATCCATAATTATTTATTGAATACCGGTTTCAAGTTTTAGAATAAAACCGAAAAAAAAATAAAGGAACACTAAATTTGAATATAGCAGTGCCCGTGGAAATGTGATTCATTCCACGATTTTATTAAAATTATCCGAAGAAGACTTCAACAAGCGCAATTGATCGTCCGACATTGAGTCTTCACAAGGACTTTTTCTTCAAAACTCACACTCAATTTAGTACTAACAAACTTCTTACTATTTGGCAAGTAATTAACAGTAACGTGTCACCTAGAAACTTTTCATCAAAATTCTTCATTTTCTTCTGCTTTTACTGCTCTACCAAAAGCTGTTACAAAGAGCCTAAATAAATTTACAACTTTCATATTTAACGTTTCGTTCTAACTAATTAATTTAAAAAATTCCATGTAAAGAAACTTTTCTAAAAAGACCTGTTACAAACGTCAATCTAACACCTCACATTATGTACCAGCACAGGTGCAGCTGCAAATGCTAAATGAGTTCATTAGTTAAAAGTCAATGCAGGTTCACTACTCCCGATTATAAATCCACAAACAAGTAGGATTGTTGTCTAATTTGAGGTAGGCATGTGGGCTTTTTTAATTTATTCTAAATCGATCGGTGGCTATTATTAGTCACTAAGTAGCTGCACTAACCATAAACACAATTTACTTAAGTTTAACCCATAATGTATCAACTCAAGTTCAACGTTTTATGTTTATCCGGCTAAAATATTTCACCAACCATTTTCACACAAGTAGGTTAATTTCTCGTGTGATTTGCATATTTTACAATTCTAATTTTATTTTTGCCAAGTCAGACGTTTTAAAAGCTATTCAATAAGAAAATAGTAAAGGCAAACATTGGGACTATTTTTAAAAGCCGAATGTTAGATCAATAAAATACCACTTAAATCGAGTACAAGGGAGGTTAATGTTTAGACAGTTTAATAAGGCAGGAAGGCTTGAATTGTGTTATTTATTATTGCGCGAATAAAGCAGTCTCTTAACACTCATACAAATTATTCTAAAACAAAGTTATTATCTATAAATTTACTGTTTAGGAAGACTTTTTGATAATCCCCCGTGTGGAAGTGCAAAAGGAATTTTGCCAACAAAAAATAAGCAGAACAAAACTTTGAAAATGCCAAAGTTAAAATATCAAGACAAATATTATGTAGTTCGACATCTAATTTGTTCTAATTTATCTGTATCTCATGTAATAGTTGCTAATTAGTGACAGATTGAATAGTTTAGCGATTGACATTTCTTATATATCACTTACGACTTTAATTGTTGTAATATAATTTAACATCCAGGTCAGAAGAAATACATTTTTTTTATCACATTTAGCTAACACTATTTGTATGTTTGATATAGTGTGGAAATTAAGTAAGGAATAAATTCAGTAACTCCTTTAGTATTTGCGCTAGAAATAAAACTTAAAAAGCATGTGGTAAGGCTCATTACAGTGCATCCGAGGAACGTGTGCTATTTTTTTTCATTAGTTTTTTTTTATAGTTATGACGTCATAATGGCAACCTGTTTTTTATTTTACATTCGCATATAGTTTTTTATTCTGATTTCAACGTTACAAATACGTAGGTTACATAAAAAAAATGAATAAAAAACGGCGCTAGAATTTCGAAAAGTTGTCTATTTTTATCGAAATTTAAGGAAAAAAAAAACGGAAATCCAAACAAACGTTAATCTTGTAGAAAAATTTAAAGCTGAAGGAAAAACGTAAACTCCATCAAATTTAGCAATATAAGTTTTGTAATTAATTCATCAACTTTACTTCCCTAGAGAAAGAGTGTTAATTAACTATAATTTGCATAAATAATTATTACATAGGTCAACACCAATTTTGCGTCTCCATATCTGATTCTTATTCCTTTCACATTACTAATAATTAAAGAAACAATTATTTGGTTCGAAAAGTTTGCTTTTCTAGATATCAGAATTAGATGATTAATTTTGATAAATTTCTCCTATTTTCGCAGTTTTATTGCACCTAAACATAAAAATAAACGTTTGTTATTAAGTTGAATGACTTTTATTTACAAAAAGAAATTTAACACAAACTACTTGAAAGACAATTATTATTGCGCATTAATTCTAGAACATCGCCGATCTTCAGATCTTGTTTTTCGTTCTCGCTTCTCTTTTTAAAATATTATTTCGGTTTTCTACCAACTCTAGTTTCACAATTTGCCATCCAATCCTCCATTTTGGATAGTTTTTTTGTCTACAGGGTGTTATGGAAATGGATACAAATATTTTAGGGGGTCGTAGAATTTTTTGAATTTTTTTTTTATTAAAAGTTGTTAGTTTTCGAGATACACCTTACTAGGAAAACCGTCTATTACCAATTTTATATTGGTGTTCGTAAAAAAAATACAAAAAACTAGTGAAAAAAAGAAACAGATAAGCAATCGACCGTTCTGTCCATTATTTAAGGGTGTAATTAAAGAAATAGAAAATAAATAGAATGCTTATAATGACAATACATAATTACATTAACACAGAAAGTCGTGAATTAGCCACCTGACGTTAAGGAACTCAAACCCTATAGAGCCCTTCGCTTCATCCTACATGTCTCTGAATTTAAATAACAAAACGTACAAAGATTAGCCAAGTAGTTCTGCCGAAAGCGGCCAGATCAGAACTGATTGTTTACCTACGGAAGGGACTTTTTGCGACAAAAACACCAGGTATATATAATCGTGGGGCCATTTTGAAAAATTTGATGTACTCTAGACGTCTGAAGTTTATAAGATTTGTCAACCACTTGTCAACGTGTTCGATGTCAAGTGTCAAAACTTAAAAATAATTAGTTTTACATTTCGTGCGCCTATACAACGTGTTCCAGAAATAAGTACATTAATTTGGAGAGGTGGTAGAACTCATCGAGTACAATAACTTTTTCCTTTGCCAATTTTTCGAAATCACATTTTGAAATTAGAATTTTACAACCCCCAAAAATAACGATACGCTTATGGGTTTCTGACACAATGGTAATGACCGTGAATTCTGTTGTTTTTCTGGGAGGAAGGAAATATTCACACTTTATTATCTTTACTTTTTGGCAACTTTTTTGTCGCTGCGTCTTGGCTAAAACTGATAAGCGTAGCTACCTGTTACTAATTAGTTTAATATCGGACTTTACAACAGGTTGTAGTTAACTGTCCCGTGATTTGTTAATTTTTGTGGTGGACAAAGTTTGTGGTCTGTTCTTGTGTAGTTTTGTTTTTAAAAATTCTAAATTTCACAAACAACGAATACTCCAGTTCCTGGAAGATTTGCCTTTATAAATCCGGACATCCATTTGGTTCCTGAACGACGGACGGTGCCCTTTGTCACTACGCTATGATATTGTACGAAATTGGTTGAATACGAATTTTCCCGTGTTCAACCTGCAGATGAAATGGAGGATTATCTTATCGTAAGTACCTACTTCTGCATTTTGAGTGATAATTTTGTTAATAATTCAGCAATGAAAATTAATAATTTGTAATTTTTATTTTGGTATCATGTTTTATTACATAAGAATCTCTTCAGTTCATTTTCAATATCCCACAAAGAGACAAAAAGTGAAAGTAAATGAATTTTTTGTATGCTTGGTTTATCAGTGGGGATTTATAGAGAAACAATCCTGCAGCGGGTAACGAAAATCATACCAAAACTTTACACAATTTTAACTCGAAAACTAGAGGGTTTAGAGAAAAAAGTATTGTTGCTATTCACTCGATCTATATACTGTTAAAATTAATGTACTTATTTCTGGGACGGTCTGTATAATTATAAACCTTGGTTTCTTGTTTCTCTTTGCATGTTTTTTTAATTTATTTTTTATTCTCCCTGCTGTGTTCACACTGCATTCCTATTTGTTATACTCTCTGTCTCAGGTTTACAAGTTTCTTTTTCAGGCTCTCAGATTCTCAAGGTTTCAGGTTCCACATTTCAAAGATTCACAGTGTCTCGAGTTCTCAGAATTTTGTGTTCTAAACTTGTTAGCATTTCAGAAGTTTTTTTTTCAGGTTCCCTGGTTTTTGTGTTTTTAAGTTTAGAGCTTTCTAAGGCTTCGTCTCCAAGATTTTAAGTTTTCAGTTTCCTAAAGTTCCTACTTTTACCTAATGGTCCTCACTTTTCCCTTTTAACTCGTCACACTTTGTCCTTATTTTCCTCTTTCTTCCTTTCTTCCTGACGTTCTTTTCCTTTATTCCTTTTTTAACTACAGTTTGTCAATTTCTTTCACTCTGTTCCCTCCTTTCGTTTCATCTTTTCTCGCTCAATATTTTCCTCTTTTTCATTCAGAGTCACCTACAGTTACATAGTTTGTTATTTTAGCTGTCCTTGTTATTTTCTTTAATTATCTCCTTTATCATTTGTTAACTTCTTAACTACATCGTCTGATTTCCTCTGTCATTATCTTTTCACTTGTTAAATCCTCTATTACCGACGGATGCAGCAACACGTGGTGAAGATAAAAGTAAAATATAGGGAAAAGAGCAGAGAAAATTAAAGAAAACAACAAAGAGGATAAAGGGGTTGGAGAGAGAAATAAAAAAAATACGAGTGTGCTTTAGACCACACGACTGAAGTAAAACTTCATTTCGCCATTGTGAAAGTGCTATGTAAGTTTATAAATGGAGCTAGAGAATCCTGAATTAATACCGTCTGCAGTATTGGATAATGCATGTTTCAGTTTGTCGTCAGCGAAAAGTCGGCAATCATGTGTAGCGATTAAGATAAGTAGCGCAGTTGCATACAAAACTGACACACGCAAATGGCTGTATAGAATGAATCGAGAATTCACAACCTAAAGACGCGGGTTCGAATCCCGTTAAGGCAAACATTTTTTCCATGAATTAATTATTATTAAAGCTTTCGTTCGCTTCGCCCGATCACACTTTTCGTAACGCTCTCGTCAGGCATTCACCAGCTTACTCCCCAAGTCAAGTGTCTGTAAAGAAGTATTTACTTCAAAAATCCTGGGGAAGGATACAGTCAATATTTTTATTAATATAAGAATAGCAAAGATATCTATGGGACATTAGAGCGCTCATAGAACAAAGAAAGAAGAAACCGGTCGAGTTTAGCTGCATTCCTGGAAGAAAACAAAGACAAAGAAACTAACAGGGGAGGGCGGCACAGGTAGACAAGAAGAGGAAGAAGAGAGGATATTTAAAATAAGTAAAATAAAGCAAGATCACCAGAAGCAGATAAAATTAACAGTGAAATGGAGATAATCAGTTGGAAGAAATAAAAAGAGAACTAAAGTAAGAAATAAAGGAAATACGAAGACAAATTAATGGAGAGATTGAAAGGAAAGATAAGACATTAAATTAGAAAGATAACAGATGGGACAGAAACAGGTTGAGAGCGACAGTGTCAGCTGGAAGGGCAAATGGAGTAAATGGCAAATGGAGGAAAGGAGAACAATATTGTGATAACAGGATGGACCGGAGAAACGAAAAGTAAATATCAGGCCAAAAAGGGGATAGAGGATTTTCTGAGAAATTACCTCACAAAGCAAGAAAGAGAGCTACAGAAGATATTGTTACGATTGTGGTTTGTCTTATTTATTTAAACACTATGTACAATTTATTTACACTTTTTATACTATAATATTTACATTATGTACACCATTTACAATTGACATAAACCGGCTCGCCTCGTATTATTTATTTACACATCGCGCGGCACTCCGGACAGATAAAGGCAACTCTCCGACTCGACCCACTGATCTTCGACTCCGACTGTGATTGATGTAAATCGACTGGACTGGCTGACTGGTTCCCGCTGGAACGTCCTCCAATAAATATACCAGCGCCTAAATCCTCCAAGGCGCCTCCAGATAGTTCCATCATGTACGGAATAGTCCAGACTATCTCGAGCACGCCGCAGCAATGAGTCAAACTCACGTCCGTTACAATATGAAGACGAATATCAAAGAAAGAACGGGAAGACGGGAAAAGATTTCGAGCGGCATACAAGAAATTAACATTAGACGGGGTTCAATGGAAATGGAATAAAACGAGAGATGCACTAGAAGTTTTCCAATAATAAGAAGAATGGGCGATAGAGGAAATTAAGACTACGGCATAGGAAATAGGGAGAAAGAAAGAAAGAAGAAGATTTCTGGGACTATGTGAGCCAATCCGAGATAGTGTATAAAGTGCGGAAGAAAAGAAGCTGATGGAATGCATTGAGAAAAAAAAATGGGAGGTGTTGAATGGAAATAAACAATGGGACCAAGAAAGAGAACGGACCTACATAGGTGGCAGAGATGAATCTGTGACCGACTACGCAAGAGTAAACGAAGAAGCATGGGAAGAAGTGAAAAAATTCAGAGTAGGAGGAAGCATATATTTAGTCAGACCGAAAGAACAGAGGAAGCGCAGAAGAAAGTGATGATCAAAAAATGGGACGAACAAAAAGTAGAAGAGTACAAGGGAAGACTGGAAAAGGCAAGCTTGGAAGAACAAGAAGTAGGAAAGATGGAGAAAGAATAGAAGAAGCAACGACAAAAAGAGAAATGAAAATGAAAGGTAGAGGAGCAAGGAGGAAAAACGCATGGAATGGAATGGGTACGCGAGCAAAAAAATACAGAGAATGAGAGAAAGAAACATCTCGATGAATGTAGAACTGAGCGATAGGGACAAGGATACGGAGGAAATACCGAAATATTTGAAGAGGGAGAGTGTGTAAGAAAGAAAGATGATGGCGAGGTTGAGGTGCGGAAATGAAGAGAGGGAGAATAGGTATTAGTTGAAAGATTCCGAAGAATGTATTATGAGGAGAGAAAGACTATTGAACATGTGTGAAAAAGGTAGAATGAGTGTAGTAAGATGAGAGAAAAAGAAAGAAAGACAAGAGAGCAAATAATGATTGTAGATGGAAAGGAAATAAAATGGATGAAAAAGGTATTGAAGAAGAGAGAGAAGGCAGAAGAAATCAAAATGCGTTGTTTGTAAATTAACACAGAATGCAAATTATGTTATGTAATCACAAGAATCAGAAAGCTCGTAGGGAAAATACAGGATAATACTATTGTACTTGTTAAATCCTATATGACTTTAACTTGTTGTAAATTATATCATTTTTGTATTCGTTCTGTGCAATACATAATCAACAAGATGGTATATAACTATTAGATTTTCAGCTTATGTATTACTTTGACAGCTGTCACACCTAACCTTAAAATGTTAATTCGTGTTTTTTCTCATTTTACGTCAACGAATACAAAAAAATCTTGCTCAATACTCGTGCGCTGTCACTTTTCAGAGGCTCGGGCTCATTTAAAACAGTGAAGAGTGTCTTGACAGCGCATTTGCATCGAAAATAACTATTCTGACACCCCAAAGAGAGAAAGGAAATGGTTGTGGTACGGACACTCCATACTTAAGGCGACTGGCCCGTTTTTGTTTACTTTACTTATTTGTTATCTTTTTAAGAACGAGCTGCGGCACACACGAAACATAATACGGTCAGCTGTCGACACGTCTGCCTGCCGCTGAGGGGCGGGGCCTGTGTTACCTTGAACCACGCCAACATTGCTTGAAACTAGCGAACTTTGGGGACAATTTACAAATTTATTTTTCAATATTTATAAAAACACCTTGCATTTACCGAATCAGTAAAAATCAAGCACCAACACGTTTGTTAAAAAAAAATTTTTTTGGCTTCTCATTTTGACAATAATTTTTTTTTCTGAACAAACAACGTTTTACCGTGATAAAGTTTTTTTTTTACAAATTTTGATGCCCAATACGTTAAGATATCCTAACAATGAAAGCCGTAATTTGGTTCCAAAGTTGAGGCGACTGAGCGTTTCGCCTTAAGACAAAGAAACATTTTGATTGTTTACACTGAGCGATGTACTTTATTGTAGTAAGTGGAAGATCATAAGTTACTTTTTGGAGTCCCGGGCGTAAAGTTCTAGTTTTAACGCATCAAGAGCTGCCGTATATCGGGTCGGTTTCCTCGTAAACCGCATCTTTCGTCCTGAACATTTTCCGGGAAGATGTTTTTTAGAATCTTGCAATTTCACGTTAACAACACGATTTTATTGTTTTTATATTTCCAAACGAATTTAATTCCTCACCAATAAGAGCATGCAATAAACTACTGTGTCACTTAGTTAGATATTGTGATTATTGTTTTTTTTTTTTTTGCTTTTTTAACACATTTTAGTGAGTTTTTTTATTATCCCGGTGTTAAACTAACTGGACTGTTTTCCGCTCAATGAGCCGGGACAGAGCTTAATTTGTGTACATCGTAGATGCAGCACACCTAATGGTGTTACCACCATTGTGTTTCGGTTGAAACAAAGAGGTTTGTAAAGTCTAAAATAACTGCTGTTGTGAAGTGTTATATATCTTTTATATATCTTTACGTTTTTTACAATGTATAAGTACCTATATTTATTTCATTTTATAGACATTTTTAACCGACTTCAAAAAGGAGGAGGTTCTTATGTTCTTATGTTGGGGCATAACTTCTTTGTTTATGAAGCGATTTCAATATTTTTTTTTTGCATTGGGTTCAGTATAGCTCCAAAGTGGTCCTATCTTAATTTCATTCATATTGTTCAAAATAAATAATTCATCTGTCGGTAAATCCAACCTAAACCATGCAATATTAGTAGAATATTAGAAGCTTTTACTTAAAATGTATCAAATTTAATTCTGCTCTGAATAGTTTAATTTAATATAATTATAATCATGTATTAACAAGTCTGAAATTAACTATAAAATGTATAATTTTATGTTTTATTTGACACCGACTTCAAAATTATTAAACAATTAATAATTAGGTAATAAACAATAATTTCTTAATTTCATTAAACGGAACAATAAATAATTACACTAAGCAGAACAACAAATAAGTATAAAATTGAAAAAAAAATATTTTTTACTTTTTAGTTAACTTATATTACTTTTGTGTTTTTTTAAGTTAATTATTGAATTTAGAAGAAAGATAATTTTTGGAATTAAAGGGAAAATGTGCAGATATGTCAGATCTGGTTTGCCGAGAAAACATCAATTTAGCACTTGGGCATAAAATATGTCATCCGTCAAATATCCAAGTCTGTAGTAATTAACTTCACATCTCTGCAGTCTTACGTCAAGAACTCTAAATCAACGACTGTCACTTAGTCATTAATTGCTCGCATAATAAAATGCAACTTTAATTAATTGCTCCTTAGTCAAAGCATTTAACTTGGCGAATTTCTCGCATGCTTGTGTTACAGAAACCGCCAAACGATCGACGCTTCAAATCTCTCCTAACAGTTTCGAAAGTTGTGCGCATTCTGTTCAAATTTTTCTATTATCAGCGCCCGTAAACGACGGCGAGCGCCTTTTAGCGCCAGTATGCGCGACTCCTTCGTCGGTCGTTGACGCGTTTTTGCAGAAGACTTCCGCCACGTGGACCAGTTTTCGAGTTTCACGCAAACTTCGATACGTTCAAATTTACAAGGTGAGTGAAATTTTAGTGAATTATGACCGCGCTCCAAACGAATTAAGCGGAATCCGCTTTTGGTCGTTGTTAATCAAAGCGCTCCAGTTCTGTCAAATTAGGTACTTTCTTTCGGTTTGATAGCCGTTTGGATTGCGGCAACGCCGGGAAAGATTAAGAGTATGTGTGTTTGGTTTTCGTTTGGGATGTTGCGAAGATGATCGATTATTGGTTCGGTCTAAAGAGGTACGCAACATTGTTGTGTCAAACGTGCGAGGAGAAAGTTGTATGTGTGTTTCATGCTAAAAAAGTAAATAAACTGGTGGAAAAGATTTTGGGATATGACGTGCGTAAATTATGTGTGATACATTTTGAAATGCAGGACTTTATGGATGTTATCGTATTTTATGTCAGTAGTAAAATTGGATTCGGAACTGCAAACTGTCTCAAAATTAAATGTCGAAACATTAAAAAAAACTAACTAATCGCTTACAAAATATTTCGCACAGTCAAACAACTGAGAAGGAACAACATTACTGCCAATTTCTCAAAGTAATTTGGATTTTAAATAAGTAGCCCATATAATGTAAAATAGATTAGATAAAAAAATTGTAATAATTATGAGGAAATAAGCACGGTAAACTTTATGTCAAGACTATTGCAATCTATTGCTGTTATCACTCTTTCTACTTACTCCTCTCCAGTTCAACCTAAGTATTGATTACTATTAGAATGGAGTTCACAAACAGATGATGCATTATAATAGAATTATCTGCTAATAAATGAGCACAAAGGTTTACATTTCTACGACAATTAGAAGTTGACGTGACTTCATTTGAACAATTCAGTTGAGAAGGACCAATGAAATTTCGATGCAAAGGTGTTTATCAAGCTACGAATTTATTTTACTCTCCATAAGCTGAATTTAATTTTTTTGGATTTTTATAGAGATCAGAGTCTAGACTTTGTAAAGCAGCCTTTGATATTACGAAGTCAATATTAAGGAGCGACATGAAAAGACGCTCTTTGTGGATTTTTTAAGGTTCAGTAAGAAAAAAAAAACCGAATTTATATAAAACCAAAAGGTAGGTAACTACAGTGAGATTCGTTACTGCATAAATGAATAGTATAGCATAAAATAGATCCATAGCTGTTTTATACAGTTTAGTCTAGTCAAGAAGTTGAAAACCTAAGGAAAATAGTTACGTGGACCCGAAAAATATGAGCGATAGCTCATTCGATTCTGGATTTTATTCTGAGAAAGGCGTTTTTTTTTTTGTTTGTTCCGCAAATAAAAGGGGTTTAGTTTTTTGGCAATAACATTAACACAATAATAGCAAAAATCGGAAAAATGATTACAAAAGAGGAGGGAATTTTCGATGAAAACCTCCCAACTCCCGAAGTTCTATCTCCATTTATATAATTTTAATTTAACGCTGAAAATAGGGCTCCACGTATCCCTAACATAAAATATTTTTTTATAATATTAAATATTAATTTAAAAATTTGAGTAAATTATGGTGTTTTCTTAACACCCGATGGAATGAGATAAGTTAGGCAATTGTTAATTAACAAAATTTTATGGGACCTCCGCTATCATTGAAGACAACAAAAAAAGTTGAAAAAATTGACCTATAAATTATGTATATGTATATGTACTCAAGAAATTCATGTACTAAATTTTTAAAAGTTAATTATTTTGTTTATAATAATTGTTTAAAATTGAAAAAAAAAGCAAAAAAAAAAAATTTACATATTTTATGCTATAGCGCTTCATTCGTCCAATAAAGGTGCTTAAAATGGTGGGTAATTTTTTTTACGTTATTTGTTTATATACTGTTTATAAACAAATTGAATATTTTAATATTAAAAAAAAACATTTTGTTGTCCTTAGGAAATAATGATTTTTGAAAAAAAAGATTCTTAAAAACAATTTTGTTTTTTTGAAAAACAATATATGCATTTCTTAATCACATACAAAGAAACTGTTTTCATTAAAAATTTAATTGTTTATTAACAATGCAATCTGTTGTAAACAAACTCCAAAATTGTTTCCACCATAGTTTATTATTTATACAGAGTGATCATTTAAAAAAAATGATGATGGTGTTATAGTTCAAAAACAGATGAGGTTATCAACAGATTCTTTATGTAAAAAGATGGCAATTTAAAAACAAAAATCGACCTGTTAATTATGTTGCAAATAAAATTCGGAAAGTTTTTTCTTGAATTTATTGCACTACTATGTACAAATCTAACGGTATCTACGACTACAGAATAAAGAATGATTTTCAAGTTAACTAAAAGGCGACGGGTCAACAGCGAGGAGGCTTCCTATGTGAACCGCTGAGTTGGTTGCAGCGTAGTTCTCAGAATCACGGAAACGGGCTGCTGGCCAGGATGATTCTCATGGGAAATGTCGAATACATAACTCCTCCCCTCAAAGAAGGGACGATACGCAGTGTAGCCTGCAGGAATCGGACCTTAGATTACGATGTTCGGCGGGGTATTGGTGCTGGTAGTTGAGGTAGGCGTTGTTTGGAACCATCTCTTTCGAATGTACCTGAGAATCAAAATACATGCAATTGTTTCCGTCAGAATGTAGATCACGATCGTCCAAACACTGGGTTTGATGTAGAGGTGATCTTCAGTATGGATATCGTCTTTGGAGTCTTCTTCAATCTTGAGAGCCTCGTTGATTCCATGAAGTTGGGTCAAATCGATGGCATCCAATTTTAAATTATGTGTCTTGATTGACTTCATGTTCTCAAAATTACTAGTTTCCTAAAGCTTCGGGAACACTGTTTGTCGAAATGTGGGATTTTTATTGAATGAAGATCCACGTCCAGGTATTGACAATTTTGTAGTTGATCGGAAAACTTCAACAGCTGGACCTCGCATGGTGGATTGAAGTCGATTCGAATTGGGACTAAGGCCGTTACAGAGATATTGCTGTTTCTTTATCTCATTATATTCGTTGTCCATGAAGATGTAATCGTGCTCGTTCATAAGGATAAATTTAAAACATGGGAGGATGACATGGAATTTTGTTTGCGATTTGGTTGGGAGAGGGTACAAATGAAAATAATTGTAACGGTTCTCTTCAACTAAAGGAATTTTGATTATAAAAACGATCTGATTTTCCTTTTGATAGCAATGGACCTTTATGTGTCTTTCAAAGGTTAATATTTGTTCTATATTTAAATCAAATGGTAGTTGACGTTTGTTAGAATTTAAATGTTGTTGGATAAAGATCAATTCTTGCAGCAAATCTTGGTTCAATGATTGAATTATGAAAAATATTTAATTTTGAAAAGGTGACTGCTACTTCAACATTTTCCAGAAATGTTGAATTGAGTCATGTAATAATGTTATTTGATCTTTAATTAAAGTTTTGAATTTTTTTTTGTTATTGGAGAGAATACTGACTGCTTTATCATATTTTTCGGCGTCCTCCTGATCCAGATTTCCCGTTATAGTCTTAATAACAGATCCCAATGCGTTGATTAAACTACATTTTACTCTTATATTGTTTGAAGGAATTAGTTGACTAATTTGTGACTAGATTTTGTTTTTATAAATTCTACTAATTTTATTGTTTATAGATGCATTACCCTGAAAGCAAAGGAATTTTTAGTTCCTTTATATCGATTATTTGGGTTTTATCATTAGATTTATTTTTGATTTTGACTTTATTATTTTCTAGCATTTCTACAATTTCAAAGGGTCCTTTAAATTTATTTTCTTTTTTATTTCTCTGTTCATTAACCATGTATACCGTTTCTCCCAATTTAAATTGATATTGATCGGGACCTTGCGTATTCCGAGCGTTAATGACTCTTTCTTTTTTGGTTTGTATTTTTAACTGTACTTGTTCATAAAGGTGTTTCACCTTGTCATTATGGTTGTTGACGTATTCTGTGTAAAAATCAGTTTTAATTAGCTGAGATGGGTCTCGAATATTTGTGTGTCCGAAAGTGAGTTCAATCGGTGAGAAATTGGTACTTGTGTGGATGGAATTGTTGTACGCTATTAAAGCATATTTCATCAATTGCTCGACGGTACCCTGTTTATCAGTTTGTCTCAAAAGTCTTAAATGTTCTATTATACCAGAATGAAATCTCTCAATTAACGAGTTAGGGTCGTGATGATGTGGGGTACCAAAATGTATGTCTATTTGGTGAAGCCTTAATAGTTCTTTAAGGCTAACATTATTAAATTCTGTTCCGCTGTCGAAAAAAATCTTTTCTGGTATACCGTATAGGCTAAAGTAATCTGTTAATCTGTCACAGATATCAATCGCGGTTTTTCCCTTAAGTGAAAAAGCATTTCCCAGTTTGGAAAAAGCATCAATCAATGTCAGAAAATTTTGGTTATCGAATCTAAAAACATCTGCATGGACCACCTGAAATGGTTTTCCTACAGACTCTGTAAGAACAAGAGGAACATACGGCTTTTTCCTAGAGTATTTTGCTGTTTGGCAAATTTGGCAATTGTTGATGTATTTGGATATATCCATTTGCATTGAGGGCCAGTAATAGATTCGTTTTAAATTTGCCAT
Source organism: Diaperis boleti (assembly GCA_963583935.1). Classification (NCBI taxonomy): domain Eukaryota; kingdom Metazoa; phylum Arthropoda; class Insecta; order Coleoptera; family Tenebrionidae; genus Diaperis; species Diaperis boleti. The sequence goes on along the minus strand of OY757242.1, from coordinate 77,201,256 downwards.
AGTTTCTTGGATTCCCCTGTGATAATTTTTTTCCTAGTGTTGAAATCGAATAAGCATTATTCGTTCGTCTAGATCTCGAATTGAATTAACCAACTTGGTGCATTTAATTAATTTCAGTTGTTTCGAATAAAAATATTCCCGATAAACTTTATCAAAGTCTTGATACATACTATCATCATAGAAATAAAGATAAAACTTTTGATTTCCCGTGGTATAGTTTTGTAAGAATTCGAAAATTAATGTTGGGTTGGACTTTGCAATTTGAACAACAAGAATTTTATGATTTTCAAAATTAACTCTCACAACCTCCAATTTATTATGCGGATTAGGTGAAATTAATATTTGATGATGTTTGTTATTAATAATCTCGTCAAGAATTGGGATACACACAGTGTTAGTGTCGTCGTTATTTGTGGCTGAATGTATCGTTGTCAAATTTTTACGGAAAGTTTGTGGTAGAATTTTAATATCTTGTAAATTTTTTATTTTTGGTGTCTTTTGACTCGTGGATAGTTGAATGTCAGTATGAATTGGGGACTCTAGAGAAACAGGTTGTGAAGGCTCGTGCTGTCCAACCTCTGGTGGTGATTCGAATGGTGCTAATTGTCGATTTAATTCCTCCATTGACATTTCCTCCAAATCCGAAATATCGTGTTCTATATCTCCCGGATTGTTGATTACACTTTCCTGTTCTAAAGCATTTAGTTTAATTCGCGAAAATGCATCTGCGTTCGTGTTCTGTTTGCCCTTTTTGTACATAATTTCATAGTCGTACTCCTCGAGTTTAATAATTGGGATGATTGCGGTGGGTGTTACAATTTGGTGTTTTTGAAAATCAATCTTTGAGTTTAGTTTCCACAGCAGGTCAGCTCCGATTAGTCATTTGAATTTAGATGAAAAATTAAACAAATAAAATTTGTGAAATTCAGGTGTATTAAACTCATCAAATAAAGGAATTTCTACAACTTGATTGTGTTCTGATGTTCCGTGAGCTGTTTGAACCTTGAAGTTTTCTTTATAGACATAAGGGGCATAAAATTGGTATGCTAACTCAGGAATTATAAAACTTTTAGTACTTCCCGTGTCTACTAAGAAATATGCATTAAGTTTAGGAATATGGATAAACGGTAGATCATGACCTGTATTATTAATGACAATTACCTCGGGTTTCCTGAGTAAATAGCCTGACAAAAAATCATCGTTTACAAAAGAGTCATATTGGGTGTCACTCGTAGTAGTAACAGCTGATGAGTATTGGGTTTCCCATTGATGATAAGACTCGTCACCTAGTGCAACGTTCTCGACATCACAGTCAGCAAAATTCTCGTCATTCGATTACTATTTTTTGCGAGAGTAATTGCAGAAATTGTGTCCATCTTTTGAGTTTGCACTGTTGTACAGTAATCAAAATTTTCCTCTTCAACGACCTTTGATATTGCATCCTCTAAAGATGTTGGTTTCTGCAAGCGTACCGGTAACTGTATTTGATACGGCAGACCATTAATAAATGCCTTCAAGGCAAAATCTTCATAATGACTAATTTTAATGTTTTTTTCTGTTGCATCTGTAATTGTTAAATTTAATTTTGAGAATAAGAGACTTCGACAGACTTGGATTCTCCTACCAAATTGTAGAGGAGACTCATTTTGAAATCGTTTAATATGGATCAGGTCCTGAATCAAGCAGTCAATATTCCTCTGATCGCTAAACGTTAAAGTTAGTGTTTTTTTTACTTCATTCCAACTTTGTAATTCAGTCCTTGAACTTATGATATCTGCCGCACGACCTCTCAATTTTGACAAAATAGTATCGTAAATACAGACATTAATACTATCTTGGGGATTTTCAACATTTTGGAAAGTTCGAATAAAATTTTCGGAAGCTATAATGAATCGATTAAGATGCCTCATATTACCGTCGAAAGGGGGAATATTGTCGGCTTGGTAGCGCATTAGAGCAACATCGACAGATGATTTATTCGATGTCATTTTTAATCTATTTACTTTTAATTCTATTTCTTCAACTATATTTACCAAATCACTCAGATCGTTCATAAAATAATTATAATATATATTTTTATATAAGTATATTTTTGTTTTATTTGACTATATAGCTTAAATCTACTGAAATTTGTTAACTTGTTACAATTATTCACTTATCAAAAAGGAAAAATGAAAAAAGGAGAGCACTACACGATTGTGGCGAATAAAACGGTTTCTTTCTTCATTGGTTACAAGTAGTCCAATAAATTCTTGCCCCTAGGAACCAGCGATTTTTGTCCAGAATCCACAGGCCTCTTAAAGTTGTCCGATGTTAGGAACACACTTGAGAGTCTTTCGCGAATCACCGAGCGAAACGTATTAATGCTGAATTAATTGTCAAAACAAAATTGTCCGAGCCCGATGCACGACAATTTCAGCAACTACCGACTGCGCCAATTATGTTTCAAATAAAATTCGGAAAGTTTTTTCTTGAATTTATTGCACTACTATGTACAAATCTAACGGTATCTACGACCGCTGAGTTGGTTGCAGCGTAGTTCTCAGAATCACGGAAACGGGCTGCTGGCCAGGATGATTCTTATGGGAAATGTCGAATACATAACTTGTTTGAGCGTTTTTCGCAAGAAGAGTACATAACTAAATTATGAATTTTGTGCGGAATTTGTATGCATTTGTTAAAAAAAAACGACTTTTTACAATGCTCATATCTCATAAACAAATAAAGTTACGACAAATATGATTCAAGACAATTTTGTAGTCGTATTATAAAACTATTAAAAAAAAACTGTAAATAAATATTGAAATTTGTTTAAATAATTTCAGCAAATCGTGCATTCTCGCGGTATTAAAGTCAAATCTTACATTAATAATAAATAGAGATACATTGGGAATGAAGTGTTAATAATGATCCAACCATATTATGTGTACAATAATTTTTATAGTTCGACACTGTCAGAATTTTCAAGTTTTCGCTTGTGTAAACACTTTCTGTCATGCAATAATAAAATGTCAGATAAACGTCACACTATTCTTATAAATTTTAAGCAATTTAAAGACTTGCCAAGGTGGTGTCGAACTATAAAACGTTGTATTACACTCGTTCCTGTGTAAATTAGGGGCTTTCCGGCACTCGGGGCTTAAAACAGCACTCGTTACACTCGTGCTTTTTTAAAACCCTAGTGCCGGAAAGCACCCAATTTACACAGGAACTCGTATAATAATATACTATTATTGATTTATTATCCTTTCGGAGAATAATAACTTTAGGGACATGTAATTTTAATAATTTTAAAAATTATTTCCACACTTTGTATTATGTGGTGGGTTTTGGACTTTTTAGAAGTTTAAGAAAAAGCATATTACAAATTTTTATAAGAAATTGCGAAAAATAAATATTAAGAAATGCAAATAATAATTTTTAGAAAAACAAGAGATTTCTTAACTAATTATTTAAACATAAATATAAAAAAACGATTATAAACAATAAAAAATTGTTTATTTCATACTTGTATCTAAAGTGACATTTTTCGGATTATTTTTGAGACCAAAAATGGAACATTAACGTCCTAGTACTTTAAAGAAAAATTTTAAAGTCCTAGTACTTTAAAATTATACGTCAATCATTTCTTACATTGTTCCCGAGATTTTTGTGGCATCAAATTGTTCTTTACGTGATCTGCTTCATCTACAATGTCTTGAGGCACCTCAATTTTCTCCATTTTAAACGGAATAAACGTATAAAATATCCAAAACCATTCACCGTGACCCAGTTTTTTCGTTGTCATTTTTGACAAACGCTTGTTACTATGGGAATGTTAGTTCCCGCATATTTAATTATTACGAATGACTTGTGCGAGATAAACACACATTTCTTTTTATTTTGACTTAGTTCATTAAACTTGCAGTATGAAATAAAACGTTGTATTTACCTCGAACGAAGAAGTGTTTTTAAAGGTACTCACAAGTAATTCCGGCCTCGGCTAGGCGCCTCGGCCGTAAACAACTTGCTCGTACTTTAAACTTCACTTCTCGTTCTAGATAAATAATATACTATTATTTCATACTTGTATGTAAAGTTACATTTTTCGGATTATTTTTGATACCAAAAGTGGAACATTAACGTCCTAGTACTTTAAAGAAAAATTTTAAAGTCCTAGTACTTTAAAATTATACGTCAATCATTTCTTACATTGTTCCCGAAATTTTTGTGGCATCAAATTGTTCTTCACGTGATCTGCTTCATCTACAATGTCTTGAGGCACCTCAATTTTCTCCATTTTAAACGGAATAATCGAATAAAACATCCAAAATCATTCATCGCGACCCAGTTTTTTCGTTGTCATTTTTGACAAACGTTTGTTACTATAGGAATGTTAGTCCCCGCATATTTAATTATTACGAATAATTTGTGCGAAATAAACACATAACATTTCTTTTTATTTTGAGTTAGGTCATTAAACTTGCAGTCTGAAATAAAACGTTGTATTTACCTCGAACGAAGAAGTGTTTTTAAAGGTACTCACAAGTAATTCCGTAAACAACTTGCTGGTACTTTAAACTTCACTTCTCGTTCTAGATAAATAATATACTATTTTAAGTTTTTTTTTTCAAAAATTATTATTTCTTCGGGACAACAAAATGGGATTTTTTCTAAATATTAGACTAGTCAACTTGTTAATAAACAGTCTATAAAGAAATAACGTAAAAAAAAATACCCACCATTAAGGACACACTATAATTTATTCAGATTTTGAAATTAATATTTGATATTATAAAAAAATATTTTATGTGACGTATACTCTCTTCAGAGGCGACGAGCGCATCCCGTTATACGCGTAGCCATATTTTCAGCGTTAAATTAAAATTATTAATAATGGAGATAGAACTCCGAGAGTTGGGGGTTCTTCATCGGAGATTTCCTCCTCTTCTTGAATCTTATTTCCGATTTTCGCTATCAATTATAGTTTTTGTGTTATTGCCAGAAAACTAAACCTCTTATTTCTTTTTTAGTTTTTTGTTAATAAGAATAATAAAATAATAAAATAAAAAAATAAAATCCCGAATCGAATGAGCTATCCCTTATATTTTTTGGATCCTTGTAACTATTTTTCACAGGTTTTCAACTTCTTGAGTAGACTAAGTTCGAATCTACGAAAGAAATACTTGGGCCCACAGTGTTCTTAATATTGCTTTACTAACTAATCAGGCGAGCTTTAATAATCCTTTTACTATCCCCTAAATACTGATAGATAGTTTTACATTTTTATAAAAATTTTACTTGTACCGGCGCATCCACCAATTTTCAAATTTCAAATTTACATTCATGACGAGTTTTGTTCCCCGAAATTTAATCAAAACCATTTAATTTGCACGTTTTTACCAAAACAGGGCTTTTCTATCAAATGTGCTTTTTTAAATATTGCTGACTTTATTACATAACAGTGTTAACAGGATATTACACAGTAATGATAATAAAGGAATATTTCCAACGATAGTCGTATGTCTGGTGCTTGATGTAGAGCCCATTTCTTGAGATTTGTTACATAATTTTATAAATTCATAACTAATTTACATATAGCATCGAGTTCTTCACGCAACACCTTCAGCAACAATATTTAGCACACGATTGGTATATTTATTTATAAAAATGTGTTTTGTGAATATTTCTCGCTTTGGTGTATCACCACATAATCAATGTAATAAAATCTCGCTGTATTTACACCGATACCATAATTACATTTTTACATCACTCTATTTCCAAAGACTAATTAAATTTTAATGTCGCAATTCTTTATACCACTTCCAAGAGATGATTGATTAAATTTACTTGGGAAATCCGGCGTTTTGAAAAGACGAATCCGGATTAACGACAAGTAATCCAACAAGCGAAAAGTACCAGAGAGGCCTAATTGAGCTCTTAGCCGAATTTAAGGCAGGTTGATTTTTGTCTTCTAAAAAAAGAAATCCTATTTTGTCATCGGAGAAAAGTTCGAGAGCTAGAAATAAATGCGTGTCCGCTTGTTTATGGATAAATGTAACCGTAATGTGGATTTATTCAGAATGCTCTTTCATCTTCGGTTCTGTTTTTACACAGATTTCTCTTTGGGTTTTAGTGACTTAGTCATATGGGTTATATAAAACAAAAACATCGAAGTGGTCCTTTGTTGACTGTGTTTTAAATTCTTGCTTTCAGATAAATTATTAAATCTAAAAAAATCTAGAACAAAACACGAAAGAGCTGTTAACATCACAGATTAGAAAAGTGGACTAAACACCATTCAATTCATTAACTATTAAAATAATTATCTTTTAATTCGCGTGTTCTCACTTTTATAGAGGAAAGTGGTATACGGTGGCCATAGGGGTATTGTGACCGATTTATATTTCGCCACTTGGCTAATTTCACCGGAAGTTAAAATTTGTTGTTTTTAGTATTGTAATACGAAGTCCTAGTAATTTGTTGCAATTAATAAAGTGCTATAAATAAATGCTGGCAACATCACGATTTCATTGCTCGAATCGAATTTCCGTGGACCAGATGCAGGTGTAAATGTTGAACTTACGTAATAAGTGAAAATGACTAGACAATGGTAGGTACATTCACGGCATTTCAAATAAGTTCAGACCACACCTTGACACATCCGAGTTCTTAGTGAGGACCGCAATGACTGCTAATGAAATTTTCGAAAAATATATTTTTTATTTTTCCCGTTTGAGCATAAATGTAGACACAGTTCGATACTGTTACGCAATTAAAACTTCTTCAGTCTGATGTCTTCAATCGTGCATACCTACGTTATGAAATTGCAATTGTTATTTAATGGTGAGAAATAAAGTCGTTTTGTAATTTTATGCGTTCACAGCTTTTAGTATTTTTAATGGCATTTATTTTAAGCATTTAAATATTTTCTTCAGCTCCATCCAGATTTTATAGGCGCTCTTAATGGCTTTGTGCCTAATGCTTTTTCTTTGTATAGTGTTGATTAAAAGATATTATTTTTATAGCATATAAAACGCCTGTGTGCGTTATTAAAAACGATGATGATAATTGTTGTCAATTAAATTAACAAATCTTTTTACTGCTACTACAGTCGCATTTTAACTTTCTTATTTTAAATAGCACGGTGTATATTTTACAGACTGGTTTCATCATGTGCAAAAAAAAAATTGAATCTGCTTCAATGTCAAGTAAATTATCTAAATAAACTAAGAGTAGGCATCCAATTAAGATAATTAGTCTAGTACCTACCCCTCAGCATGTATAAAGGATAAATACCAGATATAAATTTAAAAAATATATAACGGAAGCTTTCAGCAAAAATATAAAAATGATTACAAGTGATTTTAATGCTCGTATGGAAACATAAACTCTCTACCTACTCATTCGTTCTGTACTCAATCCCTCCGCGAAGCTTTCCTCTTCCTCAGTTTTTTTACTTGCCTCTCCACCTCTTCAAAACGTGATTTCGTCTCCTTCTGGTACTGGTTTGGTATTCCAATCACTCATTCATCGTTATCTTCTCACTCACCGTTTTTTTTCTCTCTCCATTGATATAGTTTCACACCTCCTTCTCTGTTCTTTTAGCTTTTATCTCTCCCCCCTTTTCTGCTTCCTCTTGTCTCTAGATATTTCTCTATTTCTCTTTTGTCACTGCTTCTTCTAATATTTCTTTCAATTCTATCTCCATCTTCCCTACTTGCATTGTCTAATCTTCGCTCATACTCTTTCACTCCTTGTTCGTCCCATATTTTTGTCAACTTCTTCTGTTCTTCTCGTCTGTTGTCTTAGTTCCCTCCTCCTATATTTTTTCCTATAAGTAGATGGTCTGACTCTATCCTTTCGCCTACTCTGAATTCTTCTACTTCTTCATGCTTCTTGGTTTACTATTCCTTATTCTATCCCTTATTCTATCACCGTTTCTCCTCTGCCGCCTATGTAGGTCCATTCTTCTTCTTCTTCCCCTTGTTTAGTTCCATTCAACACCTCTCACCCCTTTTTCTCTATGCATCAATTTCTTCCCCTTTGCATTTTATACCTTTTTGATTTTCTCTTCCCATCCCCCTCTCTCTTCTTCTCATCCCTGGCTCCTCGTTTTTCGATTCTCCCGTTGAAATCTCCCCCGGTAGTATACAGAGCTCCTGGGATTGGTCAATTTGAAGATCACCAGTTGCTTTTTCACCTTTAACGTGAATTAAAAATAAATTGCAATCGATATAAGAAGGTGGAAAATAAAAGCAATAGAGAAATATAAACATCAAGCTACAAAAGGTAAAACACTGTCCCCATTATCCAATAAATTGAGGTTAGAATAGCTGATAACGAAAAGCGCTGTCAGGTGGAAGCGCTGCGTTGCCGGCGTGTGCAGGAAAAGAATACCATGTCGAATGAAAATCAGGAGAGGTGGATGAAGAAAGAGCTTCTAATTGAGATGAAAGATATAGCAACAGTTTAAAAGAAAATGAATGAGCGGAAAAAACAACAATACAGAAAGAGCTATAGCGAACAAAAAATATTAGCTGCCGCAAATGGAGGCAAGGACAAAATAAAAGGAACATGATAGTAACAGGTCAGAGAAGAACCGAATGGAAAATGTCGTTAAACGGCAGAAAGTAACGCAGATATAACGCACAAGACATCTAGAAAGTATAGACGCTGCCTAACATCACACTGCCGGATTACAGGAATAACCTAAAGATACAGAAAGAAATGCATAAAGTAGGTAATAAAGGATAATGGGAAAGATAAGTGAAGAAACTTATTCCTCTGTTCATATTATTCTTCCACCATGAAACTAAATTGGAATTAATAATAATCAGATATAATCAGAAAAAAATATATCTACACAGTAACCAAGTCGTTAAACAGATGCATAATTGGCGGCGATTCCAATAATAAAGTATATTATGGGTGATTCTGTTCTGTTACTTTGTTAGTGTAAAAATAAAAGTTCTGTGACGTCCTAGAAAAATCGCGGCATGATGATTTCATCGTAGACTCGAGGAGGATCCCGACCGCAATTCTAGGCGAATCTAGAAAGCCGCTTCGCTCTTTAAATACGATGCGAGAGAGGCCGTCCGACTAGTCTAGTAAGTCGTATAATCGAAGATCAGTGGGTCGAGTCCGACAGTTGCTTTTATCTATCCGGAGTGCCGCGTGATGTGTAAATAATTAATAGAGGCGTGCCGGTGAAGTAGTAAATTGTAAATAATGTAAAATAGTGTAATATTAGAAGTATAAATAATTTGTACATACTGTTCAAATAAATAAATGGAACCCAGAAACGCTATAGTTCGAAAGGATGTTGTTACAACTTTAAAATATTGAAGATGGAAGTAGTTCCGAAATAAGTTCCTAGTGTAATTTGCGTTTACTAAAGTTTGTGGAGTTTGACTAGAATATATTTAAATTTACTCCACTTTGATTCATCGACATTCTTCCCGTTTTTAAAATATCGAGACAGAATCAAATTTAAAATTTTTCTCGCCACGGTACTGACTCATTTAAACTACATGGTACTGAAAGCCAGAGGAGTGACATTTTAATTAGCGACTGTAATTGATAATATCCAATTACAATATTATATATAGGTTAGTAATAAGTATAAAAATCTATTACTTATGATAAAAAATCAACAATTAATTAAGTTTACCAAAACCACGGTACTGACAAGTAAACTTATGACATACCTTTTTGAAAATTGACTTAAAATGACACAAACTTGTTGCACTATTCCATCACCGTTAGGTTTGTAAACATAACTCAAATGACGTACTTTCAATACGGCTAACGAGCTGCTTCAATAATGCCGAGGTATATGGCGCTGGCGTCACACAAATTCAAATTCAAAAATTCGCTTAAATCCAAAGACAAGAGTTATTAAGTCAGAATTCAATGTGGAATCAATATATTGAAAAAGCATTTGACTTGGTTTGAATCATTTCGAAAAAGAAAATAATGAATTTAAAGGTAAATTAGAGAAATGGACATAACACGGTACTGACATTTAAGTAAGTGATACTGTAAGTTTTGTCTGGACTGGAAGTTATATTTCACATAGAGAATTTTTATGAATACAATGTTATGGTATGACCAGTCAGAGTAAACAGTACAGGACATTAATAATCACTGTTAGAATAGAATCACCCATTATATACTTGCCTAAACTGAATACACAGTTAAACATCCTGACTTCATGTTGAGTTGGTCTTAAACGTTGGTTGCTATGGAGACGTCTTCTCTAAAGATGAGGCAGTAAGGACCAAGTTAATGTCACATTTCACATGAAATTGAGCCTTACTGCCTGGGCTTCAGTTAAGACGTTTCCATAGCAACCGGCACTTGCGACCACTCGCAAATCAACATGAAATCGGGCTGACAGTAAACTGGACAAAGCTTAAGGAAATGCAAAATAAAAACTTACAACACGAAATCGATTATTGACACTTCAGTGTTGTACTGAACGTAATAATAAGAGGAGCTGAAGAACAGAGTAATATTTTAAAAGTGCTTTTAGAAACTCGGAAAGATAATAATCAAAGATATCAGATTAAAAACTCAACAGCAAGAACAAAGAATTGAAGGTGCGGAGGTGGGAAAAAATAATTATTTTGGAATGGAAATAATAAACAAAGGTGTTTGAAAACAACAACAAAAACTAACAAAGTTAATTATATTTGTAGTAAGTTGATTCCTAGATTACTGACCGACACGAAAACACGTGGAGATAAGTGACGAGGAGAGAATTTAAGAAAGTACAGTAAATAAAACGTAGAATAGTGAAGAAGGGAAAAGAAGCAAGCATAGAAGAAAGATAGGAAGGAAGGAAGGAAAAAAGGGGTTGAGGAGTGGAAAAGTATACGGAGAAAGAAACGGCAACGATAATAACCAATAACCCCGGCAACCAAGAATACACTGCACAGTGTAGAGGGTTACGACCAGGAATGAGAGAAGGCAAAAAAAATGGAGAAATTCAAGAAGAAGATAAGGAGGAAACTAAAATAGAAAGATCTAGAAAAAAAACCAGAAGCATCCCAAAGAAGTAAGAAAACGGTAAGATTACCAGAGCAAAAAAAGAGCGTGAAGAAAGCATACAAAAATGCGCTACAACATTGTGTTACATTACCGCCACTTTTTGAACTTAAACATGAAATGAAATTTCAATAACGTCAACAAACGTCCAAATTTGAAACAAACCGCGAACTTTAAAATGTTGGCCAGTGATCGTCAGACAATGAATATGAAATAAAAACCCTACGTTGTGTTATTTTTTTGACAAGACAAAGCAGTGGCGGGAAATTCAAACTTACCCAAAGAAAAAAACAAACCAAATAATTGGGGGAGCTAATATTCTTTATTTTACGAGTGAAATTCCTGTCTTAAAATTCATTCTGCACTATTAAATAAACAGCCTAGCTTTTTTTCTAAACGGCCCAGTTCAACTAGCGGCCTATACCGTCCGGCCGTAGCGTCTAATACAACATTTAATCAACTGGCTGATGCTTAGGCCATTCATACAATAGGGTGCAGTATGGGGTGACCATGTGACAAAAAAAATCATATCTTGCTCTTTGCGCTCGACCCCAAGAAGGTCATATTTCCTGATATTTCTCGTAAGAGAAACTCGAAATGTGGACAGTATTTCATATTTTAAGTTTGGGCTAGGCAATTAGTTAAAAGTTATCGATCCAAGTCATTTGTCTAGCTGTTTTATTGAATGGCTGACTATCATTCAGGCCGCTAGTTGAACGGTGCCGTTTAGTGAAAAAGCTAGGCTATTAATTTAATGGCTAATTTAGCTAGTTGGCTGCGAAATATATACAGATTTGAATGCAACACAAATCTGTGCTTCGATTTTAATGAAATTTATACAGAAGTTGTATTACAAGGAACCATTGAAACTATTAAAATTTCATAAAAAAGCAAAAACAAAACATTTAATAATATTGTGATAACCCACCCTTACATTACCGCTACTTTTTGATGAAGAAAGAAATGAAATGTCAATGACGTCAACAAACGTCAAATTCGAAAATTTGAAACAAACTTTAAAAGGTTGGCCAGTGATCGTCAGACAATTAAAGAAAAAGCGGAACTCAACGTTGTCTTATTTTTTTGACAAGACAAAGCAGTGGCGGGAAATTCAAACTTACCCAAACAAAAAAACAAACCCTAGGTTCTTTAGATACATGGCGAGAGCTAATCAGGAGTGGAGCGTAAATGGATAACACACAAGTTATGGTTTTAAATGTTTATTAGTTTGCACGACGTGGAGTGTCTGAGTTTGGTGAATGCGTTCTGTGGTTAATAACTCCTAGTGACTTCGTGTTAAGTTGGTAACAATGAAATTGTGCAATTTTTAACAATAATTCGAGTAATAAAGTACAACAGGTTAACAATTTAGTTTTTCAGAAAAATAGCAAACAATAATACAATTTGAGCTTTTGAAATTTACAGCAATTTACAACAAACAGTTACAGTGAATTTTCTATGTTAAAAACGTGCATATTCACACCTGAGAGTGAAAGCAAAAATATTGAAACACTTGGAATTATTTAAGTTGGGGTACATCTGAGTCGAAGATTGATGGACAATATGCAGATCAGATGGAAAGACTAAAGCAAAGTTAACAAGACAAATGTCTTTAAGTGAGGCAAGATTGTAGAGAGTTCACTACCATGGGTAAAGCTTACACATCCAAAAGGACCAGGAGAAATGAGTTTGTTACGGAACTGTCCAAACCAAGTCCAAGTTAGCAGAACCTATCTCGGGGACTCAGTAGAGATGCAAACAGTTTATTAGTAGCCCGAAAACAATACTGCAAACTTCAAACTAGTTTGGCTCAACTCAACTCGGAACGACTTTGTTCCCACCTGTCGGGTACACGTTAGCCAAAGTAGGACCACATAACTCCCCAATCAGCAGCCTGCAACGCAAACCACGTAATAAATGCTATTTGGTCTATCTGTTGATTCGATACATATATGGACAAACACAATAAAATATACAGTAACGCAACGTTTTTCTTTGGAAACCATTTCGAAACGAGCGCGACGCAACGATATCTAGCGGGCGCAAACCCAACGAGGCGCAAGGAAACTACAACATGCACAAAGCAAAACTCAAGATACCCGGTGCCTAAACTAGCTAGAATTTGTAACATGCAAACATGGAAACCGCAAGGGGGCGCAACATAGCATAAAAAAAAAACAATGAAGAACTACAACATTGAACATGGCGCTTTGCCGCTTTTTGCCCTTGTGTTGTATTTAGTTCTTGATGTTGGTTGAAGTGAACAGTGCCAAATTAGCTTTTTTAAATGACCGCAAGCTGCTGTCGTCCTCATACAGAAAAACAAGTACTTATCGATTTATCCAGGTTTGAATAGCAATAGTTTATATTATTTAAACAAAAGCTGTGATTAAACAAGACGTGACAAACAAAGGGTTGACCAATAGCTTTCCACAATGGCCGCTGTTTTATTAGTGACGCTGACAAAGGATGGCTAGTATGCACGTGGAAAACACGCCGGTCAATCCCATTATGGTGAGTAGGACAAAAAAAAAATAGATAGAATAAAAAGGTTACCTGTAAATACTTCGGGCGGCACGACACACGCTGTTTTTAATCTAAATACAACCGATCCTTCTGGTAACGTGAATTTTCGACAATCCAATTTAAAGATAGGACACACTCAACTTAAAAAAAAAAACAGGAAAACTCGTAGTGGAATAAGATCAGATAAAAAAAAATTAAGCGTTAGTTACAAAGAGACGAGCTGTTGCTTCTAACGTTAAAGTCCGAATGCCCATGTAGTGGCCGTCGGTCTTCTTTCCTCTCTCTAGCCCGGAACCAGAGCCATCTCTGTGTAGCGCTTCAAATAGCTACAGATTACTGCCAACTTCAGTCAAAGTTCTCCTGTGCATTACGGGTCTACTTTGCGCGTTTCTCAACATATTGAAAGAGATGAAGGAGAACTAAAAGATACAAAAACAAGAATAAAAGACCTCGAAAGAAGAATGAAAGAACCGCAATGTCAACAAAGAAAATAGAAGTAGAACTAGGAAAAAGAATAGAAAAAAACTGATGGTGGGACAAAGAATGCAATAGTAATTTACGTATAGAGGGCCGAAAGTAAGAGTTTACGCCAGAGGACGATTTTGAGGAGTCGTCCGAGGGCGTAAACGGTTTTTCGGCCAGAGGTTCGTACAACGTTTTACGGACAATTAATTAATAGTGATAATTATCATAAATAAATGTTCATTTCTTTTGTGATAATTTTGCGGTTTTTTTACGGGCTTTTTCTTTACGGGATTTTTACTTTACGGGCTTTTTCTTTACGGGCCTTTTCTTTACGGGCTTTTTACTTTACGGGCTTTTACTTTACGGGCGTTTACTTTACGGGCGTAATGTTCCATTTTCAATCATGGTAACTAAGATGTAAACCAATATAAAAGATGCAGTTGTGCGTAAAGAAATTAAACTAGCCAGAATACTAACGAGGAAATGTAGAAAGGGGAAAGGATCGAGAAAAGAAGACCGCGCTCAACGAAAACAGTACAAAGATAATTATGAGAAGAAGAAGAAGAAAAGAAGAGAGAAGAAGAAAAAGTGAAAAGAAGGGCAGATCAGAAGATAACGATCAAAGAAATTATTAAGGGGATAATAATGAGGAAAGGAAAAGCGACGAGAGAAGACGAACTACGAAAAGCGAAGCGTCAACTTATGCAACTCAAGAAATAATAAAGTTAATGGTGAACGACGTTTGGCAAGACGAGGAATCCCCCAAGTCAATGAAGGATGAGTCTGGTGTGTCCGATACACAAAAAAGGGAAAAGAGAAAATTTGGAGAACTAGCGAGGAGTAAGGAAGAGAAATTGAAGGAAGAACTACTGGAGAAAAAACTGGACAAGCGAGTTGGACAAGACCGGCAAAGAGTGTCATGGTGTACTTGGCAGAAATATGGGGATGGCATAAGCTAAGTACTGGAGATGGATACTAGGATATATCGTGCTGGAACAATAAAGAGAGATAAGATAAGAGTGGCAGCATGAAAAAGAGCAGTAAGATTTGAAGAGAGACTAAAAGATCTTACAAGAGTGTTGGAAAGAGATTCTTACGTACCAAAATTGATTTTTGGCACGTCCTCAAATCTAACTCGATGGAAATGGGGTGGGTGGATTGTTTTGTTTTTTTCAAATTTTAATGAGCGCTACAAGCTTTTCCATCAGAAGGTGATGGTTACGAATGATTAAAAATGTAGTTGAAAAACTGGAACACTTTAATAAATAATAACTTAATTTAAAACATATTTCTAAGTTGACAATTAAGCAGCCTTGTCGATTGGAAAATTCATCCTCCGAATTCCGTATATCCACACAACATATATTTGACTACTCATAAAACTAATTAAGTAACCCGAGTTCGAACACGTACATCCGATTGTAGTTATAACGACATAGAATTGATTCAGATAATTTAATTACTGATGAACGGCAAGATAACAATACGATTACTTTTATGTTACACGAGGGGCAAACAATGTAACGAATTAGACGACACAAGATGGCTTATCTGGTCTTGAGAACGTTGGTTGGTGCTATGTGGTGTCTTCCAGGGTGAGATGACAGGGTTATTCTCAAATGTCCTCGAAGGAACGTAAATGATTCCTAACAAACATCACACCCTACGGGGTAGTCCCAATCCAGATTCGCTTTGTTGGTGACAATTTTAGTGTCCACCCCGAGCCAGGACCCTAAGATGAAGAGAATTCCCATAAGCAACCCCATCAACAATTAAGAGGCCCTTATTTCTAATGGGAGACGTTAAGTTCTCAGACGAGACAAAACGTGGTCGAAATCGGTGGTTATTTTAATCCGCGAAGGAAAGTGACTTCGCTAATTTTCGCACAAATCTTCGACGAAACGAAGCCCTTATTTTCCGTAAACGGATGGCTGGAGCCCTTTCGGATAAATTTAGAAATATGTGCCACGAAGTTTACTTGACCACACGAACCAGAAAGGTCGACCGGAAACCACTTTTTTGAAAAATTCCCATCACGCCGAAACATTACAGCGTAAGGCTGGTATTTTAGGCCGACTTTCACAGTGTGAATTGTTTTTTCTTATATTGCCAAGTGCTTACCTATTTTTAGCATAAATTTATTCCAAATGTAAAGAGACAATTGGAACACTTAATTTTTGTAACTTACACTTGCCATTCTTAGTTCATGTTGTAATTTTTGTTGAAACTACCAGACCAATAATTGTTGAAAATAAAACAAGGAAACCTTTGAGAGAACAATAGTTTTATTACAGCGGAATTTACAATTTTGTCTGCAAAGTCAGTGACGGCTCGTGGTTCATTTTACAGGAGGGTCATTTTAACTGTATGTTTATAAAGATACGTGAAAAAATAAAATAATGTGTTTTAATGTAATTTAACAGTATTATTTTACTTAAAACATATCGATTTTTTGTTACCTTTTACACCATAGCGAATCATTTTCAATTGAAAAAATCAAGCACACGGAACAATAAAAGGCATTTGTGACTTCACATCCACAAATCCAATACGACAAATCATACATGCCCTTACGACAATTACGTGAAGTTCTTTATTTTTGTCCTTGCTTGTCTCTCTAATTTACATTTGTGGGAGTGGACGACCATTTGTTTTAAGCTCCAACCGTTTCTCAAAACTTAAATTATGATTACTATTATGTTGGTGTTTCTTTATTGTTTGAATTACCGACATGATGAAATTTGAAACACTAGTAGCTAGTCAGCTGACTGCAGTGAACTAAAGAGGAACACCATCCTACCAGTAACAATCTGTTAGTCGGACGTACGACTTTCTATCTTTATCTCAAGCATACATTACGTCGCTTACATGATTCGATTCTAGTATGAGACACTCTTGGGCTGTTGACCGTAAGAGCGGAGATGGGGCGTCTTGTTTCCTTGTTTAGTACAATATAGAAATGCAGTAGCTTTGTTTTTGTCGCACACTTTTCCTATTTTTAGGATAAATTTATTCCAAATGTAAAGAGACAATTGGAAAACTTATTTTTTGTAACTTACTTATCTAACACTCACCATTCTTAGTTCATTTTGTAATTTTTGTTAATATTACGAAACCAATAATTGTTGAAAATAAAACAAGGAAACTTTTGGGAGAACAATAGTTTTATTACAGCGGAATTCACAATTTTCTCTGCAAAGTCAGTGCCGGCTCGTGGTTCATTTTACAGGAGGGTCATTACGAATTTTAGCTGTATGTTTATATACATACGTAAAAAAATAATGTGTTTAAAAAATAAAACTTTCACAGTATTATTTTACTTAAAACATATAGATTTTTTGTTACCTTTTCGTTGAAATCTGTTATGGATTTTCTATACGTATAATTCATGGAACTCTTCATGTGCTCTGCCGATAATGATTGTTTTTAATGTTTTCTTTTAAATGTTTCAAGTCTGAAACCGTTCTTACACCACAGCGAATTATTTTTATTTGAAAAACTCAAACACACGGAACAATTAAAGGGATTTATCACTTCACATCCACAAATCCAATACGGCAAATCATACATGCCCTTACGAGAATTACGGTGAACTTCTTTATTTTTGTTCTTGCTTGTCTTTCTAATTTGCATTTCTGGGAGTGGACGACCATTTGTGAACTAAAGACTGCAGTGAACTAAAGAGGAACACCATTCTACATCGTACCTCCTACCAGTAACAATCTGTTAGTCGGACATCCGACTTTCTATCTTTATCTCAAGCATGCATTACGTCGCTTACATGATTCGATTCTACTATGAGACACTCTTGGGCTGCTGACCGTAAGAGCGTCTTGTTTCCTTGTTTAGTACAATATAGAAATGCAATAGCTTTGTTTTTGTCGCACTCGTTACAATTGGCTACAAGCATTCGCTTAACCACAGAGCTAAACTCAATAGATAACTTATACGAAAATTCAAACATCATAATTTAATTGCAATAGTTATATTATTATATTCCACAAAACAGTCCTGATACTGCCTATTTCACTTTTTTCTTTTGGGAGGTCATTGACCAAATGATTTCATGAACGAGCCGCCACTGTGCAAAGTTGGTATCGTACCTATACAAATTTTCATTATCTCAAATTGATACTGCGCTGCTGACACAAAAATTCTGTAATGTAGTTTTAGTGGACAAATTTGTCAAACAAATATTACTTTTACAAAATTGCAGCCACATTAGGATTTTTACTTAACATGGTAGATTTTTTTTTATTAAACGACCTCGTAAAGCAGTGCTTGCCGGACTCAGTTCTGCAATCACAGAGTGACACACTGAAAAATCGACCACACGCCGAAACGAACTAAGACAAATGTTGTGATTGACATCCCCGATTTAATTTATTTATCATGGCAAACTCGCCCTTCTCACAATCGCACACTACTTATCCCCGAAAACAAATACGGGAATTCTCTAGATTTATAAGCGAAATTAATATACAAAAGTAGAACACTGCACTCTCCTGAAACCACGATTTATCTTGCCCAGGCAATAAAATTTCATCGAGTAATTCAATTTCGTTTTGTAAGTTTTCAACAAAGCGGTTTTTTCATCACTCAAGGAACTTGGTAGTGCCTACACCGATTGCTTGGGTTCCTGCCAAATATAATTTGGGTGGAACGGAAGGAGAAAAGTTATCATTATTTGATACCGAGCTTGTTATGTTGCTAGATACAGAATTACGGGCCTATTCATTTCCGCTCGAAATATTTGGTCGGAGTGAAAATACGTCCGCGAAATTTTAAATTAACAGATTATTTCAGTACGTTTAAAACACACATACACATATATTTCATGGGAATATATCACACGGCTCGGTGAGCCCACCCTCGACACCTAGCGGGCAACTACATATATTTTTATAAAATACTACAATTATTCAGTTGTTTAAACTGCCTCTGTTATCTGTCATTTTGAGCTGCTACTACTGTTGCAATTTATGAAAATTCGTCCACTCTAAATTTCCACCACGTTCCATGATAAGGATAAGCTAATCTACGAGCGATGCAAATGCATTCGCTGAACTGTTACGAACTAAAATAAGTTCCGGAAGTAGGGCGGTAAGATTTTTACAGATATAGTCTGCCGTAATCCCTGATTTCCTAATCAACATTCTAACCAGACCCAGATTCATAAATTCCCAGATTCACAATTAAACGAACCCCACACTTCGATGCCAGGAACATAATTGAAAAAGGCGAAAAGAGTTCTTTGTTGAAATTTACTTGGATAAGCTTAACCTTATCGCGCAAAAACGCTACGGTGGTTTCGCTCCATAATTTAAGACTGAAAGTTCATTGTGCATAAACCCTTACAACTTTCCTGCCATAAAGGGACTCATTTTGGATTGAGGACTATTCGAACTACATCGCGACTGCAACTTGTAAATGCGATGAACGTTGATCCTAAATTAGATTATCGCAGTTGAAAAGAAAAAGTTTGAATTAAATTGTTAAACTGAATACGACATTTTGATGTTCCATATTTAATGCAGCTGGAAAACGAGGGCGTCGTACCGTTTTACTGTTGAAAATAATAACCGGAGATGCAAGATTTGCTCTTCTGGGATTGGAATAACAGCCGGGATGGCATCAATGTTTTTGGAATAGTTCGGTTTGGGGGGACTTTTGCAAATTTGTGTGTCAATGTTGTTGCCGGAGATTGGAATAGACGAGGACAGGAATACAGTTTCATTAGTCGTTGAAGCCAAGATGAATATTAAATTCGTAGTTTTTTGGGTTCAAAGAATTTCGTCCAAATCCTATTTTGTTTCTTTTTAAATCTATCTAAACAGGTGAAGTTTTTATCACTTTATGAAAATAGTTTTCTAATTATATTTCTCCAATAAATTTATGTTCAGTTACAACATTTGGCTGCTCTCCTAGTTTTCGGTTCTAACATTAACATTATTGGAGCCTACTCCTTAAGAACTGATTTTTAAAGCCCGGTACGACAAATTGGTGGGTAGTAAAATCGAGCGTTAACAAAAAGCGTTATGTTTTCATTAACCCTCTAAACTGTGTCATGTATTCTTGGTTGCCGGAGTTCACCACCCACACCACAACAATGGGTTCAGGTAGTTTGAACAAAAGTATTGATGAAATTAATGTTGAATTTAAGATGATTTCAATAGTGAAGGAAGTCAATATTTCTAAAAATGTATTTATGTAATATAAGTAATATATTTTTATGTAACATGATTTATGTATAATGTTTTATGGAATCAATATAATATTTAAAGTTCAAAACAATCGCACTTAAAGAGTAAACTCCAGTCGCCCGTCGGAGCTGACACGCATAATTACTATGCTCTCGGTAATTAATACTAATTTTTGGTTATAGCCATTCTCTTCTCTGCTCTTTTCTTATTACGTATTTGCGAATTACACCTACGTTTCCTTGATATTCATTTAATTTTTTCCTTACTTCAAAGAGGTTGCAATTTACGATTTCATATTAGCAAAAATGGCATCGCCGCCCTTCCGTCGTTGGCACCACCTTTTAACTTCCTTTTAGATGTTTGGACGTGTAATTTTAATTGCCTTTAATACCGACTGAATACGACGAGGTAGGAATAATTGAATTGAACTGATTTTATCAGCAAGTATCTCAAAATTGGGTCAAATTTCTAAAGAATTTAATTAAACAGGATCGGCGACAAGCATAAAAACATTTTAATAAAAAGCAAAGTTTTGTTGCTCCTTCAATTAGATTTGCAAATAAATAGCACATATCCGGTAGACGTAAGCTAGGGTGAAATGAGATTAGTTGTGGATTACCACGTCACCGGGAACTTCTGCTCGGGTTGTCGCACTTAGAAAACGGTTTATTACGTTTTATTTAGATTTATTTAGTTTGAACGAACTGAACGGTATTTAATTATAAATCGATTAATTACACTCATCTCTGTAACCGGTCGGAGGAAGATTTAACGATTAAACGACTTACCTTGAGGAAGTTCGATCGTAATTATATGAAAAGTTACGTCGCAGTAGACCACTATGTAGTTACGCCACTGGAGCGGTTATGCACTAGTTCTCAGGGAAGTCGAAACTAGCGCTAGCAATGTCGCTAATAATTTAAGTGTTAATACCTGAAGGTGGGGGAACTTAGGGCAAAGTTTGAAAGCATCTTTCAAAAATCTTGTCGCCTTCTTATCTTCTTCCTCCCCTATTGGTGCTATTACTTTGATAGCTGACCTATGGGCGTTAAGAGATCCGTAGAACACATCCTTCTGGAACTCACAAGCTAGAAAGTTGATAACTTTGGCTCTGGGTTAAAAACCTCTACACCACCAGCCTTACAGAAACCCCACGATTTCTTCCAACACGTATTTTATTGTTTCCTAGTATTATTGCTTAGGGATGATGCCAGTACAGATGCAGAGTTTTGAGCTATACCTGGGTTGATATGATATTGGACAAGAGCCGCACTACCAGGGTACTGTTCCTCCACACTGGATCACTGTGGCTGGAAGGAGATAACAGCAGATCACTTTTGGTTTTGACTTAAGTACCAGGGTTGACCGGGAAATTTTGAAATAACCATCAACTACCTCTGCCTTGTCCGAAATAATTTTTTCAAAAGGGGAGAAGGCATAGAAAAAGCGATTTGACCATGGCACTGTAAACCCTTCTAATCTCAGAAAAGGATTCTTAACTTTACGAAAATTTTGTGTCCTCAAATTTTGGTCTACAGGCTCTATCTACCATGTTCACACCAAAGCCAAATGTGACACGTTATTATGATTTCACTTTGGACATTTAACGCCCTCCAAACAATAAATTATCTATTCTAAGCAGAATATGGCAATTTCTTGTGATTTGTAAAAGCACTGCTTTTAGTTCTACTAAGTTGGTGTGTTCGGTAGGGTCTTAATGTTCCCAAAAGCTCACTGAAGTTGATTCCCACCCTGTTTTTGACGCATCTGTAAAATTCTGGGTTTGCTAAGTAGGTATCTATATGCTTTGGGTATAGTTGTTTGTCACCAACTCACTTCAGAGAGATGGTAATCTTTTCCCTGTGTGTTTTTAATATGAAAAAAATTCTCTTTCTAGATCTTTTAGGTGTAACAGGCTGTTTGGAATGGCTGGGCACATTGAAACCACAATTATTGATAATGCACCTTAAAACCTGAATAGAAAATATTCTCATTAATATAGTCTCTATTTTTAACGTTGCCAAAGGAATGGTCAAGAAAGTGGTGTTAAATAAGAGCCCCAAAATTTGTCAACTTTCTCGGGGGACAAGGCAGCTCTTATCGTAATTAATTATAACACCCAGTCGACTTAAAACGTTATCACAGCACTCAGGTTCCGTTTCTGATAAGGTGATCCACATAATTAACTGACCGATTTCTCTCAAGTAACTGGCTTTAAGAGCTTGGTAAGAACGAAGGGAGTCGTGCACAGACCAGAAGGTAAACATGTAAATTGGTATAACGTATTGTTGTTTTAACCGGATGTAAACATGACTGAAGACTGATGGGGACTGCAAAGTACGCCTCTTGTAAATCGATGGTAGCCATATAATCGTTTTGTTGTAACAAATGTTTCACGGATCTATAATCTTCAGTTTGAAATGGAGGGGGACGTAATAGAATTTAGTGTTTTACATTCAAAATAAAGATATTGATACATTGTTGAAGATCTATTGGGGCTATTGGAGTGTAAGAGGTCTTGGTTCTTGGTCCTCTACTGTATATTGATATGGAGTCGAGTCAAAGGTAAGCCCTTATTGGATCCTGTGTGATCTGATGTCATTCTACCAGTCTAGAGAAGTTTTCTTCCGGGAGAACAATGAACTCGGGACCTGTCGCTCTTCAGGCGTGGCTTTTCGAAATTAAATGGTTGCTGAATGAACCTGAAGCTGCCCCTGGTTTTGGAACTGCATAGCTTTTGACAGTAAGTGAACGCTTTCTACGAAGAAATCTGACAAACCGGACACGCTTTGAGTCCGATCTGGTTCCGGAGGTTTTAGTGGAACCTACTTTTTTAAAGGCTACACCTAACTCCTCTGCTAATCTTGTCCTGAAGGTGTATTCAAAACTTGGCAAGGTGATTTCTAGGGTTTATATGTAGTGGTTGTAAAGCTGGGCAGTTTTTTGTCACAGACCAACGGGACATAACATTTTCCCGTCTTTCTTTTGGTAAACCGTTCACTGTATATGCTGACCATCTGGATGTCAGGTCAATGAAGTCTGAACACATCCAAGAAGTTGTAGAAAACTCGACTTCCCTAGTAGAGGGTAAAACCGCCCCTGAATCTGTCATCTCGAACAAAAAGCTAGATGAGTCGAATAAAATTTTAAAGTTTTTTGACAACTAGAGCAAAGGTGAGTCAATGGATGGTTGGCAAAATCTGACAAAAAGAAATGTCTCCCAATATTTACTCAATTTTTGTTTATTTTCTCGAAGCGATGCATTTCCAATTGTCAAGCTTCCATTTCGATATCGCACTAGAAAACGTTAATGGCGTCATCCAGGAGGTGGAAGCCTAAAAAACTTTCTTTTTACAGTGCTATGAACTATAACATCTTAGTGGTCTATAGCATCTCAGAGATCAAAGACTGTCTTATTGGTCTATGGAGGCGTGAAAAATTTCTTGTAAGGTAGCGCCGAACTTGCTTCTTTCTCTTCGAGTTGAGACCTTATCGAAGTAACATCTCCACCACATTGTTGGTCCTAATCAAGGGTTAAGAGTTTAGGAAAAATCGTTCATTGAACGGAGTAAGTGGTGGAGATGTCCAATTATTGTTTTTAACTGGAAGCGCTTCTGCGGATCATATCGATTTAAGTCTCTAACTCGGGAGAAAGGTAAGGAAACATTCTTTATTGCAATTTTCTCTCAATCAAATAGGAAACACCAGCATCCACGAGTAGGGGTTGTTGCATTCATTTAGTTAGAGTAACAGTTGAGTAGTTTTCCTCGACTGAACGTGACTTTCTGGACTGTCGTAATCCACACGTGGAACCCACAGAATATCCACAAGATGGTCTCTCTAAGAGGAGAAATTGAAAGGACGAACAATGTTTCATTTTGGCCTATGACGGCTTCGAGGGCCCCACTTCACAATTTCGCAAAACTACTTAAAGGTTGAGGACTTGGTTCCCTTTTTACACCACTTTTTAACACTTTTTAAACCATTTCCAAAATCGCAGAACTGCAAGATTAATGAAATTACGAGATAAGATTGAAAATTTTTTGAGCGTCATTTTAATCGATTTGTTCTAAATATACAGGCTGTCCATTTTATCTGTTCACGCCTGAAAATTCAGATATAGGGAACATATTAAACATTTTACAAATCACTTTGCGTAAACTATTTATTTTTTAAATAAAGAATGATACTGGGTCTGAAATTAAACTCAAAACGTCAATTCAAAACAATCAAATACGAAATGTAAATCCTTAAAAAAATTGTTTTTGACGAAATGTTTAATGTGTTATTAAACAATCCGTTAAATTCAATGTACATGTAATTTTAATAGGTAATGTTTACTGTTAATCTGAGGGTCATTCTCGATGTGTTTTTCTTTGTCAAGGGCACATAGTAATGTGATAATTACTACAATGTGAAAAGCCATTAGAATCATTTTGTGAGGCTTCTTGCGAGCGCCAGTTTTTTAAGGTGGTATGCTCCTGAGTATGGTAATCCGGGGGTTAGCCTTTGGCGGAAAGGAAATAAAATAGATACAGGGTCTTTATTATTTACACTATGTACATGGTCTCGCTCTCCCCCTCTCCCTCTCTCTCTCTCTCTCTCTCTCTCTCTCTCTCCCTCTCCCTCTCTCTCTCTTCCTCTTATTTCCACGCTGACTATCTCAATTATATGATTTCTCCGTTGATTGCGATGTTTACGCTGGGTCGCTTTCCGGAGTGGAACTGCGGCGGCCGGCGGCGGAGTCGAGTGTGAGATACGAATGAGAGCAACGCCAAAAAAATTGTTGACACTCATGAGTTCTACTAGTGGTTAACCCTTACTCTGCTGAATTAGATTTCAATATTGCTCACCGTATGTGGCGATATTGAGTCCGATGCGTATATATACGTCTGCAGCAGCCAGAGTGTATTGCGTATATATGTATGTCTGAACTGAATACAGTAATCGACTAGTCCGACCTCAGCACTGCTGCCTTCGTATCGCGTATCTATACGTCTGCAGCAGCTGGTCCCGAATATTTTAATTTTTAAAAAAGTGTAAATCACTGTCAAATTGTGTTTTTTGTCATGAAAGTATCACATAAAAAAAATAAAAAATTGTTATGCGTCTCCAAATAGTTTAAAATGTCATCGCTTATATATACGCTTATAGGGAGCAGCCTGGCGTATATATATGTCTGGAGCAGTGTAAAGGTTAAAATAAATGTAGTCATTTCTAGGACACGTTGTTTACAATGGCATAAATTTACATACCGTAAAATAACTTTTCGGCCTCCTGAATTGTAAAGTTAGCTTTGAAATACGTCATCCGAAACTTCCAGTTTACCCAAAATGTTGTAAAGTGCGGCTACTATGCGGTAAAGTAACCAGTGAATTTTTAGCTTTTCAAGAACATTTAAAAAAATAAAGTATAAATCAGAAAGTCTAATTTTGTACCCGCTACTTTACACTATAATTGACACAATAATGTACAAAATAAAACGGTAATAATTTTGAATTTTTTATTATTACATGTGGTACCATCTATGAGAATTTAAAAGAAATCAACATTAATTTCGTTGTGTCCACCACTGTCATATTATATTAATAGTGACATTTGACAGATTGATGGTTAATTACTTTTAGTGCATTATTATCAACTATTACAAAATTTAGCGTAATTTTATATAAACAGAAAAAGCCCCTTAAAATTTGTATGTTTGTATTACTTAACTGCACGTGTTATTGAAGGTTTCAAGATCCAATCTCCTCTGTAATTCCTTTTTGTTCCCAAAACTCCAGCATGAATTAATTGAAAAGAAGCTCCATATTTAGAAGAAAATATTTTAATAACTTGTAAATTTTAACCTTATAAATAGAAAAACCAACACTCAACTCTATTCACTCAGGTATCTTTTTTAGAAACGCAACTATTATAAATATTAATGTTGATTGTACTATTCTCAATATGTGAAAATAGACTAGGAATTAGTTGGTTGGCCTAAATATTTGAAGTTGAGGGTACATTAGGATTTTTAATTCCACCTGCACATGATGTGATGTTAAATGTGCTAAATTCGCCGTTTCTAAATCTGGAGGAAATTTATTATTTGGAACTGGTAGTCTCTTTGAAGTGGACGACGTTTCCTTCGTCAACATATTGGCAACATCAATTTTCCATGTCTTTTTGACTAACTGTTTTGACTCTGTTGACTAACAAAGTAGCAGAAGAGCGACGAAAAGAATGACTCGTAAAATCTTTTGGGTTATCTAACTCCAAAAATGTCGCAATTCTTGAATAAATACTCTATAGAGATTTTACCTCTTGCCACTAATTCAATCAAGTACGTCAAAACGACAATTTCACTGGATATTTTTGCATTTTTTGGGAACACCATTCTATATATTTGGAATCTTGCCCTTCATATCGGACCTTTGATTCCTGGGGTAATAGTTCTAAAGCAGCATTTTGGGCCACTTGTTTTAATTCTGGCAGTGTTGCTTCACTGTCTGTGTCTGACATATTAATATTAAAAATTTAAATAATTTCCAATATTATAATTCTATTTTTTTTCTTAAACAGTAATTGTCGGCCAAAAAATTATATACAAATTTCGTGCGTAAAGTGACGAGAATATTATGCTACAATTTGTTTGGAGTCGGTAATTACGGCATACATAAAAAAAAAGACGACATAAATGTTTTAATTTTGAAACTCAAACTTGGCATTTGAAAATGTAAAAAATTTCAAATTGTAAATTTGTTTATAACAAGGTGAGTCGATAATTTCCCATTACAGCCGACTTCCATACAAGATTTTACGTTCCTTTTGTGTTGTTTGAAGTCGAACTTTTCATAATTTTTCATTTCATTGCATATTTAGCAACACTGTAGTCACCGCGTGGTGATATTTCTGTTCTCATTTTAATCACTTTTTCCAAAATCCTATGAATTAAAAATTTACCAACTTTGAGCTCTAAAATTAAAAAGGATACAATAAAAATTTGTAATGATTTTATAATATATGAGCGAGCGAAGAGAGCTATTCTGTATTCATAAACACAAAATCTTGTATGCAACTGGGTTGATTATGTAGTTTACTGATTCCCATTGTTTATGAACACCAGCTGGCTTCGCTCGCTCCTGTATTATAACTTGTTACGCCCCGAAGAAAAAGAAATGTAAGAGAATCTGTAGTTTCTTAATACATTAAATTTGTCCGAAACACAAAATGTTGTATGCAACTCCGTTCATAATCATTTAATTTACTGATACGCATTCTTTATGAATACCAGCTCGCTTCGCTCGCTCCTATATTCTAACTTGTTACACACTGAAAACAATATATCTTCTTATTGTAGAAGAATGTGTAATTTCTTATTAATACATATTTGTCGGAGACACAAAATGTTGTATGCAACTGGTTTAATAATGTAATTTACTGAATCGCATTCTTTATGAATACCGTAGTTCGCTTCGAAGTTCTTCGTTACAAACTAAAGAACGACTACTATTCAATAATTTCCCATTACAGACGAGTTTCATACAAGATTTTATGTTCCATTTGTCTTGTTTATAGTCAAACTGTGAAGACATTCGTAATGTTTAATTTCGCTCCATATTTAACAACACCGTAGTCACCATTTGGTGTTATTTCTGTTCTTATTTGGATCACTACTTGTTCCAAAATTCTATAAACTCAAAATTCGCTCATTTCGATACCTTTAGCATTGCCAAAAGGATGCATTCTTTTAAAATAAATATTTGTAACGGTTCTATAATATATGAGCGAGCGAAGCGAGCTACTATGTAAATAAATATTTGTAATGATTTTATAATATATGAGCGAGCGAAGCGATTCATATACACAAAATCTTGTATGCAACTGGGTTGGTTATGTAATTTACTGATTACCATTGTTATGAATACCAGCTCGCTTCGCTCGCTCATATATTCTAACTCGTAACATACTGAAGAACGAAATAATTTTCTACTATTCATAAACAAGACGAGTCAATAATTTCTCATTACAGCCGAGTTTCATACAAGATTTTATGTTTGCTTTGCGTTGTTTGAAGTCGTTATTTTTGTTTGTAACGATTTTATAATATATGAACGAGCGAAGCGAGCTACTATTCATAAACAAGACGACTCAATAACTTCACATTACAGCCGAGTTTCAAACAAGATTTCATGTTCGTTTTGTTTTGTTTGAAATTAAACTTTGAAGACTTTCGTAAGTTTTTATTTCGTTGCACATTTGGCAATATGTATGGGCGAGCGCAGCGAGTCAATAATTTGCCATTACAACCGAGTTTCATACAAGATTTTATGTTCCTTTTGTATTGTTTGAAATCAAACTTTGAAGACTTTCGTTGCACAATTGGCAATATGTTTGGGCGAGCGAAGCGAGCTACTATTCGTAGAAAAACCAAGTCAATAATTTCCCATCACAGCCGAGTTTCATACAAGATTTTATATTCCTTCTGTGTTGTTTAAAGTCAAACTTTCATGAGTCTGGTAATTTTTCATTTCCTTCCATCTTTAGCAGTATTGTAGTCGCTGATAAAGACACTTTCTCACGGGATGTTGTCAAATCCGACATTGAAAAATACAGACAAACACGGCATATAAAAGGATCTTTTTTAAGAGGGAATGTTGTCAAACCCGACATTTAAAAAGACACTTTCTAAAGGGATGGTGTCAAACCCGAGATTGAAAAACATAGTTTCAATGGTGATGTTGTCAAACCCGACATTTTAAAAGTCACTTTCTAAAAGGATGTTGTCAAACCCGATAAGGACATTTTCTAAGGGGATATGGTCAAACACGGCATATAAAAGGATCTTTTCTAAGAGGGAGTGTTGTCAAACCCGACATTTAAAAAGACACTTTCTAAAGGGATGTTGTCAAACCCGAGATTTAAAAGAAATCAACATTAATTTCGTTGTGTTGGTACCACTGTCATATTATATTAATAATGCCATTTGACAGATTGATGGTTAATTACTTTTAGTGAATTATTATCAACTATTACAAATTTCAGGGTAATTTTATATAAACACAAAAAGCCCCTCAAAATGGGTATATTTGTATTACTTAACTGCACGTGCTATTGAAGGTTTCAAGATCCAATCTCCTCTATAATTCCTTTTTCTTCCCAAAAACTCCAGCATGAATTAATTGAAAAGAAGCTTCATATTTAGAAGAAAATATTTTAATAACTTATAAATTTTAACCTTATAAATACAAAAACCAACACTAAACTCTATTCACTCAGGTATCTTTTTTAGAAACGCAACTGTTATAAATATTAATGTTGATTGTACTATTCTCAATATGTGAAAATAGACCAGGAATTAGTTGGTTGACCTAAATATTTGAAGTTAAGGGTAATTAGGATTTTTTAACTCAACCTGTACATGATGTGATGTTAAATGTGTTAAATTCGCAGTTTCTAAATCTGGAGGAAATTTATTATTTGGAACTGGTAGTCTCGTTGAGGTGGACGACATTTCCTTCGTCAACATATTAGCAACATCAATTTTCCTCGGCTACCTTCGGCAACACTGGAGGACTCTGTTGACTAACAAAGTAGCAGAAGAGCGACGAAAACAATGACCCGTAAAATCTTTTGGGTTAACTCCAAAAATGTCGCAATTCTTGAATAAATACTCTACAGAGATTTTACCTCTTGCCACCAATTCAATCAAGTATGCTAAAACGACATTTTCACTGGATATTTTTGCATTTTTTCGGAACACCATTCTTTATATTTGGAATCTTGCCCTTCATATCGGACCTTTGAGTTCTGGGGTAATAGTTCTGAAGCTTTACTGCCTGTGTCTGACATGTTAATATTAAAAAATGAAATAGTTTCCAATATTCCAATTCATTTTTTTTTTTTCTTAAACAGTAATTGTCGGCCAAAACATTGTATACAAATTTCGTGCGTAAAGTGATTTTCCAACGCTCCTCGCCCATCGGACTCGTTCCCCAAACGAGCTGTCGCGTTGTAAAATAAACTTTTCCGCACTCTAATGTAAATTTTATTTTGTGCGGGGCCAGCAAATTTTGTTTTCGATCGCTCTGTAGAATATTGTGAAATCGAAATATTCTCGACATTTCGGAACCTTTTTCAATTTAGCAGTTTTTGATACCTGATATCTTACAATTTCTGATTTAAAAGCGAAATTAGTGTTTTTCCCTTAACGAGAATATTATGCTACAATTTGTTTGGAGACCGTAATTACGGCATACATTAAAAAAAAAGACGACATAAATGTTTTAATTTTGGAACTCAAACTTGGCATTTGAAAATGTAAAAATTTTCAAATTGTAAATTTGTTTATAACAAGGCGAGTCGATAATTTCCCATTACAGCCGACTTCCATACAAGATTTTATGTTCCTTTTGTGTTGTTTCAAGTCGAACTTTTCATAATTTTTCATTTCGTTGCATATTTAGCAACACTGTAGTCACCGCGTGGTGATATTTCTGTTCTCATTTTAATCACTTTTTTCAAAATCCTATGAATTCAAAATTTAGCAACTTTGAGCTCCAAAATTAAAAAGGATACAATAAAAATTTGTAATGATTTTATAATATATGAGCGAGCGAAGCGAGCTACTCTGTATTCATAGACACAAAATCTTGTATGCAACTGGGTTGATTATGTAATTTACTGATTCCCATTGTTTATGAACACCAGCTGGCTTGTTACATCCTGAATAAAAAGAAACGTAAAAGAATCTGTAATTTCTTAATACATTAAATTTGTCCGAAACACAAAATGTTGTATGCAACTCCGTTCATAATCATTTAATTTACTGATGCGCATTCTTTATGAATACCAGCTCGCTTCGCTCGCTCCTATATTCTAACTTGTTACACACTGAAAACAGAATATTTTTTCTTATTGTAGAAGAATGTGTAAATTCTTATTAATACATATTTGTTGGAGACACAAAATGTTGTATGCAACTGGTTTAATAATGTAATTTACTGAATCGCATTCTTTATGAATACCGCAGCGAAGTTCTTCATTACAAACTAAAGAACGACTACTATTCAATAATTTCCCATTACAGACGAGTTTCATACGAGATTTTATGTTCCATTTGTCTTGTTTAAAGTCAAACTGTGAAGACATTCGTAATGTTTTATTTCGCTCCATATTTAACAACACCGTAGTCACCATTTGGTGTTATTTCTGTTCTTATTTGGATCACTACTTTTTCCAAAATTCTATAAACTCAATAATAATATTCTATAATATATGAGCGAGCGAAGCGAGCTACTATGTAAATAAATATTTGTAATGATTTTATAATATATGAGCGAGCGAAGCGAGCTACTATGTATTCATATACACAAAATCTTGTATGCAACTGGGTTGGTTATGTAATTTACTGATTACCATTGTTATGAATACCAGCTCGCTTCGCTCGCTCATATATTCTAACTCGTAACATACTGAAGAACGAAATAATTTTCTACTATTCATGAACAAGACGAGTCAATAATTTCTCATTACAGCCGAGTTTCATACAAGATGTTATGTTTGCTTTGCGTTGTTTGAAGTCGTTATTTTTGTTTGTAACGATTTTATAATATATGAGCAAGCGAAGCGAGCTACTATTCATAAACAAGACGACTCAATAACTTCACATTACAGCCGAGTTTCAAACAAGATTTTATGTTCGTTTTGTATTGTTTGAAATTAAACTTTCAAGACTTTCGTAAGTTTTTATTTCGTTGCACATTTGGCAATATGTATGGGCGAGCGCAGCGAGTCAATAATTTGCCATTACAACCGAGTTTCATACAAGATTTTATGTTCCTTTTGTATTGTTTGAAATCAAACTTTGAAGACTTTCGTTGTACAATTGGCAATATGTTTGGGCGAGCGAAACGAGCTACTATTCGTAGAAAAAACAAGTCAATAATTTCTCATCACAGTCGAGTTTCATACAAGATTTTATATTCCTTCTGTGTTGTTTAAAGTCAAACTTTGATGAGTCTTGTAATTTTTCATTTCCTTACATCTTTAGCAGTATTGTAGTCGCTGATAAAGACACTTTCTCACGGGATGTTGTCAAATCCGACATTGAAAAATACAGACAAACACGGCATATAAAAGGATCTATTTTAAGAGGGAATGTTGTCAAACCCGACATTTAAAAAGACACTTTCTAAAGGGATGGTGTCAAACCCGAGATTGAAAAGCACACTTTCTAAAGAGATGTTGTCAAACCGGAGATTGAAAAACACAGTTTCAATGGTGATGTTGTCAAACCCGACATTTTAAAAGTCACTTTCTGAAAGGATGTTGTCAAACCCGATAAGGACATTTTCTAAGGGGATATGGTCAAACACGGCATATAAAAGGATCTTTTCTAAGAGGGAGTGTTGTCAAACCCGACATTTAAAAAGACACTTTCTAAAGGGATGTTGTCAAACCCGAGATTGAAAAACACACTTTCTAAAGAGATGTTGTCAAACCGGAGATTGAAAAACACAGTTTCAATGGTGATGTTGTCAAACCCGACATTTTAAAAGTCACTTTCTAAAAGGATGTTGTCAAACCCGATAAGGACATTTTCTAAGGGTATATGGTCAAACACGGCATATAAAAGGATCTTTTCTAAGAGGGAATGTTGTCAAACCCGACATTTAAAAAGACACTTTCTAAAGGGATGTTGTCAAACCCGAGATTGAAAAACACACTTTCAAAGCTGATGTGGTCAAACCCGACATTTTAAAAGTCACTTTCTGAAAGGATGTTGTCAAACCCGATAAGGACATTTTCTAAGGGGATATGGTCAAACACGGCATATAAAAGGATCTTTTCTAAGAGGGAATGTTTCTTCAAACACTTTCTAAAGGGATGTTGTCAAACCCGAGATTGAAAAGCACACTTTCTAAAGAGATGTTGTCAAACCGGAGATTGAAAAACACAGTTTCAATGGTGATGTTGTGAAACCCGACATTTTAAAAGTCACTTTCTAAAAGGATGTTGTCAAACCCGATAAGGACATTTTCTAAGGGGATATGGTCAAACGCGGCATATAAAAGGATCTTTTATAAGAGGGAATGTTGTCAAACCCGACATTTAAAAAGACACTTTCTAAAGGGATGTTGTCAAACCCGAGATTGAAAAACACACTTTCAAAGGTGATGTTGTTAAACATAACTTGAGATTAAGCATTCGTAAATTTTACGACTAATTTTTTTTTCTCAAAGCAAGACAGGCTTTACTACATCGTTTAAGTACATGCTTCACAATACAAATTTCACCACGGTGTTCATCACAAAATGGCTTATTATTACATTTTGAGCAGAAGTGGGTAGTAATTCGTCTCTTTCTTGACGGGCAGCTCGCACAAATGGTTCTATCCTGCTTATTAGGCACTCTTCAATCTTCCAGAACTGCCTGTCTGTCTTCTCTTACTGCTTCTTCTAGAAACTTACTAATAATTTCACGGAGTGAGCGTTGCAGAGTTGGGATTTTAACTCGTTCTTCTAGTCATGGCGTTACTAAAACTTTGAACTAGGAGGACTATGTTCATCTCCGCTATCATCCTCTGAAGTTACATATTCACTCTCACTGTCCTCATAATCTTCAAACTGGAGGGCATCCTCAATTTCACTCCCACTTTCCTGGATGCTGTCGTCATCCGATTCTAGAATCAGGTTTTCTGCAATTTCCTCAAGTTCGGCTTGAGTTAGAGGCTTGTGGTCTTTCCGTTGTTTAGACATATTCCTAAGGAATTTACGAATGCTTAGTCTCAAGTTATGTTAGAAATATGCTTAGCGTTGTAGGGTTAAATAGATTTTATTATTTTGGATTTTGCCGACTAAGTTTAACCATTAGATATGCTGAAAATCATATTTCGAAAATTTGATAACTATTAAAATCGCATTTATTTTGCTGTTCTCTACATAGCAAAAGTAACATTTCCATCCAGTATTCACCACTCTATGCAGTCACAACTTATAAACCTCGGAATTATACTATCCAACAGATTTTCGTTTCGTATAGGGGCGTTCGCTCTGGCGAAGTACTCCATACCATACATGGTGCACAGGCTACTGAATCCAAAGCTAAAAGTGTACAAAAACAAGACATTCATAACCTGACCTTTGAAGCATCTAATGAAGCTCACAAGCAATCCGAGACCGGCAAACTCTACAAATAATAGGGGGAAAAAGAATCCTAATACGAAAGTTAGAGCCCACTCGTGAACAGTGGCCGAAATGAAGATGACAGTAAACTTTGTCATCCCATCACCGTATCCCAAATTTTCGTTGATTTCTTTGTAAAGATATACGTAAATCCAGTCTTGAACTATTATGTTGCATTTCCTGTAGTAACAGCCATAGTCTGTGCACGTCCACCAATCACTGTAAAACATTCTGTCCCCAAACCTGGTGATCTCGGCGAAGAAGTTTTGGACGGAGTTCAAGACTATGACGAAGAGAGCGAGATAAATGAAGATTCCTGTCATTGTGTTTTCAAACAGAATGAACACTATCTCGCTAATACTATATTTGCGACGTCCAAACTCCTGTAACGATGGTATCAAGAGCTTCTCACCTACAAAACTCAAAAAGAAGATGCCTCCGACACACTCCAGGAAACTGGAGAAAGCAAAATTCCAATTAATTTTTTCCGTCCGAGGATAAGAGTCACGATAGAGCAGGGTTGGGGCGAACAAAAAATAGTAGAAATTCGAAAACAAAGGAAGCACTTCGTCTTTCTTCAACACTTTAGTCACGTTGTTCCTAATGAAGGAATGGAGCTTCATTAGGAGTCTAGTCTGTAAGAGAATTTTTAACTCGGTGTAGCCAAGTAGATAGCAGTTTACCTGCTCCATAGTGATCACAGCTGCTGAGCCCATCGGTAGCTCAAAGTAAGTGATTATCTGTTCCGCCAGTTTAAAGCTGCATATGTAGAACACCAGTATTAAGACAAAAAAGACACGGTCCCACAATTTCGAATAAGACACTAAAACAGCCTAATAAGAGATCACGTAACTGCCGTTTGTATGATTACACTTAGCAAAGTGTCTTTTTCTTGCCCATATATGAAACACGAAAAATCCCATACAACACAAGAGTAGTTGCAGCAACCATGCCAAGATCACTACGTGAAACCTCCCGAAACCTTTGATGATGAGTTTCAACCCAAAAGTTATTCTACAACGTAACAATTTCAAACAATTTTTGAACAATTTTTGCAACTTACTCATTGTGTTTTAAGTAGGAATACAAAGTTGTGTTGACGCATAGACCCAGGAAAATGGCCAAAACCAAATTATAGAACGTCCGAATGTGTTTGTCTTTTGCTAGATCTGTTAGAAGGGAGTTCCTGACGATGAATACTTTTTCATTTGCGCTAAAAATTAATTGTGTGCCTGTGCTCTAAGTTGGGTGCGTACTCACGTTATGGGACCCATCTGAAGTGTTTAGATTGATATAGCAGATCCAATGAAATTACTGGTTTGGTATGACTGTATTTGCGACTTTATAACTACAAAGAATGAAAAAAAAAAAGTTAATTATAGATTTAAAGTGGTGCTATCTGTACCTTGTGACTTTGTAAACATGTTTACTATTGTTTACCGCCTTTGAAGTGGAGGCCATTTTTATGCGTTGGCAGAATCAAAAAGAATTACAAAATAATATTAAATCAAACCTTTGTTGTCACAAATATTGTAAATATATTAATTTTAAAAAATATATTGGATAAATATTTTTAGTGAGGTTTTTGAATATATTGTTTTATTCAGATGTAGATAAAATATACATTTGAAATATTTACTCAATATTAATAATCTATGTTAGTCCTACAATTTAAAAAATATATTTGATAAATATTTTTAGTGAGAGATATTTGAATATATTGTGTATATTTTATTCAAATGTAGAAAAAATATACATTTGAAATATTTTCTCTTTAACAAAAAGTACTGTCATTCAGACTAATTCAATGAAATAAAAAGATTTGTTGACAGCAGCTGAAATAATTTATTCAAAACGCTCCATCCCTTTAGAATGCCTAACATGAAACTATGATCGAAAATGAAAAACAACTTATTACCTTGAGTTTTCTAAAAGACTATTTCATTCATAGTTGTTTGAACCAATCATATTCCGTCACTCAACAATGAATACTAAATTTCAACTGCAAAAATTAATCAACAGTAATATCCCAACTGCATGAAAATAAGCATCAAAAAAGCCGCTTGCTATCGGCACCTCTCTTAGAGCTTCCTTGAGCGGTCTTCGAAAATATGCTGTTATATTCGATTCTTCCTGAACCAACAAAATTGATTTAAAAAAGAAATATTAAAAGCATCAATTATTATCAAACCGGAATATTTTACGAATTTCTAAGTGTAGAATCAAAATTTCATCTCACGACATCCAAATCGTTCATTTTCAAAAATTACTACAACATACTGTCGACTCTCTAATCTATTGCTATGTCACTTTCCATTCATTCTAGTGTCTGTATCATGCAAAAATTACATCGCTAGAGCTTTATTATCAAACTGGAATATTTTACAAATTTCTAAGTGTAGAATCAAAATTTCGTTTTGAGACATCGAAATCGTTTATTTTAAAAATTATTACAACACAGTCTTGACTTTCTAATTTATTGCTATATCACTTTCTAAGTATTTTAGTGTCTGTATAGTCCAAAAATTACATTGCCAGAGCTCTGTTATCAAACCGGAATATTTTACAAATTGCTAAGTATAGAATTAAAATTTCGTCTCGCGACATCAAAATTGTTTATTTCAAAAATTATTACAACACAGTCTTGACTTTTTAATTTATTGCTATGTCACTTTCCAAGTATTTTAGTGTCTGTATAATCCAAAAACTAATCGCCAGAGCTCTATTGTCAAACCGGAATATTTTACGAATTTCTAAGTGTAGAATCAAAATTTCGTCTCGCGACATCCAAATCGTTCATTTTCAAAAATTACTACAACATACTGTCGACTCTCTAATCTATTGCTATGTCACTTTCCATTCATTCTAGTGTCTGTATCATGCAAAAATTACATCGCTAGAGCTCTATTATCAAACCTGAATATTTTACAAATTGCTAAGTATAGAATTAAAATTTCGTCTCGCGACATCAAAATTGTTTATTTCAAAAATTATTACAACATACTCTCGACTTTTTAATTTATTGCTATGTCACTTTCCAAGTATTCTAGTGTCTGTATAATCCAAAAACTAATCGCCAGAGCTCTATTGTCAAACCGGAATATTTTACGAATTTCTAAGTGTAGAAGCAAAATTTCATCTCGCGACATCCAAATCGTTCATTTTCAAAAATTACTACAACATACTGTCGACTCTCTAATCTATTGCTATGTCACTTTCCATTCATTCTAGTGTCTGTATCATGCAAAAATTAAATCGCTAGAGTTCTATTATCAAACCGGAATATTTTACAAATTTCTAAGTGTAGAATCAAAATTTCGTTTCGAGACATCGAAATCGTTTATTTTAAAAATTATTACAACACAGTCTTGACATTCTAATTTATTGCTATATCACTTTCTAAGTATTTTAGTGTCTGTATAGTCCAAAAATTACATCGCCAAAGCTCTATTATCAAACCGAAATATTTTACAAATTGCTAAGTATAGAATTAAAATTTCGTCTCGCGACATCGAAATTGTTTATTTCAAAAATTATTACAACATACTCTCGACTATTTAATTTATTGCTATGTCACTTTCCAAGTATTCTAGTGTCTGTATAATCCAAAAATTACATCGCCAGAGCTCTATTAACAAACTGGAATATTTTACAAACTTCTAAGTATTGAATCAAAATTTCATCTCGCGACATCCAAATCGTTCATTTTCAAAAATTACTACAACATACGGTCGACTCTCTAATCTATTGCTATGTCACTTTCCATTCATTCTAGTGTCTGTATCATGCAAAAATTACATCGCCAGAGCTCTATTATCAAAACGAAATATTTTACAAATTTCTAAGTTTCAAAAATTATTACAACACAGTCTTGACTTTCTAATTTATTTCTATATCACTTTCTAAGTATTTTAGTGTCTGTATAGTCCAAAAATTACATCGCCAGAGCTCTGTTATCAAACCGGAATATTTTACAAATTGCTAAGTATAGAATTAAAATTTCGTCTCGCGACATTGAAATTGTTTATTTCAAAAATTATTACAACACAGTCTCGACTTTTTAATTTATTGCTATGTGACTTTCCAAGTATTCTAGTGTCTGTATAATCCAAAAACTAATCGCCAGAGCTCTATTGTCAAACCGGAATATTTTACGAATTTCTAAGTGTAGAATCAAAATTTCGTCTCGCGACATCCAAATCGTTCATTTTCAAAAATTACTACAACATACTGTCGACTCTCTAATCTATTGCTATGTCACTTTCCATTCATTCTAGTGTCTGTATCATGCAGAAATTACATCGCTAGAGCTCTATTATCAAACCGGAATATTTTACAAATTTCTAAGTGTAGAATCAAAATTTCGTTTCGCGACATCGAAATCGATTAGTTTAAAAATTATTACAACACAGTCTTGACTTTCTAATTTATTGCTATATCACTTTCTAAGTATTTTAGTGTCTGTATAGTCCAAAAATTACATCGCCAGAGCTCTGTTATCAAACCGGAATATTTTACAAATTGCTAAGTATAGAATTAAAATTTCGTCTCGCGACATCGAAATTGTTTATTTCAAAAATTATTACAACACAGTCTCGACTTTTTAATTTATTGCTATGTCACTTTCCAAGTATTCTAGTGTCTGTATAATCCGAAAATTACATCGCCAGAGCTCTATTAACAAACTGGAATATTTTACAAACTTCTAAGTATTGAATCAAAATTTCATCTAGCGACATCCAAATCGTTCATTTTCAAAAATTACTACAACATACGGTCGACTCTCTAATCTATTGCTATGTCACTTTCCATTCATTCTAGTGTCTGTATCATGCAAAAATTACATCGCCAGAGCTCTATTATCAAACCGGAATATTTTACAAATTTCTAAGTGTCAAAAATTATTACAACACAGTCTTGATTTTCTAATTTATTGCTATATCACTTTCTAAGTATTTTAGTGTCTGTATAGTCCAAAAATTACATCGCCAGAGCTCTGTTATCAAACCGGAATATTTTACAAATTGCTAAGTATAGAATTAAAATTTCGTCTCGCGACATCGAAATTGTTAATTTCAAAAATTATTACAACATACTCTCGACTTTTAAATTTATTGCTATGTCACTTTCCTAGTATTCTAGTGTCTGTATAATCCAAAAATTACATCGCCAGAGCTCTATTAACAAACTGGAATATTTTACAAACTTCTAAGTATTGAATCAAAATTTCATCTCGCGACATCCAAATCGTTCATTTTCAAAAATTACTACAACATACGGTCCACTCTCTAATCTATTGCTGTGTCACTTTCCATTCATTCTAGTGTCTGTGTCATGCAAAAATTACATCGCCAGAGCTCTATTATCAAACCGAAATATTTTACAAATTTCTAAGTTTCAAAAATTATTACAACACAGTCTTGACTTTCTAATTTATTGCTATATCACTTTCTAAGTATTTTAGTGTCTGTATAGTCCAAAAATTACATCGCCAGAGCTCTATTATCAAACCGGAATATTTTGCAAATTGCTAAGTATAGAATTAAAATTTCGTCTCGCGACATCAAAATTGTTTATTTCAAAAATTATTACAACACAGTCTTGACTTTTTAATTTATTGCTATGTCACTTTCCAAGTATTCTAGTGTCTGTATAATCCAAAAACTAATCGCCAGAGCTCTATTGTCAAACCGGAATATTTTACGAATTTCTAAGTGTAGAATCAAAACTTCGTCTCGCGACATCCAAATCGTTCATTTTCAAAAATTACTACAACATACTGTCGACTCTCTAATCTATTGCTATGTCACTTTCCATTCATTCTAGTGTCTGTATCATGCAAAAATTACATCGCCAGAGCTCTATTATCAAACCGGAATATTTTACAAATTTCTAAGTGTAGAATCAAAATTTCGTTTCGCGACATCGAAATCGTTTAGTTTAAAAATTATTACAACACAGTCTTGACTTTCTAATTTATTGCTATATCACTTTCTAAGTATTTTGGTGTCTGTATAGTCCAAAAATTACATCGCCAGAGCTCTGTTATCAAACCGGAATATTTTACAAATTGCTAAGTATAGAATTAAAATTTCGTCTCGCGACATCGAAATTGTTCATTTCAAAAATTATTACAACATACTCTCGACTTTTTAATTTATTGCTATGTCACTTTCCAAGTATTCTAGTGTCTGTATAATCCAAAAATTACATCGCCAGAGCTCTATTAACAAACTGGAATATTTTACAAACTTCTAAGTATTGAATCAAAATTTCATCTCGCGACATCCAAATCGTTCATTTTCAAAAATTACTACAACATACGGTCGACTCTCTAATCTATTGCTATGTCACTTTCCATTCATTCTAGTGTCTGTATCATGCAAAAATTACATCGCCAGAGCTCTATTATCAAACCGGAATATTTTACAAATTTCTAAGTGTCAAAAATTATTACAACACAGTCTTGACTTTCTAATTTATTGCTATATCACTTTCTAAGTATTTTAGTGTCTGTATAGTCCAAAAATTACATCGCCAGAGCTCTGTTATCAAACCGGAATATTTTACAAATTGCTAAGTATAGAATTAAAATTTCGTCTCGCGACATCGAAATTGTTTATTTCAAAAATTATTACAACACAGTCTCGACTTTTTAATTTATTGCTATGTCACTTTCCAAGTATTCTAGTGTCTGTATAATCCAAAAATTACATCGCCAGAGCTCTATTAACAAACTGGAATATTTTACAAACTTCTAAGTATTGAATCAAAATTTCATCTAGCGACATCCAAATCGTTCATTTTCAAAAATTACTACAACATACGGTCGACTCTCTAATCTATTGCTATGTCACTTTCCATTCATTCTAGTGTCTGTATCATGCAAAAATTACATCGCCAGAGCTCTATTATCAAACCGGAATATTTTACAAATTTCTAAGTGTCAAAAATTATTACAACACAGTCTTGACTTTCTAATTTATTGCTATATCACTTTCTAAGTATTTTAGTGTCTGTATAGTCCAAAAATTACATCGCCAGAGCTCTGTTATCAAACCGGAATATTTTACAAATTGCTAAGTATAGAATTAAAATTTCGTCTCGCGACATCGAAATTGTTCATTTCAAAAATTATTACAACATACTCTCGACTTTTTAATTTATTGCTATGTCACTTTCCAAGTATTCTAGTGTCTGTATAATCCAAAAATTACATCGCCAGAGCTCTATTAACAAACTGGAATATTTTACAAACTTCTAAGTATTGAATCAAAATTTCATCTCGCGACATCCAAATCGTTCATTTTCAAAAATTACTACAACATACGGTCGACTCTCTAATCTATTGCTATGTCACTTTCCATTCATTCTAGTGTCTGTATCATGCAAAAATTACATCGCCAGAGCTCTATTATCAAACCGGAATATTTTACAAATTTCTAAGTGTCAAAAATTATTACAACACAGTCTTGACTTTCTAATTTATTGCTATATCACTTTCTAAGTATTTTAGTGTCTGTATAGTCCAAAAATTACATCGCCAGAGCTCTGTTATCAAACCGGAATATTTTACAAATTGCTAAGTATAGAATTAAAATTTCGTCTCGCGACATCGAAATTGTTTATTTCAAAAATTATTACAACACAGTCTCGACTTTTTAATTTATTGCTATGTCACTTTCCAAGTATTCTAGTGTCTGTATAATCCAAAAATTACATCGCCAGAGCTCTATTAACAAACTGGAATATTTTACAAACTTCTAAGT
This sequence comes from Diaperis boleti, assembly GCA_963583935.1. Lineage (NCBI taxonomy): Eukaryota > Metazoa > Arthropoda > Insecta > Coleoptera > Tenebrionidae > Diaperis > Diaperis boleti. The sequence goes on along the minus strand of OY757242.1, from coordinate 77,159,094 downwards.
ATTGAATCAAAATTTCATCTAGCGACATCCAAATCGTTCATTTTCAAAAATTACTACAACATACGGTCGACTCTCTAATCTATTGCTATGTCACTTTCCATTCATTCTAGTGTCTGTATCATGCAAAAATTACATCGCCAGAGCTCTATTATCAAACCGGAATATTTTACAAATTTCTAAGTGTCAAAAATTATTACAACACAGTCTTGACTTTCTAATTTATTGCTATATCACTTTCTAAGTATTTTAGTGTCTGTATAGTCCAAAAATTACATCGCCAGAGCTCTGTTATCAAACCGGAATATTTTACAAATTGCTAAGTATAGAATTAAAATTTCGTCTCGCGACATCGAAATTGTTAATTTCAAAAATTATTACAACATACTCTCGACTTTTTAATTTATTGCTATGTCACTTTCCTAGTATTCTAGTGTCTGTATAATCCAAAAATTACATCGCCAGAGCTCTATTGTCAAACTGGAATATTTTACGAATTTCTAAGTGTAGAATCAAAATTTCGTTTCGCGACATCGAAATCGTTTAGTTTAAAAATTATTACAACACAGTCTTGACTTTCTAATTTATTGCTATATCACTTTCTAAATATTTTAGTGTCTGTATAGTCCAAAAATTACATCGCCAGAGCTCTGTTATCAAACCGGAATATTTTACAAATTGCTAAGTATAGAATTAAAATTTCGTCTCGCGACATCGAAATTGTTCATTTCAAAAATTATTACAACACAGTATTGATTTTTTAATTTATTGCTATGTCACTTTCCAAGTATTCTAGTGTCTGTATAATCCAAAAACTAATCGCCAGAGCTCTATTGTCAAACCGGAATATTTTACGAATTTCTAAGTGTAGAATCAAAATTTCGTCTCGCGACATCCAAATCGTTCATTTTCAAAAATTACTACAACATGCGGTCCACTCTCTAATCTATTGCTATGTCACTTTCTATTCATTCTAGTGTCTGTATCATGCAAAAATTACATTGCCAGAGCTCTATTATCATACCGGAATATTTTACAAATTTCTAAGTGTCAAAAACTATTACAACACAGTCTTGACTTTCTAATTTATTGCTATATCACTTTCTAAGTATTTTAGTGTCTGTATAGTCCAAAAATTACATCGCCAGAGCTCTATTATAAAACCGGAATATTTTACAAATTGCTAAGTATAGAATTAAAATTTCGTCTCGCGACATCGAAATTGTTTATTTCAAAAATTATTACAACACAGTATTGATTTTTTAATTTATTGCTATGTCACTTTCCAAGTATTCTAGTGTCTGTATAATCCAAAAACTAATCGCCAGAGCTCTATTGTCAAACCGGAATATTTTACAAACTTCTAAGTATTGAATCAAAATTTCATCTCGCGACATCCAAATCGTTCATTTTCAAAAATTACTACAACATACGGTCCACTCTCTAATCTATTGCTATGTCACTTTCCATTCATTCTAGTGTCTGTATCATGCAAAAATTACATCGCCAGAGCTCTATTATCAAACCGGAATATTTTACAGATTTCTAAGTGTAGAATCAAAATTTCGTTTCGCGACATCGAAATCGTGTAGTTTAAAAATTATTACAACACAGTCTTGACTTTCTAATTTATTGCTATATCACTTTCTAAGTATTTTAGTGTCTGTATAGTCCAAAAATTACATCGCCAGAGCTCTGTTATCAAACCGGAATATTTTACAAATTGCTAAGTATAGAATTAAAATTTCGTCTCGCGACATCGAAATTGTTAATTTCAAAAATTATTACAACATACTCTCGACTTTTTAATTTATTGCTATGTCACTTTCCAAGTATTCTAGTGTCTGTATAATCCAAAAATTACATCGCCAGAGCTCTATTAACAAACTGGAATATTTTACAAACTTCTAAGTATTGAATCAAAATTTCATCTCGCGACATCCAAATCGTTCATTTTCAAAAACATACGGTCCACTCTCTAATCTATTGCTATGTCACTTTCCATTCATTCTAGTGTCTGTATCATGCAAAAATTACATCGCCAGAGCTCTTATTATCAAACCGGAATATTTTACAAATTTCTAAGTGTCAAAAATTATTACAACACAGTCTCGACTTTTTAATTTATTGCTATGTCACTTTCCAAGTATTCTAGTGTCTGTATAATCCAAAAACTAATCGCCAGAGCTCTATTGTCAAACCGGAATATTTTACGAATTTCTAAGTGTAGAATCAAAATTTCGTCTCGCGACATCCAAATCGTTCATTTTCAAAAATTACTACAACATACTGTCGACACTCTAATCTATTGCTATGTAACTTTCCATTCATTCTAGTGTCTGTATCATGCAAAAATTACATCGCCAGAGCTCCATTATCAAACCGGAATATTTTACAAATTTCTAAGTGTAGAATCAAAATTTCGTTTCGCGACATCGAAATCGTGTAGTTTAAAAATTATTACAACACAGTCTTGACTTTTTAATTTATTGCTATATCACTTTCTAAGTATTTTAGTGTCTGCATAGTCCAAAAATTACAACGCCAGAGCTCTGTTATCAAACCGGAATATTTTACAAATTGCTAAGTATAGAATTAAAATTTCGTCTCGCGACATCGAAATTGTTAATTTCAAAAATTATTACAACATACTCTCGACTTTTTAATTTATTGCTATGTCACTTTCCAAGTATTCTAGTGTCTGTATAATCCAAAAATTACATCGCCAGAGCTCTATTAACAAACTGGAATATTTTACAAACTTCTAAGTATTGAATCAAAATTTCATCTCGCGACATCCAAATCGTTCATTTTCAAAAATTACTACAACATGCGGTCCACTCTCTAATCTATTGCTATGTCACTTTCTATTCATTCTAGTGTCTGTATCATGCAAAAATTACATTGCCAGAGCTCTATTATCAAACCGGAATATTTTACAAATTTCTAAGTGTCAAAAACTATTACAACACAGTCTTGACTTTCTAATTTATTGCTATATCACTTTCTAAGTATTTTAGTGTCTGTATAGTCCAAAAATTACATCGCCAGAGCTCTATTATAAAACCGGAATATTTTACAAATTGCTAAGTATAGAATTAAAATTTCGTCTCGCGACATCGAAATTGTTTATTTCAAAAATTATTACAACACAGTCTTGATTTTTTAATTTATTGCTATGTCACTTTCCAAGTATTCTAGTGTCTGTATAATCCAAAAACTAATCGCCAGAGCTCTATTGTCAAACCGGAATATTTTACGAATTTCTAAGTGTAGAATCAAAATTTCGTCTCGCGACATCCAAATCGTTCATTTTCAAAAATTACTACAACATACTGTCGACTCTCTAATCTATTGCTATGTCACTTTCCATTCATTCTAGTGTCTGTATCATGCAAAAATTACATCGCCAGAGTTCCATTATCAAACCGGAATATTTTACAAATTTCTAAGTGTAGAATCAAAATTTCGTTTCGCGACATCGAAATCGTGTAGTTTAAAAATTATTACAACACAGTCTTGACTTTTTAATTTATTGCTATATCACTTTCTAAGTATTTTAGTGTCTGCATAGTCCAAAAATTACAACGCCAGAGCTCTGTTATCAAACCGGAATATTTTACAAATTGCTAAGTATAGAATTAAAATTTCGTCTCGCGACATCGAAATTGTTAATTTCAAAAATTATTACAACATACTCTCGACTTTTTAATTTATTGCTATGTCACTTTCCAAGTATTCTAGTGTCTGTATAATCCAAAAATTACATCGCCAGAGCTCTATTAACAAACTGGAATATTTTACAAACTTCTAAGTATTGAATCAAAATTTCATCTCGCGACATCCAAATCGTTCATTTTCAAAAATTACTACAACATGCGGTCCACTCTCTAATCTATTGCTATGTCACTTTCTATTCATTCTAGTGTCTGTATCATGCAAAAATTACATTGCCAGAGCTCTATTATCAAACCGGAATATTTTACAAATTTCTAAGTGTCAAAAACTATTACAACACAGTCTTGACTTTCTAATTTATTGCTATATCACTTTCTAAGTATTTTAGTGTCTGTATAGTCCAAAAATTACATCGCCAGAGCTCTATTATAAAACCGGAATATTTTACAAATTGCTAAGTATAGAATTAAAATTTCGTCTCGCGACATCGAAATTGTTTATTTCAAAAATTATTACAACACAGTCTTGATTTTTTAATTTATTGCTATGTCACTTTCCAAGTATTCTAGTGTCTGTATAATCCAAAAACTAATCGCCAGAGCTCTATTGTCAAACCGGAATATTTTACGAATTTCTAAGTGTAGAATCAAAATTTCGTCTCGCGACATCCAAATCGTTAATTTTCAAAAATTACTACAACATACTGTCGACTCTCTAATCTATTGCTATCTCACTTTCCATTCATTCTAGTGTCTGTATCATGCAAAAATTACATCGCCAGAGTTCCATTATCAAACCGGAATATTTTACAAATTTCTAAGTGTAGAATCAAAATTTCGTTTCGCGACATCGAAATCGTGTAGTTTAAAAATTATTACAACACAGTCTTGACTTTCTAATTTATTGCTATATCACTTTCTAAGTATTTTAGTGTCTGTATAGTCCAAAAATTACATCGCCAGAGCTCTGTTATCAAACCGGAATATTTTACAAATTGCTAAGTATAGAATTAAAATTTCGTCTCGCGACATCGAAATTGTTAATTTCAAAAATTATTACAACATACTCTCGACTTTTTAATTTATTGCTATGTCACTTTCCAAGTATTCTAGTGTCTGTATAATCCAAAAATTACATCGCCAGAGCTCTATTAACAAACTGGAATATTTTACAAACTTCTAAGTATTGAATCAAAATTTCATCTCGCGACATCCAAATCGTTCATTTTCAAAAATTACTACAACATGCGGTCCACTCTCTAATCTATTGCTATGTCACTTTCTATTCATTCTAGTGTCTGTATCATGCAAAAATTACATTGCCAGAGCTCTATTATCAAACCGGAATATTTTACAAATTTCTAAGTGTCAAAAACTATTACAACACAGTCTTGACTTTCTAATTTATTGCTATATCACTTTCTAAGTATTTTAGTGTCTGTATAGTCCAAAAATTACATCGCCAGAGCTCTATTATAAAACCGGAATATTTTACAAATTGCTAAGTATAGAATTAAAATTTCGTCTCGCGACATCGAAATTGTTTATTTCAAAAATTATTACAACACAGTCTTGATTTTTTAATTTATTGCTATGTCACTTTCCAAGTATTCTAGTGTCTGTATAATCCAAAAACTAATCGCCAGAGCTCTATTGTCAAACCGGAATATTTTACGAATTTCTAAGTGTAGAATCAAAATTTCGTCTCGCGACATCCAAATCGTTCATTTTCAAAAATTACTACAACATACTGTCGACTCTCTAATCTATTGCTATGTCACTTTCCATTCATTCTAGTGTCTGTATCATGCAAAAATTACATCGCCAGAGTTCCATTATCAAACCGGAATATTTTACAAATTTCTAAGTGTAGAATCAAAATTTCGTTTCGCGACATCGAAATCGTGTAGTTTAAAAATTATTACAACACAGTCTTGACTTTTTAATTTATTGCTATATCACTTTCTAAGTATTTTAGTGTCTGCATAGTCCAAAAATTACAACGCCAGAGCTCTGTTATCAAACCGGAATATTTTACAAATTGCTAAGTATAGAATTAAAATTTCGTCTCGCGACATCGAAATTGTTAATTTCAAAAATTATTACAACATACTCTCGACTTTTTAATTTATTGCTATGTCACTTTCCAAGTATTCTAGTGTCTGTATAATCCAAAAATTACATCGCCAGAGCTCTATTAACAAACTGGAATATTTTACAAACTTCTAAGTATTGAATCAAAATTTCATCTCGCGACATCCAAATCGTTCATTTTCAAAAATTACTACAACATGCGGTCCACTCTCTAATCTATTGCTATGTCACTTTCTATTCATTCTAGTGTCTGTATCATGCAAAAATTACATTGCCAGAGCTCTATTATCAAACCGGAATATTTTACAAATTTCTAAGTGTCAAAAACTATTACAACACAGTCTTGACTTTCTAATTTATTGCTATATCACTTTCTAAGTATTTTAGTGTCTGTATAGTCCAAAAATTACATCGCCAGAGCTCTATTATAAAACCGGAATATTTTACAAATTGCTAAGTATAGAATTAAAATTTCGTCTCGCGACATCGAAATTGTTTATTTCAAAAATTATTACAACACAGTCTTGATTTTTTAATTTATTGCTATGTCACTTTCCAAGTATTCTAGTGTCTGTATAATCCAAAAACTAATCGCCAGAGCTCTATTGTCAAACCGGAATATTTTACGAATTTCTAAGTGTAGAATCAAAATTTCGTCTCGCGACATCCAAATCGTTCATTTTCAAAAATTACTACAACATACTGTCGACTCTCTAATCTATTGCTATGTCACTTTCCATTCATTCTAGTGTCTGTATCATGCAAAAATTACATCGCCAGAGTTCCATTATCAAACCGGAATATTTTACAAATTTCTAAGTGTAGAATCAAAATTTCGTTTCGCGACATCGAAATCGTGTAGTTTAAAAATTATTACAACACAGTCTTGACTTTTTAATTTATTGCTATATCACTTTCTAAGTATTTTAGTGTCTGCATAGTCCAAAAATTACAACGCCAGAGCTCTGTTATCAAACCGGAATATTTTACAAATTGCTAAGTATAGAATTAAAATTTCGTCTCGCGACATCGAAATTGTTAATTTCAAAAATTATTACAACATACTCTCGACTTTTTAATTTATTGCTATGTCACTTTCCAAGTATTCTAGTGTCTGTATAATCCAAAAATTACATCGCCAGAGCTCTATTAACAAACTGGAATATTTTACAAACTTCTAAGTATTGAATCAAAATTTCATCTCGCGACATCCAAATCGTTCATTTTCAAAAATTACTACAACATGCGGTCCACTCTCTAATCTATTGCTATGTCACTTTCTATTCATTCTAGTGTCTGTATCATGCAAAAATTACATTGCCAGAGCTCTATTATCAAACCGGAATATTTTACAAATTTCTAAGTGTCAAAAACTATTACAACACAGTCTTGACTTTCTAATTTATTGCTATATCACTTTCTAAGTATTTTAGTGTCTGTATAGTCCAAAAATTACATCGCCAGAGCTCTATTATAAAACCGGAATATTTTACAAATTGCTAAGTATAGAATTAAAATTTCGTCTCGCGACATCGAAATTGTTTATTTCAAAAATTATTACAACACAGTCTTGATTTTTTAATTTATTGCTATGTCACTTTCCAAGTATTCTAGTGTCTGTATAATCCAAAAACTAATCGCCAGAGCTCTATTGTCAAACCGGAATATTTTACGAATTTCTAAGTGTAGAATCAAAATTTCGTCTCGCGACATCCAAATCGTTAATTTTCAAAAATTACTACAACATACTGTCGACTCTCTAATCTATTGCTATCTCACTTTCCATTCATTCTAGTGTCTGTATCATGCAAAAATTACATCGCCAGAGTTCCATTATCAAACCGGAATATTTTACAAATTTCTAAGTGTAGAATCAAAATTTCGTTTCGCGACATCGAAATCGTGTAGTTTAAAAATTATTACAACACAGTCTTGACTTTCTAATTTATTGCTATATCACTTTCTAAGTATTTTAGTGTCTGTATAGTCCAAAAATTACATCGCCAGAGCTCTGTTATCAAACCGGAATATTTTACAAATTGCTAAGTATAGAATTAAAATTTCGTCTCGCGACATCGAAATTGTTAATTTCAAAAATTATTACAACATACTCTCGACTTTTTAATTTATTGCTATGTCACTTTCCAAGTATTCTAGTGTCTGTATAATCCAAAAATTACATCGCCAGAGCTCTATTAACAAACTGGAATATTTTACAAACTTCTAAGTATTGAATCAAAATTTCATCTCGCGACATCCAAATCGTTCATTTTCAAAAATTACTACAACATGCGGTCCACTCTCTAATCTATTGCTATGTCACTTTCTATTCATTCTAGTGTCTGTATCATGCAAAAATTACATTGCCAGAGCTCTATTATCAAACCGGAATATTTTACAAATTTCTAAGTGTCAAAAACTATTACAACACAGTCTTGACTTTCTAATTTATTGCTATATCACTTTCTAAGTATTTTAGTGTCTGTATAGTCCAAAAATTACATCGCCAGAGCTCTATTATAAAACCGGAATATTTTACAAATTGCTAAGTATAGAATTAAAATTTCGTCTCGCGACATCGAAATTGTTTATTTCAAAAATTATTACAACACAGTCTTGATTTTTTAATTTATTGCTATGTCACTTTCCAAGTATTCTAGTGTCTGTATAATCCAAAAACTAATCGCCAGAGCTCTATTGTCAAACCGGAATATTTTACGAATTTCTAAGTGTAGAATCAAAATTTCGTCTCGCGACATCCAAATCGTTCATTTTCAAAAATTACTACAACATACTGTCGACTCTCTAATCTATTGCTATGTCACTTTCCATTCATTCTAGTGTCTGTATCATGCAAAAATTACATCGCCAGAGTTCCATTATCAAACCGGAATATTTTACAAATTTCTAAGTGTAGAATCAAAATTTCGTTTCGCGACATCGAAATCGTGTAGTTTAAAAATTATTACAACACAGTCTTGACTTTTTAATTTATTGCTATATCACTTTCTAAGTATTTTAGTGTCTGCATAGTCCAAAAATTACAACGCCAGAGCTCTGTTATCAAACCGGAATATTTTACAAATTGCTAAGTATAGAATTAAAATTTCGTCTCGCGACATCGAAATTGTTAATTTCAAAAATTATTACAACATACTCTCGACTTTTTAATTTATTGCTATGTCACTTTCCAAGTATTCTAGTGTCTGTATAATCCAAAAATTACATCGCCAGAGCTCTATTAACAAACTGGAATATTTTACAAACTTCTAAGTATTGAATCAAAATTTCATCTCGCGACATCCAAATCGTTCATTTTCAAAAATTACTACAACATGCGGTCCACTCTCTAATCTATTGCTATGTCACTTTCTATTCATTCTAGTGTCTGTATCATGCAAAAATTACATTGCCAGAGCTCTATTATCAAACCGGAATATTTTACAAATTTCTAAGTGTCAAAAACTATTACAACACAGTCTTGACTTTCTAATTTATTGCTATATCACTTTCTAAGTATTTTAGTGTCTGTATAGTCCAAAAATTACATCGCCAGAGCTCTATTATAAAACCGGAATATTTTACAAATTGCTAAGTATAGAATTAAAATTTCGTCTCGCGACATCGAAATTGTTTATTTCAAAAATTATTACAACACAGTCTTGATTTTTTAATTTATTGCTATGTCACTTTCCAAGTATTCTAGTGTCTGTATAATCCAAAAACTAATCGCCAGAGCTCTATTGTCAAACCGGAATATTTTACGAATTTCTAAGTGTAGAATCAAAATTTCGTCTCGCGACATCCAAATCGTTCATTTTCAAAAATTACTACAACATACTGTCGACTCTCTAATCTATTGCTATGTCACTTTCCATTCATTCTAGTGTCTGTATCATGCAAAAATTACATCGCCAGAGTTCCATTATCAAACCGGAATATTTTACAAATTTCTAAGTGTAGAATCAAAATTTCGTTTCGCGACATCGAAATCGTGTAGTTTAAAAATTATTACAACACAGTCTTGACTTTTTAATTTATTGCTATATCACTTTCTAAGTATTTTAGTGTCTGCATAGTCCAAAAATTACAACGCCAGAGCTCTGTTATCAAACCGGAATATTTTACAAATTGCTAAGTATAGAATTAAAATTTCGTCTCGCGACATCGAAATTGTTAATTTCAAAAATTATTACAACATACTCTCGACTTTTTAATTTATTGCTATGTCACTTTCCAAGTATTCTAGTGTCTGTATAATCCAAAAATTACATCGCCAGAGCTCTATTAACAAACTGGAATATTTTACAAACTTCTAAGTATTGAATCAAAATTTCATCTCGCGACATCCAAATCGTTCATTTTCAAAAATTACTACAACATGCGGTCCACTCTCTAATCTATTGCTATGTCACTTTCTATTCATTCTAGTGTCTGTATCATGCAAAAATTACATTGCCAGAGCTCTATTATCAAACCGGAATATTTTACAAATTTCTAAGTGTCAAAAACTATTACAACACAGTCTTGACTTTCTAATTTATTGCTATATCACTTTCTAAGTATTTTAGTGTCTGTATAGTCCAAAAATTACATCGCCAGAGCTCTATTATAAAACCGGAATATTTTACAAATTGCTAAGTATAGAATTAAAATTTCGTCTCGCGACATCGAAATTGTTTATTTCAAAAATTATTACAACACAGTCTTGATTTTTTAATTTATTGCTATGTCACTTTCCAAGTATTCTAGTGTCTGTATAATCCAAAAACTAATCGCCAGAGCTCTATTGTCAAACCGGAATATTTTACGAATTTCTAAGTGTAGAATCAAAATTTCGTCTCGCGACATCCAAATCGTTAATTTTCAAAAATTACTACAACATACTGTCGACTCTCTAATCTATTGCTATCTCACTTTCCATTCATTCTAGTGTCTGTATCATGCAAAAATTACATCGCCAGAGTTCCATTATCAAACCGGAATATTTTACAAATTTCTAAGTGTAGAATCAAAATTTCGTTTCGCGACATCGAAATCGTGTAGTTTAAAAATTATTACAACACAGTCTTGACTTTCTAATTTATTGCTATATCACTTTCTAAGTATTTTAGTGTCTGTATAGTCCAAAAATTACATCGCCAGAGCTCTGTTATCAAACCGGAATATTTTACAAATTGCTAAGTATAGAATTAAAATTTCGTCTCGCGACATCGAAATTGTTAATTTCAAAAATTATTACAACATACTCTCGACTTTTTAATTTATTGCTATGTCACTTTCCAAGTATTCTAGTGTCTGTATAATCCAAAAATTACATCGCCAGAGCTCTATTAACAAACTGGAATATTTTACAAACTTCTAAGTATTGAATCAAAATTTCATCTCGCGACATCCAAATCGTTCATTTTCAAAAACATACGGTCCACTCTCTAATCTATTGCTATGTCACTTTCCATTCATTCTAGTGTCTGTATCATGCAAAAATTACATCGCCAGAGCTCTTATTATCAAACCGGAATATTTTACAAATTTCTAAGTGTCAAAAATTATTACAACACAGTCTCGACTTTTTAATTTATTGCTATGTCACTTTCCAAGTATTCTAGTGTCTGTATAATCCAAAAACTAATCGCCAGAGCTCTATTATTATTTTACTAGTTTTTGTTCCGGAATTATTAATTTCTTCTTTAAAGTATTATGAGGCAATTAACAGCTTCTCCTCCTCTCCTCGCAGGCTCGACAGAAGCAATGTGATAAAATTTGCGCTGGAGTCCTATAAAAGAGTTTTTTCATCCCATAAGTTTACAATCGCTTCATGTTCAGTTTCAGTTAAAGCCGTAGAACTAAGTTTTCTTTTACTGCAGTCAAGTTGTAGTTCTTTACGTTTAGCATTGCGTGCATTCGACACTCAGAATTTTCAAATTTTCGTTTGTGTAAACGCTTTGTCATGAAATAGTGAAAATGACAAATAAACGTCAAACTATTTTTATGGATTTTAAGTAATTTAAAGGCTTTCCGGGGTTGTGTCGAACGATAAAACGTTGTATTACACTCCTCCCTGTGTAGATTGAACGCTTTACGCCACTCGGGGCTTACAAAAGCACTCGTTTCACTCGTGCTTTTATAAACCCCTTGTGGGTCCAATTTACACAGGAACTCGTATAATAAACTACTATTATCTACAACAGATTAATAAATTGATGTATTATACTTGTAACTATGAATACTTAACTAGGTCTATTAAACACAGACAGCCAGGCCCGGTTTTTAAGAATTATTATTAACTGGCCATGAAATAATGAATATTGACAACTGTTGACATTTTTTCTAAACGTCAAGTTTTTCACAAGGTTTAATTTCTAATTTTAATTCTAAAAGTACAGTTGTAGATAAAGCGTCGTATTTCACTCACATATAATGGGGGCTATTGTACACTCGAATGGTTAAAATCCTCGTCTGCGGCTCGTATTTTAATTTCCATTCTCGTGTGTAATAACCACCATTATATGCTCATTAAATAGTCTACTATTAAGTTGTTTCGTATCCATGCAATAGAAAATTTTTGCTCGTTTGTATCTTTGATATTAATGACTAATAAATTAAGAAGCGATTAAATTTTGACACATTTTTAATCGCGGTAAAATTTTCCTATTGACTTACTCGAGTTTGTTGCCAATTTGTCTCGTGACATTGATCAAAAACCAGTTGACTATCGGCTCGTGGTGTTAATAACAATGTCACTCGATAAATTGCTACGCAATAAACGCTCGTAGCAATGAGAAAATTTTGCCGACAAAAGTATGCAATAAATTTTTCTAAAAAATTTTTGGGCGGGTCAATTTTGGTTTATAAAAATTAATATTTTGATCCCAAATTAAATTTCAAGGAGTCATTTGTTTTCGAGTGATGACGTCATCGATATTTTTTTTAAATAGAAACCCCGTTTTTTTTTTTCTTGATTCAGATAGCCCTTTTAATTGTCTAAACGACAGTATAAAAATTTTATTATTTTAGATAATGAAAGTTTTGAGAAAAAATAAATAAATTTGATTTTTTTATGACAAACAAAAACAAGTCAAAAAATTAAGTAGGTAAACCAAACAGTCAAAAGGTACTGTCAGTTTTATTTGCATGTGTAAATTGTTTTGAAAACACCATTTTCCTGCTTATTTACGTACAGGAGAATTGATTTTTTTGTAATTTGCTGTTGTAACAATGCTATTAACGCATTCGTTTTGAAAAATTCAATTTTCCTGTACGTAAATCAGCATAAAAATGTTGTTTCCAAAACGATTTCCGGAAAAACAATTTACACATACAAATGAAACTGACAGTACCATTTGACTAATAGATTTACCTACTTGATATTTTGACTTTTTTTGTTTGTCATAAAAAAAATCCATTTTTTTTTCTCAAAACTTTCATTATCTAAGATAACAAAATTTTTATACTGACGTTTAGACAATTAAAGGGGCTATCTGAATCAAGAAAAAAAATAGGGGGTTTCTATTTAAAAAAAATATCGATGACGTCATCACTCGAAAACAAATAAACCAAAACTGACCCGTCCAAAAAAAATTGAAAAAAAATGTGTTTAATTTTTAATGAATTTATTCCATACTTTTGCCGCTCACTGTATATGATAAAATCGAATTAATAATTTTAGCATCTATAAAGATATAAACTGAAGAAAAGCTCTCAAATAAATGAAATATATTACAGTGTAAACTCTAGATAGCGAAATTGAAGGGACCGGGTATTTTTTACGTTATAAAGAGTTTTTGTTATACAGAGAGCAAAAGAAAACAATATAATAACAATTTAAACCAAGCAGACCTTAGTAATTTGACACACTGTACTTATAGTTATGTACCTGATGTTATACCCAGCTCATTTTTTGCAATAAGGTCTCGGGAAAATAATTTTTTCGTTTTAATAACCGTTTAGAGCACAAAACTTAAGAAATTTTTTTTTTGTTATCTCGAATAAACATAATATATAATATACAGAGAATATATAAAAATATACAAAGCAAAATAATTATTCTTTCCACCATAGAAAAAATATATTAAGCAAATGTCTCCAATAAAATACATATAAGTAATGCTATATGCATACATAACTTCAAATATTCTACAACATAATATTTCATTCACATTCTTTTAATGTCACTAATATTCAAAAAAGATTCAATATTATCTAAAAATTTATATTGTATGAAATAAATAAACTTGGCTACTAGGGAAAAGGAAGGAAGTGCACATTTGACTGAAAAAGTGGAGAAAAAGGGGTGGCGGAAGGAAATTAGAAAACATTTGATATAAATCGAATGTATTTATTAAAAATACACAAGGTAGAAATTAAATTAGCCAGAATATTGTTATGATAAATAGTTTCGGATGAAACTAATACATGTTATCATAGAATGTAATTAGATCGAACGGAAATTTGATAGAGAAGCATTTATCAGAAATACACTTAATAGAAATACATTTTTCGATATTATGTTGCGTGATGTCAAAGTTTTGAAAAAGCAGAAACCATAGAAGTCGAGAGCTTTTAATATGTGGAAAGTACCAAGGGAAATTAATTTAGTTACCCGCCACCGAACCGCTGGACGCTGATGATAACACACGACAAAAAACTTTTAAAAACACTCGAAATCTTCACTTCAACATCCAATGCTATTATTGATGAAAAATGAAAATTGTGGGGCCTAATAGCATACGGATTTTCGTGTCCGTACGCGCGTATTAGTTAAATTAAAAATACCTTCTCTGGTGATTATTATTAAATCCTCAGGCTGTAAAAATTGGACTTTCTGTACGTGATGGGGATACAATTGTTGTTGTTTCAAATTTCTCCAATTGGTATAATGCGATATTCCAAACTGGTTTGCTAATCTGCGGTGGGTGGTTTTCACCATCTTGCAAAACGCAAACACAAGGCATATATTAATCACACGGAGATTTGGACAACTTTAAAAACGAAAGTGAAATACATTAAAGAATTACCGGCGGCCACCCTCGGTGTCGACAAACTGATTACAGGTATAAACCGCACGGGACTACAAAAAATTTAGAAGGCTGATAAGCAGGTCGAGTTTTTCCGGACAAAAACAATTGATTCTCAGTAGGTCACGTTAAAATAAATATCCATATGCGGCTCGTGAATTTTTAAGGGAAAAAAAAAAGAGATTTCGAAAAAGTGGTAGATAATAATGTAGTAATTTCTGGGACACGTTGTATATTCGTTATTTAGCTATACAAATAGCTGATTTTAAATGATTTAGCACCGAAAAAGATAAAGCAAATCAACTCACCGTAAATGACATTTGAAATTAGTACAATGGTATTGAAATTTCTCAATTCGAAAGATGATATTTTTTTCTATTTCTATTTTCCAAGATTAGAAAATTCTCAGTTTCACAGATTTAAAAATTTAATAAACGGGAAGAATGTCGATGAATCAAAGTGGAGTAAATTTAAATTAAAATTTAAATATATTCAAGTAATAATTTTTAACATTCAACTCTGTAATTCATCAGTTGTAACATTAATCTCTTGTAAAATTAGGGCTGAGGATGGGAGTAGTTTTCTCCCCAAACATGTTCATATTGTAATTTACGTTTATTACAGTTTGTAGAGTTTGACTTGAATATATGTATTTAAATTTTATTAAAAATTTAATGATTTGAAAATGAAATGAAATGAAAAAAATTTTTCCAATACATACACGTACAGTTAGTAATATCGGTAATGTTTTTGATAATCTGAGGGTCATTTTCTATTAATATGTAATTATTATTACTGTTACTGTTATATGGACACTATTAGAACCGTAATTTTCTTATTGTCGGTCGTATTAACTATCATTTTAGACGTGCTTGTGGGAACTTTAGAAACGTCAAGTTCAGCCAAATCGGAATCATATTGAAGATCAACGATTTCGCAATTGCTTATTTATTATTATTATCTTTATATAATTATAAAATTCCGGTGTGCGTGTGTTTGTAATTCTTCTTCTCCTAAACGGCTTAACCGATTTTGATGAATTTTTGTGTGTGTTTGAGTGGATCCCTGGATGGTTCTTAGTTACAGTTGGACCCGGTAGGTGGCCCGGTTGTCGAGATTCAGTTTTTTTCTTTTCTGACAGAATTTTGATGATTTTTTTTATATTTATTGGATCTTTCTTTTAATCGCATCACTTGAGAACGGCTGGACTGATTTGGATATTATTTTTAAAATTTTTCTTAATAATCCAAGTAAGATTTTTACCGAAAGAAAAATTGGAAAATTCCGGGAAAATTGTTTTCCGGGCAACTTTTCCAATCTTTCTTTCCGTAAAAACCTTACATGGACCATTACAAATATTCTAAAAATAAATAGCCAAATCGGTCCGTCCGTTTTCAAGTGATGCAACAGCATTGCACTTGAGAACGGCTGGACCGATATGCGTAATTGTTTTTTAATTTTGTCCGTTATGGTCCTCGAAAAGTTTTCAGGAAACTAAAATTCTAGACAATAATAATTATAAAGGAAAGTCGGAAAATTCGGACAAACAGTAAAAATAATAATATTTGTATGCACTCTCGATCATAACTGTTGTTTTTTTGTTTTATTCGTTATGCTCCCAGGATGGAAATAACTTAATTCCAGCCCAAATTTATATTCTATATAAATAAAAATCAATTGCCGCATGTATGAAACATGATCACTTCAAAGCTGCTCGACCGATTTGGCTGATTTTATTAAATTAAAGCAAATTTTTGTAAAAACCACCAGAAAATTGGGAAATTTAAGAAAAACGGAAAGTGCTTTTTTATGAGATGTTTGTATAAACTCGCACCATAACTCTATTTTTGTTTTGTTCGTTATGGTCCTGGAAAATTTTTCAGGAAAATAAAATTCCAGTCAATTACAAAGGAAAGTGAAATCAAACCGCAAAAACGTAATTTTATATTTTATAACTGACGATAGGAACGACATTATTTCGTTGATCCTTTTTTTGTTTTGGCTCCCGGGATAAAAATAACTCAATTGAATGCTGTCAATTGAAAATAAAAAAAACTACTATTTTGTATACATTCTCACTCATAACTGAAGTCAGGACCGACATATTTGTTTGGATTTTTTTTTTCGTTATGCTCCGGGATGGAAAATAACTCAATTGAATGTTTTCGATTCGAAAAAAAAATCGGAAAAAACGCATTTCAGCCTAAATTACAATAAAATTAGATTTGTTTTTGCTTTTGTGTTGTCTAGCGATCTGTCCAAAAACAAATTTATTGAGATTTGGACAACGTCTGTCGGGTCAGCTAGTTAACAAATAATACAAATATACCTGGATTGGATTGGTCAAATGGGTAATTACAATGTTCTTTTCTTCAATACCGTTTGAGCTAACCAATTTTTTCTTTAAGAATATTTGTTTGTGCATCAAGGCGATTTTTCCAGTTTCTGCACTACCTGTATAACGAATCTCCGAATATTATAATTTTAAAGTACATAATTATTTGATAGGAAATTGATACGGTATCATCATTAATACCTCTAATTATGTCAAAAGCCTCATTTGATAGTTTATTTATTATCGCATTTCCATACCACCTCATTAAGAAGTAGGCGACATTAGACGAAACTTTCAAATTACCACTATTTTATGCTAATCATTGTAATCTCTCTCCAATTTGCGACAATTATCTTCCACAACCTCCCATGTAATTGCCGTATTATTGCCGAATAGAATATGTGCTAGCGGATTACTGCGGTTACTATCGGGGGTTTACCACACTTTATCTAGACCTGCATTTAAATTTCTGTTTATGAATTCACGTAGCGTTAAAGTTTCAATTTTAGAACCCACATGGGACATGACAAGACACAAAAATAACCGTTGCATATCCAATTAATTGTTGTTGCGATTTATGTATTGGGGCAAATCACTACGTTTCGTGCAACATTTGTTGTATTATATCAGTTCCACTTTTTAACAGAGATAATTTTATTAATGCGCCACATGGTAATAATGCGAAATTTTTTCTCTTCATAATTTTTAATTGAATTGCAAAGCACTTCAGTGGCAATCATTCAACCCCCCCATTAATGTCGGAATCACTTTTATACGACGCTTCTCTCGTCGGCAACTTTTCAACCCAAGCTTCGACTTAATTGAAGGAATTTCAAATAATGCGAAATAAGGACGCCGTCGTGAAATGAATTTCGCTGATTTGGGGAAACGAGTTAATGGAACGAAAAATTCTTTATTACCATGATAAGCATTGTGCTTAGCGCTGTTAGAGTTTCGTTAAACGTAAGGCAGTAAGTACAAAGAGAGTCATGCAGAAAGATGGATCACTGGTTTCTAAAGAATTGACAGGGAGATGCAGGAAAATGCAGGCAATTCTTCGTGTCTCCATACAAATCAACACTCAGATTCAAATCGGTTTTAAAGATTAATTTCTTTCTTCTCCGTTCCTTAAATTAGGCGTAGTAAATTTACCTGTTGCATCTTTGCATATTTAATGTGTCTGTATATAAATCTTTATTTGCCCTACGGGCTTTCTGATTTCTATACATATACAAGTAAACTTAACAATTATAATAATAAAAAAACTAAATAAATTCTCTATTTCTTCTCCCCTCCCCTTTCCTCTTCTCCCTTCTCCCTCCTCTTCCATACCTCTTTCATCCATTTAATTTCCCTTCCATCTACATTCAGTATTTCATCTCTTTCTTTCCTCTCTCTTTGTTTCATCTCACTGCACTCGTTCCACATATGCTCAATCGTCTCTCTTTCCTCATAGCACATTCTACACATTCTTCCTCCATCTTCTGCCCAATACCTATTTTCCCTCTCTTCATTTCCGCACCTAAACCTCGCCATCATCTTTCTTTCTTTCTCGCTCTCCCTCCCCAAATACTTCGGTACTTCCTCGATCATGCATCTTCCGTACTTCCCGTTGTATCTGGATTCTCTAATTCTTTCTCTCCTCTCTTGTCTATCCGTATCCTTATCTCTTTCACTTAGTTCTACATTAATCCACACGCCTTTTTCTCTCAGTCTCTCTATTTCTATGCTTGCATACCCATTCCTCCTGTAGTAATTCTCCCTATCATTCTCCTCTGAATTCTTCTTTTTTTCTTTCCAGCACTCCTTTAGTATCCTACATTCTTTCCTCCCTTCCATCCTGTCTTCGAACTTGACCGCTCTTTTTCCCGCTTTCACTCTCAACCTATTCCTCTTGCATTCTTCTCTCACTATGTACCCTGGCGTTTCTCTCTCCACCCCTAGCACCCACCTCAGATATTTCTCTTGCACCCTCTCCATCTCCTCTTGTTCTTTCCATCCCCAGACCTCTGGTCCGTACAACAACACGCTTTCAATAAGACTTTCAAACATCATCATTCTCCTCTTAAAATCGCCTCCCCACCTTCTCTTTTCTATTCCCCATACACATCCTTGTTCACCTTGTTCGCTTTTCTTGCCAGTTCTCTAATATGTGCCTTATACCTTGACACATACCCCAAGTATTTGAATTCTTTTACTTGTTCTATTACTTCTCCCTCCCACCTCCAATCACTCTCTTCGTTCTTCCTCTTTCTCTTATTGAACACCAGCATTTTTGTTTTCTCTACATTCACTTCTAGTCTTTTCTTCTTCACATATTTTCCTAAACTCTTTATCATTTCCTTCATTTCTCTTTCACTCTTTGCCACCATTACCACATCATCCGCAAACGCCAGGCTCCACACTTTTTTTCTACCTACCACACACCCCCCCGCTTGTGCTCTCTCTAACATTCCGTCCATATCTGCCACATACATCGTGAACAACAAGGGGCTGAGCGGGCAACCTTGCCTCACTCCCTTTGTTGTCACAAACCATTCATTTTCCCTCTCCCCTACCTTCACTTTACTTTTTGTCTTCTCATATATCTCCTCCACCTTTCTTACCAGCCATTCATTTACCCCTTTCTCCCTCAGGCACTCGAACATGCTCCCTCTGTCCACCTTGTCAAAAGCCGCCTTGAAGTCTACGAATAATGCATACACCCTCCCCCCTTTCTTTTTTAACTCAGTCTTCGTCAAATGGTCCAGGATGTATACATTATCCATAGTTCCCCTCCCCTCTCTAAATCCTGCTTGGCTGTCTGGTAATGCTCCCTTTTCCTCTATCTCTCTGCTCATCCTTTCATTCAGAATTGATGCATACAACTTGTACCCTGTGTTTAGGAGAGTTATCCCTCGGTAATTTTCTACTTTATTTTTCTCCCCTTTTTTGTAAATGGGGTAAATTACCCCCTCTCTCTATCCTACCGGGAATCCTTCTCCTCTCCACACCCCACTCATTACCTCCACCAGTCTCTCAAGCACTCTTCTCGTCCCATACATCGACGACTACTCATTCTGTATTCTATCCCTCCCTGGTGCCTTCCCTTTCCTCAGTTTCTTCACATGCCTCTCCACCTCTTCCATTGTAATTTCTTCTTCTTCAGGTTCTACTCGGTTTCTCTTCGTCTCTATTTCCGTTTTCTTTTTTTCCTTTTCTCCCTCCAGCAGCCTCATGAAGTACTCCTCCCACTCATTCATCGTTATCTCCTCGCTCCCATTTTCTTTTTTCTTTCTCTCTCTATTAATATAGTTCCATACCTCCTTCTCTGTTCTTATTGCTTTTATCTCTTCCTCCTCTCTCTCCTTCTTCTGCCTCTTTTTCTCCCTGCATGTCTCTGTATATCTTCTTTTCGCTTCTAAAAAGCCACTTCTGTTCCCTTTAGTCTTTTTCCACTTTCTTAGTTCTTTTATTGCTTCCTTTTTACGTTGCTCACATTCTTTGTCCCACCATTTATTCTTTCTTTTTGTTCCTCCACCTCTTACTGTTATTTCTCTTTTTGTCGCTGCTTTTTCCAATACTTCTACCAATTCTTTCTCCATTTTCCCTACTTCTTGTTCTTTAAATCTTGCTTTTTCCAGTCTTCTCTTATACTCTTCCACCCCTTGCTCGTCCCATACTTTAATTATCACCTTCCGCATTTCCTTTATTTTTTCTTCTCCTCCTCTCTTCTCTCTTCCTCTTCCTATACTTATCTCTATAGGCAGATGGTCTGACTCTACTCTTTCCCCTATTCTGAATTCTTCGACTTCTTCCCATGCTTCTTTACTATTCCGTAGTCTATCACCGTCTCTCCTCTACCGCCTATGTAGGTCCATTCTCCTTCTTCGTCCCCTTGTTTATTTCCATTCAGCACTTCCCATCCTTTTTCTTCTATCCATTCCATCAACTTCTTCCCTTCCGCGTTTTCTTTCTTGTCTTTGGATTTTCTTTTTCCCTCTCCTCTCTTTTCTTCCCAATCCCTGGCTCCTCTTTCCCAAATTCTCCCGTTAAAATCCCCTCCCAGAAACAGACATTCTTCCCTGTTGTCTTTTAATGTTTCTTCTATCTTGCTTATTGTTTCTTTCATCTCTTTGCTGTACACTGTCACTATTTTCCACCATCTACTGTCTATTTTAACGTTTCTCACCATGCGGCCTTCCTCTTCTCCCTTCTTTTTAGTATTCTCTTTTATTCCTTTTTTTACCCCTGTTATTATTCCCCCTGCTGCTCTTCCTTTTTTCTTTCCCCTTCTCGCCCCTTTCCATTTCCACTTGAACTCCTTTGGTAACAGTTTTTCTATTTTTTCCCAGCTTTCTGACCATGTTTCTGTTAATCCAACAATATCGAACTCCTTCACATAGTCCCAAAAATCTTCTTCTTTTTTCCCTAGTCCCGCTACATTCCAAAATAGTGCCCTCACCCCTGTTTTTCTCGTTACCTTCTTTGATTTCCCCCTTCCTTCCTTAGTTTCCCTCCTACTTCCTTCTTTGTTTCTTTTTTCCCTTTTTATTGTCCTTTTTACTTTGCCGTTGTCCCCCTTTTTCTCTCCTCCCCTTCTTCTTCTTATTGGAAAACCTCTAGTCTCTCTCTCTTTTCATTCCATCTCCATTGCTCCCCGTCCACTATTAATTTTCTGTATCCCACTCTTACTTCTCTCCCTTCTTCCCTTTTTTCCTTCGCCATACTTCTTAGTTTCTTCTGTAAATCTCTTTCTTTCTTTGTGAGGTCATTGTCTATGTATATCCTCCTTGTTTCCCTCTTCTCCCTCAATTTTCCTTTGTGCTTCATTATTCTTTCTTTCTCACCCCATCCCTCCATCTCCACCAATACTTGATCCTTGTTAATCCTGTAACAATCTTTTACTTTACTATCCTCTACATTTTCCTTCAAAAACTTCTCTACATCCTCTTTTTTACATGACTTTTTCTTTCCCCGTCCCATCCTGTTATCATGATGTTGTTCTTCCTCTTTCTTCACTCTTCGATTTCCATTCTTTCCACTCTCTCCTTCCACCAGTCTCTCTCTCTCCTTCCCATCTCTTCTCCTTCTCTTTAAATTCTTCACTCTGCCTCTCTATCTCTCTCTTGAGTTCCTTGTTTTCTCGTTTTATTTCTTTCATCTCCTCTTTCAACTCTTGCAACAGCTCCAATATTTTTTTCTCCATCTCTGTGTCCGTTTCCTTCTCTTTCTCTGATGTCTTCTGTGTTTTCTTTACTCCAGGGGACCTCGCCGTCTTTTTACTTTTTTGAAAAAATTTCTCTTCCTCCTCTTCTTGTTTTTCTGTTCTACCCTCCTCTTTTCTCTTTCTTTTCCTTTCCTCCAGATAAGAGTCCAGGCTTCCCTGACTGAGCGAGCGGTTTCTATCGTCTTTGTTCATCCGCTTCCTGTGGCGCCTCCTAGATGTCGTTATCTTCCGGCTTTGCCGATTTATTCTTTTTCCTGACTATATCTCCTCTTCCCTGCCCAATTCTTTCTTCCTACCGTTCTCTAATACCTCTTCTCGCTTTTCTCAATATCTTCTCTAATTTTTTCTTTATATCACCTTCTATTTCTCTATTTTTCGCTACCTAACCTCTCCACCACGTGTTTACCTTCAGCTCGGTAATACAGGAATCTTAATGTGTCTGTAACTGCGTGTGATCGCTAACCGAGTGGCTAGCGTCCGACGCGTCGGACATTTACGAGTAACCATGCAATGCATATATGGACATTTTTCCTGCATATTTCGAACTGGTTATGTTGCATACAGGTAGCGCAAAATTATGGAAACACCTGAATATCTCAAAAACTGTTAGTCCCATTTAAATCAAATTTTGCAGGTATATAGGGGTCTATAATATCTACCTGGTGTAATTTTTTTATAGTTGCACTGTCATTTGTTTTCGAGATACAAAACCAACTTATATTTAAATAGCAAGATAGGGTGAAAATAACCTTTTTGGAAAAAGCATTTTTTTCTGAATTTAACGATGTGCTATAATAATTCTACTTTTTGGCATATGTCTGCAAAAAAATATATATTTTTTTTATAAATTATTATTATTGTTAAACTCACGGCTGCAAATATTATTATTTGTGCTGTAAGAAAATAATATGCCATCAAACCTAACAGTATTACTACAAAAACTGTCTTTTACAATAAATGTTCTTGACAAGAATTAATTCTATTAACAAAACTTTGTAACACATTGCGTAACATGTTGGAAGTGATGCTAGCAATCTCGTCTCTTATTCGTTGCTTTAAATCTTCAAAATCAAGTGGTCTTCTGGCATGATCTCCACTTTTTACATGACCCCACAAATCGAGAGGTGACAAATCAGGAGGCAGATCTGGCCAGCCATTCAATTGCCCCTCTCCTGCCGACCCACCTGCCAGGAAACACCTCATCTAAGTGACGTCGGACTAAAATGTGGTGGAGCTCCATCTTGCTGGAACCAGGTTGCTACAGCAGATACATTTCGTCTGTCATAATTTGTAAAAAGCTGTGCAAGACCAGGAACAATCTTAGATGAGGAGTTTTGTTAATAGAATTCATTTTTGTCAAGAAATTAATGGTCAACATTTTGAACATTCATTAAAAAAAAGATTTTTTTAGTAATATTGTTAGGTTTGATGGCATATTATTTTCTTACAGCACAAATAATAATATTTGCAGCCGTGAGTTTAATAATATTAATACTTTGTAAAAAAAATATTTTTTTTTCTGCAGACAAAGACGAAAAATTAAAAAATTTAAATATATCTAAGTCGAACTCCACAAACTTTAATGTGCGTAAAATTACAAATGGAACATGTTTCGGCAGAAAACTTCTGCCATCATCAAACCTAATTTAACAAGAGATTAAAGATACAATTGATAAATTACAAGAGGGGTTCTTACCTTAAAGAATATAAAAAATTATGACTTTGACGTAATTTTGAATTAAATTTGACGTTTTCAAAGGGTTACATGATTTTTAAAAGATTTCGTAAACAACATTTTTGAAATTAAAAATGGATCAAAGAGAATCTTTGAAAACGTCAAATTTAATTCAAAATTACGTCAACGTCATAATTTTTTATATTCTTTAAGGTAAGAACCCCTCTTGTAATTCATCAATTGTATTATTAATCTCTTGTTAATTTAGGGCTGATGATGGCAGAAGTTTTCTGCCGAAACATGTTCCATTTGTAATTTTACGCTCATTAAAGTTTGTGGAGTTCGACTTAGATATATTTCAATTTTTTAATTTAAATTTACTCCACCTGGATTTAAGAACATTCTTCTAGTTTAAAGACCAAAAAGTAGAATTATTATAGCACATCGTTAAATTAAGAAAAAAATGCTCTTTTCAAAAAGGTTATTTTCACCCTATGTTGCTATTTAAAAAAAAAAGTTGGTTTTGTATCTCGGAAACAAATGACAGTGCAGCTATGAAAAAATTACACCAAGTAGATATTATAGACCCCTATATATCTGCCAAATTTGGTTTAGATCGAACTACCAGTTTTTGAGGTAACCAGGTGTTTCCATACTTTTGCGCTGGCCTGTATAATCCAGCCTATAGTCATCAGTCATCACTATTAATGGAAGGGTATTTTGGTTGCCGTATTTATATTGTTTTATGCGACTTTAAGTTACAAGGATTGCTTCCCATTTTTGAATCATCCAAGTCAGTCTTTATTGGTTTTTGGTCAATTCCTGGGGTTATATTAGGTCAATAGAAACACGAAAGATTTAGAACACAGTGGCTATTATTGCCGTGTAATAGATGATCATTCGGCCAACCGAAAACATAAATACAGAACTTAGGTGCTTAGCAACAAATACAACTAATAAAATATAACTTCTTCTGGTCTCAGATATCAATCTAAATTGACTTTAGAGACATAAACGACCGACGGTGTAAACGCAAGACTGAGCCAAAATCAACACCAAGAATTATTGTGTATTCGATACCAAATGAGTTAGAAAATGAAGTTATGCTCTCCATTTAGTTCCACAATAAAGAAAGAACTTGCGTATGAATTTATGTCTTGCGACGTAAGAGAAATAAAACGTGGCGACATTTTATCACATTGTTATCACGTATTTGAAATGCACAAGGACGTAACTCAAACTTTATAGTCGATCAACCGCAAAGCTCGGAAATTCCGAGGAGCTTTTTTTTTAAGTCAGACGAAAAACACTAAACTTGCATCGTTGGCTAACACGGAAGTTCTGTTGGCTTTGGACTCTATTAAAAACCAGTTGAACGGGTCATTTTTCATCTAAGCTTCGACTAAACGTTCTGGTATTCAGATGAAGCACGTCGGCGTTGTTATCTGCCTATATGCAGGATGTTGTGGTCGATGGATAACGTAGTACAAGTTCTGTGTTAGTTTAGGTGACATTTGAGACAAAATCTAATTTTTAATACGTAAAGAATAAAAAATTATTGTTGTGCAACTATTGAAAAGTATATTTACGAATATTTAAGTATCAATCAAGATGAACAACACGAAATTGATTTAAAAAAATCCAAAGAAAAAAATATAATATGATATTTTATTTATATTTTTAATTTTGTTAAGCTTTTGATTGTTAATAAAAAAGCGACAAATCTTTTTTTTTTATTTTTCCAACTGAGATCTTTTCTAAAGCCTTCAAGGAACAGCTCCAAGAAGGGAAAAAATTCCAGGATTATAGTTTAACAATTATCAGGGTTTTTTGTACGTTAACTTTTAACAAGAACAATTACAGTAATAATTAACAAAAGCATTGGTAACAGAAAAATTGAGGTAATTTTTTTTACCGACGGATTATTGTTTATTGATATGTCCAGATAATACGTACATTTTTTTATTCCTTAATATTAATAGCTACTAGGCTAAAATATATTTTTTTTTTGTTCAAGTGTCAGATTCGGTCGGTGCGGACGTTTTTGTCTATTTTCGCCGCTAAATTAAAATTATAAAATTACCGGGACAATTCCGGGAGGTAAGACTTTTTTTTTTGGGAAATTTCCTGCTCTTTAAGGGTCTTTTTCAAATCTCGGATATCTCAAATGTTTATTCGCGGATATTGATGTTCAACTAAAAAATTCTTGGTGCAATTACGAATCGAATGACACCTCAATTATAATTTTTGGTTCTTCTTAACTCGAATTTGTAAAAAAGGGACTAATATGTTTATTTTGCATTTTAGGCGACCCATTGCGGCGTTATTTACAAACGTGTGTTTCAGATCCCTGAACCCTCGACTCTAAAGTTTCTATCTCCGTAACCACTAATGCGGACCGTTTTAAATCAATAGCAGCGAATGTTTCGCAGGAAATTTATAACCTACTGATAAATCCATTCCAGAGAAGCATCTGCTTCGTGCCAATAATTCAAGTCAAATTTAATCCTCATTCATTCCCTGATGTAAATACTAATCACGTTGAACTAATTGGAAGTCTTCTGATTTTCTAAGAGCTAATCTTTGAATTGCACGGCGCGACCGACGTCCGGAAAGTTGAGCCACATCGCACATGCAATAAACACGTATTTTTCAAATTTATCCCAACGTTCTACGTTTTGTAGTTTACATTCTTCAAGAGGAATTTCCGATATTGGAAGCTGCTGGGGCTGCCAATTTTAAATTGGTGGTGTGTACTGGAAGCGTCGAATGTACACTTGTGCCAATTCTTCAAAAGGAAAGTTATACTGAAGCAGTATACCACCGATTAAATTAATGGTAAATTATTGGAATCAGTAGTACTTATTATCCTCCTATAATTTGTAAGATCACTGACAAAACCCTTTGTTCGAATAACAGGCACAACTAATTAATTTAATAATTGTCGTTTACAAGTACCTACTTGTTTGTCAAGGTGCTTACGACAAGCGCTGTTATTATGTAATGAAGAACCATAGAGATTTGGCATTATAATGTAAAAGAACAAATATTGCGAACATAATAATTTCTCGCTTTCAATGTTTATTATTACTGGTCATTTCCGACCACTTAAAAATTATCTCTAACTTTTAAATAATAGATAGTTATTTACTAAGATCTTCCTCAATGTATTACTCACTTCACAGAACTGATAAATAAGGATAGTAAGTAAAATAAGATGACTGTTGCAGATAATATACAACGTGTCCCAGAAATAAGTACATTAATTTGAAGAGGTGGTAGAACTCATCGAATACAACAACTTTTTCCTGACACAGTGGTAATGACCGTGAATTCAGTTGTTGTAGGAGGAAGGAAATATTCACGCTTTATTATTATCTTATACTTTTTGTGAACTTTTTTGTCGCTGTCCCGGGTAAAAATGATAAGCGCATCTACCTGTTATTAATTAGTTTAATATCGGACTTTACAACAGGTTGTAGTTAACTGTTCCGTGATTTTTTAATTTTAGTGGTGGACAAAGTTTGTGATCTGTTCTTGTGTAGTTTTGTGTTTAAAATTCCCAATTTTATAAACAACGAATACTCCAGTTACTGGAAAATTTGGATTTATTGGAAAATTCCGGGACATTCTGTATATACCGGGTGTCCCAGAGGTGTGTGGACCATCAATTACGCCCTTATTTTGAAAGATATCCAAACGGGGTTTTCGGAGGACGATAGCCACACGATACCTTCACAATTTGAAATTATTAGAAACCATATAACGAGTGTCCTAGTATTAGTAATATACCAAAGTTATGTTTTTTAAATGGAATGTCCTGTATATTAGTTGGTGAATTGAAAGAGCAGTCAATGCTGAGCAAAATTATATTAGGTACGACAGGTCTATTATGGATGATTCTTGAGTTATGAAGAATTTTAGGTCAAAAGTAGTGCTTTTTTAAAAAATTACAGAGACCATTCCAAGGAAGATAACTGAATACTTTTCTGTCAATAATTTTTTATAGACCCAAACTTGAATAAACAACGATTGAAAGTCATATAAATTGATATTTCTATAGAGGGTGTACGGCTTCGCAAAATGTATAATAACTTATTTTTTTTCAAATGGAACACCCTATATTCCATTATACCACCAAATAGCATTTTTAATAAGCTTTCTGTCAATATATCGTTTGCCTCGGCAAATGTTAATACTTTAGATAATTTTTACAAAAAAACGTTGAAAACTTTCCCAAATTGAAGAAATCGTGTACTAAGATCAACTCGCCTTGGATTTGTTGCCATGGAGATATCATTTTATACTGGTTAGCATGGAGCCGTTTGTTCTTGTTGACAGTAAGTTATCCTGTAACAAATAGTTTCACTTTTGTGATTTTTTACAAAATGAATTTTACGAAAGAAGTAATGATGAATATGGAACAATGCGTTAGGAGAAGCCGAAAGAAATTCTTTTTTGGCCACAAAAAATTACAACGTTTTGAAAACACTGGAAACGTGGCCTACAACAAAAAACAATTAATTGGTAGAAGACTAGGTGAAAACACTGAGCTAGAAGTTTTACTAATCTTAGAAGAAAATTATCACTCCAGAACAAAAGAAATTGCTGCCCAATCTGATATTTCGAAATCTTCAGTAAACCGTGTGATCAAAAAACATCGGCGTCATCCATAATTATCACATTGAACTCCATCAAGAATTGCAAGAAGCTTATTTTGCAAAAAAAGTATAATTCTACGAAATAATGAACAATCTTCTAGAAAGGAATGGAAATATTTTAAACAGAATTTTGTTCACTGATGAGGCGACCTTTAAAAGTAATGGGCATGTCAAGAGACATAACATGCACTATTATGCCACTGAAAATCCCCACTGGATGCGGACTATTGATTATTATCAGAATCAGTGGGCCTTAATGTGGTTGCAACAGGATGGAGCTCCTGTACATTTGTATAGGAATGTAAGAAGATATTTAAATGACTGGTTGCCGAGACGTTGGATTGGTAAGAGCGGCCCTCTCAAATGGCCTGCAAGATCACCAGATTTAACTCCTTTACATTTTTTTGTTTGTGGTTATGTAAAGGATATAGTCTATCGAATTCTTACGTAAACCTAAGCCTGTCTACCTTTCGCTGTCATTTCTGAAGTAATTTAATAAATTAGACAATAAACAATAGACTATCTCCATAGCAACAAGTCCAAGGCGATCTGATCTTAATACGCGATTTGTCATAAACTCTATGGATGTAGAGTTAAAAAACTTCAAAATGTAGCACAAAAATCACCGTACGCTAATTTGAAAATCATAAACTGAACACAAAAGATGCATAACCACTTGCGGTTTTTCACATGCTGAGAATAAGTAAACTGCTAAAAGAGGATGTTTGTTGACACAGCATAATAAATTATGCAGTTATTACCCTCTGACTCCAGGGAAATAGTACACGCCGCATATTTTTGACTAGTATATTAGCTCCTTCCAATCACACTTACCTAAAATTAAAATTCTTGCATGTGCTCCATATTTATAAATTCCTCATCACATCAATATTAACGTAATACAATTTATTGCGATGATTTAATTAACTAGTAAACACAACTGCGCTTCATTGGATTGAAAAGGTACTATAGTACCTTTCCAAATATACATACATCACATTCTGTTTATCGGTAGCGTTTAATTGTCTAGGGTGCTCAGGGAAAAGTGGCTATAGTTGAAATGCATCAGTGTGATTAATTTCGAATGCAATCTAAATCGTAAAATTTTCTGAAATCTCAGAAATCGGTGTTAATAAAATAAATAAAAACAGTTTCGTTAATAAAATTATATATTTTTTAGGCGATGATTACGAAAAAGGTAATTTTACGGCTTCTTTTGGAGCCGCAAAGTTCTACTTTTTCGTATACATCTGTCAAACTTCACTTTGAAGGGACTCATCTGTCAGAATATGACAAAGTCAGATTTTACGCTCAAAAAAAAAAAACATTTTTGTAAGCATCGCCTAAAAAAAATTATGACCAAAATTATGACCGTGCGACTAAAACTGCTTTGGCCTTAGCTGAATTGTGTCTTCGGCGCAGGCCTCGGCCACAAACAACAGATGCGTCCAACAAAGCTAACTTTTTCGGCCTCGGTACACAAATTACTATATTTTTTTTTGTTCAAACGTCAGAAAAACGTGACATTGCAACAACAAGTCAACAGTAAAAGACAAAGACAAATGGCCATTTCTATGGCATGAATTTGACTGAATTATTGACAAACTGGTTCGGAATGCCAACCGTTTCCATAATGTATCCAGATTTCGTTTCTTGTATTTCACAGTTGTCTTTGTGACTAAAAACCATTTCGTTCATGGCATCAAATGTGAAAGCGGTGGGCGGGTGGGCCGCCGCATCTACAACCGACCGATTGGCTAAGGGTATTGGAATGACAACCATTTTTTGACTTAAAAATTTGGAAATTGGACTAAACACGAGAGTGAGTTCTATTTTTTAAAGAAAAAAAATATGTAAATGGTTGTTACTTCTCATCCATTTAGTCAGTTGATGAGTATAGTGGACAGGGCAGACAAACTCGTCTATAAGCGCTTATGTGTTATGGCGGCGCATAAAGTTACCTTGAAATTACTCTATGCGCCGCTGGTGGTCAGTTAAGTTTTATCAAATCAAACAAATGCAGACTTGTCACGGGGATTCCGATTCGAGCAGTCGAGCCGAGTGTTCTGCGGCGCTCGATAAGATAAGCGGATAATAAAGGGTGAAAAAGTGAAAAAGAAATAGAATGAAAAAAAGTGGTAGTGAGAGCGAGAGAGAAGAAGATTACAAATGAAAAAGAGAAGAAGGACGAGAATTAGAAGAGAGGATTAACCTCTTCAGGAAAAATAAGAAGTTAGAAAGATCACAGGTTAAAAAGGCAATGGATGAGGAAATGAAAGAGATGCTGAAAAAAATTATGGCGGATGTAGGGGAGATAAAGGAAGAGAATCGAAAGATGAGCCGGGAACTGGAACAGTTAAAAATTATGATGCGTGAAAAGGAAGAAAAATGGGAAAGGGAAAAGATGGAACTAAAAGAAAAAATGAAAAAATTTGAGGAGAAAATGGAAGAGCAGGAAAAAAGAGTGAGAAAAAAGAATATTGTAGTAACGGGATTGGACGAAGAGGAATGCGAGAGCGAGAACAAACTGTAAAAATGGATAAAGATGGAATTAGAGGAAGAAGTGACTGTGAGAGAGATGTATAAAATAAATGGAGGAAAAATGATTGTGGCGGAACTTGGGAGCTGGGGGGAAAAGAGGAAAGTTATGGAAAATAAAAAAAAAACTAAGAGAAAAAAAGGCAAGAGAGGATACATAGAAGATGCTCTGACAAAGAAGGAAAGATATATACAGAAAGAATTAAGAGCGATAGCCAAAGAAGAGCGACAAAAAGGACAACGGGTGAAAGTGGGTTATAAAAAGATATGGATAGAGGGAAAAGGGCTTAGGTGGGGCGACGAAAAGGGGGAGTTAGATACAGAAAATTTTTGAATAAGAGCACAAGAAAAAGACGACAGGGCAGAAAAGGGAAAACGAATACGGAGAGGAATAAAGGAGAAAAGGAGCAAATAAGAATAGTATTCTGGAACGTAGCGGAAATAAAAAACAAAGACAATGAATTTTGGGAGTATTTGAGAGAATTTGACGTAGTGGGAATGGTAAAAACGTGGGTGGAAGAAAAGGGGTGGGAAAAATTGGAAAAGAAAATGCCGAAAGAGTTTAAGTGGAAGAGTCAATATGCAGAGAGGGAAAGCAAGAAAGGGAGAGCTAGAGGTGGGATAATAATGGGGGTGAAAGAGGGACTGGAAGGAGAAAATGGAACTGAAGCAAAAGAAGAAAGAGGGATTATGGAAAGAACGCTGAAAAGTAAACAGAGAAAATGGAGAATTGTAACAGTGTACAGCAGTAGTATGAAGGAAACGAAGAGAATAATAAAAGAGCGAGTAAAAGAGCAAGAAGAAGGAACTTTGGTGATTGGGGGGGATTTTAATGCAAGAATTGGAGGAAAAGGAAGACGGATAGAAGAGGAACAAGAAACAATAGAAGGAAGATCAACAAAAGATGGAACAGAAAACGCAGAAGGGAGAGTACTGATTAGCTTAGTAGAAGAAAGAGGGTGGGACATACTTAATGGGAACTGCACAGGAGATGAGAAAGGGAAGTACACGTATATTGGATCAAGAGGGGAGACAGTTATTGATTACGTTATGGTGAATGAAGACGCATGGGATGAAATAGAAAAATTCAAGGTGGGAGAAAGAATGGAGTCGGACCATGTGCCTTTAGAAGTGAAGACAAAAGTAAGAAAGAAAGATAGAGTTTAGAATGTGAATGAGTTTAGAAGAAAAATTGTGAAGAATATTTGGACGGAAGAAGGAAAAGAAAATTATAGAGCAAGACTTAGGGAGGCAAAATACGAAGAAACAGAAATAAACGAAAAGGTGAGGGAACTGGGCGATAACATAAGAAACGCAGCAGGAAAAAAAAATAGATAGAGATAAGAGAGAAGATGGGGCTGTGGAAGAACTAGTGGTGGGATAAAGAACGCAGGGAAAGGAAGCAGGAAGCAAGAAGGAAACTAAGAAATTGGAAAAAAGAAAGAGCAACCAAGGAAGAGTACAAGAGAGCACGCAAGAGGTACAATTTAGTATGCAAAGAGAAGAAGCAAAAGAAACGGATGGAAAAAGAGCTAAAGACGAAGGGTATAAAGACGGAAGAAGAGGTATGGAGATACATAAATAAGGAAAGAAAGAAAAATAAAGTGAGAGTGAGTGATGGAATTACTATGGAGGAATGGAGAGAGTACTTCAGTGAGCTGCTGGGGGGTGATGAAAACAGACAAGAAAAGGAAAAGAGACAATAAAGAATGGAAGAAATAGAAGAGATAACAAGAGAAGAACTAGAGCAACAACTAAGAAAACTGAAAACAAAAAAGACATCGGGGAGGGATGGTATACAGAATGAAGCGTGGATATATGGAACGGAAAGGGAAGTTGACAGGTTGTTAGAGATAATGAATCGAGTGTGGAAGGGAGAGGGATTCCCCCAAGAGTGGAAGGAGGGGATAATATGCCCCATATATAAGAAAGGAGAAAAGGATACAGTCAGTAATTATAGTGGGATCACTCTCCTAAATACAGCATATAAGGTATACGCGATGATTGTGGAAGAGAGGCTGATGAAGGAAATGAATGAGAAGGGGGTGTTAACAGACGGACAGGCGGGATTTAGGAAAGGTAGAGGGACCATGGATAATGTATATATCTTGAATCACATAGCAGGAAATGAGATAAAAAAAGAGGGGTGGCAAGATATATGCATTCTTTGTGGACCTGAAGGCGGCTTTTGATAAAGTGGAAAGAGATTTACTGTGGGAATGCTTGAGAAAGAGGGGAATAAATGAGCATCTGATAACAAAAATAGAAGAGATATATGAAGAGACGATAAGTAGAGTGAGAGTGGATGGAAGGGTGAGTGAATGTTTCAAAACTTATAAGGGAGTAAGACAAGGTTGCCCACTAAGGCTCAGCCTGTTTGCAGCTTTTATTGGAGATATAGAGCAGATGTTCAGGAAGGGGCAGGCAGGGGGGGTTGTGGTTGGCAAAGAAAAAGTGTGGTTTTTAGCATATGCGGATGATTTGGTGGTGCTAGCGAGAGAGGAGAAAGGTAGGAAAGAAGTGACAGGAAACATGGAGAAATATATGAGGAGGAAAAAGTTGACGGTGAATGTAGAGAAATCCAAGATGATGGTGTTCAGAAAAGGGGGTGGTAGGAGAAAAGTAAATGAGTGGAGATGGGAGAAAGAGAAAATTGAAGAAGTGAAAGAATTAAAGTATTTAGGTTATGTGATGAATGAAAGAAACACAGCAACAGCAAATGTGAGAGATTTAGTGAAAAAAGCAAATAAGATAATAGGAGCTGTATGGGGAATAGGAGAGAGAAAATTTGGACATGATTTTAGAAGGAGAGTAATGATGTTTGATAGTTTGGTGAAAAGCGTGATGATGTATGGAGCGGAGATATGGGGATGGAGAGAGCAAGAAGGATTGGAAGGGTTGCAAGGAAAATATATGAAATGGGTGCTAGGGGTAGAGAGAGAGACACCGGGGTATATAGGGATGGAGGAAACAAAGAGAGATGGAATAAGAATAGAAGCAGGAAAAAGAGCAATAAGATTTGACGAGAGAGTGATAGAGAGAGGAGAGTGCAGAATTTTGCAAGAGTGTTTGAAAGAAAAAAGGAAATAAATACGAAAGGGGATATGGAAAGAGAGGGAGGCATATTTCGAAAGAAACGGGTATGCAGGCGCGGAGAAAGAATGCGAGAGAGAGAGGCAGAGTAATGACAGATGAATTAGTGCAGAGAGATAGAGATGTGCAAGTGCAGGAAAGAAGAACGAGAATTAGGGAGTCCAGGTACAATGGGAAGTATGAAAAAATAATAACGGAAGAAATGCCAAAGTACCTAGGAAGAGAGAGTAGAAAAGAGAGAGTGATTATAGCAAGATTTAGATGTGGAAATGATGAGAGAGAGAATAAATATTGGAGTGAGGATAATAATAGAGTATGCAGGATGTGTGGAGAAAAAAAGGAGACGATAGAGCATTTGTTGAAGGAATGCGTAGAATTGAGAGGGAGAGATGAGAGTAGAGAAGGCATTTTGAATGAGGACGGAAGAGGGATCGAGTGGATGAAGAAGGTTGAGTGGAGAAGAAGGACAATGAGTGGGAATGGATAAAAAGCTGCTAGTTATTGTGTTAAATTATTGATTTATTTTAATTTTATTTATTATATATCTTATATTTTATTTTATTTGAGTTATGGGAAATGTAGTAATCGGATACTTTATAAACCGGTAAAGGTAATAAATATACATACTGCTGCTGCAGACTTGTCACGAAAAGCCTCACTTTTTCCCCTAATAAAACAATTTACTATTTCTTATTATAATAACAAAATATACACAACATGAATAATATAGACTTTTTTACAATATTATTTGATGTATCTTCTGTGATTTCTGTAATAGTTGCCGTTGAAGGTGTATTAGACAGTATTAATGAAATGATTGGCCGTTCGATCGTCACTGTCACTCATATTTAAATTCAATAATACTGTCGCTGATTTAAGCATTTCGAACAATGTTCTTTTGAAAACAATAATATTAGAAGATTTCGGAGATTCGGCTTCTCACGTAGTCTGTATTCAATTTCACATAGAAATAGTCATATTTTATCAATTTGTGAATTAACCTTAACATATACATTACCGATCGAAAGTATTTGCTTACTTTAAAAGTTTTGATTAGTAAAAACTACGGTATATGCCAACAAGTTTTATTAGTTGCTAAACAATAACCAATTTGAAATGCTTTTTCTTCAATGTGACCACCTAGTAGTTTTTAACAACAGCTCAACAAATTCTTGGTAATCTAACCATTAACTTTTTCAAGAGTTTCTGTTATTCTTGCTCTAAAATGTTCATTTGAGGTTGGGCAACACTTAGTTAAACAATGTTTTGTTTTGCAAAAATGTTGGTAGGCAATTACTTTTGAGCGGTAAATAAAATACTTTATCCAACACTTGTTTATTATGTAGTCATAAGAACGCCGATTTTGAATGGATTATGAGGTCTATAAGACACATGTGACTTATGAAAAAATAATAAGCCAACAGTTTTGAACTTCAAATGAACGTCAGAATTTTTTGGGTTTTGATGAAGGTTCAAGAACTGTTACAGGAGGGGGTGTTGGATAAACCTATGTATTACACACGTGTCTTAACAGCAAATAAGTCACTCAAAAAAAATTAGCCACTCGAGCCAGCTTTCGTGGCTAAACATTTCTTTCGTGACTTATTTGCCTTATAAGACACTAGTATAATAAATAGCAATTTTTTATGAGCCTTTTTAAGCGTACGTAAAAATCTAATTCTCTCAACCGTTTTTCCGTCGACTTACTTTGCAAAAGTGGTCTTCACAAAAAGCTTTTTTATTTTAACGGGATAATATACACCCTATGTCCAGCCTGAAAGTCCCTAAATATTGGTGAAAGAATTTTTGAAATCGGATAAGTAGAAGTTTCAGAGAATACTAAGATACGCACATATATGGGAGAAGAGAGTGCGGGCGGTGAGACGTTTCACGTGACGACATTCGAATCGTTAGTCTCCTGTCGCCGCTATAGATGTGTTCCACATCAAAAATACTAACAGAATTAACCCTAAAAACAAAGTTATTAGCATCATGAGTGTTTGTTAATTCTTCAATTTTGACATCGTCATCTTTTAGCTTTTTTCGTTTCAGATCTCACTTTTGCTTGTGTGAATGACTACAAAGTTTTAAATTAAAGTGCCTATTCATGTTTCTTGATAATTATTTATTTATCCAACGCTTGTCGGAAAGTTCAGACACCAGCTTCGTTGTCATTTTCTGCACTCTTATCATTTAATCGATAATCAATCAAGTACATTGTACATTTGTAACAGATTAAAGTCAGTTATTTTTCAGTATGTAGTGTAGTTTAATAGAATAGTATAACACTGTAGGACTACAATATACAGGTTCAAGTTACACTTATACATAGTTGTTGTTTTCCACTCCACAATCTAAATGGTTTTTAAGTTGAACATAAAAGCCATTAAATTCTTCTTAAAAGATATAATATGTTCCGACATTTTAGATCTAAACATTATCCAATGTGGCAATAAATACATTAGATTTGAGATTGATTTATTGTTTATTTTCCTGCAATTTGTGTCAGTAGTGTCCTTTTGTTGCAAAAAAAAAAATAATGAAGAGTGGTAATTGTGTTTTTGAATATTTTAGATCAAAGTGCTGTACTCTTTTTAAAGTTTGGTCCCAATATTTAAATTTATTTAATTAAAATGTTTGCAAAATTCACATTTAACTGCAGAACAATATTTCTCTAAAATTCAGTATGCTTTTCAAGTCCACATCGGCACCATGCTAAATCTACAGCATGTTGTTCAATGAAATCAATATAGGCGCTGATTTCAGTATAAATAGAAGGCACGTCAACAGTGCCACAATCTACTCCAAGTGCCGCAGCACCCCAAGTTGCTATTCCCACTAGAACATTGTCTTGCACCAAAGGAGAACCTTTGTCATAGAAACAGGTTCCAGAACTTCCATCTAAAGGTCCGCTGCAGATATTGGAAGAGCTTGACAAAAGTTTCGAATCACCAGCGGCAATATCTTCTAAATACTGTTCGCATTCTGAAAAATACAAATTCTAATTGAAATTTCAAACGGGTTTGTCGATATAGTCACCAGCATTGTCTATCACTGAAACGGCAATATTTCTCGAAGAGTTCGAAATTTTATCCCAACCAGATAGAATGGCATTTCCTTTTGGCACCTCCCCTTTGTTTGGAAGTCGAAGAGGTTGCACGTGTTCATTGAAAGTAAACGGAGCATCGGCTTGAAACAAAGCAATATCGTAGGAAGTAGTGAGGTTGTACAGATTAAAGTCTGGATGTGCGTATTGGTGCGAATTGGAGGCAGGGATTTCTTGTCTGTTGTCTTCACCGTCTATAGTTGCGGAACCCGCAACGATCACATAATCGGGCATTGGTCTAGCTTTAAGCGGATGGACACAACTAGCCGATGTGACAACCCAAAATGGTGAGATAAGAGCTCCGGCACAGCTATGATAGTGCAAACCGCCATATTCGTAATAGACTCGTTGGATTGAAACTAAATATGGCGGATGGGTGTCTGGAGCCAACGTTTGGGCAGTACTTCTCAAAAAAGCTAACAAAGAAATTTGAATTAGCATGAGAATAAACGAATATAAGGATCATATACTTACAGACGGTTAAAACTAGAAATAACAAAGTAAGCAGCTTCATGGCTAAAATATTTTTATAAATTCTGTTTTGCACGTCGTTTATATATTGGTTTTCAATTTATTTTTTGCTTAACTCAACGATGAACTTTATTACTCTAAGTGCCTATTTATCTGTACATATTGATAAAAAATGTTTACACAATGAGTCTTCAAGAAGTTCAAAAGGTGTCTTGCAATTTTTGGGCTCTTATCAAATCGCTCGTGATCGAAACATTATTTTAAATACGTTTTTTACACAAAGAATCACATGCTTAATTTAAAACAGAATGTTATAATATGAGTACAATCCACTCCAGTTTGAAGTACCCTATGCTGATATGCTCACAAGAACGTTGTCAAGCAAGCAATAATAATAAGTACTAAAGAGAAAAAAAAAACAAAAAAATATAACCAAATAGTGTTCCATTCCAAAAAAAAAAGAGATGGAAAGATATCAAAACTTTCTTTTCTTTTAAGTACTACATTGAAATCAAAAAGTCTGAGCCAGACACGATACCCCTTGCCTTCTTTTACCTACGTACAAAATATTATAATTTTATGGATAATAGCAAAGCAGATTTCAATATTCAAAAATTTTTTGGAAATCTGTGTTTTTAACCATTTTTTAAAGAAAAAAAATCATAACTGCATTGTTCTTCAATAAAAAATAAAAAACAAAAAACATTACACAGCTGTATAGCACTTACTACGGCAAACAATAATATAAAAAAATATACAGGGGGTTTCATTAAAAAAATAAAGTTGAATACGGTGCTGGAAAATTGGGCCCACTTAGGTAACTCTAAATATTTTTAGAAAATGAACCCAAGAGAGGTAGTCTGTGGAGTCCCTCGCTCAGGATGCGGGCGTGCCCGGGTTCTCATTTCCCAGCTTTCCAAAGGTTACCATCCCGCAGCGTGCGAGCGGAGGCAAGTGCCATGTCCTCCACGAAGAAATCGATGGGACGCAGACACAGGATAGCCTCCAGAGCTGCGGTCGGGGTAGTTCTCATGGCACCCGTCACAGCGATCCTGATTCATATTTCTATCAATATAAATATTATTTTTTCTAATCAATGATACGAGTCGTTTTGTAAATAAAAAACTTGATAAAAATTCAACTAAGCAAATACGGAAATAAGAACGTTGTCGAAACGATTGTATAAGCCTCCCTTTTCAGAATTCAAAAGTTATCAAACTATACAGCCATGAAACTATTGACACTATTGACTTCATTATTTTTTATGTTAACCGTGTGTAAGTATTATTATTTATTTGTATAGTTTTATTCTTCTTATGCTATTTTTATTGATACTAATATAAATATGATGATATTAATTAATATTTTGTATTATAAAATAACGTGTTAGATAAAGAAAATGACAACACTAGTTTTGTAAAACTTATATTAAGACACGAGTTCAGGTTTGCAGCACGACTGCCGTAGGCAGGAGTGCCTGTAACGAACGAGTGCTCTCATGTTTTACTAAACGAGTTTTTCATGTTATTTTTTCTAATTTGCATATTAATTTCATTTTTACAAATAAAATCAATTCTGGTAATTTAAGGAATTTTGTTAAATTTTGATTTTTCTGTATGTATACTTGACATGACATACATGGAACCATAACCTCAAGATCACACTGACATTTCGTTCGGTGCAGGGTTTAGTGTGTGTTACCAATCGAAACAAAGATTCTACATTTTGGGTGCGTTAATGACTTATTAACAGCAAATTAGAAAAAATATATTGAATATTTTGATACGTAACAAATTGAAAATATTTTCGTAGCTCCGTTGGGAAGGGCTGTCCAAAGATCGGATCCCATCAGCCGCCCGCCATACTTAGTCTCTATCCAAATCATGTTTACCGATTTTGGGCGTAGACTCAAACATAAATGTGCAGGAGCTATTATCTCACCATTTTGGGTTGTCACATCCGCTACTTGTCTATACGTCAAAGCGGGGAGGGTAATTCCCCAATATGTGGTTGTTGCTGGAACTGCATTCAAAAACGGTGAAGACCACAGACAAGAAATCCACGCCGATAATTCGCACCAGTATGCATATCCGGCCTCTGATAAATCCAATAAAACTACTTCCTACGACATCGGATTGATCCAAGTCGACACTCCGTTTAGATTTAATCAACACGTGCAACCTCTACGTCTTCCAAAAAAAGAAGAGGTGCCAAGGGATCATCTTCTCGTTCTTTCTGGTTGGGGTAACAATAGTGACTCAAGAAGTACAACTGTTTCACTTATAGATAATAATGGTAATAAAATCAACATATTGATGTTGTAGATAGAAATTATTTTTTAGGATGCAAGCAGCATCTAGAAAACATTGCCGTCGGTGCATCAAATTTGTTGTCAAACACTTCCATTTGCAGTGGACCCTTAGATGGCAGCTCGGGTTCTTGCTTTTATGACAGAGGTTCTCCCTTGGTTCAAGACAACGTTCTAGTGGGCATTGCAACTTGGGGTGCGTCACAACTTGGAGTAGATTGCGGTCATATTAACGTTCCTTCCGTCTATACCGAAATCAGCGCCTATGTTGGCTTTATTGAAGAACATGCCGTTGACTTGGCTTGGCCGCCATGTGAATGTGAAGAACATGTTGAATTTTAATTAATGGTTAAGCACTATGTAATATCAATTACAAATTATGTCAATAATCAATAAGTAGAGGTGTTTTCTGTACACATATTGCATACATATAATAAAGAGTTGCGCTGACAATTTTTTACCGAACTTTAATAAGTTGTACGATTTTCACTTACAATATGATATATGTGGTCAAAGTTATGTCGACAATTTGTAAGATGTCATGAATGTCATTAGTCACGACTCAACTTTGTCTGATTCAACTAAGCGGCGGCAGTTCTGGGAAACGTAGAAACTCCGGGAGGGCGGTATCCTAACGGTGCGATAGAGAGCGCGTGAAGTCGGCAAATTCTTTGTTGTATACATCTTTTGATTTTGCTGGTGGTAAATTAAAAAATAGCTCTTGGGCATTAAAGGCAATAGAAGGCGGAACCGCAGAACTTTTAAGAATTTAACATATCAATGCATAGCAACAATTCAATTCTTTTTCTGTGCATTCTTAGAAAATCTAGATAATTGTGTGTGTCAATTGAAAAAAATTAACTATTTGGGATCGCGATGTTGGTTGGATAAAATTTAATAATAAGCTCACGTGGAATACTTCTTATCCACTCAAGAATTTTTTTCTTTCGTGAGTAATATCGTACATTCCATACTAGTTTAATAAATAACTATTCCAAGGGCAAGCAAATGTAGTATCAGGACAGGAAAGTAATAATATCCACATAGCGACTTCGCGCGTTCTTATACATTTCACCAAAATGTTGAATATTTGCACTTTTCATCATGTCTTCATAATTAAGTCACATCCAGTCTGATCTCGTGGGCCCGCGGTGTGGTCTAAGTGTCGGTGAGGGGAGCCAATTCCCTCACGCCCCTCAACACCTAATCTACTCTAATCTAAAGGGACTCGTGCACACGAACAAAATTTGTAAGTCTAACCTAAATGGTTCTTTAGTTAAATGGCCTCTCAGGTATATCTAAAGATTCGATTACGTCAAGCTCCTCTGCAATACTATTTGCTTTTCGTCAACTACAACAGGGAGGGTAACCAATCGATACAAATTGCGAAGGTGAATTTCACTTAAAGCACTTTTCTTCTTGACTTCACCACTTCATCACGCGAAAGCAATTGTGTAATATTTCATCCAATTTAATCAAGTTTTTTCTACTATTCCTGCATATTCACAGAATTTTCAATTGACTCCACGCAGCTTTGCAAACTTGGAGACTAAAACAGTGTTGTTTTGCTCAACACCTCA
Source organism: Diaperis boleti (assembly GCA_963583935.1). Classification (NCBI taxonomy): domain Eukaryota; kingdom Metazoa; phylum Arthropoda; class Insecta; order Coleoptera; family Tenebrionidae; genus Diaperis; species Diaperis boleti. Next base: position 77,117,333 of record OY757242.1, on the reverse strand, counting down.
TTGTTACACACTAATCCTGAGGTGTATTAATTGAAGCTCGCACTAATTACTACAAACATGTAAATGGAAATTAGTTTAGCAGATCAACAACACTTGAGCTTGTACAAATTGAAGGATGGTAACACAATCATATAAATTGTAAAAACAGTTTTACAGTGAAACATTGAACTTTATAAGTTTTACATTCGTTTGTAATAAAATGCATGCGAGACCCGCAATGAATACCAAGTACACAACGTGCATTCCATTGAGTAAAAATAAAATCCATCATCGTAACGGAAGGCCTTTATAACAAACACTTTGGATCGGATACTGCCTCTATATTAAAATTCCAAGCATTTCAGTAGTAACAAATTAAATCACGTTACGCAGATTTATTACTCATACCGATCACAAAGTCTTATATGAACTGATTTATAGTGAGTTTTATGAAATACTGACTTTCCATATTTTTACTGGTTTACCGCACAAGTTGGGATTTATCTTGGACATGTGGCACTGTCAACGACAAACAAGTTGAAAGTGGGTTTTAATGTTTATGGTAATAACTGGAGCAAATTTATAATCAGATTAAATATAAAAGAAGTAGGAATTTAAATACTTAGAAATTAAGTACATTACTTAAAAATGCAAACAAGTATAAGTAAAACGCTGAGACTAGACGCCCAAAAACTATGGTACAGTACGATAAAGTAAAATAAAAAAACATTACTTATAAAACTATAATACGTCGTATATAAAATGTATGTCCTAAGCCACATTTTTTTTTACATCTGATTTGTCTTACAAATAAATAAAATTAAAATAACATCCATTATAAAGAAAGAAGAATAAACCAGGCCCCCTAAACACCACAGCTGTCTTCTTAATCGATTTTTCCTTAATAATAATATTTTATAAGAGAGAACAGGTAAAAAAAAACTGTGGCTTAAGACATACATTTTATATACTGCATCGGTTGACTTGGTAGATTAGGTAGATTATTAGGTAGATTAGGCAAATTTTGCTAGTCCACATTTTTGGATTATTATGTAGATTACACAAATTTTGCTACCCCACATTTTTATATTATTATGTAGATTAGGTAAATTTTGCTACGCTACATTTTTATATTATTATGTAGAATTTTGCTACGCCACATTTTTATATTATTATGTAGAATTTTGCTACGCCAAATTTTTATATTATTATGTAGAATTTTGCTACGCCACATTTTTGGATTATTATGTAGATTAGGCAAATTTTGCTACGCCACATTTTTGGATTATTATGTAGATTAGGCAAATTTTACTACGCCACATTTTTGGACTATTGGACAGATTAGACAAGTTTTACTACGCCACATTTTTAAATCACACAATTGCACAATCTCTTCTAGGCCACATTTTTAAATTATCTAAAGGTGAACGAAACGTTACCATCCGGCCATGCGATGAATCAAACTATATTTCTCAGACCACATATATTCGTTTAGAATATTGGTGTTGGTATAGAAAATAAATTGCGTGGGATCGTTTTCGTATTGTCTGTTGTAAATATCAATTCGATAATTGTTCCATATTTCTGATTTATCATCGCGCTTATTTGTTTTACTATAATTGAATTTAATTATGTAATCCAAATTAAGAATTTCAAAAATTTTACCTAAGTAATATATTCATAGGAGATTGTTTTAGTATATTTATTTTTACTTTTATAAAATATTATTATTAATTAAAAATCGATTAAGAAGACAGCTGTGGTGTTTAGGGGGCCTGGTTTATTCTTCTTTCTGTATAATGGATGTTATTTTAATTTAATCTATTTGTAAGACAAATCAGATGTAAAAAAAATGTGGCATTTCGTGCATGCCCACTAATAATGAGCTGTTTAAAGCTTCAATGACATTTTGGCTAAATTTTCAAACATTTTCAAACGACTGTTGCAGTAAAGTTATCAAAGACATGCGTTCGTGATGTATAAATATCTGTACAACTTGTTCGCAAAACGCACGATTTTTTGTAATATAGGGTTGTTCAAGAAGTTACGCAAATATTTAAACCTGTGATAGTACCTCACATGAGGGTGTTTGCTCAATGAAAAGAGTGAGTAAAATAAGCTCACTAGTGAGAAAAAGATGTTTTTCTAATTTGCTGTTGTAACAAAGCCAAATAAAAAATGTAAAAAATAATAATGTGAAATGAATATGAAGTATTTTGCATTTGACGTTTTGTTTTTTAATTCTCGGAAAAAAAGTTAATTATTATATAAAAGATTTTGGAATTCAATAAATATTTTGTGTTTCACAATGTTTTGTATTTTGATTGTGGAAAAAATCACATTTTACACTCATGAGCAAACGTGCATTTAATCACTCATCCAGTTGGGGCCCTCACCTACGGCTCGTGCGCCCATTTTCTGAACTCGTGATTAAATACACTATTTTGCTCACTAGTGTTAAAAAAAGCTAATTTTACTGCATTGTGTGCGGTTCAACAACTGCCAATTACTTACTTTCAGTTTTACTTTGAGTGCTTAACGGTGCACTAAACTTTCTTTAAATGCGTTTTCATTTTCAAACATTGACATGACCGATATGATGAAGACCTGTGCGATTTATTAGAGGACGATCCGATGATTCCGCGTTCTTGCTTTATTAACAGCCACTGCAGATATTTTATCTACAAATTTCTTGTGCGATTTTTGTACCCACAGCTGCAAGCTGCAAGGGAAATTTAGTTGTATTCCTGAAAAAAAAAAAACAAAGCAGGTAACGAACAGGGAAGGGCGGAACAGGAAGACAAGAAGAGGAAGACGAGAAGATATATAAAATAAGTAAAATAACAGCAACATTGCCAGAATCAGATAAGAATACTGACAGTGAAATGAAGAGAATCATGCCTAAGTTGGAAGAAATCAATATGGGACTGAAGAAGGAAACGGAGGAGATACGAAGAGAGAACCAAGAAATTAAGAACAAGATGAAGATGAATGGGCAGGGAATAAGAAAAATAAACAGCAGGGGATAAAGGTTTTTTGAGAATTTTTTTTGGAAAGGTTCAAATTAAGGGCTGTTACATTATAAATAGAGAACAAGTACAAGTAGAAACGGAAGATTGGGCGGGAATGGAGAAAATGATAAAGCAAAAAGGACAACTAAAGATAAAAAAGAAACAGAGATGATAATTATCGATAATAATGACCTCATAAAGCAAGAAAGACAGTTTCAGAATAAATTAAGAGGAGAAAGGAAGAACGGGGAGACGGGAAAGAAGTAAGAATGGAATACAAGAAATAGACAATGGACAACAGACAGGGTGCAATGTAGATGGAATAAAGCGAAAGAAAGACTAGAGGTTTTCCATTAAGAAGAAGAAGAAGGGGGAGGGAGAAAATGGTGACCACGACAAAGGAAGAAGAGCAAAGAAACGGGAAAAGCAGAGCAAGGGGAACGTAAGAAACGGGAACAAGAAAACTGGCAGGAAATTTAAAAAGGCAGTGGCGAGGGCACTATTTTGTAATATAGGTAGAAAGGTATAAGGTAGAAAATTTCAGAAACTGAAACATAGATAAAACAAAGGGGGAAAACAAGAAAATCGGAGAAGGTGGCGAGGGGAAGAAATTGATGGAATGGATAAAGGAAAAATAATGGGAGGTGTTGAATGGAAATAAACAAAGGGACGAAGAAGGAGAAGGGAGCTACATAGGCGGGCAATGAGAAATGGTGATAGACCACGGAATAGTAAAGAAACAATAGAAGAATTGAGAGTAGGGGAAGGAACAGAGTCAAACCATCTAAACAAATAAATATAGGAAAAAGGAGACAAGAGAGAACAGGAGAAGATAAAACAGAGAAAACACAGATAAAGATGATCATCAAAATATATATGACGACCAAGGACTGGACCGGTACACGACTAGAAAAGGCTAGAAAACGCAAGATTCTATGAACAAGAAGTAGTAAAGATGGAGAAAGAATTGAAAGAAATAGTATAAGAAGCAGCGGCAAAAAGAGAAATCACAATAAGAGGTCGAGGAGTAAGAAAGAAAAGAATGAACGGTGAGACAAACAAGGTGAACAACGGAAAAAAGAGACAATAAAGAAGCTAAGCGAATGGGAAAAACGAAAGCAAATAGAAGCGGCTTTCTAAAAGTAAAAAAATATATAGATCGATAGATAGCTTTATTCATGTTATAAACAGAAATTCTGTATACATTACGTCAGTAGATATAAATAATAAATTACTGAAATAAAACAATGACCGCAAACAAATGGACTATTACACTACTACAATAATAATTATTAACATAAAAATCAGGAAAATATTACATTGCTGAAGAGGAGCTAAATTTAAATACGACGCACTTTGTGCCGAGTATTTTAAAGCTCTGAGTCAAGTAAGAGATTTTATTGTATTAAATTTTTCCGGAAATCGTAAAAACGATTTAAAAAAAAATTTAGAAATTCTACAAAAATCAAGTTTGTCAATTTTGCTCTTTTTCAAACAATATTTTTTTATTTTGTGTCTTGTAAAGTCTTTACAGTAGTAGTCCGGAAAATTCAATTTTCCTGCGCGTTAATAAGCAGGAAAATGTTGTTTTCAAGACGATTTCCGGAAAATATACATAACATGAATTACTGAATGAATGAATTACTTTTACTTTCGTGCTTCTGAAATAATCTGTTGTAATACCCCAGTTGATTAAAACGCATTGTTTGAAGCAGTAATGTAACAAGTGATAACACCTCTGTTTCTGGCGTGTAAAAAGTAAAGTTTTTTCTTTGAAAAAAAGATTTATTTTACGGCCTTTTTTAGAGCCGTGGGAGTCGTAAAGCTTTACTTTTTTGTACACATCTGTCAAACTCTACTGTGTTGGGACTGATCTGTTAAACTCCACTTTTTTGGGACTTATCTGTCAGAATTTGACAAGTGTGTACAAAATAGTAAAACTTTACGGCTCCAAAAAATCGGCCATACAAACACCTTTTTGGTAATCATGGTCTAAAAAAAAAATTATAATTAAATTTTTGAATTCCTTTGTGATCATCGCCTAAAAAACGTCGTGTGCACCTCGGCCAAAAGTTCTTTTTTGCCCTTATCTGCATTGTGTCCTCGGCTCACGCCTCGCCATCCCCAAACAGCAGATGCTTCTAAAAAAGCTACCTTTTACGGCCTAGGTACCTAAATTACTATTATGAGACGCTTGGTGCGTAGTATTTATTGAATAAATAAATTATAATAAATATAAAATAACAATACTTATGGTGGAGTAAAGAAATTTATTATAAAAATATATTATGATTCTGATAATACGTAATTTATAAAACACATTGCCACCATAAAATTACTTTCCTCCCTAATACATACAGTGTGATGGTAGTCTTAAAGCACATCAGTCGGACAAGTCAATTTTATTTCTTTGTATGCCACCTGTTATGCAATTTTCAATAAAAAAATACGATTGTGCTTTAGACCACACGACTGAAGTAAAACTTCAGTTCGCCATTGTAAAAGTGCTCTTAATTTATGTAAGTTTATAAATGGAGCTAGAGAATCCTGAATTAATACCGTCAGCGAAAAGTCGGCAATTATGTGTGGCGATTAAGATAAGTAGCGCAATTGCATACAAAAGATTGTATTGTGAGAAGTGCGGATTCACAACGGATAAGACGCGGGTTCGAATCCCGTTAAGGCAAAAAAAAATTCTATGAATTAATTATTGTAAAATCGTGCAATAAAGAAAACTTCTGTTCGCTTCGCCCGATCACACTTTTCGTAACGCTCTCATCACGCATTCACCAGCTTACTCCCCAAGTCAAGTGTCCGTAAAGAAGTTTTACTTTTTTAATTATTTTAATCTCTTGTCAAAGAATTTCATTTCTATAATTTATTTTCAATTAACAAATCATTTTGATCTCCGGAATATACAACGAAAAAAAAAATAATTTTCTTCAAATTGCTAATAATTGTCCTTGAATCTGAAAATTTTGAGAAACAGTTTACAATAGAATAATAATAAAGGTATTAATTTTAATTTACTTGAATATATGGTAATCATATTTATTTGTATTTGCTTGGTCTCATCGTTTATACAGAGACAAGCAACTTTTTTTGATAAATGCTGCAAAGTACTTTTACTTATGACTGGTCTTGGTCGGTCCGTATTTTGGGAGTTTCCGAATTTCGGTATTCCGGAAGCTGGAAAGCTTCATAAAGAAACCTGCTGTGTTTGTGTTCGCCGAATTTTATCATTTTATGATGGATTTTGTAGAGAGCATCTAGAAGATCCTAGAAGCCCACTGTAAAACACAACTTCCGTCCTAAAGCTATAGCAAATTTTGAATTTTCTACTCAAGTTACTCCCCAATTATACAGAGTCTTCTTTACCCGACTTTTTAATGTTAATTTCCTATCTCATGCGCGCCACGATTGTTCAAAAATGGTTGAAATGTTCATTGCTCAAGAAAATTGGAATATTTTTTTAGAAATTCTCTGGAGTTGATTTTTAAAAAAGAAATTTTAGTTGCCAATTATAACGTAAGAGTATTATAAATTGGAAAACTGCTCCAGAGACTTTGTAGAACAAAATTTGTAGCAATGATATTAGAAAACAAAATATTAAAATTACATTAAATAGGGTCATAACTATGGCGCACATTTTTCGGAATTTTTATGACGTGGGCATATTATAACGTGGAGTAGAGGATTTCGTCATCATTGGCTGTTGAGATGTTTATGTGTGGGAAATTTCTTTCTAGTATATTACTGTTGATATCAAGATCGCGCATATAGAGGTATTTTATTTAAAATTATTTTTAATATTTTATCTGTCAGTCAGTTTTCTTGAATTTACCTATGATTATACATAAAGTGCGTTTTTTTTATCACTGGCCATAGGAATTCTCATGTTCAATTTTCTACCACATGTTAACTTTTGTTAGGATGAAGATTTGGAATTAAAATTTTTACACAATATAATTTACAACTTCTTCTTTCAACTACACTAAAAATTATGCCTTTTAAATGAAAAACAGTGTTTAAAAAAATTTAATGTTTTTTTTTCCAGTATTATGTACGTGGCTGTTGAAAAATTGGCATCATCATGACAGATGCACAGATGTACAAATTATTATTCCCATTTCGCTGATATGATATTTTGGAGACATTTAAAAATTATTTTTATAAAAATTCAAAACTACAATTATCTAACAGCAACAATGTAACACAACAAAAATTAAAAATAATAACAAAATAGCTCTTTGCTCAGCTAATGCCCGACCAATCACCATAATCAGTATGTCTAAATATTTTTCAGCGTTGAGAGAACCGTCAGAGAAAATGGTTCTATTATTTGATTATCCAACATTTCCAACCAAACATTTACTTTACTAGGCCAATGAGTATGCCTTTCTCGAATAATATAGGGCTTTTCTAGAGACCAAATTCGACAGTTTTGCTTATTTGCAGACCCATTGATGTTAAATGTACTTTCGTCAGCACTGTTTTTCACTTTAAGGGCATAATTTTTAGTGTAGTTGAAAGAAGAAGTTGCAAATTATATTGTGTAAAAATTTCAAGTCCGAATTTTCATCCCAACAAAAGTTAACGTGGGGTAGAAAATTTAACATGAGAATCCTTATGGCCAGTGTTAAAAAAATGCACTGTATATGTTACACTCAATATGCGAATTCGGACAATATCCCAATAAAGTGCACAAAACTAGAAATGAGCACTAAAAATTTGCCCAGAACTAGCTTTCAGCATTTCGACGATTCCATTATTTGTTCTTCCTTCTAAAATAAAGAAGTGAAGTTAGTTACAAGAGTTAGGCTTTAATTTATTTTCTCTGGTTTTAACCTATTATTATTGATTTATTTTCGAAGTATCAAATAAAATCGATAGTGTGGTGCAGATTCAACGACAGTGTAATTTGATCAGACTACAGAAAAATTATTAAATGTAAAATATTAATGTAGGTTATTACATGTGCTACCTAATGATCTGTTTGAAGTCGGTGCCAAGCCAAGTAGGTAGTAACTAGATAGGCTGCCCGCTCTCGTGAATGCGTGAGCGTGGGTAGGGGGCTCGGGCTGAGCATAACAACCGATTTCAAATAGATCATCATAGGTAGCACATATAATAACTTACATGTATTCAATTATTATTTTTCACTTTTTGAAGTCGGTTCTCTTTTTTTTAAGTTAATATTAATTTAAATAAAGTCTAGGTATATTTTGTGTTTGTAAGAATTAGTGACGTCTTCAGTGTCAGTTATATTTTAGCTGTCATCTGAATGTCCATGTTTACAACTGTGAAGTTTTTAATAACATTGCAACTTTTCCGTTAGATATAAGAAAAAATATTGTTCAGTTATTTTGTACACTTTAGTTTACTTTTTTCTTCTTCATTTTTTCTTGTGCCGCTAAAATTGAGTTTAAACATTTACGCGGACGGGCTTCTATAGTGAAATTCATTACCTAGCGCCCACGCTCTACCTACTGTAAATTTTGAAAATTTCGTAAGTGTGAATCAGGGTTTTTGTTAAGGACAGTAGTGGTAGAAGCAATCTGGTTGCAAAATTATTTGCGAAAATAGTCACGATTATTTTTAGGTTAAGAAGCTGTAATGAATTGGGGGGTAGATTTTGATTCAGAGAGGCCTGAAGGTCGAGTCGATTTAGATGTAGAATTGTTGTGTTGCTCGTAGGACCGTGTTTTAGATTTGGATTGAAACACTGGCATAGTTGAAGATTGATGTTGAACGTTTCTTCTCCCGGATTGGTTTTGTACTGAATTTGAATAAAGGAACCGTGTCCTGGTTTTAGATTGAATTATGCCCTTGCGGCTGTTGAATAGTGAGTTGTCTGAATGAAATTTGGATTTTGACTTCTTGTTTGATTGAGATTTGGAGTTTGACTTGTTGTTTGTTTGAGAGTTCGTTTTCGACTGGTTGTTTGAATGAGAGTTCAATAATTGCGACTGATTTGTATGAGAGTTCAGAAGCTGTCAAAGCAATTAAATTAGAAAATGTCTGAAATTAAAACGGATACTGCGAACCTAACTTTTTTATTCAGTGGGCGCTAAGAAAGGAATCCAGTAGTAGTAATCAAACCGTAAAAATTCTAGATGTACATATAGACTCGAAGCTTACTTACGAATTATGTACATTGTTCGTCGAAGCAATTTCAGGATGAGAAACGCGATATACTTAACAAAACGTGTTGTTGTGACATTAAAACTGCGATATCTAGAAATAACAATAAATAATAATTAAATGACTCAAATTTCATTTGATTAGGAAGAAGTACAATAAATAATCACTTCACTGCTAATGTCACCGTCACTAATGGAACGTTTCACGACGAAACTAATTAATATTAATTTTTAATGGAATTATCGAATCAAATCGATTCACCATAGGTAATGCCAGCTGTAAATAAACCAATATTCTTCAATTGGTGTTTGGTGCTGACAGGGCAATAACCAGTATTCAAATTCAAAAATAAACTGCAAAAAACAGCGAAATAAACTAATCAGTGAATTTTTTATCAGAATTAAATAACATCCAAATAAACAATGTCCATTAAGTGCACGTTTAAAATGGGCACATAAACGCTACATGCAAAAATGCATATTTTTTTATTTTTACTGTTGATAACTCTGTTTCCCGGAACATCAACTGGGGATCCAGCTAATGCATCTCCATAAAAATGGGGTTAAATGCAAAGCTGAATCAGGGGCTATCTGTATGTAACGGGGTCGCCCTCAGAGTGCAACAACTCTATCCGAACAGTTGGCAGTTAATGTCACAATGGAGTGCCACTTACGCACCCAGCAGGAGGCAGATTTTTTCAGACCGCCCGCATCCCGATAAAACGAAACTTTTCTTTCCACAAATTTCTTGAAAACTCGAACGCCGCATTATTTATACCTGTTTATTTTTCAGGGTTTCCGGCAAGAAATGCTCGAGTTGTTCGTCATAATAGCGATGACGTTATCTGAAAGCAGCACCGAAACTTTTACAATAGGTTATTTAACTGGTTCGCAGAGAAGACCGGGCGATTTGGAATATCCCAGACCTGGCTTGACGATATCTGGAGCGATATCTTTGGCCGTCGATGAGGTGAATAAAGGCGTTTTGGGACTACGTGGTCACCAGCTTGACTTCATCGTGGCTGAAACGTACGGAGAGGAGGTGATCAGTGTGCAGAAGACGGCTGATTTGTGGACGAGAAATGTTTCGGCATACGTAGGGCCTCAAGAGACGTGTGAACATGAAGCTTTTATGGCGGCGGCGTTCAATCTTCCTATGATTTCATATGTAAGTGCTTTAAATTTATGACCGTCAACTTGAAACTTGAAATACCTGCCAACTCAACGGTTGGTTTTTGATTTAATTTGTGCAGGAAAGTAAAATCGCCACTTTCTTTGCAGTATGTACAATATTTATTTTTAACACAAAAATTCCCAATGGCCTTGCTCTTGTCTGAATAACGCACAGTGAAATATACGGGTTCTCCAAGCTCCTGAAAGTTGTCCGTATGCTGAAACTCTGAGTGTATCTTGTCTCGACTTTGTTACAACGAAACTTGTGTCCACACCGTGGTTGACTTTATCTACATCTAAATTCCGTTTAGTTCAGCGAGAAAGCCTACAAGTGTAAAAATTCTTGGAAACTGCAATTATGATTTATGAATCTTTGAGTTTAGCAAGCGCTGCCATAAATTACAGTTTTAGTCGGCGATCTTAAAACAAAGAGTTTCAGTAGAGAAATATATATCACAACGAAACCTTGTTATTGTGTAACAAACTAAAAACAAATAAGCATTATCGATATTGTATCAATATTTTAATTTTTTTACTGAAAATTGGATAACACCTTGTGAATAAATTAGAAGAATTTCAACTTACATTATTTACATTTAAAAAAATTAAAATCTGTATTCCAATAACTTAAGCATAAACCGTTTAATTTAAAGTCCTATATTGACGGACAGATTTACTGTACATTTACCTCATAACACCTACGTCGGGAACAAAAAAGATAAATTTTCATAAACTTTCAGGCAGTATTTTCATAACTTAGGTGTAGCAAAAAGCGCCGACTGTTCCTTCTTAAAAACTTAAAATAACAGAATAATAACAAAGCCCAAATTCTAAAAAGTCTGCACTTGATTCTGTAAGACACGTTTGGATAATAATTCTTGTTCATTTTGTTTACATTTATCAACTTTCAACTCGTATTACAGTTTGAACTTATTTTTGTGAGAATTGCATTTTGATGTTTTTGATCCAATAAGAACACTGAATTATGGATTACCTGGTAATTTTAGTGTTCTGGTTGCGTAATTTTAACTAGAAGCTCAAATTAATGGGTGATAATTTGCATCTCGCTGAAACATTTAATGTATTTTAACTAAAATGAGCCTTGGTACAATTGGTAAACTCGAAAGGACAGTTATTGTAAACGATTTTTTTCTCTGCATCATCGTTCTCCGAACTTCCCAATCTTGCATCCTCAGAAGAAGAGTTTACCAAAATATTACTCCGTGTAGCTGTGCGACCCTTTATACACTCTACATTTTTTTATGATGGTCCTGGTCCACTTTAAGATAAGGTCTTAGCGAAGTTGTGCTCTTATGACCCGTAATTTTTATGAGCTGATGTTCACTAACTCCAGCTTTGCCTAGATGTGAGACCACAGTCGATCTGGTGCTATGGTTTGTTATTTTGACTTTTTTTGTGTCTATACCTATGTCTTCTGCAGCAAACCTTGTCCACTTGTTAATTTCATTACGTCCTACGGGTACGTTTTTATACCACGCCGATGAATTTTTTTTTTTCAATACGGATTGACAGTTAACAGTCTCTCACAGCTTATGTTGGGTGTTCTTTTTGACAACAATAAAATTGGAACACGTACGGATTTGTTATAAACCCAAATTGTACCAAATTTTCAAGTCTTATATCTCACCCTTTTAGGGGAAATAGCCCTTTAAACAATTCAAATCGCATGGGGGGTCGTGTGATACATCATTTTAAAGCTTATTGAATGCTTTATTCAAACCTACTTTTATTTATGTTTCTACAAAAAAAGGAAGATTTTTTTAGTTTCCAAATCTACATAAAATATACTCTTAATTGTTACTTTGTGAACCGGACATTTTGATAATTAAGAAGCTTTAATCGGAATAAATGTAAATAATAAATGTAATAAATTCTGAGTCTTTTGAAATTGGAATTGTTGGGGGGTATAAATTTTAGTTGGGACAGACTGTATTATAATTTTTATTTTTATTACCTAAATACAGTGTGCACCAAAAATAAGGAATAAATTCAATAAAGCTGAAGCAGTTTTTGTAATTTTTTTGTTACTCACACTCTTTGCCTCAATGACGTCATTGACATTATTTTTAAATGAAAATCCGCCATTTTTTGTCATATTTGTATCAGTTATGACTCAGAAATTATTAACACTGGATCTACTTTGTTTTAAATCTTACAAGACCTTTACAAGTCTGAAAGCGACGTAATTTTTATGTTTTTGATAGAAACATTTCATCTATCAAATAATAATACGCGCTTATCAAATACTTTGTATGACATGGTCTAGGATTTTCGCCGCGGATCAAGGGGCAAAATCTTATCGGAGTTGGTAAAGCCGAAGTTTAAAAATCGGTATCTCAGAACCTGTAGGCCCAAGTTCACAACGACCATATTTCTGAATTCCAAATTTCATAAGCAATACATACAATACATCCTTACTGTTGGTGCGAACTGTATAATTATTAATTTTTTATATTCTTTAAGGGCTGATGATGGCAGAAGTGTTCTGCCGAAACATGTACCATTAGTAATCTTACAGTTATTAAAGTTTGTGGAGTTCGACATAGATATATTTAAATTTTAATGTATAATTATTATTTTAAAAGTTGATCCGACAGACGTCCTGCCCAAATTAAAAAATATATATTTGGACAGAATGATCTGATTTTTTGAACACAAAAGTAAGAACAAAAACGATTTTTTTATTTAGACTGTGATGCGTTTTTCCGGATTTTTCTCCAGAACTTTATTTTTCAGTTCAAACATTCAATTAAGTTATTTCCATCTCGGGAACATAACGAGCAGAACAAAAAGTAATCTAATTATAATCGAGACTGTATAAAAAAAATGATAATTTTTGCAGTTTGTCCGAATATTTGGACATTCCATTGTAATTGTTTCGAATTTTATTTTCCTGACAATTGAACTTGTTTTTTTTTTCAACCAATGAGATGTTTAATTTCAAAATAAACAACCAATATGACAATTATTATTTTAGTGGCAATTTTTTGACAAGCTTTATTGCAGTGACAATTTCTTTTGTAACTATTTGCCATAATAATAGTAATAGCACGAGAGATCTAAATATTGCCGCCACTCGTCATTATTTTCGTCGCAACAGAAACTCGTATCTGAATCGCAAAAATTATTGTTGACAATCGCCCTCACCTGTCAAACTGATATGTCCGACCAATCTAAACGTCAATAGGACAATTATTTTAGTGGAAATTTTTCGAGAAACTTTATTCCAGCCACAATTTTTTTATAGCTATTTGCCATTACAATTTACAAGTTAAATTGAAAAGCCAAATAGGACTCGAGGTCTAAATATTACCGCCCATTACAAAAGCGCCCGCAAGCGTGACCCCATGAAGCTTTTCTGCATTTTTCTCGTAAACGGTAACTCCGACGAGAAAATGTAATAGAACTTATATTCTCCAGTAAGTTCTGCATAAAATTGGTCTCATGAAGCTCATAAATGACGTTGGAAAATGAGTAATAATTTACTGCAAATATTTTATTCAATATGGGAATTGTACAGAAAACACTGCTCTACAATTTTGTTTCTATACATTTTTTGTTCCCACTAATGGTCTTCGAGATAATCGCCGCAAAAATCTGGGGTTGTCTTCGCGCTGAAAACTATAGGTACTCATTTGCAAACGTCATTTATGAGCGTCGGGTGAGAGATCTGCAAAAACTTCATGAGACCAATTTTATGCAGAATTTAATGGATAACATAAGCACTATAACATTTTCTCGTTGGAGTTACCGTTTAGAAGAAAAATGGGGATAAGCTTCATGGGATCACGCTCGGGGGCGGTTTTTGGGCAAATGGAGATGAAGCTCCCCCCTGGGGGGTTAAAACTCGTCGGATCTTTATTTGGGTCCCTACTAGGAGTTCATAACCAAAATTTCAAAACTTTATGAATTATTTATTCTAAAAAGTCTGATTTGGGGACAGATGGGCCTTACTCCTCTTACACTCTCACCTCCCGCCTTTACCGATGTTTGACGACTAGGGAGAAATTTTCCCAATGAAATACTCGCAAACAACCTATTCAAGGATATGATAATAATAATAATTAATCAAGATTTATTTAGTTTAGTTAATTGAGACTTAAGAAAGAAAATGCACACGTATAAACAATTGGCCAATAACAATTATTCATTGCAAATGTTTTACTGAATATGGACCTTGTGCAGAAAAAGCTGCTCTACAATTTTGTTTATATACATTTCTTGCTCCCAGTAATGGTTTTCGAGATAATCGCCGCAAAAATCGGGGGTTGTCTTCGCGCTGAAAACTATACTAATTTTTCAACATAATTTATGAGCGTTGGGTGGGAGATCTGCAAAAACTTCATGAGACCAATTTTATGTAGAACTAGCTGACCCGTCCCGGCTTCGCACGGTGATTTTATTTTATTAATGGCCGGTTTCACCAACATCGATTAACTTTAACTGATAAGATACGTTTGTTAAAACTATAGCAACAATTGTTCCTAACAGATGATTAAGTTTAACGGAGGTTGGTGAAATCGGCCCTTAGTATTTTACTTACCACTTTAATAATTTTGAAAACCCGTTTCTTAGTGAGCGCCCACGTGGTAAAATAAATAAGTAGTAAAATTTTATTGCAATCGGTTTAGTGGATTCAGAGATGAACCCCCCCATCACGTTACTCCCCTTAGAAATTGAATTTTGAAGAACCGTTTCTTAGTGAGCGCCTACGTGGTAAAAGAAGTAAGTTTGCAAAATTTTATTGCAATCTATTTAGTAGATTTAGGGATTACCTCCCCCGCCCCGTTACCCCCCTTAAAAATGGAATTTTGAAAAACCGTTTCTTAGTGAGCGCCTACGTGGTAAAATGAGTAAGTGTGCAAAATTTCCTTCCAATCGGTTCAGTGGATGTAGAGATTAACCCCCCCATCACGTTACTCCCCTTAGAAATTGAATTTTGAAGAACCGTTTCTTAGTGAGCGCCTACGTGGTAAAATAAGTAAGTGTGCAAAATTTCATTCCAATCGGTTTAGTGGATCTAAAGATTAACTCCCCCGCCCCGTTACCCCCTTTAGGGATGATATTTTGAAAAACCGTTTCTTAGTGGGCGCTTCCGTGGTCAAATAAGTAAGTGTAAAAAATTTCATTCCAATCCGTTCAGTGGATCTAGAGATTAACTCCCCCGCCCCGTTACCCCCCTTTGGAATGGAATTTTGAAAAACCGTTTCTTGGTGAGATCCTACGTGGTAAAATGAGTAAGTGTGCAAAATTTCATTCTAATCGGTTTAGTGGATGTAGAGATTATTCCGCCGCCCCTTTACCCCCCTTTGGAATGGAATTTTGAAAAACCGGTTCTGAGTGAGCGCCTACGTGGTAAAATAAGTAAGTGTGCAAAATTTCATTCCAATCGGTTCAGTGGATCTAGAAATTAACTCCCCCGTACTGTGACCCCCCTTATGAATCGAATTTTGAAAAACCGTTTCTTAGTGAGCGCCTATGTGGTAAAATAAGTAAGTGTGCAAAATGTCATTTCAATCAGTTCAGTGGATCTAGAGATTAACTCCCCCGCCCCGTTACCCCATTTAGGGATGGAATTTTGAAAAACCGTTTCTTAGTGGGCGCTTACGTGGTCAAATAAGTATGTGTGAAAAATTTCATTCCAATCGGTTCAGTGGATCTAGAGATTAACTCCCCCGCCCCGTTACCCCCTTTAGGAATTGAATTTTGAAAAACCGTTTCTTAGTGAGCGCCTACGTGGTAAAATAAGTAAGTGTGCAAAATTTCATTCCAATCGGTTCAGTGGATCTAGTAATTAACTCCCCCGCCTCGTTGCCCCCCTTAGGGATGGAATTTTGAAAAACCGTTTCTTAGTGGGGGCTTACATGGTGAAATAAGTATGTGTGCAAAATTTCATTGCAATCGGTTCAGTGGATCCAGAGATTAACGGGGCGGAAGGGCCCGTTACCCCCCTTTGGAACGGAATTTTAAAAAACCGTTTCTTAGTGGGCGCTTACGTGGTGAAATAAGTAAGTGTGCAAAATTTCATTGCAATGGGTTCAGTGGATACAGAGATTAACGGAGCGGGGGGGGCCCGTTACCCCCCTTCCTAATGGAATTTTTTAAAACCGTTTCTTAGTGAGCGCCTACGTGGTAAAATAAGTAAGCGTGCAAAGTTTCATTACAATCCCTTCGATGGATCCGGAGATTTCGTGATGAGTCAGTGAGTGGTATTTGGATTTTATATACAGACCGTTTCAATCGAAACGAGCCACCCTCAATAACTTTTTAGGAAAAGAGATTTAAGAAAAATCTAAAAACAGGTCAATTTTTATCTCCAGGGGGACATGCAACCCCATACCCCTGACAGGAGCAACCTAGATTTTTTAAATAGGGAATAGGGGTCGAGCAACATGTCGTTTGAAAGGTCTTTTAATTGTCTTTTCAGCCACAAAAGTATTTTTTATATACATAGTCTATAAGTTAGTAATTAAAATAAAACAATTTTTTAACGGATTTGTTTTGTATTTAGCCATGCTTGCAAATATTAAGAATAAAAAGCTTGCAATCAACAATGTTAGACAATCTGTGTTTATGTACAATTATTTGCGTATTTATTATCTTATCGGTTTTTGGCTAGAGCTAGAGAACGCGTTGGTCTTTCAACAGGATGGAGCACCACCTCATTATACTGCGTCAGTACGGCAGTTCCTGGACAATAACTTCCCCGACCACTGGATTGGTAGACAAGGTTCTGTAGAATGGCCAGTTAGATCGTCCGATTTGACTCCCCTGGATTTTTATTTGTGGGAACACCTCAAGTCCAAAATTTTTGCGACAGAGCCAGCTTCTCTGGAAGATTTGCGACAAAAGATTATCCTGGAATCTCGACAAATAACATCGGAAACGTTGCGTAACCTAAAAAGCGTATTTCATTATTGTCTGTATGAGTGCATGGAACTCGATGGAAATCATTTTGAACATTTCATATGAAATCAAATTTAGTGTTCAATGCTACAGTTGCTTTATCGCTCAGGAAATTAAACACGACTATTTTGTTTTCAGTTTATTTATTTACTTATTAAAATTTAAATATATTTAAGTCGAACTCCACAAACATTAATAAATTACAATGGGAACATTTATTTATTGTTAAGGATTGGTATAAATGAGTATGGATGACGACAAATTTGATTACAGCATTATTCAGATCAATAATAAATTGTTTAATAATGTTTATTGCAAGCTTTTTATCGTTAATTGCAGGCATTCCTAAATACAAAAAAATCCGTAAAAAAAATTTTTATTACTAACTTATAGACTATACAAATAAAGTAGTATATTATTTATCTAGAACGAGAAGTGAAGTTTAAAGTACGAGCAAGTTGTTTACGGCCGAGGCGCCTAGCCGAGGCTGGAATTACTTGTGAGTACCTTTAAAAACACTTCTTCGTTCGAGGTAAATACAACGTTTTATTTCATACTGCAAGTTTAATAAACTAAGTCAAAATAAATGAAATGTTGTGTGTTTATCTCGCACAAATTATTCGTAATAATTAAATATGCGGGAACCAACATTCCCATAGTAACAAACGTTTGTCAAAAATGACAACGAAAAAACTGGGGCACGGTGAATGGTTTTGGATATTTTATGCGATTATTCCGTTTAAAATGGAGAAAATTGAGGTGCCTCAAGACATTGTAGATGAAGCAGATCACGTGAAGAACAATTTGATGCCACAAAAATGTCGGGAACAATGTAAGAAATGATTGACGTATAATTTTAAAGTACTAGGACTTTAAAATTTTTCTTTAAAGTACTAGGACGTTAATGTTCCACTTTTGGTATCAAAAATAATCCGAAAAATGTCACTTTAGATACAAGTATGAAATAAAAATAATTATGTCGCCAAAAAGACAATTAAAAGACCTTTCAAACGACATGTCACTCGACTCCTATTCCCTATTTAAAAAATCGAGGTTGCTCCTGTCAGGCGTATGGGGTTGCACCAAGCCTGCTTACTATTGCATCAAAACATGTCCCCCTCGAGATAAAAATTGACCTGTTTTTAGATTTTTTTTTAAATATCTTTTCCAAAAAAGTTATTGAGGGTGGCTCGTTTCGATTGAAACGACCTGTATATAGATTTAGTGGAGAGCAAAATGCAGAATAGCTTCATGACGTGACGCTCGGGGACGGTTTTTGGGCAAAAGCTTGGGGGGTGGGAACTCTTCGGATTTTTATTTGGGTCCCTGCTAGGAGTTCATAACCAAAATTTCAAAACCTTTCAAAACTTTCAGATAAGATGTTTTTCTTTTACTTCTTGGATTGTTTGTTATAACATAAGTGGCGGAATAACAATGATAACAATACGTCAGTATGCTCCCAGTCAGTTTTACTGTCCGACTTCTTTCACCAATACACCAGTTGCAGCGGGACGTCGCGTCGGCAAAGAACAAAGGGAAATTTTCATAACCTTTTCCGGCCGGCGCTCTTTACGATATTGGAATTTTGATATTGAATTTACAGATTAAGGCTTGACATTTGCAGGAAATTGAAATGACTACCTGAAATTTTTGGAATTCTTGAAAATTACCAAAAAAATTTCAAAAATTTCCAAAAAAAATTAAAATTTAAAATTTTAGCATTACAAAGACCTTACAACCCCATTTGTAGATTTCAAATCGGTTAAACCGTTTCTGAATCAAAGCGGGATTATTTTAGACATATTTTCTCTCTGTCGCACACTTTGTAATAAAATTTCGTCACCTTTAGCCTTAACCACTTGCTATCTTCTATACGATGATTACCCACCCCTTGTGTTGTTTTACTAAATATTCGACTGTACTCAATTCGCCCTGTCTTTCCCTTTATTGTCCGTTTCATATTTAAAGTCATTAATTAGACAACTCGCTGCCTCTCCACCAAGCCATGCTAATTCCATGCTAATATTTTTTTGCAACCCAGATATATAGATTTCTAGATATAACTTTTTGATTTTCATTAATTCCTCCTCTGTTAAAACTGCTGCACTTAGTTTTCTTTTGTCAGATTGTGTCTGTAATTCCCGTTTTGAATCTCGAGCATCGTGGGCCTTCTTAAAACATATATCATCACTGAATGGATTTATAGAAATATGAAATTCGTTGAAAAATTTCTCCTGGATGAGTTTCGCAGTAACATTCCACATAGTTTTGATACAGGTTTCTTTATAGTCTAACCCAATGAGTTTCTTCATGTTATATGCATAATCCATCAAAATATTACTATTTTTTTCAGGTGGAATACTTCCTTGTCAGGTATAATTTCTTTCAATACAAAAGTTTTCAAACTGGCTCCACACTGACGAATGCGATTTTCTTGTATTAAGAGGAATACTTTTTGCAATACTTTGTCCAATGTCTGATGGATTTATCACTGAATCGCTTATTCATCTTAACTTGAAAAAGCATCGCAAAATTAAATTTGACATAGCAAAAATAAATAAGATCAGTGGCTTTGTAACCGCAGACAAAACCAAGCTTTTATTTTGTACAAAAAATTCATCATGCAATTCTCTAACCGAATTTCCTTCGTTCTCAAATAATTATCAATATTTAGAATGGACCTTCAGGCAGTATAAAATAAGTTAAAATAAGAGTGATTTTCGTGGAGATCACTTTCGCAAAGTAAGTCGACAAAAAAACGTTTGAGAGACGAACGCTGCCTTAACGATAAGAGATATACGAATGCTTTCTATAGAAAAGTTGTAGAGCTTAAACAGGCCTATAAAACAGTCTGTGACGACATATATCTATATGTTAAGGTTGATTTACAAATTGATAAAACATAACTTTTCCTATGTGAAAACGAATACATACTGCGCGCGTGAGAAGCCGAATCTCTGAAATCTTCTATTATTGTTTTCAAAAGAACATTGTGCATTAAAGATCTTAAATCAGTGACAGTATTATTGAGTTTAAATGTGAGTGACAGTGACGATCAATACCGTCTAATACTACACTTTCAACAGCTACTATTACAGAAATCACAGAAGGATTAATAGTACCATGTTCTAAATAAAAATCTGGTCAAGATTGCTATGGTAAAAATGACAAACATTGAACGTCTGTCCTAGAGATAACAAACAAAACATCAAAAATGAAACACAAACGAAGAACTTTTTATTAAATAAGGTGTTCAAAACTCCCTCCCTCTGCTTCTTGACAACGCACAACTAAATGGTAATTTAATTTGTTTCATGGCAATCTTGACCAGATTTTTATTTAAACACCCGTTATATTTGAAACCAAGGTTCTCTTTTGCAGACCGTAGGCAAAGTTTGTAAACCGAGCTAACGGCTTACAGGTTTGCAAGGGCACTTACAAGGTTTGAATACTATTTTTCCCTACCGGCACAACTTCGTTGTAAAAAACAAACTTTTTAAGAATTGAATAGTATTATAAAATTGTAAGTTGGTTCTAAAATTTCATGAAAACAGGGTAAAGTAATCTCTTTAATATTCACTTTTGCATCTAGGGGTGAAAGGTGAATTTTCGTACCTCACATGAGGTACCCACAGCCGACATTTCTAACCGGTAATGAAGAAAAATATTTATTTGTCTTGTATTTATATTCTGTATACAGGCTGTTTCCTAAATGGCACCACACTCTATAACTTTTTTATTGTGCGATCTCAACGAATAAAAAGCAAACAGAATGGCTATATAAGTAATATTATTATTGTCAGAGTTTTAATTTTTTTTAATGTCATCTTTAGTATCAATCGAAAGTCAACTTTTTTTTTTAAATGGCCACCGAATTTTTTTTTTTTACAGTGATGAAGATTTATATTCTTGTCAAGCGATGTATTTAACAATATTATTCGACGCATATTTATTAGGAAATTAACGAAATATTTATTACAGTTATACCGAGTGAGTACCATACTAAATTTTCAAGTGTGCCAAGTCACACCAGGCTGCAAAAGACCTTTTCACCTGCGACATTTCAACGTTTCTATTCATTTTAAACAAGATGGACTCTAATCAGTTGACTGATATGTTTGATGCAATGCAATGCAATAAAAGTAACAATCAGTAAATTCGGAAGACTGGGACAAAATTTACGACAGTATGCATTTTAAAAGTCTAAGCGACAACGGCGTCAATTTTCTGAGAGTTGAGTTGGGTGTTTTGAGAGTCCTCGAATTTCGACTAGGGAGATTGCTAAGAATATTGGCTTATCAAATAGAAGAAGAAGAAAGTTCAAGATGACCACTCTCTAAAAACAATAACAAGGTAAAAGAAATAAAAACTATACGCAAAAATGTCAACGTTGTTGGTTGAACGGCATTTGTCAGGTTGTGTGCTTTTGTTTGTTTCCCCACAGTCCTCTTGAAAATTTCATAAAATCACAAATACTGTTGATTCTTTTTTATTTTTATTTTATTGTGCACGAAATTATGTCTTCAGTTAAATCATTAGATTAAAAAAAAGAGGCTCTTTAAGATTAATAAAAAAAAGAGGTGACCATTAAATAAGAAAGTTGACCATCGTCAGATGTTTAATATGATGATAAGATGAAAAATCAATATCAATATTAATATCGGACAATAAATGAGGTAGTTATGACTTGCGGCGTTTTTTTTAGAAAACAGCCTGTATACATATTGTTGCGTTTCTAGGTCCGATTATTTATTTGTTTGAACACTATGTACAAATTATTTATACTTGTAATATTACACTATTTTACATTATTTACACTATTTACAATTTACTACTTCACCGGCACGTCTCGTTTTATTTATTTACGGATTGATAAAAGCAACTGTCCGACTCGACCCACTGAGCTTCAACTGTCTAGACTCGATGATACGATTAGACTAGACTGACTGATACGACTAGGCTCCCGCTGATAAATATACCGGCTAAATCTTTCTAGACGCCTACAGATGTTTCATGGCGCTCTCGATCTATACCGGATATTCCAAAATATGATGTCATACTCGAGTACGTTATAGTATAAATCCAGCACATTCTAGTAATTGATGACACCGCTACAGCGATGAGTGATCTCGGGTCCACGTCCGTTACAATATTATTATAATAAGAATAATAAGAAATAGTAAATTGTTTTATTAGGAGGAAAAGTGAGGCTTTTCGTCACAAGTCTGTAGGTTTGACAAATATAGACCCAGTAAACACAACTACGTGAGAAAAACGTAAAAAAAGACGAGTACCAACGGTTGTATAGACGTTACGATGTCGCTGACTTCAACGTTACTTTTGACGTGTAAATATGACGTGTTTATAACGTCTAGTACAACACGTTTTTTTTACGTGATTTTACCACGTTGTTAAGACGTACTGATTTTCCGTAAACAAAACAAAGTGAAAAAAAAACGTAAAACAAACGAGTACCTACCAACCGTTGAATAGACGTTACGATGTCGCCGAAATCAACGTTACTTTTGACGTCTAAAATGACGTGTTACAAAATGTTAACGTATAAAGGTGAATAGAAAATACAAAAATAATTACTAAAAACTATAATATCAATTATAAAACAATTATTATGGGCTAATTGTCCTAATTAAATTAAATCCTTTTTTTCACGACTCGGATTGTGTTGTGTTGCTCGACGTGCTGGGTCAGTTTTGGCAATGTTTGTAGTACAGTTGCCTCAAAATCTATAAGAAATAACTATAAATAACTACTGCAAAAATAAAAAAATCCTTACTAGGTATTATCCATTTTTTTTATAAACAATTGTCAAAATGTGGTCATATTGGTATAAACAACAGTAATTTTTGGTTGGTCACATTGAATGTCAAATTCTGACATTTATTAAGTTGTTTAACATGGTGAAAATAACCTTATTAACAGTGTCGGCTATACAGCTCGGTCCGAAAGGACATATTTTTAGATGATACAACCTGGTCTTTAATTGCATTTTGACATTGACAATTGTTTATAAAAAAAATGGATTATATATGATTGTCGTAAATGATATAAAATGACAATTTACCAGGATATGTTGAAGCTGGAGAAAATGCTGACATTGGCGATGCATAAGACGTCGTCGGGGTACAGCAAAAATCCTCTCCAAGGTTTACAGTTCGACGCCGCTTACAATCAAAAAGAGACTCATCACCAAAAACTTGCTTTCTTCAGAGACTTTCCACTGATGAGTTGTTTCCTCTGCAGTTTCCCCAATCTCCTTGATGAGGTGTCATAATCCTCTGCAAAGAAGCTCAAAAGTTAAAAAAAAAAAATTCAATTAGAAAAATCATAAATATAATATCATATATTATGTATATACCTGTCTTAAAATGAACCTTAAAAACCTTGTAAGAAGGCCAGGTCTTACATGGAGTACCACTTTTGACGAAAGTCATAAAATCGGTACATTTGCGGAATAAATTTAAATTCTGGTTAGTAATATGCATAAAAAATGTATATTTAGTTACCACTTTTAAATAAAATACTGTACTACTTACCTTTAGGACTTTGAGAAGCTACACAAATCTCAAAACAGACGAAAAATGAAAATCGAACGAAGCAATGGCCAAGCACAGATGACACATCTGGAAAGAGTTCCTTGGTTTCGTTTCGTTCGGGGTGCAAGGCGCAATAAAAAAATCTGT
This sequence comes from Diaperis boleti, assembly GCA_963583935.1. Lineage (NCBI taxonomy): Eukaryota > Metazoa > Arthropoda > Insecta > Coleoptera > Tenebrionidae > Diaperis > Diaperis boleti. Next base: position 77,093,399 of record OY757242.1, on the reverse strand, counting down.
AAATCACGTACATTTTTGTGTCTTGGAAGCAGCATGTTTGTTTGTCGCCAAAACAAATTCGATAAGGCAGAAATTTTCATTGATAGTACCATCAAATATCAATACTCTAACTACTCTAACTAGAGTATTGATATTCAATGATAGTACTGATCTATACGTTTGGTTATTATTTATTTTCGACAATAAAATTACACTCGCGTCGTCGGTTCCTCAACCTTCAGGCCCCATCATAAACCAATATCAGTTCTTCTCAAAATTCCAGCCCCTAAACGGTAAAACTTCTCAACGTATGTTTCAAATTGTCTCCTAATTATACCTGCTTTCAATTTCGTTTTTAAAAACTATTCATTTCATGACCAACACTAAACTTTCAAAAGAGATTCGTTGTTTTATTTTTTCGCTGGTCTTTTGACACCTTCACTTCATTCATTCATTCACAGCGTTTCACATTACCAGACATTACCAATATTTATTAATTTCGTTGATTAACCGTAATAATTAAAGATCTCAATTTTTGTTTTCAACTTTAACAAACACATTTAAATTAATATTTGTATCTACGTAAGTAAATACAGCTACTTACATTGAATTATTTTTTTGCCGTTGGGTTAAAGAGCTTTTGTAATTCTTTATAACATTAACACCATAATGGAATAAGGAATGTCAATTTTATTTTTAAATTTTAATTTAATAATAATTATATGACTGCTTTTAATCAGTTTTCCCTAAAACACCAAAAACAATTTTTATTATAAATACCGATGCACGTTTCGACAACAATGTTGGAATCATCAGGGTGATGAGTGAATCGGAAAACTGATTAAAAGTAGTTATCTACCACCAAAAGTGATCCAGACAATTGTTTTGTTTTTGAATAATTATATGAATTCTCAAAGAGCGATTGTTCATCTCTATTGCGAACTAGGCGGGCGAGATGATCCTAAAACATTTCAACCACGAGAAAACGTCAAACTTTCAAGGTTGTTTGGGTAAAATTCGGAGTGCCAAATGTTTACAAGAGCTAACTTAGTTGTTACCATGTTTCGTAAAAATTATGAAAGAAATGCTAGCCTTACTAAATATTTCTATTGTTTCTACTTCTTTGTGATAATGTGATTCAAATAAAAAATGTACATGTGTTTTATAACCCGCAACAAACAATTTACAGTGGCTTCTAAACTTGGCGCAAAAACCGCCCATATGGAATCTGTAAAAGACGCCAATGGAATACGTTCCTTTGTAGTACATAAATTAAATATAATTATGAGTATATAAACACGTGAATTTATTGTAAAAATTTCACGAGAAATTAATGTCAGAACTGAACTTATACTTATATATAATATAATTACTTTTATTTTACCCACTTTAATTCCTTTCTATGCTTCTATATTTGATTTTAATTGTAATTCAAATAAAAAATATAAATTAAGTAGATTATTATACATTATGTATTTTAAAATCATCATTTTTATCTTTGAAACCCCTTAGTGACTTATAAACGTGACCACAAAACACGCCTAATAATATGATATGGAATACGTTCTTTCTAGTGTTCATTTGCCTAGAAAAACACGTATACTTAACGTGAAAATTTCACGAAAAGTAAACGGCGCCAAAACACGCCTCGAATGCGTTTTTATTTCTAGTATAGATGACTAGAAAAACACGTGTATTTAATGTTAAAATTTTACGAGAAATAATAGTCAAAAATAATAATTTAGATTTCACCGCCATTCGTTCTTTTCTATTTTATATAATTTGATTTAAGTTATGATTTAAATAATAAATATATATCTCTAACATGATTTTTTATATAAAAAAGTAAATTGAGGTAAAGTAAAATACAATAACAAAAATAAGGAAAGTAAATTGAAAAACCTCCTTTTAAACCCAAAAACCTATAGGGCTACACCATGATAATGATTTTTTATACTTTGCTGGAACTCTTTCACTCCTTAGGTATTTTTATTTTTTATTTGATTAGAAAAACACGTGTATTGTACACATGTATGTTTTTATTGATTTTACTCCATAGTTATTTATTGGTTTACTTTAATTGGACGGCTTTGTACAGAAACGGACCAACCCACAACAAATAGAAATGGGAGTTATCATCACTATTGAATGGAGGAAGGTCTAAGAATCGATCTATACCACACTGGCTTCTCCTATTGATTTTAAACAAGAAAAGTCCAAACCAAAACTAAACTTTCAAATACGTTTATTTTGCAAAGAAACGCGAATATCCAGGAATCAGTTTCATGCTGGAGGAGTTGGACACGCTTCCTGGACTCCTATTTTCGAATTCGAGAAAAAAGAATTGTCACCAGGGATCATTCCTATGAAAAGTTCTCCCAGGAATGTTCCTTGCCGTGTTTTAAACCTCTTCAATACCTTTTTGGTGGAAGAAATGGTGGAAGATATGCCACGCCAAGACTTTTGAAACTCGGAAATATGCCTTTCCGACAATTCAAAAATGTCGTACCGGAATTTAGACCGCTTCTTCACCTACCTCTAAGTTACTTACCACCATAAACGCTGCCCCTATACCATCGTCATCAATTTTCCGAGAATATTTTGGCATTTCGTCAATTTTCCAGTTTGCAATGATTCTCAAGAGAAGAGATTCTCTCCGTTTCTACGAACGAATTGGGGTCCTGGTTTCAGATTTGTGGCACAGCTTGAAGATGTCTTACGCTTTGTTGATGAAAGCCAGGCGGCAAGTAATGCCGTCGGGAAACGTCGCGTGATTTTCAACAACAGCTCGAATGAACCAGAATGTATCGTGTTGCTACTTCTAAGGACCAAGGAAAAATGTCACCACCGTTGTTGAAATATGTATTTACACAGTTTTATTTACACAGTTACAAAAAAGGTGGGATTTGTGGTAGTGAGTGAAGCGGCGGTTCTAAGTATTTATTCTCCCGCTAGCAGTCTATGTAACATTTTATAGAAGTAAAACGGATAAATGTATCTAGTATGTTCATTAATAACTTCTTAATATGTATAATGCATTGGCTATTGTTCCTGAGGCACTGAGAGGTAGCGCGGGTTGATGTTTCTATTTAGAAGAATCTAAGGTACATCCTCTCGAATATATCGCATTGATAAGAGTGCAACCGGCCTGCGATTTCAAGATTTTTTTTTAGTGAATAGTGATGAACAGTTTGGTCGATCATTAAAAAGATAATGGAGAAAAAGTCCTGTATGAAATTTGTGTACACCCGGCGCATCCACCAAATTTAGGGAAATTGTGTTGATACCTCACAACATTTAATACTCTTAAACTTAAAATTTAGCTAATGGAATGTTGTATTATATTTACCTAGACTTGGCATAGTTTCTTGACTCGGCTCTTATGTGCTGTGTTGTTTCACTCTAAAATCTCATATATAAAATTTTCCATCGGCGCTTATTGTGTGTTTTTACCAAAATGAAAACTGAAGTTTTCACAGAATAGTATAGTATTGCTAAT